>OY390725.1:1460491-2203273 GCA_959613375.1 Heteropelma amictum
GAACACACAGCAAGCAATAAGGAAACTAACGACGGGAGGAGTGAGCCAAAGGCACACGAGTCGGTCAACGGGCCGGATATGGGAGACAATACAGCCGATGTATCGGAGATCAGGCCAACGTCCGAATCACATCCACCAACAACGGAAACAATGAACGAACAAGGTACCACAAAACATCCTGAAGTGGAACCGAACTTCCGCTCACCGGCGACGTCAGGCGACAAGGCGACCGAACCAAATTTCCGTTCGCCGCCACGACTCAACGAGGGTCGAACAACTCATGACTCGACTCGCGAGATATCGGAGGAACCGCGAGAGCAGTCAACAGGCCGGTATCAAACCAACAACGATACGCTGAAACCACCGATTCGCCCACCAGAATCGACCGACGAAGACAGCACGTCATCAGCAAAAAAACGACGACCGGCCCGACCAAGCAAAAATGACACGACAACGGACAAGCCCTCTCCAGCAGTAACGAACGATTACGCCAATCTCGCAGCCGAAATACACCAAAGCGAATCCGATGCAGACCCACCTTACGAGCCATCGCAGTACCACAGAAAACGCCCGGCATTACCAAAGGCAGCACCAAAAACAAGGCACATGACTCAAACTGAAGATGCCGAACGTCAGTCGTCCACCGAAGACTCAGAAACATCAGACGAGAACAACGTAACAACCTCGGAATGGGAAGAACAATCCGAAGATCCGGAAACAAGCCAGAGACACATGACATCGAACAACAACGTCATAATTAGCCGGAAAAGTATTCTCACGCAGAAGGATAACATCGCTCATTTTCTCGCAGCGGATTGCATCACGAACACAACAATATCGCGAATCCTCGTAGAGAAAAACGTAATCAACCACGAAGACCTTCGCAAGGAGAAACCAAGGGCTGGACACATATTTATAACGCGCCGTGGAACCAAACGGATCTTCACCATGATATGCAAAGGGAAATGCACAGACAACACCGACTGGCATATGGTCCAGAAATGCATCGAGACAGTCATCAAAATCTTGACAAGGGACAAACTCGAATCATGCACACTGGCCAAAGATCCTGAGATCATTGATCAATTTCTCTGGGACAAGATCAAAACCTACATCCAGCAAATCGCGGTTGAGCGAAAAATACGAATAACGTTGTGCGAAGGAATTATCACGGTACCGCCGAAACTACACCAACAGTCCATAATAAAGGAAGCACACGAATCAACAATCGGAGGACACGAAGGCATCTCGAAAACTCACAAACGCATATGTGCTCGATACTATTGGAAAAACATGAAAGCAGACGTCAAGGAATTCATTAAAACCTGCCAAAAATGCCAAAAGAACAAACTCGTTCGCGTAAAAAACAGAGCACCTATGGTAATAACAGACACTCCAACTCAGCCTTTCGAGAAAATCGCAATAGATATCGTCGGACCTCTTCCAAAAACAAAGGACGGTCACGAATATATCCTCACGATCATCGATCTATTCAGCAGATTCAGCGTCATGGTTCCACTTAAACAAACAACAGCTCGTGATGTATCTAAAGCACTAGCAACAAGCTTTATAACGACATTCGGTGCACCTCGTGCGATACTTTCCGACCAGGGTACGAACTTCATGTCAGATCTATTCGCATCTTTCGCAGAACTGTTCAAAATCAAACAGTACCGAACGACAACTTACCACCCACAGTCCAACGGAGCGTTAGAGCGAAGCCATCACAGTCTCATCGAATACCTCAAACATTACATCGATATGGACAAAAACTGGCACGAACTAATCCCATTCGCGGCACTTCCTCACAACACGAGTGTCCACGAAAGCACAGGGTACACACCATACGAGTTAGTCTTCGGAAAACCAGCCTCACTACCATCCGAATTCCCACCTCCTGAAAAACTAGCGACATACGACGACTATCTGCTAACACTACACAGAAATTTAAAAGAAATCCGACAATCGACACGCGAAAAGCAGTTAGCGGCAAAAGAACGCACAAAACGATATTACGACAGGAAGACGAAAACACAAAATTTCAAAGTCGGACAACAAATATTCCTATTAAAGGAACCTCGAAAAGGGAAATTAGATCCCCATTACACCGGCCCATACACTATCGTGGAAATTCTCAACCGTAACAATATCAGGCTCCAAATCGACAACGACAAAACAAAGGTAGTACACGTAGACAAAATCAAAATGGCACATGTTGCAGATACCACACGGCCGCTATGAACAATGACATCCCAGTGGAAAATTCACCATTCCCACGGAACCCCGGATTATACTCACACCCACTCGGTACACTCAGAACATACCACACAGTCTGGAATCTCATCACATACGCTAACACAGAGGGACTGACAACACGAAGGGCACAACTCAAAGAAAACCTACACAGCCTCCACGAATATTGCTACACACTAGGATCATCATGCCTCATAAAGGGACAGCTAACGTCAATTAAATCTCGCCTGAACACCATCGAAACATCTCAATCGATACTCGAGGAACTGATCCCGTCAAGAAACACCACACAACTACGGGAGAAGCGAGCAGTACTCGGGTTTATAGGGAAGGCGTACAAATTTTTATATGGTACAATGGATAGCGACGACGCCAATAGAATAGCCACACAGATAGAAATGCTCGCGAACAACTCGATAGAACTAGCAGAAATCGAACGCAATCAAACACACATAGTAAAAACGGGCTTTGATATAACACAAAAACAAATTACAACAATGAAACACGAAATCAACAAAGCAATGAACAAACTAAATCTGGCAATAATCGATACCCATGAACAAGTAAACATTCTAAAATATAACCAAGTAGCAATACAGTTTATAACAAGGGTAGAAAAAGACCTCACGGAACTGGAAATGGACGTAGAAACGCTAATAAACGCCATTCTTTTCGCAAAATCGGGACAAATTCACCCACGACTTTTAGCAACTAAAACCTGGCTGCAAAGCGCTGAAACTATTATAAAAACGTCACCGAACACCGAATTTCCAACTCCATTAGACCCGAAATACATACCAGAACTGATAGAAATATCCGAACTAATAATCTTCCACAGTAACGGGAAACTCGTTTACATAATTAAAATCCCATTGCTAGACTTAATACCGTTCAACCTGTACGAACACATGTCAGTCCCAATGCGCCAGACCCCGTCGGACACACGTTTCGCCTATATCAAACCGGCATCACCTTTCACAGCGATTGCCGAAGATTTCGAAAATTATTTTAGCCTACATAACCTCGCAAATTGCAAATCGATGAACTCTATGTATATATGCAAACAAGTTAACCCAATACAACGAATCGGTAGTGAAGCTGAATGCGAGATACAGCTACTAGTTAACCCGCATTTTCAAAACCTCGAAACATGCGATATCCACCTGAAAACATTGAGACAAACCCATTGGGCGAGAATTCATGGCAGTAACGCTTGGCTATATGCGGCTCCCATGGCCGAAACCCTGTATGCCACCTGCGACGACCACTCATCAAAAATCGAAACCATCGAAAATTCAGGGATATTAAAATTAAAACCAACATGTGAAGCAAAAACAAAAACAACAAAATTGATCCCGACAACGGAAATAACGACAGAGATCCAAGTAAACTTTTCACGAACCATAGTATTGAATATCACAGAAATAATAAGAAATTCCATCGAAACAACAGAATCAATAAATATTACGGAAGTATTATTGGAAACAGAGACCTTCACCGATACGTTAGGCTCAAGTACTATAGACAACGATTTGACAAAAAACGAGGTAGCTCTAAAAACGATAATTGCAAAGGCTCGCGAAATAACAAAAACGCATATAATACACAACAGACTGTCAATACTCGAGAAAATATTAAAATTTGGTGGAATCTCGTTGGGATCAGGCTTGATATTGGCCGCGATCGGCTGGAAATTCTCATTATTTGGAAAACTATCATACATACTTAAATTAATATCCTGCATCAGTAAGCGTAAAAACCAAAACACGAAACCAATCATCAAAACCATAGAACAACAGGTGCAATACCACAGACAACCGGTAGAGATAGTAGAAATCTCGCACGCGAACACACAGCGAGAGATAGGAACAGCAACCGCGGTAATCCCTGAAAGACCGGCACGCGCGATAATGTACTACCGAGACATAGTACCGTGACGAGAGTCGCGAGAGCGACAACTACCAGTAAACAAAACATATACCCCTTACCCTATTTCCAAAACCCCACAACCTATCCACGAATGAGTGTGGTATAACGAAAAAACGCGTCCAATAGGCTTCCGACATCTACATCATCAAGGCCGGAAAATATCCGGATCGAGTGCCCGGTATGCCGGAAAAGGGGACCCCCGAGGGAACTGAGGACGCACCTCATCCGATGCTGCGCGGGCATCATCGACGGCCTGGCCGCGAAGCCCGACGCGGACCGCAGGTGCGTGATGTGCGGTGGTGCGTTCCCGGCGAGGCGCCTCATCACGCACCTGGACCTCTGCGCGGCATATTGGGTGAGGCAGGGGGTCTTCCCATGGACCTCCGAAACAACGGCAACAACATCCGCCACAACAAAGAAAACAAAGACAACAACAACAACAGAAACACAATTCACCAGACTCGACCCCGGAACCCCACTAGTCCCTGCAGGCTGCCCTTACAAACAGGAATCCCGACAGACAACGACGACCACACCCAAAACCACGCCAAGACCCACTACAACGACGACAGACACAACTAAACAAACAACAAAACAACAGCACCAACAAATCACACGAGACATCAACAGGGAACTAAAACAAAGACAAACGAAACTTCAGACAATCCCCGAACACCCAACACCCGACCCGACTGACACAACGAACAACGAAACGAAGCACGAATCACCAACCCAAATCCCACACGCCCCAGAGCCAGCACCACGAGGCATGGGAGCAATCCCAAAAAGACCCAGACCAACACCAGCACCACGGAAACAACACACTAGTACAGTAAAAACAGAAACACTAAACGAGACAATGGAACGACTACTCGCCATAATGAAAACAGAAACGGACAGAACACTGACAAACGTAAAACAGCTAATGACACATGCAATTGACCAGGAACTGACGAAACGAGAACGCGAAATACAAAAACAAAATGATTGACAAAGTATGAATGGGGGATGAATGAGGGAAATACAACTAAACTCCTAGGCTAAGCGTGTATATCTACCTACCAAGTATAGTATCAATAGCAATTAGATCCTTAGGTTAAGCATCTATTCACGTACGATTTCCCTCAATTTAGCTACTTATTATACGAACAATTATTTGACTACTTATTATACGAACATTATCTGACTACTTATTATACGAACACTACAACTACATTATTATACTCCATTATGACGTTCATTTTTCTTTTTCTGTTCTGTTTTTTTTTCTCTCTTTCGCTTTTCTTTTCTTGCACATTAAAATTATATTAATCACATCGAACAACGTATCAATTAACCAGACACGCACAGCCACATCCAACCACATCACAATAACGTTCCACACCCCACTAACACGAAACTAATCAGAACTTAGACTGTTACAGAGAAACTTAAGGAACAGTAATAAAGTAATGGAATAAAAAGGAACAACAATAACAAATAAAAGGAAAACAATGACAGACTGTAACAATTTCAAACTGGCGAACTCAACGACAAACAGGAAAAAATGAGAAAGGAAAACAAGAAGCAATAACCCAGACAACTCACAGACAACTCGGAACACGGGAAAAAAAAAACAAATGATATAATCAACGCTTCACTTTCACTATTACTCACAACCAAACCCATCACGATTAACAAACCTAACCCCCATTAACACGATAAGTAATGAATAACAGTTAGTTTCAGAATCACCAGAACCAACAAAAACACCAAAACAACGAGATACCAAGAGACAGCATAGAGGCGCCAATAGGAAAACCGGACCAACACCCTCCAACCTCAGTATTCGGACCGAATACACACACACCAAAACCAACACCTCAACCAACAGCAGGAGGAAAACAAAGAAAATACACAAAAACAATTCAATAGATTATATCGAGTCATTTAAATAACTGAAATCAATGTAAAAATATTCGTATTATATAGAATCAATACCAAAAATTCCTTGTTCAAAAAATTGTAAACGATGGAGACCATCGTCCTCAAAGAGGGGGAGTGTAACGGCCCTATCCTATAACCACTTCTTTCCCACACAACACCTTACACCTACAGCAACCCTGTTATCACCTCGTTCCCACACACATCAGCACCTCCTATTTCGCCACACAGCATCCCTGGGCCACGGTCCCACGGTCCAGAACAATGCAACTCGACCATCCCCTCCACTTCACACTTCCTCCACTTCATTAGCGCTAGTCCTAATCCTCAGTTCATCTCCACCCGTTCAACGGCACAGTCGAATTAATAAACTCTCTCTCTCTCTCTCAAATCGCTTAACTCTTCATTTTGACCCTTTATCACCGCTCTCTCCTTCAACATATCTCGACCATCACATTTAACATGCAAAACACATTCTTTTTTGCAAACTAAAAAATCATCCCCGTAAGGCTTTGTGTCCA
Organism: Heteropelma amictum; assembly: GCA_959613375.1. Taxonomy (NCBI): domain Eukaryota; kingdom Metazoa; phylum Arthropoda; class Insecta; order Hymenoptera; family Ichneumonidae; genus Heteropelma; species Heteropelma amictum. Next base: position 1,467,118 of record OY390725.1, read on the forward strand.
ATAAGGCTTTGAACGTTTTCGTGTCGCCGTCTCCGATATAGTTCGCGTATTTTACGTTGTACAACTCTTCCGATCTCTTGAACATTTCCACGATGCCGTCTACCTCCATTTTGCCAGCACTTCCGGTATGATTTGCGTCACAGTGATCTTCATGCTCTCGATACCACGCTTCATATTCAATCGTATCCTCTTGGCCTTTCCATTGAGAGCAGGCTTGACATATACTGCATTTGACGACAACATCTAAAATTTTATTACTGTATTTCCCTATTAACGAGGCAATACCGAGAAGCGATGAGAATCCACGTTTCGCCCACGATCCATCACCAGACACAGAAAGTTCATCCGCGGGACGCCCAGCTTTTACATTCAACTCGACTTCTTCTTTCAATGCTCTTTGGAAAACGATTTTCGCGACGGCTTCAGCTGCAATTTTTATATTGTCCACGATGCCGTAATATGTACTCTTACAAATTCCTTGTCCAAGATCCATGAGACCGCACAAATTTTTCAAGCCTTCAAATCCTACTCCAAGCATTCTCAGGGCGAGAACAAGTCGACGGTTGATTTCAAATGCCTTATCAATTAACGGCGAAGACAAAATAAAAGTTTCTTTACACTCACACTTCACAGAGAGTTTGAATCCTAGACCACGTTGTCCGTTTTTGCTAAAAGTGACCGCACCGTTACAATCTTTACACTTCAACAACTGTTGCAACGTTAAAAATATCATGCTGAATTCGATGATGCAATAATTGAAAGTAGGATTAACGTTTACTTCCAATTCCTCATTGCCTTTTAATTTTTTCGCAGACGTGCTCGTAAAATCAGTAGTATTTTCGATAGTGAATCGATTGCCCTTGAAATATCTTTTGCGACCTACAGAAGATGGTCGTCTAGAAGAGTTACGGCCTTGCTTTCTATCCATATTTTCTGATATTTTATTTCAAAATTTTCGATGTTGGTTCGTCAAAACGTAACGTTGTACTGATCAAGTCAGGGGAAAGCGTAATGACCGTTTCCCTCACAAATGTTCGACAATAGGTATATTTCGGGGAAGGGAAAAGTATATATAGGTATATAGTATGTACTATATACAGGTATATATTTTCGGAGAAGGATTGGGACAGCTGCTGTGCTCCGATTAGGTTACCGGTTAGCGCTAGACCCGTTAGGAGCGCGCGGACCGCTCTCTACCTGCGTTATGGGCTGTAGAAGCTGTAATATTGAGAATTTCTGCATGAAAATTTCACAGTATATCCTTGAGATACTATACTTTCGACATATCGAAAAAAAAAAAAATCGATTTTTTCAAATTTCTAGACCATACGGTTCCCTTAATGGAGCTGAATGCGAGATACAGCTATTGATTAACGCACATTTTGAAAATCTCGAAACTTGCGACATCCATTTGAAAACAGTAAAACAAACCTATTGGGCGAGAATCTACGATCCCGCACAACCCTAAAAATCCTAAAAGTACCGATCCCACCCCTACGGAAACGACAATGTAACGACACTACGCTTGACAATGCATTAGCACAATTGTTGACATTACTGGACACACTATCAGAAAGGACACTACGAGACATGCAAGAAACAGTAACACGAATAATAGACGACGAACTGACGAAACGCGAGACAAAAAAAATATCAATAAAACAAACTTCGACGAAGCATGAATGCGGTATGAATGTAAATTAAAGACCCTAGGTTAAACATTTACATTTATCTATTATTCCTCCGATTTTTACTAATTATCATATAACATTTTATTACATTATTATATTTCCCTACGACATTTATTTTTCTGGCACATTAAAATAATATCAATCACATCAAACAACATATCAATCAACCAGACACACACAGCCACATCCAACCACATCACAATAACGTCCACACTCCACTAACACGGAACTAATCAGAACTCAGACTGTTACAGAGACAATTTAAGGAACAATAATAAGATAATGGAGTAAAAAGGAACAACAATAACAAATGAAAGGAAACAATGACAGACCATAACAACCCCAAACTGGCAAATTAGCGACAAACAGGGAAAAATGGAAAAAGGAAAACAATAAACAACAGTTCAGATGACTCATACACAATCCGGAACACGGAAAATCAAAACGAACGAGACAACCACCGTTTCACTTTCACTGCTATTCACAACCAAACTCATCACGATTAACAAACCTCATCCCATTAACACAAAAACCCGTGAAACACCACACAACCGTCCCAAGCATGGGCCAACTTTTCGCCTCTTATAATCTACTCTTGGCCAGAAAATGGCGGCACCACCACTCCGTTATTGGACCACGGTTGGAGTGATCTCTAAGGGCCTACGTGGGGGCTTTGGGTTTTGCCAGTACTGGGGATATATAAAATGCCATCACTATACCAATCTTCGGTAGACCGATGGTCAGATATTGGCCCAAAGCTAAACCATTCATGGGAAACGGTTGGCGTCACAACTGGCCCATAGCTGTGTCAGAATATTTGGGCCAGTATCAGACCAGTACTGGTTTGAAGGGCGACCCAATATTCAGCCCCGTAATGGCCCAACGCCGATATAGGATATGGGTACCTTATATAGTTGCGAAAGTATAAAGTTTAAATAAATTTGAATGACCATATCTATTTTTTACACAGCCTTTTATTCGCATAGACATTCAATGTATTCATCGTATGATGTAGGTCATATATTACGTTATCATATAATATGGAAGTGTTTATTTATTATTAGCAATAAGAACGAAAGGTCGCGAGAACTCGAAAATGAGAATCGTAAAGACCGCGAGAACGCGAAAACGCAAAATACAAAATGAGAAGGTCGCGAGAACGCGAAATTTCGAAAATACGAATCGTAAAAACCGCGAGAACGCGAAAATGCAGAATATACAAAACGAGAAGGTCGCGAGAATGCGAAAGCTCGAAAATACGAATCGTCAAGACCGCGAGAACGCGAAAACGCAGAATACAAAACGAGAAGGCAGCGAGAACGCGAAATTTCGAAAATACGAATCGTAAAAACCGCGAGAACGCGAAAACGCAGAATATACAAAACGAGAAGGTCGCGAGAACGCGAAAACTCGAAAATACGAATCGTAAAGACCGCGAAATCGCGAGAATGAAAAATGAAATCGTAGGAACACGAAAATATTTGAAAAAAAATCGCGAAAACGTGAGTATCAAAATTGAGATCATTTTATCACAATGACTACCGGAAGAATTAAAAAATTCTACCGAAAAGGACACTTTTTATCTTAATTTGAAAAGGTGGCGCTCACTCTTTAAAATGTCCATGCTAATATAGCATCGGAGTTTTGTTTTTTCTTTACAAAAAGCCTTGAAATGTTATTCTACACGGAGAAAAAAAATTATAAATACGCATTATTGTGGGAAGTTTTGTGATTTCTAACATTTCTCAGGAGCTTCAAGTTTCCAAGACCAACATGATGCTTATATATAATTTCTTTTTCTTCGTATCGAATAACGTTACAAGACTTTTTATAAAAAAAAAAAAACTAAACTCCGATACTATTAGTATATAAATTTTAAAGAGCGACTGCCACCTCTTCAAATTGAAATAAAAACATTCCTCGTTTGGACAGGCTTTTTAAACAATAGTTATAAATGCGAGAACGTTTCACGGACGTTGGCACACGCGGTTTGCTCGGCCTCCCTCCCGATCACCAGCTCCTGACAGTCACCGACTTAACGTTGTTTTTACAATTTGTCTGTCGGCCTCCACTCCGAAGCGCTCCTGGCAAACGTCTGAAAAACATATAATCGGTAAGTATATAGATACACTAGATAATTAATACTTTCGACAAGTATATTGTGACGTCGGTCTGACGAGTTCACAATGAAATGTGACGTCAAGACGCACTTAAGGTTAAGAAACCTTGAAAAAAATGGTCGTTCCCTTTTTGCCCTAGCCTCTCGGCCAATAGACTGGATGGGAGTCTTTAATTGAGGAGTGCAAATAAATGTGGAAACGTCGTGTTGGATTTTATCTGACTCAAAGAGTCTGTATTTTAGAAAACAAATTAAAGATATACAAATAAAACAAATAATGGACTTACAGTTCGATAACGATGAAGACGGCAGAACGAAATCGGTCAGTCGAAAGGGTGTAAATCTTCGTTGACCTCACAGTTCCTCGAAATAGTTTCAATAACTCTTAATTCTTCTTTGACTTAATACTTTTCAGTTTCAACTTTAAACTTTGAATATTTTCTCTATTAATTTCAATTTTTCTATTACTTTCATCTTTTCTTATTTCTTTGAATTTATTCATTTTCGGTCTCTTCTTTATTACTTGGACTCGGTACTTTTCTTTTGACTCTGATTCTTCTGCACTTAACTGACTTCTCTTACTCTCTGCTGGCTCTTCTGCCCTGATTTTCCTTCTGCGCGTCTTTTTATCATTTCGGTTTATAGGCGTTCCGAAATTTTAAGTCGTAGAAGGGTTCAACCAATGATGGTCCATTTTCATCTTGATTTTCCCTTTTCTTAAACTAAAGGGCCTAATGCTTCGGGAGCGCACACTCCCCTCCACATAGGTTATCCTATTTTTGTCGCGTAGGTGGGTTTCGCCTCTCCCTGACGACAAAGATGTTGCTTTGGGAAGGCCCATCTTCCCTCCACAACTTACGTCTTATGCGTATTATCGAATACAATATTTTATTTATAATGTTATTCAATGTTTGTTAAATCGCATATTGTTATTTTAAACATATTAGCATTTGCTTTGTGATTTACGTCATGTCTCTTAATGACAACTTATTTAATAGCGTTACATATATTTTCTTTTCGTGTCGTCCGTTTCAATTGTTATAATTATTCCAAATGAATTATCTATTATTTTCATTGTTATTTTGTTTCCTCATTATTATTTATCAATTATTAATTTGTTTACTTTAACATTGAGATTTCATTTGTCTGTTTAAAATGTTTTACTGTTAAAAGAAAAATATTTCAATGTTGAGAGTATTTGAAAAGTGTTACGTTTGTTTGAAGACCAGCTGCATAAAGTTTTTATGATCGTGGAAATATTTAAGATTTTGTTTTTCTTGGAATTTTGGTACTTAAAAATATTCATGTTCTCTATCTACTTATGGCGTCTACTAGTCGCGAGATAAGTGGTTCTGGAAAGGTTGCGGCATTTCGTATCACTCCCTTTCGTGGGAATGCATTTTCTAGTCCCCATGCGTTTCCCCTTTCGGTCCGTTGGTATTTTTTTTGAACACGTGTGTTTATTTTTAAGACTCGTGAGAAGTTATATATAGAAAATGTTTATTAGAGTCTAGATGTTCTGTGTGCTCTTGTAACGTTATCTAAAGAATTTCTCGAAGAGAGAAAAAAAAGAACTACGGAGTTTCGACGGACGTCACATTGATATAAATTAAGCTCCAACACTAATTATCTGTTGAACCTTGTCATTACCAACACTAATTATCTGTTGAACTTTTGTCATTTACACACAAGTGATATTTTTTGCAATGTATTACATTTTCTATAAAAATATGTTATAGAATATGTGTATAGAATGTTATACAGGGTGATTCATAGCAACACTGACAGCCAGTAACTACACATTCTCGACGATATACTGAGCATATATACTTAGCCGTTTTTCAATTTACAAAATAGTTTTAAAATGGGAGCAATAGAATTCGAAAGTTTTAAGCCAATCACAGTCGTTGTTTTATACGCGTTCGAAGACGCCTCAGTGCCGGATCAGCAAAGCTCCGATTCTAGACATATGAAGAACTAGCAGAGTTCAGGCAGAAAAGCATTTCGCGAGCGCGAAGGTCTTTTGTGTCAATTGAAAATAGCCGTTCTTTTATACGTCATTTAATCGAACACAAAAGCTATTTTCAGGCAGAAAAGCATTTCGCGGGCGAGCGCGAAGGTCTTTTATTGCAATTAAAAGTAGCTGTTCTTTTCGATTAAATGGCGTATCGGCAGCTTGGATCGGCGATTGTTACACGATGAATAGATGATGATACGATGTCCGCATCATTTATTCGAAAAAAATCATAACACGGTAACACGCGGATTTCAGGTGCATCAACGATACATAATCGAAGAATAAGAAGTAACAAGTGATTACGGATTTTTCTGTATACTTCTTATTCTTCGATCATGTATCGTTCATGCACCTGGAATCCGCGTGTTACCGTGTTATAATTTTTTTCGAATAAATGATGCGGACATCGTATCATCATCTATTCATCGTGTAACAATCGCCGATCCGCCTGAACTCTGCCAGCTCTTCATATGTCTAGAATCGGAGCCTTGCTGATCCGGTACTGAGGCGTCTTCGAACGCGTATAAACCAACGACTGTGATTGGCTTAAAACTTTCGAATTCTATTGCTCCCCGTTTAAAAACTATTTTGAAAATTGAAAAACGGCTAAGTAGATATGCTCAGTATATCGTTGAGAATGTGTAGTTACTGGCTGTCAGTGTTGCTATGAATCACCCTGTATATACAGTATGCGGCAATTGAAGTGGGACACTAAGTTTTTTGCGTGTCTCAGCCGGAGTTTTGTCGATTTCAAAAATCGAAAAAAACACTTTCGAGGAAATTTAATAACCTTGCAAGTGAGACTAGTTCCAACTGGATCGGTTGATAATTAGCCAATTGCGAGATGATTTTGTGAATCGGTGCAAATCGGGATTTTGTACGACCATCAAAAAAGTACTTTTCCAACACTCGGATCTCTTTTTAACCTACGCCATTCGAAAGGGCATCTCGCGCCGTTGAAAAAACACCGCCTTTTGTGTCGCAAATGAGAGTTGGAAAATGTTAAAGGGGACGTTTTAACGATTAAAACGTGTGGTCGTTCAATTGTGAAATCAGACCCTATTGATAGCAGCAGGTCATCGAAAAAAACCGGTAAAAAAATAATTTTCCCATGGTCCACACGTTCCTTCCCACAGCGAAACAGTTGAACATCGCCGTTCGTATTTGAATGAAATTTTTTTCGCTCAGCGGTTTTTTTACCGGATTTTTTCGATGACCTGCTGCTATCAATAGGGTCTGATTTCACAATTGAACGACCACACGTTTTAATCGTTAAAACGTCCCCTTTAACATTTTCCAACTCTCATTTGCGACACAAAAGGCGTTCGATATGGAAAATATCGAAATGCAAAAAAGTGCACCGGGGAAACACCAAGATCTCGTCTACGAGGATAGCCGTATAGATATTACTCATACCAGTATTAAGGGCATCATTAACTATGACTCCACGAAAAATTTCGATCGAATCGGTCGAGGCGTTCTCGCGTTATTGCTCATAAACGATTATAACTTCCAGGGTGTATAACTCCTCCTGGAATTATCCGATCCCCACGTGTAGGGGGTGTTTTTTCAACGGCGCGAGATGCCCTTTCGAATGGCGTAGGTTAAAAAGAGATCCGAGTGTTGGCAAGGTACTTTTTTGATGGTCGTACAAAATCCCGATTTGCACCGATTCACAAAATCATCTCGCAATCGGCTAATTATCAACCGATCCAGTTGGAACTAGTCTCATTTGCAAGGTTATTAAATTTCCTCGGAAGTGTTTTTTTCGATTTTTGAAATCGATAAAACTCCGGCTGAGACACGCAAAAAACTTAGTGTCCCACTTCAATTGCCGCATACTGTATATATATAAACATATATTCTTATTCTGAATTTTCATGCCACTTGGTTTCGTATTTCGATTGAGTACTGCGTTAGTACGTAGGTACCACAAATTTCATATACAGCCTGTCCCATAATGGTCGACCGACCTCTGAGGGGTGGGTAGATGGGGTGATTCTGGACCGAAAAGTCTTCATCCATTTTTCCCTCCAGCGCCCCTCTGATTAGATATCAATTAATTAAGTTCAGCCAATAGGACGCGTCGAATAAGCGGGCTACACGGCGAGTAGTGGTGTGCGTGCAAGCGTAGCAGCCTTGGAAGCGTGCGTGTAAAGCGCGAAGGACTTCGATAGTGTGGAACGTCGAACGTTGCCAAAAACATGAATAGAGCGAGGTAGTGTTAGTGACATTTCCAGTGTTAGTTCCTGATTGCAAACGCAATCAGTTTTCGAATTAATTGTTAAATGCAATGAAAAAAAATGTCGATGATTTTGAATCACGACTGGACGAAAATACAATTTTTGATTAATTTTTTGGAATTACGATTTATGAAGCTTCTCAAATCATTTAGTGCTGGTTTTGAAAAAAATATTTTTGAAAAAAATCTTTATTGCGTTTTAGAGAAAAATGTTGATTCTTCAATTTGTTTGAAAATCAAATGCTATTTCCGATTGAATATTTTAGCAATACAATGAAATTGAACTTTTCGAACTTTGCTCATTGCAATTAGAACAAAAATATTGCGATTACATTCAATAAAAAAAATCAACATTTCAAATCGTTTAGATTTCAAGGAAAAAAGCATTAATAATACTGTTTAATAACAGTGGCAGAAAGTTTGAAGAAAAGTTGATGATGATTCGAGCGTCACGCAAGTATTGCTTGCGGACACTACTCGGATGGGTGACCGCTCGATTCCAGGGGGGGGGGAGGGATTAATAAAAAAAGTCAATATTTAAAATCGTTCATGTTATTTTAAGAAAAAATTCATTGTTAACACTGTTTAATAACAGTGGCTTGATGTTAGAAAAAAAGTTGATGACTTAAGCGTCGCACGAGTATTGCTTGCGGACACTACTCGGATGGGTGACCGCTCGATTCCGGGGGGAGGGGGGATAAATAAAAAAGTCAATATTTCAAATTGTTTACATTTATTTATGAAAAAAACATTATTGGCCCTATTTAATAACAGTGGCATGAAGTTAAAAAAAAAGTTGATGATGACTCGAGCGTCGCGGGAGCTTATCGTATTGCATGCGGATATTACTCGGATGGGTGACCGCTCGAAAATTAAAAAAAAAATTGTGAATTAAAAAATACAATTCTTCACGTTGTTCACGAGAAGTTATTGAAAAAAGTACTGATAAGTAAAAAAAAATTGTGGATTCCAGAAAGTACAGTAAACATTTTTAAATATTATTTGAATGCAATTACAAAAAAATTGCGTCGAACGAATTTTATCTTGTATCATTACAATTAATATTCGTTTAGAGTTGAGAGTAATTACATCCCGGCGTTAGCGATCGGGGATCGAGACCTAATAATTTTTTTATTTTTTTTGTTTTCACAGCATATAAGTGTCATTTAAACAGTGCTTATCAGTGCTTTTTTCAATAACTTCACGTGAACAACGCGAAGAATTGTATTTTTTAACCCAATTTTTTTTTTATTTTCGAGCGGTCACCCATCCGAGTAGTGTCCGCATGCAATAAGATAAGCTCGCGCGACGCTCGAGTCATCATCAACTTTTTTAATAACTTGATACCACTGTTATTAAACAGTGAAAATAATGCATTTTTTCTGAAAATAATATAAACGATTTGAACTATTAATTTTTTTCATTAATCCCCCGCCCCTTGGAATCGAGCGGTCACCCATCCGAGTAGTGTTTATTAATTAATGCTTGTGATTAAGCATTAATGCTTATGATTAAGCATGATTAATGATTAAGTATTATTAATGCTTTTTTCCTTGAAATCTAAACGATTTGAAATGTTGATTTTTTTTATTGAATGTAATCGCAATATTTTTGTTCTAATTGCAATGAGCAAAGTTCGAAAAGTTCAATTTCATTGTATTGCTAAAATATTCAATCGGAAATAGCATTTGATTTTCAAACAAATTGAAGAATCAACATTTTTCTCTAAAACGCAATAAAGATTTTTTTCAAAAATATTTTTTTCAAAAGCAGCACTAAATGATTTGAGAAGCTTCATAAATCGTAATTCCAAAAAATTAATCAAAAATTGTATTTTCGTCCAGTCGTGATTCAAAATCGGCAATAAAAATTTTTTCCAAAAATATTTTTTTCAAAACCAGAACTAAATGATTTGACAAGCTTCGTAAATCGTAATTCCACAAAATTAATAAAAAAATTGTATTTTCGTCCAGTCGTGATTCAAAATCATCGACATTTTTTTCATTGCATTTAACAATTAATTCGAAAACTGATTGCAAACGCAATCAGTTTTTATCGTTCCTCCTTACATTGTTGCGCCTTCACTAACACTACCTCGCTCTATTCATGTTTTTGGCAACGTTCGACGTTCCACACTCTCTCACACCAACGCACGCACACTATCGAAGTCCTTCGCGCTTTACACGCACTCTTCCAAGGCTGCTACGCTTGCACGCACACCACTACTCGCCGTGTAGCCCGCTGATCCGACGCGTCCTATCGGCTGAATTGCGTCCTATTGACGTAATTAATTAATATCTAATCAGAGGGGCGTCGGAGGAAAAAATGGAAAAGGACTTTTCGGTCCAGAATCACCCCATCTACCCACCCCTCAGAGGTCGGTCGACCATTATGGGGCAGGCTGTATACGGCTGTATATACAGTCAGCGGTATTGAAAAAACCAAAAAAGTACCTTGCAGCAAATTTCATCAGCTGACCATTGGAAAAGAGTTATCACAATAGGTTGAGAATTGTTCGATTGCCAGAGGATTTAGTTAACAAACTTAATTTAGCAACGCTCAATCGATCGCGATAAAACATCTTTGAACGAGTTGGTCATTAAATTTGCAAGGAATCAAACAATTTTCTTTTTACATTGGTCTAAAGTTTGATTCAACGAGCAAAAAATACAGTGTAACACTTCAATTGCGTCAGACTTTGAATCAAACTTTAGACCGATCTAAAAAAGAAACTGTTTAATTACTTGCAAATTTAATGACCAACTCATTGAAAGATGTGCAATCGCGATCGGTTGAGCGTTGAAATATTAATTTTATCGGTTACTTTTAGAAATTCAAATTTTGATCCGTTAACTTAATTCTCTAGCAATCGAACAATTCTCAACCTATTGCGATAACTTTTTTCCGAAGGGTAGGTAATGGAATTTGCTACAAGGTACTTTTTGGTTTTTTCAATGCTGCTGACTGTATTTACAGCTGTATATATGAAATTTTTACTACCTACGTACTAATGCTGTACGCACCGGCTCACTTTTGAAATCGCAATGCGAGTCTAAATAGAATTTGGGAATTGTACATTCCCAAATCATATATCCAATGAATATACGCAATTTTTTAAAAATAAGTTTCACTTACCTTGTACGTTTCCAGCGAATGTACTTTCCTCAACCGCAGGCATCAAGTTATCGTTTGCTAGGATTCGTTCTAAATCCTCGTGTGTAAGTTCGTTTCCTCCATTCGGCAGCGTTACGTCGCCGTCTGCACTGAGCTCAGGTTCGAGTGTCCCCATTGACCTGTCGACTTATCGCAGACCTTGAGCGTAATCTTCTATTTATTAAAAAAATAAACAATCATATTATTCACATCACCATGAATTCGGATAATTATAATTTTAATGCCATAAAAATTACTGCAAAGAATTATTACAGATTTTCTATAATACATATTTTTCTACAAATACTGGTATACTTACTACATTCTGCGATAATTCTTTTAACGGGAAATGTCGACCACGTGTCTGAATCCGGTGACGAACCGTTTTGAATGAGGCGTAAAATTCGTTTATCTGATATATTCGTCGGATAGTATGCGGAATACGTTTTTTTTAAATTTATTATCCATGATCGTGGAAGTAACTCGATAGTAACATTCCCAGTTTCATTTTTTTCATCGAATTCAACTACAACGTACGTCGTAGAGTCCTTGAAATTTGCCATTTCCACGCGTAACCTAACATTACATTTAGATTATGTACATATCGGAGGAAATAAATTTAAATACATATCCGAGGAAATAAATTTAAAGAATAAATAAAAACTCACGTTTATGATTACGCTGCACACGCACAAAACTTTTTACTGTTTCACTTTCGATGGTTTCGACACACTCGGAACAATGGCGACTAACGTAAAATATAGGCGCGCTTTTTGGTTTTGTTCTTCTATTGTTGACCGGTGCGGGATGCGGCCCATGTCCAAGTGACCGAAAAGTGAACGCGTTTAGGCCTGTTTCGGCCCTCTTGCTTATCGTGTCGACCAATGGGAACGTGTTCAGTACGCTCAAATCAGCACGCGCTTCGGCGATTCAGGTATGTACGGGCGCACGATGCTGCCGGTACAACGCCAACCACGTGGATAAAAAAATCACAAGTGGTATATAAACTATTTTTTATTGCTGTGTTTTTAATAATAATAATACACCTAATAGTGATAATAGTAATATAATAAATAATGTTTAACATATAATAGAATAAATAATATAATAATAATATAATAATAATAATAATAACAGTGATAAAAATACATTTTTTAAAACTTTATTCAAAAAGTTCAATTTTATAAGTGAAATGTGTTTCATCAAAAATTATTTTAATGAACAATTGTATATATGTTTGTTTTCTTTATTCCAAGTGTAACAGTGCTGCGATATAAATAGAATTATCCAGTTCAAACAAATACATTTCGCGTTTACAGAACTGATAGATGTCGACAACAACGTTTTCAAAAATTGGGTAATTTCACAAATTCCAAATTTTGTGGACACGTCAGGTTCTCTGAAGATCGGTCGTGACTCACTGACGATAAACCCGGTCATGATGATGTCGTTTTCAGAGACGTTGGAACGTTCAATGTTTTCCATCGATAATTCGGTAACTTTGATGATACACGAATTTTTGAATACAAAAACATTGTTCGGCGGTTTTAAGGAAACTACTATGTTTCTCACGTGAACTTCCGTCACAATACCGTCTTTTATTTTCAAATTCTCAATAGTAGTCTTTCGTCTCTGAATTATGGTTGCCGGAAGAGTATCGAGCTGTAACAACCTATTTACAACTTGGAAGAGAGGATTTTTTGGAGTGCGTACCAGCTTTTTTAACCTTCCGATGTAACTTTCGGCCCAAAATGCTGATATTTTTGTCACTGACATGTTAAAAGTCTTTACATCGTCAGCCAGGTGAGTGAGATTGTGCACATTTAACACCTGAGCATCAGGTCCATATAAGTATGGCATGAGAGTCACAAACTGCTTCAATAGCACATCTGCGTAATCTGCCAGTTTAATGGCCAATGTTTCATGGCAGATAATTCGACATGCGACTGCGAATAGGAGGAAATGCTTGTACTGCATATCGCTGAGGATTCGAGGTAAAATGATGGGGCCAGCATACAGTACAAAAAACCTGTATTGTGTCGCTTTCCAACGAGCTATTTCATGGACATCATAAATCTTCCGCTGGAATTCTTTAGGAATCATAGGTTTCAGCGATGCCATCAGGTGTGTAAACAGTTCCAGCTTCTGTTTGTTGACATGACAAGAACTGCTTGGCGATACCCATTTTTCCAGTAGGAATTTCATTACTCCCAAAAAAAGGAGGTGCATCGAATCCAATGGCACGGATTTAATAATATTGAATCGAGGTAATTCCAACAACGGAGAGATGATGTTTTGTAAATGATGCTCCTTGTTACGCTGCGAAGTAAATGACTTTTTGGTTCGCTTTGCACAGTCGAGTTCTGGATATACTCGCTTCCGGTTGACAGTTTTGCCTTTAACAATGCAACGTTCGCAAGCATAAAAGCCATTGTGACTCTTGATGCACTTCAAGTATGCTCGAGCAGGTGAGCCACAAATTAGTGCAAGGATTTCAAATTTGTATTTTTTGCCACTAACGATGATTCCATTTTTTATTAGGTTCTTCGCCTCCAAAATAAAATCTTTGAGAAAGTCTCCAATGTTCGCTGGCTTTGAATTGCCAAGGTACAGAGCCACAACAACCGGTACACTTTCGAATCCATCGGCATGAACTTTCATCAGAATGGGCCAAAACTATTTATTTGAACTGCGATATAACTGGACCCCATCGATGTTAACGAACACATCAATTTTATTTCCAGTGTAAATTGTTGGTACAATCTGCTTTTTTAATTGAGTCTCTATACCAATGTATGTATAAGTACCCAATTCCCCCTTTTTACTCAACATTTCGGAAATTTTTGTTGTTTCAGTGTGCCGCAGTAGACCACGAGCAGTTCTTGGAAGATTTACAAACCCTTTGGATCGAAGAAGAATGAGCAAATCGGTAAGAACATTATATTGTAGACTCTCGGCATGTTTGAGAGCGAAGAGCTTTAATTTTTCCCTCATCGACAGAGCATTTGTACTGACGGTGTGATCAGATTCACTTTTCGCTTCGCTGGATGAAAATGCTTCTGTATCATGGCTGTCGCTTGAGGAAAAATCTGCTTCATCAAAATTGTTCTGCACAATTGCGCTACAGGTTTTTTGAGGACTGTCAGCATCCTCCGGTTTGTACACTTTTTGCACATTTTCATTTTCGATAACCTGTATAGATGAGCTTTCTAATTTTCGTACTCTCTGTAATGCTCGACGTTTTTGAATACTATAATAGTAACTCGGCATTTTCGAATGTACTATTAAACACTGTATGGCCTATTAATAAATTACTTTTAAATAAAGAAATTTATAAATTACAAAAAGTCACTTTTTATTTTCAGAAATACAATGAGGATAAAATGCACACGCGATACCGAAATGTTTGTGCTATTGCAAAAGCCATTCTAAAGCCTACGTTAAACCAGGGTTGGCACATATTCTATTTTATATATGTCACCATTCAAACCCCAAAGGTCGGAAAAACGTAGGCAGATCGCCGGTTTGCCATAAGATGTTTATTCACTCAATAAAATACTTTTCAAAAATAATATATACATATATCAGAATATTTCCATTACAATACTCCAAATGTCAATAAAAAAAAAACAATACTCCAAATGTTTACGTTTAAAAATTAAATTTCATTTCAAACTGTTAAATTGTTTCAAAATATTATGTAACTATAAATATTTACTCTTACTGTTTTATTACTCTTTTACTACTTAATACCATTCACATAAATTTTCTGTCTGTCTTTTTTAATAAATTTAATTTAAGATACATGCTCTTTTCCAAAAGTACTACATTTTTCAATTTCCTAATTATAGATGGTCAATAAGAGATCGCAAAATGATTCAGCGTTGGCATTGCCTTGATTTGCCATGGTTCAATTGAACATTGGCGAAATATTGTCCGAATATTTGGCACATGCTCAGGCCAACGCTGTATAGAAATGTTTGGCCAGCGAAGTAGAACTATAAATGGACCAGTGCTAGCCCGTTGTTGGAACGCCATACTTGATCCGAGCACTGGCAAAACGTTGGCAATAACGTTCGGGCCATGCTCAGGACCAATGCTAAGTCCCTACGATTGGTGCTGAACACCGGACCAAATATCGGCCGTTTCTTCAGCATCGGCAAATGTTTCACGAGAAGTAATCAATAATAGTTAGTTTCAGAACCATCAGCTGTCCAATTACGGAAACATCCAGACGACAAGACATCAACAGATAACATGGAGACACCAACAGGATAACTGGACCAACATCTTAACCCCAGTATCCTGACCGAATGCACACACCAAGGTCCACATCCCAACCAACAGCAGGAAGAAGAACAAAAACACACAAGATACAATTCAATAGATTATATCGAGTCATTCAAATAATAGAAATCAATGTAAAAATATTTGTATAATATAGCGTCAATACCGAAAATTTCTTGTTCAAAAATTGTAAACGATGGAGACCATCGTCCTCAAAGAGGGGGAGTGTACACCTACAGCAACCCTGTTATCACTTCGTTCCCATACACATCAGCACCTCCAATTCCGCCACACAGCATCCCTGGGCCACGGTCCCACGGTCCAGAACAATGCAACTCGACCATCCCCTCCACTTCACACTCCCTCCACTTCATTAGCGCTAGTCCTAATCCTCAGTTCATCTCCACCCGTTCAACCGTAAAGACCAATCAATAATAGCTCAACTCTTACTCTTATTTCCGATTATCATTCATTTATTCATTCCGTATTCGACCATCACATAAGCACCCGTGGTAATGTTGCACTCGACTTGTAGAGAGTTGATTTTGAGGATGGTCACAGGTAATTCGGATTTGTGTGTGACATTGGCTTCCAGTTTACGTGCCATGAATCCAAGCAATCGACCGATCGAGTCATCAGGCACGAAATTAATGCGGGAGACGTTACTTTTGAGCGCTGCATACGCTCTTTCCAACTCGTCGATAATTTTACGATATTCATCAGCGTCCATCGTGAATGCAAGCTATTCGCTCAATCGCAAGTGTGGCGATTTTCGGCATAGCGGCATCTTAAAAGAGCGCTTATCGCTTCACCGCTCTCCTCCTCCTCCTCCGCTTCGCATAAACAAAAGGGTGATGTAATTTTTGCGCATGAAATTCATCGTTGCTATCACCTTTAGAGAGTGTACATTTTTATAAAAATAAAGATTGTACATTAACCCCGAAAAAAGCATATTTATTGCATACCATAAACTTTATTACAGCTAATGCACATTTCAATCGCTCAAGAAAATACTCTTGTACGTTTTGAAATTTCATACAAGCTGTTCGGCACATGTCGCTGCTTGGCCACGAATGTCTGAAAGTATAGACGATCGGAGAGGAGGCAGGGTAAAACGTCTATAACATATTTAGAGAGGCCGGCATAAACCGGCCAACGTAAACCATTTCTCTATATCCCTTTTTTTATCTTAGATGTTCTCGAACCTTTGTATATATTTTTCTACCAATACGCCATGCGTCCAGCCAACCTTTGACTGCATCATATGTTCAAGTGTTTTTACGCTTTGTGAAGCAGCTCCTTTTAGTCTGTCGCTACAGAGCACAGAATTTTCCTGAGTAGTTTTCAGCGTCCCGAGCGAGCACAATCACGCGCATCAAAATGTATCCGCGATTCAATAATCTTTTGGAGGTGAATCAGTTTTATCGCATCGTGAATGTTTTGAGTGGATGCGCCGTTTTTCTACGCACAACGGCCGTGGAGGCTGCCTATCAGGCTCTCCAGGAGCTGCTAAGGGCGCATTATGAGGGGGAGCTGACGGGTCAGTTTTTGCAGCGAGAAACCGCTATCGCCGGTGCATCGTGCGTAGTGTACCGCCATGGCGCGGTTATGCTCGGCGAAATCATTAGCTGCGACGATAGCCCTGATTATTTCGAGGTGTATTTAGTGGACACCGGTGACAACGATTTTTTTTGGCTGAACGATTTGAGGAGCCCACCACCTCTGGCCACCGTGGTACCGGCTTTAGGCATCGAGATCGTAATTCGCGGCCTCTGGTATCGCGAAAGCCACCAAACAGAGGAGGCGTTGTGGGCCCTTTCTCGCGAAAAGGTCACGTGCCGAAAAATCGTTCACCGGCCCGCCGTCGCCGTCGTCGATTTCCCTCCGGTCGTTGAGCTCGCTACAACGGCACGGGCCGAGAGTGCTGTTACGTGGGTGCGTCGGTGGTTGGAAATCGACGAAAATTGGGACGCGCATGACGATAATTGGGAATAGGGTTTTTGTGCGCGAAGTGTGTAAAACGAACGTTTTTACAACGTCGTTTGCGCGCGCGCGTGTGTGTGTGTGTGTGTGTGTGCGTGCGTGCGTGCGTGCGTGCGCGCGCGCGCGCGTGCGTGTGTGTGTGTGTGTGTGTGTGTGTGTGTGTGTGTGTGTGTGTGTGTGTGTGTGTGTGTGTGTGTGTGTGTGTGTGCATGTGCGTGTGGAAAACGAACGTTTTTATGTCGTTTTTTCAGCTCCCCCTCACGAGTCAACAGGATGCGTCAACAGGTCGTTGAAGGTAAAGATAAGAAAAAGAAAGAGATAAGAAATTTTGGGGGTTTTCTAAAGGGGGGCTGTGCTCGATGAGACGAGTTCAGGCCCATTGTAAATAAGAAAAAAAGAAAAAAAGTTTTAATCCCAGTACGGACCGCTTTTCAGAGGTCTCTTACGTTGGGCATCTCTCTCACGCTTCATGGTTTGGCCTTTCATCGGGAAATTCTTTCGTAGTGGCCGGTCGGTCCGTCAGCGTTCGTTTTCTCTCTTCCTTTTGCACTCACATGCTTCGGCTCTTTCGTTGACGGTTTGGTCGATCGGTCTCTCTTTGAAAAATATAAACTAGGCATTCGTTTTCTCTCTTCCTCCGTGTCTCGGCGCGGTCGACTCTTCGGAGGTCTCAAATGTTCGACGCTCGCATCGTTTGTCGCTCCCTCTCTCTTGCGCCTGGTACTTCAGTCTTTCATCGAGAAATATGATGCGCTCGAATTCTTGGTCTCTGTTTCTCTTGCGCTTGGATATATAACGTTCGACGGAATCGGGCGACACGCGCCGTGAAATTTCGAAGGCCTCCCCCCTCCATTTTCCCACCCACACACGCGGACCTCGCTGAATGGCCAAAATCGCGCACACCGATAAAGAAGATCGCTTATCGCGCCGATAAAAAAGATCAACGCTTGATCGTGAGGCCGCTAGATGGCGACACATCACCCCCCCCCCCTCCCACCTTTGAATCACGCCTACCCCACCCCCACCCACCTCCAACTACCACCCACCCCACCCCCTCCACCCACTCCCACCCCCCACCGCGACCCTTACCACCCGCCCACCCACCGCCCCCCCCCCCCCCCCGACACGCCCCCCTCCCCTCCAGGGGGTTAGTGTCTAGGCTAAGTGTCGGTAAATGTCGGTGCAGAGACCTTGGATTAGAACCGGCCCCATATATCTACTAATATGCGTACTGTGTATTTCGGACAAGAATATCGCCCATAGTGTTCTAGGTATTACAGCTCTATAACCCCACATAACGATTCCCTTTTCGATACTTATTTCGTTTGCTCTATGAGCATATGCTTTAAGACCTTCGTCCATTTTTCGGGCCAACCGTTTCTTATATATGAAACAACTTTACCTAAGATGATGTCGCAGTTCGTTTCTTTGCGGATTTGATTAGCTGAAACCGGTACTCGATCTTCGACGTTGAAATGAAAGTAATCGAAATCCGCCTTTTCTACATTTCTTTCAACTTGAATCGGGAGTCTCGATAACCCATCGGCTCCCCCGTTATCTGTGCCTTTCACGTAAACGAATCTGTAATTTAAAGCGCTTAAAAATAGTGCCCAACGTTGAAGCCTTCCGGCCGCCAATCTTGGTAATTCTTTATTTTCTCCAAATAAAGCTTGTAACGGTTTGTGATCGGAATATAATAAAAACTAGTTCCCGATTAAATATTGAAAAAACTTATTCGCAGCCCAAAAAATTGCTAAAGCCTCACGATGAATTACGGAATAATTTTTTTCTGAGTCGCGCAGGACTCTTGATGCAAAAGCTATGGGCTTTTCTGATCCGTCCGGAAAAATGTGCGATAGAACTGCACCTAT
This sequence comes from Heteropelma amictum, assembly GCA_959613375.1. Classification (NCBI taxonomy): domain Eukaryota; kingdom Metazoa; phylum Arthropoda; class Insecta; order Hymenoptera; family Ichneumonidae; genus Heteropelma; species Heteropelma amictum. The sequence goes on from OY390725.1 coordinate 1,486,481, forward strand.
TCCTACGTTTGATGCGTCGCATGATAGTTTTACTGGCACGGTAGGGTCAAAATGAGTTAAAAAACATTTGTTCGACATTTTTCCCCTAATTTCTTTGAAAGCTTGTTCGCATTCTTTTGACCATATAAATTCCTTGTTTTTTTGCATGTTATACAAAGGCGATATTATATCAGCGATCCGTGGCACGAATGTTGCACAATAATTGACCATCACGATAAAAGCTTGCAATTCTTTTAGTCCAGTCAAATAAACTGTTAAAGAGCCCAAAATTACGATTTTCGCCTACCCGAAAAGTAGCTGTGGATTCCGGCAGAAACAGGTATTCTTATTATCCCCTAAAGTTTGCGCCAGATTCTGTCCGTGCGTTTAGTAACAAATAGCGGTTGAATGCCGGAAATCAGTATTTTTTTTTGTTTTTCGCTCATATAGTGAAAACTATTGGTCGGATCGAAAAAAAGTTAAATTGAAAGTTGTAGAGAATTGTAAAATCTATCGATTACCGTTGGTCCGATGTCGATATTCTAATTTGTTGCTTGACTATTGCGCTGGAAAATTTAAAAAAGGCGTTTTTTCCATTATTTTATTAAAAAATGTTAGAATGCATTTGAGGAGTTGCGATTATGGATTTGGGAAGCTTTCAGCTAGTAGAAACTACAGTTTTAATTTGGTTAAAAAAAAGTTGATAGTTTAGCAACAATCTAATTTGCAACTAAAAAAAGAGTCCCATCAGATTGTTATTTCTTGCCCTATGGATAATCGTAGAGCAATGAACGAAACGGTTTTGGATAGTCAAAGAGTTAAACTACAACTTGTCGTTTTTAGAAAATCGATTTTTGCAATTTGAGACCTTCAAAAATGGCGTAAAAAAAACAACGTTATTCAAAGTAAAAAACAATGAGGAAAAAATAGTTGTATAAAAATGCGACAAAATGCATTGGAAAGCTGCTATTTTTCTACGAATTTTGCCAACCTGACTTTTGTTCCACGATAATTAGGAGCCGAGATAACACTTTTTTTTTTATTCCCCCTCCCTTTGTTTATTTATATGAAGCAACGAGACCTCGACAACTGCACAGAGGAAGAGTCATATTATCCACAGGAACCAGCAGAATTTGTTTTCCACAATTATTTATCGTATTTATTGATGGGGGAAGTGGAGGTTCTTCCGGGACCGTTCGACGTGCCGCGCGGAGGGGGAGCCGGAGAGCGGCGACCCAGCGCTACGCGGCCGTCGATTCGATCGCGCGAAAAGTGATTTCAAAGGTTCAAACTGACCTCGCTGTCTGTATCTCGGGAACTACTTGACGGATTCTGATTATTTCTTTTTTAATTTGTACTAGTGCATCGAGATATGATCGAATATCACTATGGCTTTCCCGGATTGTGTTCGGAAATCTCTCAAATCACAAATAATTCCATTTTTACGCTGCAAATTTCGTGAATAACGTGAATAACGTTTAGTGAAGGTTAACAACGTCGTTACGTAGGAAATGAATGTTGACTTGAAATAGGATTGTTTCGTAGAAGGACTGAATAATTATAAATATACATTGATTCTAATCAAAAAAATTATTTTACATTTTTAAATATTTACATGTCCTTACTATCCATACATTTAAAGCATTTGTTTACTCCTATTATAATCTTGGTCGCTTATTTGCGATAGGATATTCAATTTCGCTGCGATGCGATTCAATCCTTCTATGAAACAATCTTATTTCAAGTCAACATTCATTTCCTATGTCACGACGTTATTAACCTTCCGAAAAATCTATTTATTCACTAAATATGCAGCGTAAAAATGGAATTATTTGTGATTTGAGGGATTTCCAATAACAATCCGGGAAAGCCATAGTGATATTCGATAATATCTCGATGCACTAGTACAAATTAAAAAAAAAAATCAAAATCCGTCAAGTAGTTCCCGAGATACAGACAGCGAGGTCAGTTTGAACCTTTGAAATCACTTTTCGCGCGATCGAATCGACGGCCGCGTAGCGCTGGGTCGCTCTCTCCGGGTCCCCCTCCGCGCGGCACGTCGAACGGTCCCGGAAGAACCTCCACTTCCCCCATCAATAAATACGATAAATAATTGTGGAAAACAAATTCTGCTGGTTCCTGTGGATAATATGACTCTTCCTCTGTGCAGTCGTCGAGGTCTCGTTGCTTCATATAAATAAACAAAGGGAGGGGGAATAAAAAAAAAAAGTGTTATCTCGGCTCCTAATTATCGTGGAACAAAAGTCAGGTTGGCAAAATTCGTAGAAAAATAGCAGCTTTCCAATGCATTTTGTCGCATTTTTATACGACCATTTTTTCCTCATTGTTTTTTACTTTGAATAACGTTGTTTTTTTTACGCCATTTTTTAAGGTCTCAAATTGCAAAAATCGATTTTCTAAAAACGACAAGTTGTAGTTTACCTCTTTGACTATCCAAAACCGTTTCGTTCATTGCTCTACGATTATCCATAGGGCAAGAAATAACAATCTGGTGGGACACTTTTTTTAGTTGCAAATTAGATTGTTGCTAAACTATCAACTTTTTTTTAACCAAATTAAAACTGTAGTTTCTACTAGCTGAAAGCTTCCCAAATCCATAATCGCAACTCCTCAAATGCATTCTAACATTTTTTAATAAAATAATGGAAAAAACGCCTTTTTTAAATTTCCCAGCGCAATAGTCAAGCAACAAATTAGAATATCGACATCGGACCAACGGTAATCGATAGATTTTCCAATTCTCTACAACTTTCAATTTAACTTTTTTTCGATCCGACCAATAGTTTTCATTATCTAAGCGAAAAACAAAAAAAATCACTGATTTCCGGCATTCAACCGCTATTTGTTGCTAAACGCACGGATAGAATCTGGCGCAAACTTTAGGGGATAATAAGGACACCTGTTTCTGCCGGAATCCACAGCTACTTTTCGGGTAGGCGAAAATTTTACGAAAAAAGTTTATTTGACTGGACTATTTTGTGTTTGTTGGTTTAGGCGCGTTCAATATAGCTTCGACGTTTCCCGGGTCCTTTTTCAAACCGTCTTTGGTCAAAATGTGTCCTAGATAACGTACCTCCGATTGGAAGAAAACACATTTTTCTTTATTTAATTTCAGACCCGCTTCCGAAAGTCGTTCGAAAGTTTCTTTTAAGTTTTCTGAATGCTCGTGGCGGTCTTTTCCGGTTATTATAATGTCATCGAGAAACGGAATTACTCCTTTTGCCCCCTGCAATATTTTTTCGATCGTTTTTTGGAAAATCGCGCACGCTGATTGAATACCAAAAGTAGGTGAATAAGGCGGGTTCTACCCCGGGTCCTCTGAGGGGGGTGCGGGGCGCGGGGAAGCGAGCGCGGGCGGGTGTGCGGTCCGAGGGCTAGAGTGTCAGTGTTGGAGAGGGGATGGAGTGTCCACTTACGGGAATAATGGGGGGTCTGAGAGTAAGCTGTTGGAAAGAAATGGAGCGAGTGAGATAAACAGACCCAAATTTTTTCTGTCTCTTTCCCTACCACGCACCTACATTTACATTTTTTCAAGATGTTCTTTTTTTTATGAGTGTGTGTGTGTGTGTGTGTGTGTAAGACAATGGGGGGAAATTTCATGGTGGTTCATACATAGAAAAAACAGTCGTGAAAATGCATGGAATGCATAGCAGAAGTGTTGAGACGAAATTTATGGCTGGAAATTCGTAGAGACTGTTAGTTGATATCCCGACGTCAAGATGTATGCAATTCATCCTGTTAAACACGTGCAGGACATAACAGAGAGCGAGTTAGATTCTATTCCAAAGGCTCTGCTGTTAATGTATTGGTGGCGTGAGATTCACAGAGTGTGGCATCGTTTACCCGAACGCTATCGAATGGACAGTGAAATAAGGTCGTATCTTCCATGCTATGAGCATTACAATACGCCTGAAACCGCGGATCACATCGATGGAACCCCACCAGCACGTCGAGCGTGTTATAAATGTTGCTTAGCCATGACGAATAGAAACATCGCTTGATGTATTTTTTTTTCGGAAAAGAGTGGGGTAGGAAAATATAAAACCTGGCGATGCCAGGAACCCCTATGACATTACGACACGACGACCGACGCAAAGAATTACAATATAGAAACTTTGAGAGGAAAAAATCAGTCGTCTTTTTTCCTCCCAACAAATTTTACTAAAAAGTTACGTGGAGCACTTTCATAAAATCATCTTGCTACGATTGCGTGAGAAGTACAAAAAAGTTTCATATACACTATACTGGAATGGATCTTTCAAATATCAACAAAGTCAGTCTTATGACTGAGTTTCTGCCAACGAAAAAATTGACTGATCTACCAGTCCAAGCTGATTATCCTATATCGAACCTGAGAGCGGTTCAAACTAAATTTGGAAGGAGGTATGTCGCGGATATCGCTCGGGAATTTTCCATATTCCTGCCAGCTAGGATCGGAACAACCTTCGACACGGATCTCACAATGTTTGAGAGCATTTTGGCTTCAGCTCTCAGCGGAAAACTCTATATGAATTACTTTGGAGGAAGATTCAACAGCATCGAATTCAAAGAAATATAATTTTCTTATTTCACATGTAATCAATGTATTATTATTACGAAGGATGTATAGGAGGAGGAGGAGGAGGAGGAGGAGGAGGAGGAAGTATGTGAATAAAAACGAAAAGATGTATATTTTGAAACAAATTGTGTATTTATTTTTTTTTCATTCGAACATCCCTCGATTCCATGTTGCTTGATATACATTTAAACGGTTTTTTTCAAATGAGCTTGACATTCGTGCAATTGAAACCTCGTAGATCAACGATGACATCCATTTTGAGCGAGCCGCTTTTCACTTGTCATTCAGATCTTATACTAATTTTCTTACTCCACCACTGATTGGATTGTACTCAACGATTCGATCATGCAGAATCAAACAGTATGCTGATGTCTGCGATGGAATATTATTTTTCATTTCAAATTCAATGCGAACATCCACTGGTCCAGATTTCAGAGAATCATTTTGCTTTGCACAGTCAATTACAACTAGCGGAGCATACTTCAAAAATTCAGATTTGCTTAGCCACGGTTCTGGCTCCTTACTATAATACGTACATTGGAAGTTGGCATACATCTGATAGAGCAACGCATACTGATTTCGATCAATATTCAGATTTAAATTCCCATATGGATAACATTGAGAGTTTAGATATAATTTTATGTCTGTCAGGTTACAATGATCGAATTTACTCGCATTTTTGTCTTTCTTATTTTTTCGATTGGTCTGAAAGCCGAGAATGACGTATCGCGGTTTCTTCAGCTGAGTAGATGTTTTCACAGACCACACATGTTTGGAGGTGGCGGGAAGTAATGGATATTCATATAATTCCCATGTACGATAACTCATAGGAATTGGCGTATCTTTAGCAATAAATTTCAAAAGCTGAATTTTTCGTTGATCCGACACGGTAACATATGGCACAAGCCATTCTATTTTTTGCAAAACAAGTTTGAAGTCTTCATTGGCCGTTTGTACAATCGCATTATCATCAGTTTTTGATCTCGATAGAATTAATTCATGCTCCGCATTTACCACAACTTTTCGATAATCTTCAGCAAAACCAAGTAGCATGCTCAGCGGTATACATATGTCAAAGTTACCAGACACATCTATAATTTGCTTCGTTTCTTCAATATCGAGCCAGCCTGTATTCTCAAGCATGGAACTTTTATTTGGACTCAATGAAGAATAACCCTTCAATAGACTTGTAAGACCAACATTTTTGTTTCGATCAATTTCTACAGCATTGAGCTCATAACGCACCTCTTCAAACAAATGACAAATGGCATTGTTGACTAGGCTTGTAGCAGTTGTCGGTTCACCATTATTTTTCGTCAGTTTTCCCGATATATGTAACGAGCTCTGGCTGGGAAGTATGCATTGATCTTGATTTCGCACGGAAATACGTATTTCATCGCTATTATTGAATGATGTTGATCCATATGGCTGATGAGCATGAATCTCGCAGTGTGTTATAGATTCATCAAACACGATGGGCGTGTTAATATTCACTATCTCTTCCTCCATTTTCTCGTATACAGCAGATGCAGACAATGCAGATCGAATAATCTCTTAAACACCTTTTCCACGCACTTTCAGGCCCAAATTCTTCAGAAATTGAATGTTTTGAGGTGTTATCGCTTTACGCGTCGATTCCCGACTGGCTATCCATGTTGACTTATTTGGATTTTTATTACTCCTGTTAAAAACGATTCCCATTGCTTTTTATATGCAGACGAATAGTGATGACTTCACCACGAAAATTTACCAAATCACCGTCCTGATCCACAATTCGAAGCTGTATATTGTCTATTATTCGACTTGTGATTGGCAGATAAATAATATGCGATGGCACTTCGACAATTTTATAACCAGGCGGTACAGTAGGAAAAAATTCATGGATTGTATGTACTCTTTGCTCATTGACGTATGCACCACTCGTAATGCTACACTCGACACGCAGGGCGTTTACTTTGAGAATGGCGACTGGAAGATCAGACTTGTGTTTTTTATTCGCTTCCAGTTTACGTTTTGTAAATCCTAACAAACGTCCAATCGAATCATCGGGAATGAAATTTATTTCGCAATCACATTCAATTTCACTGCACAAAGTATTATTATTGGGTTTGATGGAAATTTTCTTATCCAACAATTCGGATTGTAAATACGCCTCAATATCCTCTATTTCATAACTACCAGTAGGGATAGTTAATACGTCATTTCCCACATAAAACTTATTATTTCCATCATCTATATTTGGTATGGAATTAAAGGTCAATAATTCAACCAGCCCAAGAGTATAGTTTTTACTTGGTGATAATTCGATTGGTGGAAAATATTGAGCATCAAGTATGGAAGATGTTCCAGATATTGTCAGTGTAAAACTATCATCCATGATGGCAAATTGACAACTGATCGCATAGTATCACTGTATCCTACATATATAGAGCGTACTTATTTTTACGATGTAACTGCTTACAGAGAAATTTCAGACACCAATGACCACATTCAATACCATCATAATCTTGATATCTATTATAATTGTATCTAACGCTACCAACATCGAAATATTTCAAAAGTTCTGGCGGTGGTTGAATATTGCCGAAACTGTCAAAATAAATTACTTTTTTGCCCGACTTTTTGTATGCGACCCAGTGTGTACCAGGTCCAACATATTTGTCTAGATTCACAATGGCTGATTCACATTTGAGAGGACCACTTGATGGTAGTCTATCGCGCATAAACACTCCGCGAAAATGTGGAATCTTCATGATCTTTCCATATTTCAGTAAATCTATGGCGGATAGTGGTTGATGAGGTAGCGTCACTTCACGTTTTTTGACGGCGTGATATAAAGACCAAGCCCTCGCTTATATGGTTTTAAATGCAATCCCTTGCCCAATGATATAGCCTCAATCGTTCGATTATGTCGCTTAGTCTCATCCAATTCTCTTTTGGCAGCTTGAGCGGCTCCAACAGCTTTAGCTATACTAGCTACACCACCAGTCAATGCGCCAGCAGCACTGAGTCCGGCAAATATCGGTATGAGAAATGGCAAAAAACCTCCAATCTTCTTAGGTACAGGCAAAACACGAGGTGTACGTTATTTACGTTTCATGATAATTGATCTCTTGACAATTGTTCTTGCACCTTTGAGAGCACTTTTAATAATTTTCATTGGATCATTGCTGCGTACCATTGTCTTCTTCGCAGTGTTACGTCCCGAGAGGGAGATTTTGGATGAAGAAGCGAAGTGATCAGAGATAGGGCGCGAACCTTTGAATTCCGATAGAGGTTTCGCACAAATGAGTCTGTGGTAGATCACTCGCGACTTCCGTGCACAATTTATATTTAATGAGGAGAATTTCGGATATCTCTGAGAGGAACGAGGTTCGATGATTGATGGAAATAAAATGAACCTTGGTTTAATATATGTAAATAACCGATAACACAGTTTTATTTAGCAATCGTTCCAGTTAGAATATAGGTTGTTATAATGGTTAGAACCTTAGTCGGTTGGTTACAGAAAGTGTATTGTATCAGAGTTCGGGTTTTCGCAAGAAGTACAAGAATTGCGGAGAGTTAGTATTTAGAGATGTTGTCTCTCAGAAGGTTGACCGAGAACTCTCTCGAGTCTCCCCGAGGGTAAACCATCCCGCTTCTCTAAGGCGGAGTTTTCCCACTCTGTTTAATTTTGATTGGTTTTGGTTTTTGTAAAACTGTTTGTTTTAGTAGAGGGGATTATCTCGATCACGCGAAGGTGACGTGAGATCGTTACCTTGCGTGGAGAATGCCTGTAAACAGGGGGATGGTTTCGAGTTAATCTTCGGAGAATAATAATGAGCTTGCTTATAACTAGGGTTATTCGATCAGGGTTATCGCTTAAGTCTTTTGTTGGAATATGAATAAATGGAATTTGAAAAAATGTTGCCAGACAGGGTATCTATCTGTTTATGCGTGGCTGTAGTTTCAAATTCCGCATCTATATTGGTTAATTTACCCGATACTCGAGAATATATGGTATTGTATCTTTACATAAGCGTTTATGATCGATGAGTGATGGTAAGAGGTGTTTATGAAATGTGTTGGTACTTTATCGATTGTTGAGAGTGAGATACCGACCGAACACGTTATGTTGATGCGCGTGGGTTTGATTGTACCGGCTGAGACGTAACACCTCCCAACCATGAAGATTGAGCGTCCCGCTCAATTTACGACCCTTAAAACCACCTGTATACCCTGACTCACCCATTTACATGTGGTTCTTATTTTCTATGATATTGCTTACAATTGTTTTATTAATGTAATACAGCGGTAAGTGTATCTGTTTTATACTGAAATACATGTGTTTTGTGCATGGTTTGCATACTTTGCTTAATGATAGGTGATATATATTACTGATATTATATTAATAATATAAATGATTATAATATGTAGTACCGAAGATCGCCAAGAGTATTGTCTGAATAATATTTTACTACTTGTGTAATGTTTTGCATGAGTTGCATGTCACCTGTATGCACTGCTCTGCTTGTTTCGCGGTGTTGTTTAACATTTGATAAGAGGTCTTCGCGCGTTTCGTTGTCCGCGCGCGGTCATTCTTATTTTTATGTTACTTGATTCCCTTAGAATTTTTGCTATCGCTCAAGACAGGTGGGGATCTTTCTTTACGTGTTTCAATTCTTATGTGGGAGGTAGGAGTTCATTCTCGATTGAGATTTTGAAGCGTTCTGTGTGTCAATTTTTTTCTGTGAAAACATGGATTGTGCTAATGATTTACGGCGAAATTGCTTGGTGAGTTTTATGTATTTATTTTATTTATGTATTTATGTATTAGGTATTTATGTATTATTTATTATTATTATTAATATTTCTTTTTCTAGTGTTTGCGGGCGTTCTATGCTGCGATGCGGGAGGTTCGTCGCCAACGTTATTGGTGCCGTTGGATGAATTCTTGGCTGCAGGATGGGGGTCTGGGAGAATTCGACTTTTATGGGATTCGGTGGATGTTGGAGGGAAGGTGGGGGATGGACCACCCCGAAGACAATTGGGGTCATCCCGTTTGGCAGACCCCTTGGGGGGTTTTGGGGGCGTATGACCGCGATTGATTGTCGTAACCCCCCCCCCCCCCCCTCCCGCCAATTTATTCTATAACGTTTGGTAGAGGCGAGACCCGAGCCTTTAATTTCTGTATTATTTGTTTATTTTATTAATAAACTTTGCTATTTTTCTTGTATATTTGAGTTTTTGGTTATCTTTATTTGAGCCCCTTTTCCCCTTTTTCAGGAGGTATTTTGTTGGCCGCGGCTTGTAATGTCGAGTGCAACCCGTGGCAATGAATATTTTGTTGGCTGTGGCTTGCATGATCAAGCGCTGGCCGTTGTAATGTGTGCTGAGAAAGTATGTGTTTATTTAAACGAGATTTGGCCGTCGGTAAAATCTGATGTTACTTGAAATCTTGACCGTCGGTACTTTCGATGCTAACCGTAACATTCGACCGTCGGTAAATTTTGCTGGTAAAAAGGATTTGACCGTTGGTACATTCGATGCTAACCGTAACATTCGACCGTCGGTAAATTTTGCTGGTAAAAAGGATTTGACCGTTGGTAACCTTTTATGATAACTGAAAGTCTTTGATGATAACTTATCCTTTTTGCTCGTTCGTGTTTATGCGTGGAGCACATACGGGAGTACTAAGAGTGTCGATAGGTGGATACAGAGGGAAGTATGCGGCTGCTTGCACAGCTGGTTCGGGCGCTCGTGCGACAGGGATTGTGATTGTGTTGGTCTCCACAGGTGTTTGCGTATAATTTTCGGGTTTTGTGTCATTATTTACGTTTACGGGGAGCGAGTTTACTTGAGTGAGTGTATTTTCCGTGTTGTTCTGACTTAATTTGTTTACGTCGCGTTTTCCGAGATGCAGGAGCAAGTTTGTGATCGAATCCCATATAGCTCCGACCAGCCATATGCTCCAACCGTAAATGGTGTGTAGGGCGTAACCGTGAACCATAGTGTCGATGATGAGTTTAATTGCTCGAATTGTTACCCATGCTCCGAGCAGGGTTGTGCTAAATGTTCCTACTGTATTAAAAAAGGAGTACATTTTTCCCCAAGTTTTTTCAACAGCTTCTTGAATAATATTTTCGTTAACCCAGTGTTTAATTGATATTCCTTGGTCCGTGAGTTTTTGTCCCGATGCTCCCCTAGCTAAAGTGTTTAGAACCGCTGTTTTTTCTACAGGGAACATCAAGCTTGTACGTAAGCTATCTAAATCTTTTTCGGTGTAAATTCCGGATTTTGCGAGATGTGCGGGAGTTGAAAATTTCCATGTTTGTTTTGTTCCAGCACTTATTGTTCCTGGGGATTTTGTTAATGACAAGTATGGAAGAGCTTGATACCAGTCGTTATCGATATAGTACATCGGAGGGAGAAAATGGTTGCATTCAATTTGGTGTCCCGTTTTTACTAAAATGTGAGTTTTCGGTGTCATAAATAATGATTCGTTATTTCTTTTTACTGGAATTTCTTGATAACATTCGTTCGTTTCTCGAGTTGTTACGCTAACTGGGATGCATTTTATGATGCGGATGACTTCACCTGCAACGTGGGCCATGTAACCTGGGCTTTTCATGTAAAAGTATGCGAAGTCTGTTGGTGCAAATGATGCGAACGCTAAAGTGTTCTTTAAAACTTGTTTTTCGATTTCGCATTCTTGTCTTATGACATCGTTATAAAGATTTGTGATTTGAGTTGCGAAATATTTTACCATATAAACGAATTTTGAATTAACGTAAGCGAATATGTCCATATTCATTACCGAGATTTTGTTTTTTGCAAAGAATTCGCCATAGTCTCGATCCATAATAAAGAGTTTGGGGTGTTCTGTTTCGATTAATTTATATCCACATAAATTTGTTTCTCGTTTAGCCGACAGGGCGAAAGTGACTTCGGACGATGTAATTGTGTAAATTTCAACATTCGAGTCCTCGGTTAGTCCGCTTCGCACTCGTTCTGCGGGGCCTTCGTAAAGGACTTCGTAATTGTGAAATTTGCATTGATCCTTGGGAATAGGATCCCAGTAAGTAAACCCTCCAACAGCATCTAAACAGTTGCCTTTGGTAAGTTTACAGCGAACGCCTGAATGTAAAATAACTTCGTTTTTGTCCAAATTAACTTTGGCTACTTGTTCGTAAACATCGATGGATACTAGAGCTGTAACGAGAACGTTTTTCCAGGTGCCGTAAGGATCCGAATATTGACCTCCCGTACAATAACCATCTTTATCGACTGTGCCAGCAAGGGTCAGGCTTCGACGATTAGAGGAATTGATGGTGATTTGTTCAAAACGGATATCCCAAAGTTCGAAAGAGCCGAATTCGTGTATTCGCCTACAAGTATTTTCGGGGATTACGCGAATGTATTCCTCGTAACCACCTAACACTTCGGACGTGTGTGAGTGGAGACCACAATATTTTATTCTACGTTTAATTTCAATTTTACATTGTATTGCTCTAACGTTTTTCAATTCGACTCGTTGCAGTAATTGTACGCGAGTATTTACTATTTCCGGATGTTTAATGGGGATGTCGCATTCTGTGATTTCGAGCAGAGATAGAGTTGTGATGTTTGTTGCCGGTGCTCCACAATCATATGCGATCAGTGAGCATCCTGCTTGCAAAAGGGAGAGTAAGATGACCAGGACAAACCTCATGTTCAGGTGCTCCATAGGTACCTGAAATGTGTTTTTGCTGTTAATGCGCGATTTTGGCCCGGTTGCAGTGTACAATTTTACGTTTACCATTTTCAAGTTCGATTTCGATATCAGGTTTATCTGGGATAACTGCTGTAATAGTATACGGGCCTTGGTAATTGTCATCTAGCTTTCCGGTTTTCTGGTTTTTGACTAGATATATTTTTTCACCTACTTTAAAAACCACGGGGTTGATCTTTTTATCGTAACGGATTTTTTATTTTTGTTTTGCGAGCTCAAGATTTTGTTTTGCCAACTTCTGGACATCTTCTATTTGTTTTGTGACGTTTTTCACGTGATCTTCGTATGTGAGAAGCTCGTCAAGATAGGAATATTCAGACGGTACACGCCCTAGTTTGCCTAATACACATTGATGTGGGGTTACTCTTGTTCCTTCGTGAACGCTGGTGTTATACGCGAGTGTTGCGAGAGGTAACCATAAATGCCAATCTTTTTTGTTAGTGTAGTGTTTGAGGTAGTCTGCAAGAACTTGGTGACTTCTCTCTAGAGATCCGTTAGATTGAGGATGGAACGCAGTGGTTTTGATGTGTTTGAATTTAAAACTTTTTGCGAGTTGTTGCATTATTTTTCCCGTGAAGGCTGTTCCTTGGTCGGTAAGGATAGCTTTGGGAACGCCGAAAGTACCGAGGAACCCGGTGATAAATCCCTGAGCAATTTCTTTGGCTGTAGCGTGGACTAGAGGTATTGCGAACGAGAATTTGGACAGATTACACTGAATTGTCAGTATGTATCTGTGTCCGAGTGATGACGGTGGATTAATTGGGCCTACTATGTCCATGGAGATTTTGTCAAAAGCTGAAAGAGGCGTATCGGTGATTAACATGGGTTGTTTGGTTTTTATTCGCACGAGTTTTCGTTTTTGGCAGCTTTCGCATTTTCGGATGTAGTTTTCGACCTGTTTTTTCAGATTTTCCCAGAAATATTTTTGCCTGATTCGATTGTACGTTTTGGTAACACCCTTGTGTCCGGCGATAGGAGATCCATGATTTTCTTTGATTATTCCTTCCCTATCTTCCTCCGGAGGGATAGTGATTTTGTCTTTACAAATTTTTATTTGGATGTCTGTATTTTTCAGGATTTCGGAAAGGATTTCTTTGATTTTTGGCCAGCTGGCTTCTTGTAAGTTGTTTCTTTTTATTGAGATTGCAACGTTTTTGATATTGAGTTCTTCCAGTTTAATTTTGAGGTTTTGAATTGCTTTAGAAAAGTTATCTAGAGTTACGAGAGTTTTGTCGTTTTCCTGTATGACAAGTGCAAAAACCCGTCTTTTTGCCGTACCTGTTACTAAAACTTGCCCCATTTCAAATTGTTCTGAAGGGGATATGTTTTTTAGTAGTCCGAGCTCAATCATTCTTTTGCCAAATTCGTTTGAGACTGTTCCGTCTGCGGATATAAAGCAAATATAATGATCTTGTACCATTTCGATGTTGTCTCTTGTTTCTATTACGTTTTCGTTTAAAATTTGCGTTGTGAGTGAATTGGACTGGGTGGTACGCAGGGTTTCGTTAACCGTTTGTACTGTGGAGTTGGTGTTATTCTGAGTTTCGTTTGTTAATATGGATTTTGTGTTTTCAGGGGTCGAGGTGTTGTACTCTTTATCTTGCAATATGGAATACATTGGATTGGAACTAGAGGCGTTTGATACTTGCATCTGTGGAGTCGCGAACGTTGGTTGGACGTTAGAAATATTTGGTGCTGGTTCCTGTGAGATTGAAGATATTGTTGATGTTTTTACGATGCTTTGTGCCTGATCTTGTGGTAACGCAGAAGTCGACGGTATTGCAGGAGGTTCTGGGATTTTTTCCGGTTCTACAGGAGTTACGTTGTTTGGAGGTGTGATCCGTTTTCTATCTTTACGGGCGGTTGGTTTGTTCTGGGTTTTGATGTGCGTTTCGTCGTCTGGGCAACAAAAGCAGGTTTTTTTCTTTTTGGTTCGTTCGGATCTTCTGATTATAGGAATTGGTGGTCCCATTTTGGTAGGTTCTGAACAATGTGCTATAATGAGAGGTGATGTCTCGAGAATTTGTTCGCGGTTTCGTGTTTTCTGAATATCTTCGGCTTCGGAGGTTTTGGATTGCATGCTTTTATTGGCCGTTGAGGCTAGGTCTTTTGCCCTAATTTCATTTTCGTTTATTGTGGAAAGTTCTATTCCTTCCGTATGTACTTTTTGTTTCGTGATTGAACTGTTTTGGTTATCGAGAGTTGTTCCTGATTTTGATTTTGGGTTTTTTCGTTTTCTAGGATATGGTGAGGAACCGGTGAAGTACCGTTTTCCTTTACCTCTAGATTTCGTTGGTGCATAGAATCTCGCTCGAGGTTGGAGAGGCGTGGAGGTTACTATTTTCACCTTTTCTTCCTCCTCTGACGATGAGGTAGGGATATTAATGATCCACCTGTTTGAATTTGGATCATCTTCACTTTCGGAAGAAGATGAGGACTTCGCCGATGAAGACGAAGGGTTGGAGGATGACGTTGTCGACTTCAGGTTCATGGATTGCATTCTTAATGATCGATTTCTGAAGGTTTTGCGAGTTTTACGATGATGTTGAATAACGAGTTTTTCTTGCTTTACGTTAGTATTAAGATTTACTATATTATCTGAATTCACTGGGTCTTTTTGTTTTTCTAGATTTGGTTGACCTTCTGCGCTTACGGGATTTTGCGAGCTTGAAGAGTTTTCGAGGTTTTGAGATCTTAAAGGAGTTTCTGGACCTTGCGAGATTATTGGATCTTCCGAGATTTGCGTGTTGCCTGAATTTGTGGATTTGTGAGACTCTGAGGGACTAACTGGATTTTCTGAGTTTGCTGACTTCTCTGAGGTTTCTAGATTTTCGGAATTTTGTTGGCTTCGTGAACTTACGGGGAGATCAAGCTTTGGTTGATTTATTGGGTTGTCGAGATTTGGTTGATTCGATGAGGTTTCGAGCTTTGTTTGACTTATGGGGTTGTCGAGATTTGTTGGCTGTACTGAGATTTCGGGGTTTTGTTGTTTCCGTATTATTTCGAGATTCTCGGGATTCGGTGTTTCTGGTGTTTCGAGATTTGGTTGACTTTGTGACGATTGTTCCCGAGGTTGAATTGATACTGGAGTTGGGATGGTGTTAGATACTGTGGAAATCGCTCCTGTAGGAGGTTCTTGAATTTGGAGTTCTGTGACTCTTGGTTTCTTTGAATTGTCATTATGAGGACAGAGTTCAGCCGCGCTTACGCTTCTACTGAGAGGTAACGGGTGTGTATACCTGTCGTTTTGGTACGGAGGTGTTAGAGTTTTCCATTTGAAATGGATTGGGAGTACGTAGGGATTACGCGAGAGAGCGTCTGCGTTAGTGTTGATTTTTCCCGGTTTATACTCAGTTTTGAAATCGAATTCTTTCAGCCTTTCCCGCCACCTGAGTACTCGCGATGTAGGATCATTCATTGAATTCACCCATACGAGAGGTCGGTGATCTGTGAACAGCGTGAATTGGCGGCCGTAGAGGTACGGTCTGAAAGTTTTGAGCGCGAAAACTACTGCTGCCATCTCTTTCTCGATAGTAGAATAGTTTTTCTCGGCTTTGTTCAATACTCTAGAAGCTGCCGAAACGATATGGTCTTCTCCGATTTTTCCCTGGGAAAGGATAGCTCCGAGCGCGATGTTTGATGCGTCGGTAGTAACAATGAATGGTTCGGAAAAGTCCGGGTATTGTAGAATTGGAGCTGTGCAGAGTTTATCGCGCAATATTTCGAATGCCTCCTGATGTACAGGAGTCCATTTAAAATCAATGTTTTTACTTGTGAGATCGCACAAGGGTTTCGCGATTTTTGCGAAGTTTTTGATGAAACGTCTGTAATACCCGGCGAGACCGAGAAATTCTCTGACGTTTTTCGGGGTTTTTGGAACCTGGAATTTTTGTATCGCTTCGATATTCTTAGGGTCTGGTTTCAATCCGTCGGCTGATATTAAATGTCCCAAATATCGGACTTCCTTTCGCAAAAATTCACATTTGTCGGTTTGTAACGTTAACCTGGCTGTGCGCAGTTTTTCGGCAAGTTTTCGAAATTTTCTTTGATGTTCGTCCATATCTGTGGAGTAGATAACTATATCATCTAAATACACAAATAGTTCGTTCCCTTGGAGACCTTTTAACACGACGTCCATTAGACGTTGGAAAGTCGCGGGAGCGTTTTTCAGTCCAAAAGGCATGCGAGTAAACTCATAATGCCCATGAGGAGTCGTGAAAGCCGTTTTATGCTTGTCTCGAGAATCCATAGGGATTTGGTGAAAACCTGTCGCCAAGTCAAAAATAGAGAAGTATCTGGCTCCGCCTAATTGATCGAGTATATCGGTTATCAGAGGCAAAGGATACGCGTCTCCAATTGTTTTGTCGTTTAGTTTTCTAAAGTCGATGACGAGTCGCCATTTTTTGTTACCATGAGAGTCGTCTCTCTTTGGTACTATCCAAACAGGAGAATTGTAAGGAGAGTTGGATGGTTCAATTATGTCGAGGTTCAGTAGACTGTCTATTTGTTTGTCGAGTTCGGATTTTTGTTGGTGTGGAAAACGATACTGTCTAGTGTGTATCGGTATTTCGTCAGTTGTCGTGATACAATGTGTACAAGCGTTTGTTGATCTGAGAGGTTCGCCTGGGATGTGGAAGAGGTCTGCGTACTCAACAACATGTTCTAGTACGGCATTACGCTCTTCAACATTTAAGTGGTCAAGACGCAAAAGGTTTATTACTCCGTTAACACGGCTATCTCGCGTCCGAGAAGCGCTTGTGTTTTCTAGGATCTGATTTTTCGCGGAACTTTCGTTCGTTTGATCGTTCTCGTCTGTGCTCATATCGAAAGGATACAGCGAAATTACGGGAACATCCACTCTAATGTCTTTATCCAGGGTATTGATTGCGAAAATATAAGCTTTACCTTTGTCGTTCGTGACTAAGGCTTCGCCTGCGTATACGCCGTCAGGAAAAGCGAGTTTTGGTAGATATCCGGTTTCGAGTGCGTTTCCCACTTTTACGAACATCATCGTCTTTTGACGGGCCCTCAAAAGAAACGATTCTGGACTAGCAAATGGGATTTGCTCTCCCCTGATACGTACTGATCTCGATTCCCAATCAATTGCGCCACCACTCAAACCGAGTAATTCCTGTCCGATTATGGCGTCGAATTCTACAGGAAAATTGTTGTTTACGACGTGAAAATTTTCGAGTTTTGTTTTGATATCTATTTTGACATGTCCAAGAGTCATAGGCAAATCCGTTGCCGAGATTCCGTGTAATTCAAAGACAATGGTGTGGTTAATTAAATCGGGTTTCCGGATGCATTCTAGTTTAATGAGGTTGAGCTCAGATCCTGAATCCGCGAAAAATATTGTATTGACTTTGATTAAATCCTTAGAGGATATTAATATAGCAGGCGAAAGGTACGTTAAAGTATTTGAACTTAATCTGCACCTTGCCGTGCGAATCTCGACTGATTTTATTTCAGTATCTACTCTTGGCGTTCCTGGTATGTCGGACCACTCGTGACGCCGTCTCGAGAGGTCGACATAGAGTTTCCCTGGTCGCTTGTGTTTTCGGGGTTTGTTTGTTTTCTGCCGTTATTGAAAGCTCGTTTTCGGCAATCGTTAATCACGTGACCTGGTTTTTTGCAATAATGACAGGTTTTTTGTTGAGCATTTTCGTTTTTCGTTTCGCTCTCTTTTGATCGGTTTTGATTGAAATGTTTAGCTAGAGCGAAACACTCCGTGTAATTGTGGTTTGATTTTTTGCAATGAGTGCAGAACTTTTTGTCGTTACTTTGATGCGATTGATTTATATTTATTTTTGGTTTTTGTGTGATTGGAAGACAAGTTGTGCTATTTACTGCGACTGGACCAATAGTTTCCTCAACTTTTAGCGCTTTTGTGTAAATGTCTTTGAGTGTGTCATATCGCTGAAGTGGTACTTGTGTGCGATAATCGATAGTGAGACCTTGTCGAAATTGGTCAATGGCGATACGTTTTAGAGAAAGTATGAGACCTTCGATTTCTGGCAAGTCCATACCGCGAATTGATTGTTCTGCCGCAAGGAGGAAATTACGTGTTCTACCATAGAATTTTGATACGGATTCGTTACGCAGTTGTTGATATTTTCCCATTTCCTCGAACCATTGTTTTATTGGTTTTGACGCTGTGAATGTGCGTTTTAATCCCGAAATGAGATCGTCGAGTTTGGTTTCGAGAGGGACTGCCTCGCTAACTTCGCCTTTGCATTTACTGTATAAAAATGTGCATACGCCTTCTTCTCCAACAATTGGGAAGAATTCTCGCCCTTTTTCGCAAAAGTTGATAAATGTGTTTAAGCCACATGTTTTTGATGTCCCGTCAAATTCGGGTACATATCTAACGTAATCTCGATATCGTGCGTTTAGTGAAGCGAGTTCGTGATTGATTGTAGTGTTTGTACGTGAGGTTGACGGATGAGGGTTTGTGAAGTCCCCATCGACTGAATTGTTTTGCATGTTGATTTGGTAATTATTGACTTACTAATTGATACTTTTGTTATTATTTGCAGGTTGCTGACTTGGGTGATGGTTGTTGACCGTTGGCCTTGAATTGTAGAACTGGATTTGGATGACCATGTATGTATGGTTAATGTTGGATCTAGTAGTCGGAAGTTTTTCCCATGATTTTGTTGTTGTTGAGCTCTTCTTGAGCCCTTGATGATTGAAATTTTATTAAATATATGCGTGTAGTCGTGTTGCTCGAGTGTTGAATAAAGCCACTGGTTCGTGAGATACTGCAGATCAGTTTTTTTTTTTTTTTTTTTTTTTTTTTTTCACCAACTTTTCAGATATAGCGGAGTTTTGTCGAAGATAAATTTTCGTTGTCACTAATTGTCCGGATAACGAGAAAGTTTTGAAAGTTTTACACTGCCACCTATATTGTTTGCTGGGTGATTTTGTTTTTGAAGTTGTTACCACTTCCACTTTTCTGGCGTGCTTTAGATTTTTGTTGTTTGTTATTTTCCGCTGTCACCAATTTTGTTATTGGTGCTTCTAGTTGAAGTAGTGGTGAATGATCTGCGTCACCCACGGATTTTGTTTGTTTCCGCTGCCACCAATTTTATTAAATATATGAATTGTTACGTCCCGAGAGGGAGATTTTGGATGAAGAAGCGAAGTGATCAGAGATAGGGCGCGAACCTTTGAATTCCGATAGAGGTTTCGCACAAATGAGTCTGTGGTAGATCACTCGCGACTTCCGTGCACAATTTATATTTAATGAGGAGAATTTCGGATATCTCTGAGAGGAACGAGGTTCGATGATTGATGGAAATAAAATGAACCTTGGTTTAATATATGTAAATAACCGATAACACAGTTTTATTTAGCAATCGTTCCAGTTAGAATATAGGTTGTTATAATGGTTAGAACCTTAGTCGGTTGGTTACAGAAAGTGTATTGTATCAGAGTTCGGGTTTTCGCAAGAAGTACAAGAATTGCGGAGAGTTAGTATTTAGAGATGTTGTCTCTCAGAAGGTTGACCGAGAACTCTCTCGAGTCTCCCCGAGGGTAAACCATCCCGCTTCTCTAAGGCGGAGTTTTCCCACTCTGTTTAATTTTGATTGGTTTTGGTTTTTGTAAAACTGTTTGTTTTAGTAGAGGGGATTATCTCGATCACGCGAAGGTGACGTGAGATCGTTACCTTGCGTGGAGAATGCCTGTAAACAGGGGGATGGTTTCGAGTTAATCTTCGGAGAATAATAATGAGCTTGCTTATAACTAGGGTTATTCGATCAGGGTTATCGCTTAAGTCTTTTGTTGGAATATGAATAAATGGAATTTGAAAAAATGTTGCCAGACAGGGTATCTATCTGTTTATGCGTGGCTGTAGTTTCAAATTCCGCATCTATATTGGTTAATTTACCCGATACTCGAGAATATATGGTATTGTATCTTTACATAAGCGTTTATGATCGATGAGTGATGGTAAGAGGTGTTTATGAAATGTGTTGGTACTTTATCGATTGTTGAGAGTGAGATACCGACCGAACACGTTATGTTGATGCGCGTGGGTTTGATTGTACCGGCTGAGACGTAACAGCAGCATTGACAACGTTTTTCCAGTCCACTTTCTCGTGCCCCATACCAATTTTCCTTTTGGTCTTCATAATGTTTGTCACAGCCCAGGCACTCGTTTTCTCACCGATACTTGCGTCTCTAGCGTTGACTCTCCGCCAAGCTTGTTCACTTAATATTTTATCGGCTAGATGTCTTGCTTCGAGATCGTTAGGATGTTTCGAATATGCAATGTCATGTTCCTTGCAAGCTTTATCCAGAGGATTAATTCCGGGGTCACAGCGTGCTAGACGTTTACCCAGTTTTGTGCCAGGCCCACAGTATTGATAACCGGGCAAATGTAGCTCAATCGGAAGTCTATTAATTAAATTGTTGATCAGACCTTTTCCGCGTTTGCTCATGCTCGCACAAAGTCTAGTACTCGACTAATGGATAAATATTATAAAAACAGGATCTTATACAGTAAGGATGTTAGTTACGATGAAGAAGGGGTCGAGAGTAGGCCAACTGCCTGTTATGAATTTCGATGAATTTACGCGTGGTGATGGGAGGGAAAAAAGAAAACGTCATGGTGAATTATTGCCTAATACCATTCGTGCTATATTCTGTGGTCCATCAAACTGTGGCAAGACAAACGCATCGCTCACTCTCATAATACATCCGAATGGGCTGAGATTTGAGAACATTTATCTTTATTCTAAATCATTAGGACAGCCAAAATATAAGTTGCTGGAGCGTCTTCTCGAACCAGTGAGTGAGGTTCAATATCATACATTTAATGAGCATGAACAGGTGGTGTCGCCAAGTGATGCACGGTCTCATTCCATAATGATTTTCGACGATGTGGCTTGTGAAAAACAGGATAATATGAGATCTTTCTTTGCCATGGGACGACACGAGATGGTCGACAGTTTTTACCTGTGTCAAACCTATGCACGTATTCCTAAACATCTCATACGCGATAATGCAAATTTCGTGGTATTGTTCAAACAGGATGAAATGAACCTTAAGCATGTGTATAATGATCATGTCAATACAGATATGACATATACAAAATTCAAGAATTTGTGCTCGGAATGTTGGAATTCTGACAAGTATGGATTTATGACAATTGACAAGGATAGCGATATTACTGATGGTCGATATAGGAAAGGTTTCGATGTTTTTCTCTGCATTAAATAATCATGTTTTATGCAAAGAGAGGCAGTATCGTATGCGACACAAGATGAAGCACGCACAGCTGTTGAAGGAAAAGAGTGTCTTACATCAGCCTGTTAAAGTAAGTGATGTAATCAGACGAAAACATAGAATGCTAAAAACGGGCAAAGATGATATTGAACGTACAAGACGTGAAGTCTTCAAACCAATAGTAGCACCATTGGAGAAGCTGATATCAAACAGAGACATGCTGAAGGATGAAATTAAAGATGAAACTACAGATGAAAGAATTAAAAAAGAAGAGAAAGTCGATGCAGAGGCCGAAGAAATAGAAGAGGAAGCAGCTGATGATGATTATGGGAAGAAAAAAATGGACAATGACTTTGCACTGGGAGACGTCTCTTTCAAATCAATGTATGAAGATGCTGTCGATGACCATGATAATATTGATGATGATGATAACAATGATATTGGTGAAAAATCAATTTATCATAATGATGATAATACTGAAAATGATATGGATAGCAATGTAGATGAATTAATAAATGAATATCTCGTATTGTTGCAAACAAACAGAAAAGCGGGTTTGGATGTTTCATACGGTGTACGTCAGCTTGCAAGTAAGAAAATAATGATTGGTGATTCTCCTATAGTGTTTAATACTCATGAGATTTGTGTAAAGGATAAAACATATCCGAAAACCATTGGTTTGGTAGAGCTATTATTTAAAAAGAAGCCCGATGCTGATACCCTTACAAAAGACGATTTGAAACATTATGGGAATATCGTGATCTCAACGAATGCTCATAAAAAATATTATGAAGCAAGTGGTGCGATACGAAAAGATACTAGCTTCAAATACAAGACCTATATTGCAAAGACGGACTCTTTTCATAGTGGTCAAGGCATGTACAAAACTGCTGAGAAGAATATGAAATTTGATTACGTTTATTGGGATGATCCTAATGAACTGGTGGATCGTTTACGCCTACTTATAGCATCACAGTCCGCTGGAAATCTCTCACATTCGAATGAAATTATCGCAATTATTGAGGAATTACGTGAAGCTGAAATCATTTATTAACATCATCATCGAAGCAATTTCATGCATTTGAAATATGGCGGTTATGGTGGTTGGATCACGTCTGAAATCATTTATCAACATCATCATCACAGTGACTTTGTACATTTGCAAGATGAGTGTTGACGTGTTTGGACGACAGTTGGCGAGACGAAGTGCAATTAGAAGTAGTATTTCTGGGAGTCGTGGTCCTCCCGGTCAAGGATTTAAATTGACCCTCGATGGTCAATATGACATGAATAATAAACGATTGTGCAATATCGCTGATCCAGTTGAACAAAACGATGCCGCATCTGTAAAAGTTATGCAAAGTGCTATAGAACAAGAAGTTCGTCTTGTATACAATGTTACATCATCCCTGCGCAATGATATCGATAATAATGCTATAATGATTCAGGCTCTTGAAAAAAATCTCGAGACTCATATGAAACATCAAATTGATATTGATGAAGTACTTGAAGATCTCTCGTCTCGTAATTCTCAGCTCATTGTTCATCAGGATGAGAGACTGAGAGCATTCGAGAGAAATAGGAGTGAAAATGATAAATTAATGATCGTCAGTCTAGAATCACGCGTGAAAAAGCAGTTTGAACAGATTCAAATAGATTTTAAAGCGGTGCAAGAACTGATTGTGCAAAATTCCAAAATAATTGGCCTTTTGGAAGAACGACTAAACGCTCTGGAGAATGATGTCGGACGAGAAAACAAAGGAGGTTCTAGTTCATGAGCTACATAAACCAGCTCGAAGGAATTACCCACGTCGACGTGTTGATATCTATGGTTTGGATGAGACCTGGCAAGCTGACCTTGTAGATATGTCATCTTATGCGCGACAAAACTTCAACTACAAGTTTCTACTCACCGTCATCGATACATTTTCAAAGTTTGCCTGGGCCGTACCCATTAAAAGCAAATCTGGCAAACATACAACAATTGCAATGAAGTCCATACTTGCTAAAGGACGCGTCCCGAAAAATTTACATGTAGATCAGGGAAAAGAATTTTACAATGCAGATTTTAAATCAATGATGAAAAATTTCAATATTCACATGTATTCGACGTATAGTAATTTAAAAGCATCTATTTGTGAACGTTTTAATCGTACATTAAAGAACAAAATGTGGATAAAATTTAGTCTTCGTGGCAATTACAAGTGGGTTGACATTCTCGACACTTTGATAGCTGAATACAATAATACGATACATCGTACTATCAAATTAAAACCGAGGGACGTCAATACTACAAATGAAAAACAAATATTCCGCGATATTTATGACAAAGCGGCGATTAAAGCGAAAAAAATGCTGCCAAAATTCAGAATCGGCGACAAAGTACGGATTAGCAAATTCAAGAATGTCTTTGAGAAAGGTTATACACCAAACTGGACGACTGAGATATTTATGATATTCAAAGTAAGGAAAACCACTCCTGTGATGTATCATCTGAAAGATCATCGAGATGAGCCTATAGCTGGAGGATTCTATGAACAGGAATTATCAAGTGTTAAATATCCAGATGTTTATTTGATTGAAAAAGTTTTGAAGAGACGTGGCAATCGACTACTCGTTAAATGGTTAGGTTTTGACAACACGCACAATAGTTGGATAAACGATCAATAAGAAGCAAAAAAAAATCATTTTGTTCTCTCTTATTCTTTTCCTTCCACCAATCCATGGCAATGGGTATTGTAATATCCTTCTTCTTCTCATATTCTTCTTCGAGAAAGCTATAAAGGTAAAATGAAGGATTCAAAAAAGGTTGACATTTTTTCCAAGATGTAGTCCATTTTATTCAAGATTTTTTTTTATTCATTATACAAGAAAAAATCATTATTCTCAATCATATACAAAAATTATTTACAAATTATTTACATATCATTTTATACAATATTACTGAACAAAGTATATACATCTATTTTTACACATGAAATGTTATAATTTTTTTTCATAAAAATAATTACAAAGGTATCCTATAATGTCCCCATGGCAAAGTGTTTGTAGTTTCAGGTATGATATACCGCTTGTCGTCATGTGGACTAAGAGCAATTTTTGTCTCTCTAATCGTATACACTTTATGTAATTTTGATCGTATGCATGACTGTTGACATGTAATTTCAATTTCCTCCTGTAAACATTGCACATAGTCATTAAACGTTATTGTTCGTGCAACGACATTACTTTTGACACCCTTAATCTTTTTTACATCTTTTTTATTATCAACACGTAGGGCATACATTTTTGCTCTCAGTCCGACGAACTCGGTCATTATTGCGCCATTATTTTCATCTTTCATGAGACCTGGTACTTTCTTGTTGACTAGCGGTATACCATACATGTTGTCCACCGAATAATCACTAGTATCGAATCTATGTATGTTACATTTCATGTCCTCATATGCATCCTCACACTCGATGTAATATATGAGACTGTCTGTGTCGGTGTACATAACTTTTGACTTATTCCCATATAAAGGACTCATGAACTCGTGACGAAATTCATACAAACACGTCTTGGATATGTCAAGTATGCTCATACCGACATATATTGGTTTGTTGAATTTCACTTCGAGCTTACGTAGTTCGATAGCCACGAGATTTTCCGAAAAAACACTACAGCTATGGAAATTCGGTTTCGAAATCATTGCCTCTGCCCCATAACTGTGATAGATGTGACCACGTTCAAGTCGCTTAGCTTGGACATGGTAGGTGTGCAAGTTGGCAGGAGTGCGTTGCGAGCGGTGGTAAGGGCCGGTCGTGCGTAAGCAGCCTGAGTAATAAATCATACTAATTAATATGTTCTGAGTTATTAGTCTATACCTGAACCCACCACATTACATGGCGCAGTCGGAAACCACGTATAAGAGAAGACAAGTGGAGAAAAAGTGATAAATAATAACGATAAGTGTATCGCGTTAAATACGTGACCACACGGAAAAGAGAGAGAAAAGAGAAAAAAAAACATGGCGGAATCTGCAGTGGCAAGCGCGTTGGCGCTAAAACCGCCCGAACCATTATCGTTTGAAGGAAACATCGCCGAAAATTGGAAAAGATGGATAAAAAAATTCAACAACTACATGAACGCTATGGAGTGTGACACGAAACCTGACAAAGTTAAAGTGGCGATTCTTAAACACGCGATCGGCGACGAGGCAGTCGACAAATTGGAGACATTCGATCTCACAGAGGCTCAGAGAGGAAAGTACGATGACGTCGTGGCTGCGTTCAAAAGCCACTGTGTTCCTAAAAAGAACGAAAGTGTCAGCCGTCACCTTTTCTTTCAAAGATCGCAAAAAGAAGGCGAGTCATTTGAGCAGTTCTTGACGGAGTTAAAAAAGCTGAGTGTTGATTGTGAATTCGGGAGTTTGAAAGATAGCCTGATCAAAGACAGGATAAACAGCGGCATTCAAAGCAACACGTTGAAAAATCGTTTACTAAGAGAGGACGACTTGAAGCTGGACAGGTGTGTCACACTGTGCACGGCTGCAGAATTGGCAGATCAACAACTAAAAACTCTCAACCCGGACGTACCAGAACAAGTTAATTACGTCAGAGGAAACCAGCGAGACACGAGATATCAGAGGCAGCCATCCAAGAAGGAAGAACCACAGCAGTCGCGAGGGAACAAGCCGCGAAATGGGACGGGAAAACAACACGAAGCTTACGGTTCCGGGAAACAAGAGGGACAACAACGACAGGGCGAGACACAGAGCTGCATGAAGTGCGGTTATTCCCATCAAAATGGGAGATGTCCTGCGTACAACAAGACTTGCAACAACTGCAAGAAACTGCATCATTTCGCACAAGTATGCCGGGGAAAAAAATATAATCTTAACGCAATAGACGCTAATTCGGAAGAGAGTGATAACGAGGGTTACTTGTTGGGGATCATCAACATGATTGATACAAATAAAAGCAGTAAAATGTGGGGAGAGCCGGTAATATTTCGAGATTTTAAAACCGTTATCGTGTTCAATCTAGATACAGGCGCTGGGTGTAACGTAATAAGTAAAAAACAGCTCGAAGAGTCAAACATACGCGTACAACTCAAACCGTGCTCAGTCAAACTAAAGGGGTATGATGATTCTAATATTGAGGTACTGGGAAAGTCAACATTGTCGTGCCAAATAAACAATCAGATCACAGATGTTCAGTTTCTTGTGGTTAAGTGTGACGCGGTACCATTGTTAGGACTTCCGACCATTGACAAGCTGAAATTGGTCACGAGAAATAAGGTTCAAATCAAGGAAAATGAGCAAGTAAATGCGGTAAACATATCAGATAATATACTGGCAGAGTACAAAGAGGTTTTCACGGGAATTGGCGAGATGCACGGTTTCGAGTACAAGCTTAAATTGAAAGAAGGATCTGTTGGCAGGGCGATGCCATGCAGAAACGTGCCATTTCAAGTCCAGGAAAAATACAAAATCGAGTTAACAAAAATGGAACAAGAGGGTATTATCCGTAAAATTAATGAACCAACAGAGTTTGAAAACGCGGTCGTTTTGGCGAAAAAACCGGACAACTCTATCAGAGTCTGTCTAGATCCTCATTACCTAAACACGTGTTTGAAAAGGGAGCATTTCAAGTTGCCCACGTTCGAGGATATCGCGTCCAAAATGACAAATCCTAAGATATTCAGCATATTAGATGCAAGAAAAGCGTTCTATCAAATTAGACTAGCTCAGGAGAGTACGAAACTGACAACATTCTAGACGCCGTTTGGGAGATATTGCTTCCAAAGGTTACCATACGGAATTAAAACAGCGCCGGAAGTTTTCCACAGACAGTTCTCAGAAATTTTTAAGGGAATACAAAATGTAGCGATTTATATCGACGACATAATAATCTGGGCATCGGATGAAACGGAGCATAACACGACACTAAGAACAGTATTGCAAAGAGCTAGAGAGCATAATGTAAGACTGAATGCGGACAAATGCAACTTTGCTAAAAAAAGCGTTAAATTCCTGGGGCACGTTTTCACAGACAAAGGCATAACGATAGATGATGAGAAGGTACTGGCGATACAAAAAATGAAACGACCGGGTAACGTTAAAGATCTGGAGCGTTTTTTAGGCATGATAAACTACGTGTCTAAATTCATTCCGATGTCGACGGTGTACACAGCACCTTTAAGAAAACTGATAAAGAAAGATGTAGCATTCGAGTGGACTGCAGAGCACGAGAAGGCGTTTGACGAACTAAAAAAGATGTTAAGCACTAGCCCAGTTCTGCAATACTATGACCCCGATAAAGATTGTGTATTAAGCGTCGATGCAAGTAGCACGGGAGTAGGAGCGGTATTGCTGCAAAACGGACTTCCGATAGCGTACGCTTCGCGAGCATTTACACAAACCCAGAAGGCCTGGGCCCAGATCGAAAAAGAGCTTTTCGCAATAGTTGTAGGGTGCGAGCGATACCGACAATACATTCTGGGTAGAGAGACGGTAGTTGAAAGCGACCATAAGCCGCTGTCTCCGATATTGTCCAGAGCGTTGTGTGAAGTTCCGATGAGATTACAAAAAATGAGAATGCGTTTACAGCCTTTTGACATAAAAGTGTGCTACAAGCCAGGCAAGGAACTACTTCTGGCAGACGCATTGTCACGAGCGCATCTAGATGAAAAGGACGTCGTAGACAATAAGGAGAACAATACACACATAATGTTAGTAGATTATAAGGAGTACATGAGTACACGAAAGTTGACAGAATTGAGGAAAGCGACCGTTGAAGACCAGGAAATTCAGGCTGTATTGCGCTTAGTGAGACGTGGCTGGCCAGAACATAAGTCGGAGGTGCCGGAGTTGGCGTTGCCATACTTCACGTTTAATTGGGAAATGACCGAACATGAGGGTTTGTGTTTCAAGGGCAATCGAGTAGTTATACCCAAAAGCATGCGTCGAGGAATGATAGAAAAATTGCATTACACACACCAGGGGGTAGAAAAGACAAAGGTCAAAGCGCGAGAAATACTGTTCTGGCCAGGCATGGACAAACAAATTCAGGATACGATATCAAATTGTCCGACTTGTTTGAACTTCAGAAAAAATAATGTCAAGGAGCCGTTAATACCGCATGAAGTTCCAAAAGTCCCGTGGGCAAAAGTGGGGGTAGATCTTTTTCACTTGAACGGACAAGACTTTGTTTTGGTTATAGACTATTATTCGAAGTACGTCGAGATCGGAGTGTTGAATACGACGGTAAGCGAAGCCGTCATAAGGTTATTGAAAAAAATCTTCGCAAGATGGGGAATACCGAAAGTGGTGCATTCAGACGGAGGCCCACAATTCGGTTCCTTTAAATTCAAAGAATTTGTGAGGGAGTGGGATTTCGAGCATGTGATGTCGTCAGCAGAGTATCCAAGAAGCAATGGCATGGTTGAGCGGTACATACAAACGATTAAAAAAATGCTGAAAAAAATAAGGCGTGACAAAAGAGACCAAGACATGGCACTTCTAGAGTATAGAAACACTCCCATCTCGACGGAACTCGGCTCTCCGAACCAGTTGATGCTAGGCAGAAATGTAAACGGGATATTACCAAACTTTAACGTAACAAAAGAAAAAAATGAAAACGGAGCTAACACGTACGAAAAATTGAAAGCGCGACAAGCATCGCAGAAATGGTACCATGATAAAAGAGCTAGAGAACTCGAAAAGTTTGAGGTCGGAGACCATGTACGAATCAGAGACAACAACAAAAAGTCTTTTGAAAAACAAGGTATTATTACTAGTACAGCAGAAAAGCCGAGGTCGTACAATGTTCTTTCTGAGACAGGGAGAACCATCAATCGTAACAGGTTCCATCTTATTCGTAGCGGAGTGGGTGAGAATTTTGAAATTAAAGACGAACAAGATTTAAATGAGAATGGTTGTGAGACGTCAGAAATAGGGCAGGATGATATTGTCAATACTTCAGACGAAAGAAGAGAAGAGATAGAGGATGAGATCGTGAGAAAAAACATTCAGAAAGAACCGAGCGTGTCAAGTCTCGGGACACCAAAGCAAACGAGAAGTGGGCGCCAGGTCAAAAGACCGTATCACCTAAAGGATTTTGTGTAAATCGGCGGGATTCCAAAGATATAAATTGTAACGTGCGTGACCACAACATGAGATGGTTGCAAGCTCACTTTAACATGTTTACTAAATTTGATTTTTATGTTTCTTCTATATATATTATTTTATGTTCCTTCTACGTCGCGCCAAATAGCGTATAACATTGTTTATTTGTTGTTTATGGAAAAGAGAAAGATGTGATAGATGTGACCACGTTCAAGTCGCTTAGCTTGGACATGGTAGGTGTGCAAGTTGGCAGGAGTGCGTTGCGAGCGGTGGTAAGGGCCGGTCGTGCGTAAGCAGCCTGAGTAATAAATCATACTAATTAATATGTTCTGAGTTATTAGTCTATACCTGAACCCACCACATTACAATAACGACCATCCCATTCTGTTAAAAGTCTAACATCTACATGATTTCGCACATCTTCCATCGTTTTGCCAAAGACCGCATTATTCATTAATTTAAATAAAGTTTTTTCAAAATCATTATTTGCATTTGTACGAAACTGCGTATTCAATTCAATGTATGATTTTAACCAAGAAGATTGTAGAAATTGTAATATTCTATGAATTTTTGTTACTCGAAGACCATGTCGTATACACTGCTGCAAGTTACGATAATGAATTACATAACGCTTTTTCCCATATAGAGTCGCAAGTAGTTTTGTTTGACGCTTGGTGGGGGGTTTTTCATGTGTTGGACAAAACGGTAAATCCATGTGAGAATCATGTAAATGTTGTGGATAATCAATGTCAACTTCGAGGATATAGCCCGTGGGGGAATCTAGCGAAATTGTCATTACATCAAAGTTGGAAATATTCTCGACCCAGTGAAAACTGGAGTATGGCAATGGTTGACACATTGCCCATCCATACAAATTATTCACATCAAAGTACATCAAGTATGATGACTTTTTCGATGGTTCGAATGTTTCCATATACTTGTTATTAGCCTGTGCATACCTACTGGAGCATTGACTTAAACCACCGCGTATCCCACGTTCCACAAATAAAACCATGTCAATGTCGGTCAATAATTCAAATTGAATATTTGTATGTTTTAACATAGCATCCCATGTATATCCTGGAAGTGTATAGTAATACGCGGGGTCAAGTCCATAACTTTTTATACAGGTATCACGAAAGTTTTCAAAAACGTCTGCTAATAACAAGACATCCGTTTTCAGATACAAATCACTATATTCCCCAAGCGTTTGAATGGTAAACCGTTGCCAGACGTTTTCAGCGTGAGCATACTCACTCTCGCTTATCATGCTACCAGTCAATGAACTATAGAAAGATTCTAGTGGAGGAAGGCAGGTGTCATCCAACTTGCTAATACTATAGAGATACTCATATGGGAAGACACCTTTTCGAGTTAACAATGCAAAGTCATTGGCTGGTAAGTTATCAAATTGTGATTTTAAAATTTTTAGCTTATCAATCGTTAAAAATGATGATAATTTATCAAGACTAGTATTTAAAAATTTATATGAATCAATGAAGCGCAATTTTATCTGATGTCGGAAATCATTCGATGTGTGAACTGTTTTCGTAAAGGAAATATATTTTTCCTTTGTTATTGGTAGTACGTTAGTTTTCCCTTCAAACGCTGTAGCAATATCCTTGATAATGAAATGTGCATCATAGCCTGATAAATTATGAAAAACTATTCGAATAAAAAATGATTGCTTGTAATTAAGGTTACAATCGGAATGTGCTGGGCCTCTGTAATTTCCAGTCAGATGACAATGATCGCGTACGCGTACTTCAAGAGGCTGAAATGGTTTTTCACATATATGGCAGGTAGGGAAGGTTCGGAAATTCTCTCATTGATCGGCTGTTAACTTTGTCATGGGGACATTTTTCAACAATACATCATTAACACGAAAAGCTAATTTTTTTAATTCTCCAATAAACCATTCTACGCTATCAGCACCGCGATAAGAATAATATGCTGATTGAGCATCATCGTAGGTACACTTTACAAAAAACGCTACGCTGAATACCTCATGTCGCTCATACAAATTTTTCTCAACCGCTTGTTGATCAGTCTTCGCCAAGACACATTCAAGATCGGCATAGACAATAAATGGGAGCCGCTCTTTATTGGTCACATTCTTAAATTTGAGCCATTTGTCCTCTTGACTCGGCAGTACAATTGCGCAATCGTTCATTTTGCTGCAATCGATCATGTGTATCAAGAGTTTATCATTACTCCTGAAGTAATGTAAACAGCTGTGGAAGATAAAAAAGAAGCGTTATGCAGTGTTTTTCCACATTATTCCTCTCTTTTGTGCAGAATATTTTTTTCAATTTTGAAAATCTTACCGATCGCAAATGAACAAATGACGCTTGCCGTTTGTGAGTTGGGAGCCGACTAATCTTGATAAATCTTTGATCCATGCAAAATGACCGATATTATCATTCGATGGAATATGCAATAAGTTAACATGCCGATTCTTCTTGCAGTCCGTGAGATGAACCGGAAAAATAGTGTCCTTTTCTCCAATTGTATATACATTAATTGAAAACTCATTTTGAGACTCAATTTTTTAAATATTATTTACACACACAGGGAACTCAATTCCTCGAAGGTTTAAAACGGTTGACCAATGCGGATATGATGATTCGCGTTCTGCATGGTTATCCGCGGGGTACAGTGCAGCAACCACTGCCCATGCAAAACATGCATTGTCCATCGACTGCACATTTACGACAGCTTTTCTCAATGCAATTTTTCGCGGAATTTTTATGTGACATCCAGCACGCATTGGATTATATTTATTTACATTTATCATTAAATTGCAAATCTTCACCAATGACCACCCACTGTCACGTTCTTGAAATCCCTCCAGTGCTGTTAAAGTGGGCTCAACTACGCATAACTTGTACCACTCGTTCAAGTCTGATGTATGAAACAGTTCCTTATTTCGCGTATTGATACTTTTATTCAGTCGTTTATCACCTGTTACGAATTCACCGTTGAGAATTGTGTTCACTTTGACACTTTGATGATTCTCTATAATGTCTTTCACGTGTGAGCATACTAATGAATTGGCATCCTCCAAAAATTGTCGCGGATCAATATGGTTTTTATTCAGCACACATCCTGTCAGTATGCGGCCTTCAAACGCTGAATCAATTTCACGCCATAAAAGTTCATCATCATCAACTCCTGCACCCGTATGTATAAACTTTCCACGTGTAGATCTTTTCAATCCTTCGAGACGAGCTATTTGAGCGATGAGCGATTGTTGATTCCCTGTAGATAATCGCGGTCGTTTAATTCTCGCCTCATCTTGAAAGGACTCAATAAGAGCATCACATTCCCATTCCCATGAAAGATATTCTTGTGTCGAATTAATTCGCACTAGCTGCTCACACAAATTTTGCACTGTCGGAAGATTTTCCATATTTACGGAGGACAAAAAAATCGGTAAAACACTTTTACGGCAAAAAGAAACCTCAGTAGCGCAATCGTTCGTGTAGTAAGGGAATGGAAAAAAAAAATGTCCGTCACAAAAAAAGGGTCCTCACGATGTCAACAAGTCAACTGCTGGACTGAAAATGGTTAGTTTTTATAGATAGAATCCAGAATGCTGTAGAGAACAATTGTTGCCCTTTTCCGTACAGCATCTCTCAGTCTCTCTCAGTCTTAGTTACTTTCCATCAACTCTAGAAACCATTTTTTTTTTTTTTTTTTTTTTGTAGTGTGATGGTCGAATACGGAATGAATAAATGAATGATAATCGGAAATAAGAGTAAGAGTTGAGCGTTTATTGATTGGTCTTTACGGTTGAACGGGTGGAGATGAACTAAGGATTAGGACTAGCGCTAATGAAGTGGAGGAAGTGTGAAGTGGAGGGGATGGTCAAGTTGCATTGTTCTGGACCATGGGACCGTGGCCCAGGGATGCTGTGTGGCGAAATTGGAGGTGCTGATGTGTATGGGAACGAAGTGATAACAGGGTTGCTGTAGGTGTAAGGTGTTGTGTGGGAAAGGGATGGTTATAGGATAGGGCCGTTACAGTAGTCTCAAGATGACATTCTCTATAGGGGATAAAGGACGTGTCCCAAAATCTGAGTTTTCCTTAAAACTCAAAGACAATTTTTTTTTCTACATCCGCTTGTGAAGTCAACGTGGATGACTCCAACATTTGCATGGTGTACTGAAGAAAATTCAAGTGGGCCTAGCATGCTTCAAGCCCTTTTTTTTTTGCTTCAAGAAAAAACATCCCCAACTTTCGCAAGAGACAAAAAATGGGAAAGGCAAAACGACAAAATTGTAAGAGCTTGGAAAATTTTTTGCATAGTTGTAAAACGAACGTTGAGCACGAAACATCCGCAAGTGTAAAATGGCTGAAGAAAACCAAGTGATGGATTTTGAACAGTTTGACGATAACATGATTGAAGACTCTGGTGATGAGAGTGCTCCAGCAGACTCTGATTACGAGAGTGATGAGGCACGATCCTATAATATGCGGCGTGGTAAAATAATGCATCGTACTGAGTTGCAGGGTCACCCCGACAACAGAACAGTTTGTGCGATTGTGTTTTATTACTATGCTGGAGGTGATAAACGTTTTTGTGCGTCATGTTTCCATGAAATGAGTGACATGTTCGAATGGTTTGAAGCAGTCAGTACACACAAGACTTCAAAATATGATAGGATTCGCGATCGCCGGTGCAAAGAGTGCTCTAAACCACTCTATACAATTATACCCGAGAGAATGTGTCAAATTTGTGTACCAATATAATGACAAATTCAACGTAGTCTGAGACTTTTGTGTGTTTATGTGTGTAAAATAAGTAATAAGTGTATAATATTCAATAAGAGACATATTAATATTAGTAGTTAGTACATAGAGACATATATTGAAAAAAATGTGAAAAAAAATGGACGAACATAAATTTACGTTTCATCAATCATATGGTAAGTTTTTCTGTATAATTTTTAAAATGATATCCCCCCACTCTACCTGTTTTTCTTGAACGCTTTTTTTCTTCAGCTCTCTTAAACTCCCATCTGTAAAACATTGAAATGCAGGAGCATGGTAGAGAGAGAGAAAATATGGACTCTGTCTCTTTATCCCTACTCTCACTCTCTCCAACTCTCACTCTCTCTCTCTCACATTGACCCATTTTCCTGTTTTTCCAAATTATGCGGGTTTTTATGACTATTTGGGAAAACTCGTCAGAGTCATAAAAAAAAGAACATCTTGAAAAAATGTAGATGTAGGCGCATGGGAGGGAAAGAGACAGAAAGAATTTGGGTCTGTTCATCTCACTTGACGCTCCATCCCCCTCTCCAACACTGACACTCTAGCCCTTGGACCGCACACCCGCCCGCGCTCGCTTCCCCGCGCCCCGCACCCCCCTCAGAGGACCCGGGGTAGAACCCGCCTTATTCACCTACTACCAAACTGTATTAATGGTATTATTATACTGATTTAATACCTATTTAATACGTAAACTCCTCGGTGTATGCTCCATGCCAAAATGTATTTTGAATCTTCGGTTATTTCAAGCTGATTATAAGCCGACAACATATCCATCTTCGTAAACTTTTCCCCGCCGCTTAATGCGGCAAAAATCTCCTCAATTCGGGGGAAGGGATATCGAATGTCTTCAATATGTTGGTGTATTGTCAATTTATAATCAGCGCACACTCGAATTTTACCGTCTGACTTCAGTATTGGTACTAGAGGACCCCATGCGCTAACACTTTTCAGTGAAATTACTCCGTTCTTTTCTAGCCTATCGAGTTCTTCCTCGAGCTGTTTTTTCAGAACTAGAGGTACTGGCCTCGGTTTGAAAATTTTTGGCGTTACATCTTGTTGGAGTTTAATTTTGATTTTTTCATAATTGTATTTTCCTAAGTTTCCATCGAAAAGTTCGGCACATTGCGTTACCATTTTTTGAACTTCCGAATCGGTCGAGATATAATTTATTGGCGCGATATAAAATCCCAATGATTTCATTAAATCTCTCCCCAATAACGGTCTACAGCCTTCTTTCACTGCAATTAACTCACTTTGCACCTTGCATCTATTATTGCTAATGTTAACATTTATCTGACCAAGGGGAACCAGAATTGTACCATCGTACATTCGTAAACGAACTGAAATTTTTTTTAAGGGCCAGTGATTAAGAAATTGTTTGTAAATTTTTTCAGGAATTACTGATCTGCCCGCCCCGGAATCTATTTCAAACTTAATTTTGCTTTTTTCTACATCAAGTTCGATTAAGTCGTGTGTAATTCTGCTATCACGCGTCGCGAGATTTAACATATCGGACATTTCGAACGATTCTTCGGATTCTACCCTTATGAAATTATTGCTTGATTGGGCGTTTTCGCGACATATTTTAGCTAAATGGCCAACTCTTTTACAAATTTTGCATTCTTCTATATTCTTTGTACTTCCACGTTTTATAGTTGTGACGCACACCACTGCAGTGATTGCAGACTGACTCTGATCCAGCCCCCCTTGGCTCGTTTAATCGAATATTTTGTTGCTGGTTGTCGTTTTGATCGCTCCTCCGTTGGTTTCTTGTTGTCTGGAGAATTTTTTCTTGTTCGCCCTCTCGGATCTCTCGAATAAATTTTGTGTAGCTCCGTTGCACTCGACCTCGATGATACTGCCAACGATACCTCTTTCGTTCTCGCTACGTCGAGAATTTCCTGTAGCGTAGCAGTTGGACTCTGTTCGACCACCTTGTCCAAAACAGGTCCACTTTTCAGACGCGTTATTAGTCCGTCCTTGATTTTATCGGCTAATAAAGGTCCAAATTTACAATTAGACGCTTTTTTCTTTATACGGGCATACTATTGGTTTACCGATTCCGAATCTCCCTGAGTCATATTGAAAAACTCTCTTCTTTCTTTGAAAGCCGTTACTCTCGGAGCAAATTGCTTTCTTAGAATTTCGCACAGCTCACCAAACGTTTTTGTTGATGGTAAATACGGATCGCATAAGTCTTTCAAAACTTTATATGCCTCTTGACTAACTAATGTTATTAATACGGCCACCCAACGGTCTTCTGCGACTCTGTTTGCTATGAGGTATAGATTGAGACGCTCTTCATATACTTCGCAATCCTCACCAATACTAAACTCCGATAAGGTGTTACGTCCCCGTGAGCTTATCGAATTTAAGGGAGACGCAACACGGCATTGACTTCGCTTTCGGGTCAAGACAATCAAGCCCTTTACCCAAGGACGGAAGTCACGTCGTCGATATGGGAGGGATGACCGTGGGATAGTGCGTTAGAAGGAAGGATGGTAATATATTATGAGGCGGATTCACACAGTGTACTCACTCTATTTATTTAGTGTAGGATATGTTCCGTGCAAGTAGCGTTTGTTACAATCTTCCTTGCTGGGTTACTGCTCTTCGGTTGTAGATATGTATCGGTAAGGTTCGAAGTATTTGGCGTACACTGTTCCCTTTTGTTACATACACACACACGTACACATCCAATGATTAAATATTGCAGTTACACTTAGTTACAAATGTCTGATTACAATTTGGTTACAAGCGTAATCTCGATCACGACAATTTAACACGGATAAATTCTGATTTACACACACTTAGTTCGAAGCAACCTTAGAGTATATAAAAACGATTACAATTTAGGCTGATTCCTGAATAGTCTCGGCACGGTGCGGTTAAACTCGACAGTGATTATTCGTCGTACGAGTGGAGATCGGTTGACTAAAAACTCGATGATAGTGCAAGATTGCGACACAATACTCCGCGGATTTACAAACTTGATTGAATTGAATTAACGCAACTGATATGTCTGATATGACGCGGCGCGATTTGAGAAGACTAAGTGAAAAGACTACGAATGTTCCCAACTTAGACTTAGAATATTCGCGAAGATGACGCGCAGTACGATCAAGAGGTCTCGGTGAAAAAACGTCGACTGACTGACTCCGTGGAAAAATCTCGATGGACTGAGTCCTCATACTTATACCCCTTTTGTCGCCCGGGAATCGAGAGGTCCAGGCGATGACTCACATGTCTCCCCTTTGATTTTCCGAGAATTCTTCATTTGCTTACCCCATGGCCTTATTTCGATTTTAAGAGTATGTTTAGGATCCCTCGCGTGGTCCTCCTTTGGGATGCTGTTGCGTAGGGGTGCTGGTCGCGCGCGAGGTGCGTCTTCCGCGACCCGTGCCTGTAGGTACCCCGAGTATTGATCTGTCCAGGGGTAACGGTGACTCGTAGGTTGGTCCTCTTCTTCTGCTGGCCGGGGAACTCGCGTTTCGTCCCTTCCTGGTATCTTCGGATTTTACGGCGTTCCTGGCGCCTCGAATGTTGACGTGGGGGTCTCGAGTGATCGGACGGTGTGGCTCCTCTTCGTTTGCAGATTGATGCTGCGCGATACTCTTGCTCATTTATAGATTTGCAATAACACGTGTCAGGCAACTTTAATTGTTAACGTCGTCCCCTTTGTAAGAGTA
This sequence comes from Heteropelma amictum, assembly GCA_959613375.1. Lineage (NCBI taxonomy): Eukaryota > Metazoa > Arthropoda > Insecta > Hymenoptera > Ichneumonidae > Heteropelma > Heteropelma amictum. Next base: position 1,524,604 of record OY390725.1, read on the forward strand.
TTGATCCGCGCGAGCTTAGCAGCGCAAATCTTCACATGGTTGAAAAAGGATGCTTGGACGTAACAAAGGCACCAATGGTAGAAAAAAAACTGATATTCGGTACCTGGTCTGCAGGTGTTGTTGTTCGGACGCTCGACCTCGACGATTCGAACTGTCGTCTTTCGGTTTCGGATTGTTGTCGTTCTGCGTCGAATTGTTCTTTCCTCCTCGTGTGATCTTTTTGCTGAGCCGGAAGGAATTGTTGCTGTGCCAAAAGTTTTTCTTTAACCCTTTCAGCCCTGGTGGTTTCGATCGAAACCACTTTTGCGTTCAAACGTTCATAACTTTGTCAAAAATCAATATTTTTTTGATTTTCCAATGCCAACGGCCCACAAATTTATTCTACTTTGCAACAAAAATTTATAGTGCCAAAAGTTAATAACAATTTCATAGTTATAACAATATAATCAAATGAACGTTTTTGGTAAGAATTTTAAAAAAATTGCGTATTGTCGAATTACGTGGAGCTAGGCTCATAAAAATGACTACTCGGGGGTTTTTGAAGTCGCTGATTACGAATCCTATGTCAGATTTTCAAAATTCAAAATGGAGGATCCAATATGGCGGCCGACTTATTTAAAAATTGTTCAATTGGTCTGAATATGTTTTTTTAGGGGTTTTGATGGTCACAGATTACGAATTTGATGTTAGTTTTTAAAAATACAAAATAGTGGATCCAAGATAGCAAATAAAAAAAGAAAAAAAAATCAATCCATGCTAATAAAAATGATCACTCTAGGGTTTTCGTTATTGATGATTACAAATCTTATACCATCTTTGCCTGTAATTTGCCTACAAATTCGTAGTTACCAGGATCAACCACGGGGAGGTTACAGAACATTGATCCCATTTTTTTGTTTTTTTTTTGTTGTTTTTGTTTGTTTTTTTTTCAATATCAGACTAGAGAGTGAATGACTCCCGCTATTATTAATTATGAAAATAATACAAATGGATAACAAAAAAAAAGGTACAGATAATCAACTTTCCACTATCCTGAATAAGCCATTGTGTATTTCGAAAAGTTAACACCAGATTGGTGAACAGTGACCCCGTAAAAGTTTAAGTGGTCATATTCTAGAGCGCAAGTGTGAACTTATTTCATTTTTGTCCACCATGTTGGATTTGTCGTTTTTAATTTCTAAAAACTAACATCGTATTTGTAATCAGCGGCCCCGAAAATATCCGGGTAACAAGTTTCAGGCCAAATGAATGAATTTTTGAATAAATCGTCTGCCATATTGGATCCGCCATTTTGAACTTCGAAAATCTGACATCGAGTTCGTAATCTGCGACCCCAAAAACCCGCGAGTATCAAATTTCAGGCTAATTGAATCGATTTTTAAATAAGTCGTCCGCTATATTGGATCCGCCATTTTGAATTTCGAAAATCTGACATCGGATTCATAATTTGCGTCTCAAAAAACTCCCGAGTATCAAATTTCAGGCCAATCGGATCAAGTTTTGAATAAGGCGTCCGCCATATTGGATCCGCCATTTTGAATATTGAAAATCTGACATCGGATTCGCAATCAGAGACCCTAAAAACTCCTCAATACGAATTGTGACGAAAATTGCTTTACTCAAAAAAAGTCAGGGCTGAAAGGGTTAAAACGTTCCTGTTCCGCCTGTCGTGCTTCGAGATACTTCTGCCTTTTGTCTAATTCTTCCTTTGACCCCATGCTTCTCGATTGAGACTCGTTATTTCGCTCGATGATCCGTTCTTTTCTCTTATCTTTTTTTTTTTAATTTCAGCACACTGCGCGTCTTTTTTTTTATATTCTTATCTTTATCATCGTCGCCAATGTAATGGAGTGGAATGCAAAGGAGGATGTATGTATATGTATGTATTACTCCAAAATGAGGTGTACAAACACGCAGACCCTGCTTAGGCGGAAGGCGATTAACGACTGCGGAGCGTGGTCCTTCGATCACGCTTAGCGTTCTGACACGTTGCCAGATTTCATATGTGACTACGTCACAGAGACGCAACCATTCATAATATTCTCCAAGCTCGCTACTCACAGGGAATTAGACATCGATAATCTAAAATATCAGGTAATACTTGCTGCAGCCCAAGAGTTTATGCACAAATACGAGAAAGAATTAGGGGAATCACACCGTTGGGGACGTGGGGAGTCAGCCGATTAATGGCTTAAATAATAATTTGTAGTACGCGAATTTTGCTATATGTTTGATGTACTCACTCTGTGTCACTAATCAATGTAAATGTGTGACGTAATTTGTGTAAATTCTAAAGATAACTCGGTGACCCAACCAAGGCACATGAGGGCATGTTGACGAGCATTGCAATTGCACCCCCAATACTCTGTCTTAAGGAGGGAGATGTTACGGACCCTCCGATCACCACGAAGCTATAAAACGCGCTGGACCCAAAATTACTAATGGGGCGTGCGATCTCACTCCTTTCTTTTTTCACGTACCATACAAAGGTGAATTGCATTATACGCATACGGAATTAAGGAAACCCATAAACTTACTCTTTTTGAAACATCGTCACCCAAATTATAAGACCAGGATGACGAAGCAGCATTAACAAAAGATGAAACCGTCAATTCGTCACTGACCAGTGACCCAGAAACGCTAAATAACATTTACACCTAAAAAACTCAAGAAGCTACCCTAGCTCATAAACTCTGTCAGTCGACAGATCAGAACGTATTGTTGGATTTGTTCGTCGCGGGTCTGCGGAGATCTGCGCAGCCTATCGCGGTCAATTTACAGCGAGCCAATGAGAGGCGGACGCGAGGCGCGCGAGGCACACCCGTGCTCTGCTTCGTCTAATCTCTTGTAGTCGTCGTCTCAAAGTCTTACGTGTAACCAGCTAAAAGTCGTCGCCATTAAGAAAGAACAAAAGAGAACCTCCTTTATTGATTTTTTTTTTCTATCAAAGAGAATAAAGAAAAATAATTCATCGTTCTAAAGGCCTTTTTTTCCTTCGATCTCCTCATACTTAGTTGAAAGAAAGGAATTTCAACAGGTTATGGGCCCAGCACGCTTCCACTGCGCAGATCGAAAGAAAAGTTTTTTTTCGTGAGCAATTCGCGAGTGAGAGTAACCGCGTGAAAAAACGTGGTGCGCGCGAAGCGCCGGTGCGTACAGAGCATATCGAAGTGCGACCGCAAAAGTAATCCGCGATGGCGGAAGCGATCTCAGTAAAAAATGTTACGAAATTCGACGGGACGGACTATCAAAGCTGGAAGTTCGAGATAAAAGCATTATTTGTGGCCCATCGTCTTTGGAAAGTTGTGGACGGCACGGAGTCGTTGCCGGTAGCCCAGGGTGAACAAGAAGCGTGGTACGTGAAAAACGCGAATACGATGTATCTGTTGAGCTCGACGCTCGAACCGGAACAAAAGAGACCGCTGTTAACCTGTGAAAGTGCTAATGAAATGTGGCTTAAATTAGCAAGAGTTCATGAACAAAAATCAGCGTCGAACAAGCTTATGCTATCGACAAAGCTGTACGAGTATCGCATGGATCCCAGCGATTCGGTGACGCAACACATTTCGAAAGTGGTAAACATGGCGGCACAGTTAACGGACATTGGCGAGAAGGTGACAGAGACAACAGTGATGGCGAAAATACTTGGTAGCTTAACGCCGAAGTTCGCGATATTTCAAACTGCGTGGGACAACATGCCGGAAGAAATGCAAACACTCAAGAACTTAGAAGAACGTCTTTTGAGAGAAGAAGCGAGAATGTCAGCGAGCGACTCGAGTGATAGTGCGTTTGTGGCCACGAAAGGCAAGCGAGAAAGTGGCGCGAGTTCACACAACGATGCGAACAAAAACCGGTGGAAAAATAAAAGGAAAGTGAAATGTTACAACTGCCAAGGTCTGGGACACTACGCACGCGAGTGCAAGAAAGACAAACAGTGCAGTGACAGTGATGCGAGTGAATCGAGAGACAGTGCGTTCGTCGTCGAGAGCAAAGTTACCGGAATCGCAAAAGGCGAGGTCGGTGACTTACCGACGAGTGTGGCGCGCGAGACACTGACGGCCGATAAAAGAGACATCTGGGTCACCGACAGCGGTGCATCCAGACATATGACTTTCCGACGTGAGTGGTTAAGAGATTTCTGCGTGTTACCGAAGGGGCAACATAGAGTTGCTCTCGGAGATAATGAAGTGTGCGACGCAGTGGGGGTCGGTACGGTAGACATTGAAAAGTTTGTACACGGGACTTGGAAGAAGTCGCATATCTCGGAGGTACTGTACGTGCCTCAGTTAACAAGAAACCTGTTCTCCGTCGGCGTGTGTGCGCGAAAAGAAATTGGAGTGCGGTTTCAAAAAGGGAGCGCGACATTCGACAAGGGAGGATACATCGTCGGCTACGGTGTAATACAAGAAAACAATCTGTACAGGATGGTGTTCAAGACAAAGTGCGCGATAGCGCGAGACGAAGTAAATGCCGCTCAATCGAGTCTTCAAGCGTGGCACGAGCGCCTAGGACACGTAAATGCAAGTGCAGTGAAAAAGCTGGTGAGCGAGAAGCTTATAAAAGGAGTCGGTGTTATCGACGGCGCGGAAACATTCTGTGATGCGTGTCAAGAGGGCAAGTCTCAAAGAAAAGCGTTCAAGAAAGTGCGCGTACGAGCTGTCACGAAACCCGGCGAGGTCATACACTCAGATGTGTGTGGGCCCATGTCAGAAGAGTCAATCGGAGGCGCACGATAGATGGCGGTCTTCAAGGATGATGCAACGGGCTATCGACACGCGTATTTCCTGAAACACAAGAATGAAGTGTTGGAGAAATTTAAGAAGCTCGACCGGCTCATCGAGAACAAGTTCGGCAGAAACGTCAAAGTGTTGCGCTCTGATAATGGTCTCGAGTACAAGAACCAGAAGTTCAACGAGTACACGGACGCGAGAGGAATCGAGCGCGAGTATACCGCACCATACACCCCCGAGCAAAACGGAAAAGCCGAACGAGACAACCGCACGATAATGGAGAGCGCGCGCACGATGCTCCTAGCGAAGAAGCTGCCAAAGAATCTGTGGGCCGAAGCATGCAACACAGCAGTATACCTCGCAAACCGAGCGGGTGCATCGAGTACAAGACAAGGAGCGACATCATACGAGCTGTGGGTGGGCGTGAAACCCGACCTACGATACTTAAAAATCTTCGGCTCGGAGGCATACGTGAACGTGCCAAAAATCAAACGAACGAAGCTGGATGCGCGCGCCAGAAAGATGGTGTTCGTCGGCTACGAGAACAACTCGTCGAATTATCGTCTTTTCGACCCTGAAACGAGAAAAATCACAGTATCCCGGGATGTAGCCTTCAAGGAGATCACCGGAAGTGTGCTGCCTTCCGAGCAAAAAGACGAACGAGAAATGTTAGTGCCAAAAGGCGATAAAGAAACTCCAGTTCCGGCGGAAGTCATCATCGACGATGACGACGAAGTATTGGGGAATGCGGAGGACGGGGTACAACAACAAGAAGCTGCTCGCGAACAGGGTGTGCCACGACAACTTCGTGACAGGGGGTCCTTAAAGAAACCCTCGAGATACGAGGTCGACGTCGCAGAGTATGACATTCCGAACACGTTCCGAGAGGCGATAGAATCTGAGGAAGCGGAAAAATGGCAAGCGGCCGTAGAGTCGGAACTGAGATCGCATGAGGAAAGCGGCACGTGGTCCATCGTGGAGAGAACCCCGAGAATGAAACCCATCGACTCGAAATGGGTCTTCAAGAAATTAAAGGACGAAAAGGGCGAGGTTCTACGCTACAAGGCCAGGTTGTGCGCCAGGGGGTTCATGCAAAAGAAAGATGTGGACTACACCGAGACTTTCTCACCGGTAGTGAGGTACGACTCGCTCCGAGTGTTACTCGCGATCGTAGCTTGGAAAAACCTGGAGCTCTCACAGTTTGACGTTCAGACGGCATTCCTTTACGGCACACTTAACGAAACCATATATATGAAGATACCAGAAGGACTGCAAGTGGGCGCAGGAGCGCGAGAAGCGAAAGTCTGCCGGCTCGTGAAATCACTATACGGGTTGAAACAATCGCCACGATGCTGGAACGAAAAATTCAGCTCATTCTTACGAGAGTTTCACTTTCAAGAATCCGCAGCAGACAAATGCATATTCACGGGGAAAGTGCGAGGCGAAACAGTGTATCTTGCTCTCTTCGTAGACGACGGACTCATCGCTGCAAGAACCAAAGAAACTATCGAGACGGTCATCAACTGGCTGAAGAGAGCATTCAAGATCACGATGGGTGATGCAACACTATTTGTTGGAGCACAAATCGAAAGAAATCGAGAGGAAAGAAGCATCTTTGTGCACCAAAGCCTGTATGCGACAAAAATTCTCGAGAAATTCGGGATGAAGGACGCAAAACCGGTCAAGGTACCAAGTAACCCATCCTCAACGTTGGTGCCAGCATCTTCTTAAATAATCACAATCGAGGACACTGGCAAGCCGTGAAAAGAATACTATCATACGTCGCAGGGACAATCGAATACGGCATCGAATACAGAGGTAACGACGACAACGTAGTCCTGGAGGGGTATTCGGACTCCGATTTTGCCGGCGACGTCGAGACCAGAAGGTCAACCACCGGTTACGTCTTTCAGATCGCACGAGGCCCCATCACTTGGGCAAGCCAGAGACAAAAACTAGTGACGATGAGTACCACGGAAGCAGAATACGTGGCAGCGTCCGTCACAGCACGAGAAGCCATTTGGCTGAGAAAACTACTCGAGGAAATCGAGTGCCCTTGCCGAGGGGCCACACAGATCCACGTCGACAACCAAAGTTCTATTCGACTGGCCAAGAATCCAGAATTTCACAAAAGGACAAAACATATCGACGTAAGATACCATTTTGTCCGAGAACGAGTCCAAGAGAACGAGATCAACGTCGAGTACATCCAGTCTGAAAAACAGAAAGCAGATATGTTCACAAAAGCACTGCCAAGGAACCGCTTTTGCGATCTCAGAGAAGCCATCGGAATACACGACCGACCACGTACGAACGGCGGAAGTGTTGGATTTGTTCGTCGCGGGTCGGCGGAGATCTGCGCAGCCTATCGCGGTCAATTTACAGCGAGCCAATGAGAGGCGGACGCGAGGCGCGCGAGGCACACCCGTGCTCTGCTTCGTCTAATCTCTTGTAGTCGTCGTCTCAAAGTCTTACGTGTAACCAGCTAAAAATCGTCGCCATTAAGAAAGAACAAAAGAGAACCTCCTTTATTAATTTTTTTTTTCTATCAAAGAGAATAAAGAAAAATAATTCATCGTTCTAAAGGCCTTTTTTTCCTTCGATCTCCTCATACTTAGTTGAAAGAAAGGAATTTCAACACGTATAATAAAATCTTCCCAGCCGGATAAGTTGAAATGAACCAGAACTCTGCGAGGATTGGCGCAGCGAAAATAAAAAAGTACCACCACCATCGAGCTAAGACGGCACATGGAAACATCGAGTGAAATCAAAAGGGGAAATAGGTGACTCAACATCCCTTCTCTAGAACAATACGTAAAAATCTTACCACCAAAAGGGTATAAGAAATCGCGATTTCGAGTCTCCGCACGGCAGTTCGAAGTCAGAATTCATGTCAGTCAGTTCGAGATTAGTTTTTCATCAAAGTACCTTTTCGGACTTTGTCAGTTTCTCGAGTCGAGTCTAACTCTAAAAATCAAAGTCTATCGGACCGACTTAGAACAACCTTTTTATTTTAACTAACGCTTCTATTGTAACATCGGAAGCAATTTCTAAATTATAATCAAGAAGAATCGTCTTGTGTGTTAACGCTTAAACAACATTGTAATCAGTAGCTTTGCGTATAATCGAGTGTGCTTATATTTACGAACAAACTTTATAACTGAATGTGTAATATAGTGTGTGAACTTGTAACCAACGCTGGACCGATATTATAACCAGCTGCTTGAGTGTCTATTGTATCGCGGCGACGAACCGTTGAGAGCCACCCTAACGATTGCGCAACTCCATCAGCAACAATTGTACAACCTACATCATTGTGAAGGGAAAAGGAACCTCCGGATTTGTTTGCTCAATAAATCTAATCAATGTGAGTAACATCTTCTTCATAACATGTGTGCAACCCTTCAACATCTTGCGACCATCGACTAGACGGCTCCAAGGTCATCCCAAATTCCCGTATCGTTGACGAGACTTCCGTCCCTGGGTAAAGAACTTAATTGTCTTGACCCGAAAGAGAAGTCGTTACAACCGTGTTACGTTCTCCCTTTCGTACTTCCCCTGCTGACTCACCTCGACCAACTCCCGAGGACGTAACAAAATTATAAAACGGAATGACAAGTGCTGCAATAACAAAACATTTTTCATTGAATTTTTTTCATTCGTAGAGTAGTTGGATAACATCACAACGATGATATTCGAATTCAATTTCACCCAAAAGTTGCGTAAAAATTAGTGTAAAAAACATAAATAAAAACCAATTTGTTAATTCGGAGGTGAGTTTTCAATTTTTTAAAATTTTCAATAGCAAAATCATGATCAGTGGAAAAATTTAGCTTACATAAAAAAAACAACTCGATAAGTTAATTGGTTCCGTAGATATTTTATGTTCCAATTTGAACGCGCGGATTTATTTTTTGCGCGAGCCAGAAACGGCCCCCACTCTGCCGCCGGACGCGGCGTCATATTTGGCCTCTCAATTAACCGCTGAAATGAACAATAAATTTATATGGGATTTTTCCGCCAATTTTTCTCCATTTAGCATAAGCTTTACTCTGTACGATGTCCGATTTTTAGCTTTCTATGTTAAAAAGAGCAGCTGCAATAATTTTCTTAAAACAAATTTTTTATCTTCCCCTAATTAACTTTTTGAACAAATTTTTTTCTAAAGTCGTAGAAAAATGACCGCTTTTGTATGATACCAGCCCTGACTCTGTCACTTGAAAATTCGCGTTGGAATTCCATTTGTTTATGAGTAAAAAACGTACCCTCTTTTTGGAGCCGTTTTTTACCCCTTTAATTATGAAAAATCGATTTGCCTAAAGTGTACATGATATCACAACTCTTTCGGATTAATTTCGTTTCGGTTTCATTGCGCTGCGACATTTTCCCGGTCTGGAAAGTCCTCGCGAAAAAAAGTCGGTTTTTTTTACTAACAAATAGCTTTTCTCGAAAATTATTCATCCGATTGAGCTCCGATTTTGCGCACTTATTAAGTGTATCGAGGGGCATATATTCTGAGATTTTAGACGGTGTACACGCATTTTTTAATCAATAATGGAGTATAATAGAATTGGCCTTTTTCGCTGGTTTTTAATTTTTTGCGAGCGAACTAATCAACCGATTTCAGTTTGCGACCCCCCAAATTGTTTGTTTTTCTAATATTTTGGGACGGGATTCCCTTCCCTCACCCACCGCGGCCGGGGTTCATCGGCTGGTGAGTTCATCGGCTCTATTCGGCTCAATTTGATGATATTTTTTATTACGTTTGGGCGCCAGCTAATTTGTATGAGTTTAGCTTCTCGGTAATTTAAGGATGTACTTGCACGAACTCAAAAATAACTTTAGGCTTTGATTTTTTTTTTATACAAAGATAAATGTTGAAGGAACTCAGATTTCAAATTTGAAAGACTTTGACCACGTCGTTGAGAAGATATTAAATATTACATTATTGAAATTGTACACGATGAGCATACAGATTGACATGATTTCCACAATTTAAGTATGAAATTAATACTGTTCGAAATAAGATAAACTTATAAAAATACTTTAATTTCGTTCCATATATAATTCTTTAAATATGGTGGTAATTTGAAATATTTTCATCACGTCATTTATTAATAATTAATCATTAACGAGAGCAATTGGGACAAAAAAAAGATTCGTGTACGTCGACTTGGCAGCGTTGCAACTACGAGAGTACGCTTACTCTCGTAGTTGCACTCCGCGCGCACTCCGTACCGCGCTCAAATTCAAAAGGGTTTTAATAGATTTGGTAAGTTTTCGCAGAACAAAGTAGTATCAAATGTCAAAATATATTAAAACGGAGAAAATAACTGAATAAGCACATGAAATGAATAAATAACTATTTATGTATAATATTGAACAAATTATCACTCATTAATATTATGTAATATTCAAGATATATGTTTTCAATGGAAACAATTATAATTTATTAATTGTTCTCTTAAGAATAATTAAATCAGTGATTATTTATTAATTATAGGTGCATTTTTGCAATTATTTTCTCTTTTTTAAACCACATAAAATTAAATTAAATGAAATGCAGAACAATTAATTGATTTACAAAATAAATTGAATACAAATTAACAAAATGAAATAGAGGATTTATTTTAAAAAATTCAAAGTTTTGCTGCAATTGTTTATAATTGTACAATTACAATTAACGCGCCGATTCGTTTTCTTTAGTGCTTCCAATAGCGTCTTCGACACCTCGAATCAAATTTTCGATCTCTTCACCGTCATTCTTACAATAAATGTCTTTCAATGTATTCAAATTAATACTGTGCAATTTTTTGAATGGTTCTCGACGATATACGATGTTTTAGGCAAAGCAAAATCTCTGCATTTTTCTTTCCCACTTTCAATCGATTTTTTTCTGCACGCAACGTTGATAATGATTTGGTGCCATTCTTTAAATCTTCTTCTGTCACATCAACCGCTTTCAGTATATTTTCTAGGGTTCTCACATCATTTAATGAATTGTGAGCCCCGCTAGTAGAATCGCTGCCGAGAAAATCACGGCCCAAATTTTCTTGGCTGAAAGAAAGTTTGGCTTTTTTTCGTTCGGGAAGTTTTTTTTTTAAAACATGCAGTGTATCGGTAAACCCGTATACAGCTGCACTAAAAAGCTCCCATAGTCCAGTACAGTCCAGTACATTGGACATCGCGTATTGTGATTTGCGCATCGAATCGGAAACCATTGTGCGCGACAAGAACAATACTGTTGCCAATGCTTTTAACAAAGTTGATCAGCCCGTGGAGTGCATGTTTGAGCGTCGTGGAGTCTACTCTTTGCCCGTTCGCGAACATTTGATCACCATCGATAACCAATCGAGTAAGACTGGAGACAAATTTTGGTATACCATTTTGAGGTATTACAAAAGCATTGAATTCCAATTCTTTGTACTTCGCGGAAATCTGGCATATTTCAGAAACATTGATGCTGATTCCAGTCGTTTCTATATCGAAAAAGACGTAATGTGAGCCATCGGGAACATTATCATTGACTATTTGCTCTTCAACAAGTTCAGAATTTAGGGAAAACGCATATCCACTGGAATAAGTAATTCCTTCCCTTTTCTCCGCATTGTTTTTTTTGTTTGAACGCAAATTTTTCAATTCTTTCCGACGAATTTTATAAGCAATGGAGGATATTTTTTCGGATCTTTTTTGGCGTATTGCATCCTTCATTGCTCTAAATTTTTCGGTGTTTTTTCCCGGTGATGTCTGGAGCGATTTGTGAAGGTTCACGATGTATTTGGTGCCCTCGTTTTTTTGGAGAACAGCCGCATCGACACGAGCATCGTACTGTTCAGAGCCACCGCAACGCTTGTTTTTCGGAATTTTACTCGTCACTATTGCATTGAACGACTCATTAACTTGGGTAGAACCGCACGGAGCCAATTTATGAGCGTTGTGGATGAACGGTGTGAAAATCTCTGTCAGCTTCATCTTAAGGACATCGCCAGTCAACGGTACTTTTTTCGGCAAGTGACGATACTGAAAATTTTCTGGATCGCTACTATATGTACACCATAACCCCTACAGCATGAAATATTGCCACAATATTGTAGAAATAATCCATTGCAAGATTGGAATATTTCACGCAATATTGCAACAATATCCCAGAAACATTTCAATGTCCGCTTTTGCAACTTTTTGTTCAATATTGCTGAAATATTACTTGAAATATTGCTGCAATGTTACCTGAAATATTTCTGCAATATTTCTCAAAAGTTTAATTTTATGTTCGAATGACATTTTTGGTGATTTATTATTTCAAGCAAATTAATATTGAGTTTCTATTATTTTATTTTTGTATTCTTTTCGACAACGGCAATAACAACAATAAAATACAACGGACAGCCTTAAAAAAATGAATCGTGTCTCCTCAAAAGTCATCGACGAAGTTTTCATCGTCCATACTCTCCACATTTTCTGCTGGTTGAAGCCGGGCTTGTCGCCGATTTATGCGCGTTTGGGCTTGCGCAAGCCACTTCGAAATCGCATCGACAAACTGCGCCTCCTGCATATCCTTCAAAAGTAAACGCAGAGTTTCTGAAAAGGACATTGTAGAATAAAGTTATTACTGTATATACAATTTTTCATTTATTGGGATCAGAAATATTACTTACGTCGTATCAACTTTGCTGTCTTCAAGTCTCTGAAAACTTTTTTCTTCTGACGACCGAGCCAACTATACTTCACGGCAAGATCGTCGCTGAAAAGCATTGCGCAAATTTGGAAGACGCACGTCGTAATCTTTCCCGGTCCAATCGTTTTCAATACTCCGATCTACAAAATCCATGCTTACATCAGAATACATATTATTAACGCTATTACTCACAATCATTATCCATTGTCGCTGGTCCATTTTATGAGCAGTAATGTGATGGACGTCATCTCGAGACTGGTGAAAAGATATGTTTGTAAATTATATATATTAATTGTATATTATATATATAACTTTATATATATAATTTTTTAATTTATATGTATGTTTATATATTTATGTATGATATTTAAACATATATATATATGCTCATACGAATCAAGTGTTTATTATGAAAGAAAATCAATATATAATCAATAATACATAATCATTTAAATTTTCAATACTAAAAATAACATTCAATCAATAATTTTCAATGGAAGTCTCACCATTTTCATAAAGAAAACCTTGCATTCCAATTTTTTTTCAAATGCAGCCAATTCTGCATCATTGCACATTTGCGAAATCTCCTCATCGAAAACCGCGATTTGATGTTCTTCCGGCCTTTTTTCCAATACTTCAATCCTCTTCTTGATATCTTTCAATTCACCCAGAGCGTTAGCCATTGATTTCATCATAAACGTACGGAAAACTACAAAAAATTGTAATTTATTATCCAGTTACTAGAAAGATACTAAAAAATCCTGTGTTCGTGTTTCACATTTTTCATTCACGTTTCTTTTTATTGTTTTGTACATTTACAAAGAGGGCATACTTCATTCGACTTAATGTTTGAAACGTACGAAATAGGAAAGTAGCTAAATCGAAAAGGTTTTACCCGAACACATGATTTTATGGTGAACGTGTATTATATTCGTATATTTACCTGCCGTAGAAACGCAGAATTCTGCTTGTTTATCAACGTTACGAGCTGTGGATATAATTTAATTCTTTAATCAACATATTCTTTAATCTTTCTTCTAATTCTTTAGTCACAAAAAAAGTAAAAACTTCAAAATCGAAATACCTTTGGAATGTTCAGTCTGCGTATTGAAGCCGAACGAACTTTCGTTGACTTCTGCGAATGACCGATGCGCTTGTGGCAAAAGACTGTTATTATTTTTTGGTGTTGATGTATCCCCTCTTTGGAAATGAGTTGCGACTGGAATTTAAAAAAGTCATATTTGTTTAATTCAAAATAAAAAACGATTTGTAAACACAACAAATATTGTTAGGACTAAATATATCAAAATGAAATAGCTTTTAAAATACATTATTAATAAAATGTGCGCAAATGTATTATTTTTAGTAAAATTATATTTCAAGTTACCTGTCAACTCTTTCTGCTCACATGCATTTTTCGGAGAGGAAATCTTTCTTATTTCATGGGTCAATTTTGGTAGTGCCGTCAAAGTTTTTTTTCTTTGCATGTTCTTCTCATTACCAACGAGTAATCTTTTTATTGGCGGCGATGGTGATGGGGTTGTCGTTTCATTTTCCTCATCATCGCTAATGACAACTCTAGCTTTATTCCTTCTTTGTTGTTTCCGCAAGTCTCGTATCTCTTCGTTTGATAAAACGGCTGAATCGATTAAAATCGAGTTGTCTTCGGCCTCAACGAGTTTTTCTTTTGCACGCGACCAGTCATCTAAAAGGGTACATGGCAATTTATTTCACAAGAACGAAAGCTTGATTTTTATAATTAAATACAATTTCATTCTTACCCGTTGAAGCGAACCATCGAAAAATTGTGCATGTAGTCCAATTGTCATCGTCAATTGGAATCTCGGCTTTAACAATGAGTTTTTCGAGGTTATGTAGCGATTTTACGAATTGTGGCCAAATGCTGGTTTCTTTTTTATCATCCATCCAGCACGATGGAATAATTTGAAGACCATCTTCATACTGGACGATAGAATATTTTTTTAAATTTTCGCGATTATTTGTCATTTTTCGCAACAGAGTAGAAAAGAATAGCGGAACGTTGTTCATACACACACTGACACACACTACCGCACACTGCCGTGCCAATTGACGCAGTGTAGCGCGCATGCTTGCGACATCCGAGTGCGCTTCCGCAATTTTCGTTTACATCGATCAAGAAATGCATGAGATATAATTGAAGAGAGGCACTCAGTTTTTTTTCTTATCTTCGTCGTTACTAATTTTTTAGGTATCTTTCTCGTGACATGCCAGTAATTACTTACGTGTCGAGTTCCAGCACAAATATCGTTTTGGTATTATAAAATCAATATTCTTGGATTCGGATGTCAATATAATCGGCAATATAACGTTTCTGTCGTTAATTGCCAATGTGGTGTGCTTAATTGTATTCAGTAAGTATATTCGTATGTATTTTATCATTTTTATTTCATAATCTTCATATCTTTCATATAACAATGTTGGATGAATAATGGTGCTGTTGTAGGAATGACATCTCATCTTACGCATAATTTCATTTTTAATTGTTCTATCATTGAATATATGAAAAATTGGAGCTGCCCTAACAAAAAAATATAATTTTTTAGTTTTTCAGGTGTTCTTTTTGCCGATTTGTTTGGTGCACGATCATCAAGCATGCTGGAGCCAAACAATAAAAGAAGAAAATTCCTTCATGAGTACAGTTCGAGACATAGAAGAAGAATTCTAAAGGAGTACATTGACAATGTGAACAAAGAAAGTGTTTTTCAAAGTGAGGAATCAAATGCCGATACAAGCTTTGATACAACTATAGGAAATAACAATCGCGAAGTTGCCTGTAGTGACAATACGAATCCAATATTTTCCGGAGATTCGTTGGCTGAGGAAGAGTTTCATAATAATTCTGGTGGCGATGCCAATTATAATAACACATGTCTTTCATCGATATCTAACGAAAATATTGCAGAATCCCAAGGAGAATCTAATACAAACGATGATGTCACAAGAACTGGCGATTTTTTCGATGATAATAGCGCATCTGAAGAAGATTTCAGTAATGAAGATAGTAATCATGGTGATGATTTATCAGATTTCAACGATGAGGATAATGACAGCGTAATCCTATCTTTCATAGATAATTTACGGCAATGGGCACTAACGAATCATATTAATCTCAAATCGATAAATGCACTACTGCAGCTGTTACCAGAGATTATTACAAATTATTCGTTGCCAAAAGATGCCCGAACATTATTACAAACTCCAACGCAAGTTAAAATTACAAAAATCGAAGGTGGAGAGTATTTGCATTACGGTATAGAACCACTACTAAATAGTATACTTCAAAAATGCGACATTGATGGTTTAGTGGTAAATAATATACAGTTTAGTTTGAATATTGACGGACTGCCATTGTCTAGATCGTCAAATCATTGCTTTTGGCCAATTTTATTATCTGACAGCATCTTCGGGTTAATCCACGTTGTAGGAATTTTTTATGGACAAGGAAAAGCCGAGTCGGCGAATGAATTCCTTGCGGAATTTGTCAATGATTTAAAACCTATCGTGAGTGACGGATTTCTCCATAATGGACGTCATATTAATATAAAACTTTCTAAATTGGTTTTCGATGCACCTGCAAAATCATTTGTTTTATACACAAAAGGACATACTGGGTTCTCGAGCTGCTCTAAATGTACAATCATTGGTAAGTCTGCCAATCGTACGACTTGTTTTCCGTATACCCAAACAAAGGATACCTTAAGAACCGATGAAGATTTTATACAACAGCGAGATAAAGAATATCATCGTGGTGTCACGGTGCTATCAAACATTCCAAATGTGGGTTTCGTATCTTCTGTCTGTCTTGATTACATGCATCTTGTATGCCTTGGTGTCGTAAAGAAACTATTGCTTCTATGGATAAAAGGTCCACTCAGCGTGAGACTTGATTACACGTTAATCAATCAAGTTTCTGAAAAGTTAGTTCTTTTAAAAGATACCACACCTCGGGAGTTTGCGAGAAAACCAAGAAGTCTTTCGGAAATAGACTATTGGAAAGCTACTGAATTCCGACAATTTTTATTATACACAGGGCCTATTATTTTGAAAGAAATTCTCGACGAAGACTTGTATACATTTTTTCTAAGCCTTCATGTCGCAATCATTCTATTAATTAGCCCGAAATTATGCCAAGAAGCAGAGAACATAAACTTTGCCGAAAAACTGCTAGATTTTTTCGTTGAAAACTTTCAAATTATTTTTGGTGAGCAATATGTATCACATAATATTCATAATTTAATTCACTTAAGTGGAGAAGTTCGCCGCAATGGGCCGTTGGATAATTTCAGCAGTTTCGCATTTGAAAGTTTTTTGGGATCTTTTAAACAATTGATACGAAAAGCTGAAAAACCGTTGCAACAACTAGCGCGGCGTTATGGAGAGCAACAATATGC
This sequence comes from Heteropelma amictum, assembly GCA_959613375.1. NCBI lineage: Eukaryota > Metazoa > Arthropoda > Insecta > Hymenoptera > Ichneumonidae > Heteropelma > Heteropelma amictum. The sequence continues at coordinate 1,541,442 of OY390725.1, forward strand.
CTCAAACCACTGTCGTCATGCAAATCGTACGACCAAGAATAGAAATAAATTATTACTCTCACAGCGACACTTAGTAATATTGCCTTAACATTGCTGGCAATATTAGGATGATATATTGTGCTGCAACATTACTATAATATTGCAGAAACTTTCGAAATATTCCATGCTCCTGTAATATAACTGCAATATTGACACAATATTTCATGCTGTAGGGGAAACCGCACAGACTGTGATCACCGAACGCATGTGGGACAATGCTTTCAAGCGATTTTCCAACGGCTTCAACGTCACCCTTGTTCTTTTTGATAGCGCAAGTGAAGCAACATTTAAAATAGTCGATGTACTGCTTGTCGATTTTTTGGGCCCACATCGCTTTCGTCAATTTCTTTGTTGCATGATTGAGATCGGAGTACTTCACGATGGCGTAAGGACTTTCGCGTCGACATGCAGCAGGGACACAACTGTCATCATCAGCGATCAATGAGCCAACTTTGACGCCGACTTTTTCGAACTGTTCATTTTTCAATAACAGATCGACAGTTATATCAGCCTCCATGGCTTTAGCGCTTCCTTTCCAATTTCGATGGCAAGTATGATCGTCGATTGAGTGACCTCTCTCGCACATACGGCACTGTTTGTTTCTTGTTCCACGAGCCAGGCACTTCCCGGTTTTTTCGCCGAAAACTGATACGAGTCCTGCAATTATTTAATAATATTCCCGAACTAATTTTAAATGGGGTCGAAAGAATGAAATTACGTAAACTGATGAATCAGATTCGTTTCCCATATCAAATTTATTTTGTGTGCAAAATATTCGGATTCATACTCAAAAATGAAAAATAAGCTTATTGAATTTTATTTGGAAAATCATGTAAGTACATATATAACAATCATGGTTGTTCAATTGTGAGTAAAATTAGGTATACATACATAAATCTAAGTGAATCTAAATATATCAAAAAATAAAATGATTCCTGCAACTAACATATATTGTAAATATAAATATATGTATATATTTATATATCTATGTAATATATGTATTGTAAATATAACTTGTAAATATATACAGGGTGGACCATCTTAACGTTTAATGGAGAATAACTCGATTGGTACGCGAAATCTTGAAAAAAGTTTCATACAAAAGTTGCTGAGCAAAAAGGGGGACGTATAAGCGTGACTTTTAATTTGACCTTGAACTTGATCTTAAGGGTTATTTGAAGGTCAAATAAACGTTTTTTAATGGCAATGCCTATTTTCGACCCCGAATTCGGAAAGAGCAGAACATTTTACATCGAGATATGTATGATTGATAAGATCAAATCTCGAGTTTTTAGGTTATTTCAAGATCAAAAGGAACTTGCGCGTGTATTTATGCAAAAATCATATCTGTTTATAAGAATATTGAATGATTCTTCTACATTTACCATTGACCGGAGAAAATGACGTGGATGTGGTAGAATAGTGCCCCTTTTGGGGTTTCCTCATCGGGGTGCTTGTTTAAAGTGAGTCCCCTTGCCTCTCACTTTTTGAGGCGCTAATTTAGAGTGCGTCCTCTCGTTTGTTATTGGGTATATTTCTCTATTATTAATTAAGCCATTCAAAAGGTTTTCGAAGGTTCCACCCTTAGCATTTAGGCAATAATTAAGCCGTCTTTAAAAGTGATCGACAGTGCAAAGCAAGACGTTTCGTGGGATAGCTTCACAAGCTCCTCTTATGCGGTTGTCCATGTCTTGTCTCATAGTTGGTTTATCTTGGATAACAACTCCTTTCAAATAGCCCCACAGATGAAAGTCTAGTGACGTCAAATCAGGGTACCGAGGAGGCCATGCAATCGGTCCTCCTCGACCAATCCATCGGTTTGGGTAACTGACGTCTAAAAACCTTCTGACCATAAGTGCGGAGTGCGGGGGTGCGCCATCCTGTTGGGAGAACATCCTTCACCTTGTTTCCAAGTCCACGTTCTCCAAAAACTGGGGCAATTGGTTAATGAGGAGATCCAGTTACGTATTAGCATTTACAGTACGTTCGAAAAAGAATGGGCCGATCAAGTACCCATTAACAATCCCGCACCAGACATTGAGGCTCCAGCGGTGTTGATTGTCCATCGCTCTAAGCCAGTGTGGGTTGTTATCGGACCAATAATGGCAATTATGTCGGTTCAACTCCCCTGTGCTCTTGAACGTCGCTTTATCGGAAAACATTACGAATTTTAAAAAATTAGGGTCCCGATCGAACTGCTGTAAGGCCCACGGGCAGAACTCGAGGCGTCGTTCAAAATCGGCTGGTAATAATGCTTGGGTCAAAGTTACATGATAACTTCGAGGTCGAGGGGGACGGATTGCATGGCCTCCTCGATCCTATCTGGTGCTATTTGAAAGGAGTTGTTATGAAAAAAGGACCAACTACAAGAGAAGACATGGAGAACCGCATAAGAGGACCTTGTGAAGCCATTCCACGAAACGTCTTGCTTCGCACTGTCGATCACTTCCAAAGACGACTTAATTATTGACTAAATGCTAACGGTGGTACCTTCGAAATCTTTTGAATGTCTAAATTAATGATAGAGAAATATACGCAATAACAAACAAGAGGACGCACTGTAAACCAGCGCCTCGAGGAGTGAGAGGCAAGGGGACCCATCTTAAACAAGCACCCCGACGAGGAAACCCCAAAAAAGGCATTATTCTACCACATCCACGTTATTGTTTTCGGTCAATGATAAATGCAGAAGATTAATTCGATATTCTTCTTATAAACAGATACGATTTTCGCATAAATACACGCACAAGTTCTTTTTGATCTTGAAATAACCTCAAAACTTGAGATTTGATCGTATCAACCATACATTTCTCGATGTAAAATTTTCTGCTCTTTCCGAATCCGGGGTCGAAAATAGGCGTTTCCATTGAAAAATGTTTATTCAACCTTCAAATAACCCTTAAGATCAAGTTCAAGGTCAAATTAAAGGTCACGCTCATACGTCCCCCTTTTTGCTCAGTAACTTTTGTGTGAAACTTTTTTCAATATTTCGCGTACCAATCGAGTTATTCTCCATTAAACGTTAAGATGGTCCACCCTGTATATAATTATATATACAGCCTGTCCCATAATGGTCAACCGACCTCTGAGGGGTGGGTAGATGGGGTGATTTTGAACCGAAAAGTCCTCTTCCATTTTTTCCTCCGACGCCCCCCTGATTAGATATTAATTAATTAAGTTCAGCCAATAGGACGCGTCGAATAAGCGGACTACACGGCAAGTAGTGGTGTGCGTGCAAGCGTAGCAACCTTGGGAGCGTGCGTGTAAAGCGCGAAGGAGGTCGATAGTGTGCGTGCGTTGGTGTGAGAGTGTGGAACGTCGAACGGTCGCAAAAACATGAATAGAGCGAGGTAGTGTTGGTGAGGGCGCACCATGGAAGGAGGAACGAAAAAAATTGCGTTTGCAATCAGTTTTCGAATTAATCGTTAAATGCAATAAAAAAAAATGTCGATGACTTTGAATTGCGACTGGACGAAAATACAATTTTAGATTAATTTTTTGCAATTACGATTTACGAAGCTTCTAAAATCATTTATTGCTGTTTTTGAAAAAAACATTTTGGGACAAAATCTTCATTGCAATTCAGAGAAAAATGTTCATTCTTCAATTTGTATGAAAATCAAATGCTATTACCGATTGGATATTTTCGCTATACAATGAAATTGAACTTTTTGAATTGCTCATTGCAATTAGAACCAAAATATTGCGATTACATTCAATAAAAAAGTTCAATATTTCAAATCGTTAAGATTTCAAAAAAAAAAAAGCATTATTAACACTGTTTAATAACAGCGGCATGAAGTTAAAAAAAAAGTTGATGGTTCGAGCGTCGCGCGAGTATTGCATGCGTACACTACTCGGATGGGTGACCACTCGATTCCAGGGGAGGGGGGGGATTAATAAAAAAAAGTCAATATTTCAAATCGTTTATGTTAATTTATGAAAAAAAACACTATTTGTACTGTTTAATAACAGTGAGATGAAGTTAAAAAAAGTTGAGGATGACTCGAGCGTCGCGCGAGTATTGCTTGCGAACACTACTAGGATGGGTGAGCGCTCGAAAATTTGAAAAAAAATTGTGAATTAAAAAATACATTTCTTCATGTTGTTCACGAGAAGTTATTGAAAAAAGTACTGATAAGTACTGTTTAAATGACAGTTATATGCTATGAAAAAAATTAAATAAGAAAATTGTGGTTTTCAGAAAGTACAGTGAGCATTTTCAAATATTATTTGAATGCAATTGCAAAAAAATTGCGTCGAACGAATTTTATTTTGTATTATTACAATCAATATTCGTTTAGAGTCGAGATTCATTACAACCCGGCGTTAGTCGAATTGGTAGCGTCTCAAGTTATCACCTGGGCGATCGAGACCTAATAATTTTTTAATTTTTGTGTTCTTTCACAGCATATAACTGTCATTTAAAGAGTACTTATCAGTGCTTTTTTCACAACTTCACGTGAACAACGTGAAGAATTTTATTTTTTAATTCACAATTTTTTTTTTTTTTCGAGCGGCTACCCATCCGAGTAGTGTCTGCATGCAACACGATGAACTCGCGCGATGCCAGAGTTATCATCAACTTTTTATTTAACTTCATGCCACTGTTATTAAACAAGTGTTAATAATGCTTTTTTCCTTAAAATCTAAATGATTTGAGATATTGATTTTTTATTGAATGTAATCGCAATATTTTTGTTCTAATTGCAATGAACAATCGAAAAGTTCAATTTCATTGGATTGCGCAAATATTCAATCGGAAATAACATTTGATTTTCATACAAATTGAAGAATCAACAATTTTCTCTAAATTGCAATAAAGATTATTACTAAAAATGTTTTTTTTTAAACAGCAATAAATGATTTTAGAAGCTTCGTAAATTGTAATAAATTAATCAAAAATTGTATTTTCGTCCAGTCGCAATTTAAATCATCGACATTTTTTTTTTATTGTCTTTAACAATTAATTCGAAAACTGATTGCTAACGCAATCAATTTGCTAACGCAATCAGTTTTTATCGTTCCTCCTTACATTGTTGCGCCCTCACTAATACTACCTCGCTCTATTCATGTTTTCGGGAATGTTCGACATTCCACACTCTCTCACACCAACGCACGCACACTATCGACCTCTTTCACATTTTACACGCACGCTTCCAAGGCTGCTACGCTTGCACGCACACCACTACTCGCCGTGTAGCCTGCTTATACGACGCGTCCTATTGGCTGAACTTAATTAATTAATATCTAATCAGGGGGGCATCGGAGGAAAAAATGGAAAAGGACTTTTCGGTCCAGAATCACCCCATCTACCCACCCCTCAGAGGTCGGTTGACCATTATGGGACAGGCTGTATAATTTTAACTTTATCGCGCGTTTACGTTTATGAATTTTGTGTAAAACTCACGGTGTCTTTCCTTTTGTGTGTGGTGTAGTGTAGTGCTGTCCTGTGTTGTATGATGCGTGGGTTCGTCACGTTACGTCCGTTTCGTATACTGTGATGTGAACTTGTACGTCCTCCTTGTTTCTCCTGTCTCTCGCTCTCTCTCTCACTCTCACGTCTCTGTACCTATTCTTTCTCCCTCACAGCTGATTTTGACAGCTGTCACAAAACCGTGGTTTTCGTAAATTCCTCATGTAATTCTCGTAGCCGTTCGCACGTTTTCCTGATCCCTCTGGTTTCCTTCCTTCACAGGTAAGTACTTCCTTGAGCCTTCAGTAATCGTCGTGGTCACAGTACGCCGGGAACACTCGGAATTACGGTCCCCACCAATATTCACTCATGAAGAGTTAATACACGGTGTGCATACGTGTCTTCGAGTCGTTCAAAACGATACGAGTATTCGATTTCCTCAGGCTTTCGCCTTCGTACTCCCTGAGTATCGGAGAGTTTTTCCTGTACTCTGACTCGAATACGTATCACCGTTCGTTCGTTCGCGTACCGAGAGACCGTCTTACAACCAGGGCCAGATCGTCCTAGTCGGTACACTACTTCCACGTAGGTGACGCCGTAAATCGAGCGTGTAACACTTTCGTGCACGGTGCTTCTGTGTCGCGAGTTGTTCAAGACTGTGCGGGTCCTCGATTTCCCCAGGCTTTCGCCTTCGTACTCCCTGAGTATCGCAGAGTTTTTCCCAAACTCTAGCTCTGATACGAATCACTTTCTGTTCGTTCGCGTACCGGGAGACCGTCTTACTACCAGGGCCAGATCGTCCTCGTCGTTACACTACTTCCACGTAGGTGATGCCGTAATTCGAGCTTGTGACACAATTGTGCACTGGACTTCGATTCCCAAGAGTATTTAGCATGTAATGCTCTGTTCAATTCTTGAGACCAAGTCTGCCTTCTGCTCCCTTGCTCCCCTATTTATACCCCGTTTTAATTGTTTAAATATCCCTTCCCTTCGTATCATTTGTTGCAATTAATGTTGTTAACTTTTGCCCTTCTCTCAAATTACCCCCAATTTGTCGTTTCTGTGTTTTTCGGTGCTTGTGTTTGTCGACTTTTATATCTCTGTGTTGTGTTCGTGATTGTTGAGTATTAATGATTATAAATGTTAAGTTTTTTGGTTGTTTTTCGGTTTCTGTCAGCTGTCGTTGTTGTGTTGGTGTGTATCCGTGGGTGTGTTTTGTTTGTCTCGGTCGTTGACCCGAGATCATTAGTGCGTGTGCTATCCATAATAATTTCTAATTTTTTGTTTTTCACGTGAGCCTTCTCGGCGAGCGCGGAACCGCGAGCGGCGGTTGGACGAAATGAGGGTGGGGGGGGGGGGGGATACGAGAGTACCTGAGACGTTTGACGTTTCAATACATATATTTACAATTTATATTTACAATATACAGCCTGTCCCATAATGGTCAACCGACCTCTGAGGGGTGGGTAGATGGGGTGATTCTGGACCGAAAAGTCCTTTTCCATTTTATCCTCCGATGCCCCCCTGATTAGATATTAATTAATTAAGTTCAGCCAATAGGACGCGTCGTATAAGCAGGGTACACGGCGAGTAGTGGTGTGCGTGCAAGCGTAGCAGCCTTGGAAGCGTGCGTGTAAATTGTGAAAGAGGTCGATAGTGTGCGTGCGTTGGTGTGAGAGAGTGTGGAATGTCGAACATTCCCGAAAACATGAATAGAGCGAGGTAGTATTAGTGAGGGCGCAACAATGTAAGGAGGAACGATAAAAACTGATTGCGTTAGCAAACTGATTGCATTAGCAATCAGTTTTCGAATTAATTGTTAAAGACAATAAAAAAAAAATGTCGATGATTTAAATTGCGACTGGACGAAAATACAATTTTTGATTAATTTATTACGATTTACGAAGCTTCTAAAATCATTTATTGCTGTTTAAAAAAAAACATTTTTAGTAATAATCTTTATTGCAATTTAGAGAAAATTGTTGATTCTTCAATTTGTATGAAAATCAAATGTTATTTCCGATTGAATATTTGCGCAATACAATGAAATTGAACTTTTCGATTGTTCATTGCAATTAGAACAAAAATATTGCGATTACATTCAATAAAAAATCAATATCTCAAATCATTTAGATTTTAAGGAAAAAAGCATTATTAACACTTGTTTAATAACAGTGGCATGAAGTTAAATAAAAAGTTGATGATAACTCTGGCATCGCGCGAGTTCATCGTGTTGCATGCAGACACTACTCGGATGGGTAGCCGCTCGAAAAAAAAAAAAAATTGTGAATTAAAAAATAAAATTCTTCACGTTGTTCACGTGAAGTTGTGAAAAAAGCACTGATAAGTACTCTTTAAATGACAGTTATATGCTGTGAAAGAACACAAAAATTAAAAAATTATTAGGTCTCGATCGCCCAGGTGATAACTTGAGACGCTACCAATTCGACTAACGCCGGGTTGTAATGAATCTCGACTCTAAACGAATATTGATTGTAATAATACAAAATAAAATTCGTTCGACGCAATTTTTTTGCAATTGCATTCAAATAATATTTGAAAATGCTTACTGTACTTTCTGAAAACCACAATTTTCTTATTTAATTTTTTTCATAGCATATAACTGTCATTTAAACAGTACTTATCAGTACTTTTTTCAATAACTTCTCGTGAACAACATGAAGAAATGTATTTTTTAATTCACAATTTTTTTTCAAATTTTCGAGCGCTCACCCATCCTAGTAGTGTTCGCAAGCAATACTCGCGCGACGCTCGAGTCATCCTCAACTTTTTTTAACTTCATCTCACTGTTATTAAACAGTACAAATAGTGTTTTTTTCATAAATTAACATAAACGATTTGAATTATTGACTTTTTTTTATTAATCCCCCCCCTCCCCTGGAATCGAGTGGTCACCCATCCGAGTAGTGTCCGCATGCAATACTCGCGCGACGCTCGAACCATCAACTTTTTTTTTAACTTCATGCCGCTGTTATTAAACAGTGTTAATAATGCTTTTTTTTTTTGAAATCTTAACGATTTGAAATATTGAACTTTTTTATTGAATGTAATCGCAATATTTTGGTTCTAATTGCAATGAGCAATTCGAAAAGTTCAATTTCATTGTATAGCGAAAATATCCAATCGGTAATAGCATTTGATTTTCATACAAATTGAAGAATAAACATTTTTCTCTGAATTGCAATGAAGATTTTGTCCCAAAATGTTTTTTTCAAAAACAGCAATAAATGATTTTAGAAGCTTCGTAAATCGTAATTGCAAAAGATTAATCAAAAATTGTATTTTCGTCCAGTCGCAATTCAAAGTCATCGACATTTTTTTTTATTGCATTCAACGATTAATTCGAAAACTGATTGCAAACGCAATTTTTATCGTTCCTCCTTCCATGGTGCGCCCTCACCAACACTACCTCGCTCTATTCATGTTTTTGCGACCGTTCGACGTTCCACACTCTCACACCAACGCACGCACACTATCGACCTCCTTCGCGCTTTACACGCACGCTCCCAAGGTTGCTACGCTTGCACGCACACCACTACTTGCCGTGTAGTCCGCTTATTCGACGCGTCCTATTGGCTGAACTTAATTAATTAATATCTAATCAGGGGGGCGTCGGAGGAAAAAATGGAAGAGGACTTTTCGGTTCAAAATCACCCCATCTACCCACCCCTCAGAGGTCGGTTGACCATTATGGGACAGGTTGTATAGAGCCACAAAATACGATATGCAAACATTGTTAGTATTTTAAGTATACGAATAAGATTAGTACGTAAGCAGCGCGATTACAAAGCGGAAACGAGACGAATCCTCACCGTGATACCCAGACACAACAAGAACATTGTACACACACACTATTTATTGAAGAATATATCTTGTTTTATCAGATTTACCTGACGTTAAATTAATCTACTCCCTGATCGAGTCCGAACAAATAAATTTAAGTGTAACGAAAAACATATACGTTACAGTGTGTATATGGTAAGTTCACACTGTTATTTTTTCATGTTACAAATTAATTGTATATTTTATGTATTATAAATATCAATTGTAACTTGGAATAGTGTAAATATTATTATATATTGTGACGTGACATTTCGTCTTCCGTCACCTGGACGAATAAGTGTCGACGAGAGGGTCGGATCGACGACCCTGGGATGACGCGCGGTCCAACAGTCGCGGAAAAATTACGGCTTGGCCGTGAGTAGGCGAGTTGACGGAGGTGGTGGCGGTGGACGTGTGAGAGAGAGAGCGCGTGGAGATTTTTGCGAGGATCGCGAGAGACGAGAGACGCGATAAAGAGCCATTGCTTTATCTATTTTTTTTTTGGTCGATCGGGAGAATTTTATGTAGTATGGGAAGGCCACCTTGCCGCGGTCGGGATTCGACCATCGACCGGTGGTATTTTGAAAAGGGAATAATCGGGAAAATTCGATCTTTGAGCCCGTTTGAGGGAGTTTTCGGTGAGCATCGCGTGGGAGCGTGTGGTCTCGGTGTCGCCTGCCACTCAGTGCGATCAACGTGCCTTTACTATCAGCAGTGTGTTTTGTACCTTGCCTAGCATGCAGGCGAGGTGCATGAGAATGTTTGGGGAGTCGTCGCCACGTCATGGATGGTCCTGCGTGGCTTTGGGCGAGTTTTCGACGCCTCGGGATTAACATCGTTTCCCAACGCCGCATTCCCGGACTCAAGGTTCGTTTAATAACGGCGCCCCTATCGTGGGATACGGGTGTTCCGGGGCGATGTGGAGTATTTTGGTGGGCCCACCACCCTGGTCGAGGTCGCTCCTCGCAGGGTGAGGGAGGCCTCCACCCATCGTCCGGAATGACCGGCAGTATCCTCGGGGAAAGAGTCAACGGGACGGCCACATGGTGAGGCGCGAAACTCGCCCGACGTGGCGCGACATATCGGAAATTACGGTAGCGATTGCCTTGCCACCGGACGGGGTCCGGGGGGGCACGCTGTTTTCCCCAAAATTCGCGCGGGCACGGCCGAAAATGCGGTGCGCCGCTGGCCGGCGACAGGTGGTGGGGCGCGCTGGGGTCCGCGCGCTTGCTGCCGGCGAGCCGAACCTCAGTCAGTCGGTGCTTCGCTACGCTGTATGGGGTAAGTCTTTTTTCTCTATTACGACGGCGGAAGGAGATTCGGGCCGAGATGCGAAGGGCCTTCGTATAATTAGGACTGATCAGGGGCTGGGTTATTTGGTTGCATCACGGGATGTATTAGGTTTTGTTAGTAACAGCCCCGATCAGTAATAAAACATCGAGCTGAAGCCTCGTGTCTCGTCCCCTATCCCTGGCCTATATCAAACTTTGCCTTCCGAAAATTTGCCTTGCCTTCTCGCGTAATTTCAATTCGTCAGAATTATGGTTCGAATCCCCGTGCCGTGGTACGGTGTGAGGAGTAATGTTTGAGCGCGTCAAATAATTTTTATTAGTGAAATAATATGTGTGGGATCGCGTAAAGTATGTTGGAATCGCGCAATATTCTGCGTGATAAATTTTTGGGGCTGTTACAAAGGCCTCGTGCTCGCTACTCGCGTGCTCAGGGTCGCACTCGCTCGCGTCTTGTTGTTTGTCTGTCTCTCTCTCGCGTGTTTACGCCGCGCGCCGGCTCGGTCCTCGGCAACGAGCGTTATTGTTTGCCTTACCTTTCGTCGCGCCTATCGTCTTGTATGTATTATTTTGGGAAATCGCGATTATTTCGTCGAACACATTATTGTCGCCTCGCAACCGTCTTCGAGTTTTGCGGCGAATTCCTCGGGCGTGTTGCTACCTCGGCAGTCATGTATCGGGCACACAGTTTATGTATTATCTTTTCAAACTTATTTCATGTAAATTTAGGGGAAAACTGCCTTTATTATTTTCGTATCATTTATTCAGCGTAGGACATGCCTTTATTATTTTATTGTTATTTTATTTAGCTAGGGAACTGCCTTACTTATTTTGTTATTATTTTATTATTGTTGGTTTAGCTAGGGAAATGCCTTACCTATTTTGTTCTTATTTTATTATTGTTTATTTAGCCAGGGAACTGCCTTACCTATTTTGTTATTATTTTATTATTGTTTATTTAGCCAGGGAACTGCCTTACCTATTTTGTTATTATTTTATTATTGTTTGTTTAGCTAAGGAAATGCCTTACCTATTTTGTTATTATTTTATTATTGTTTATTTAGCCAGGGAACTGCCTTACCTATTTTGTTATTATTTTATTATTGTTTATTTAGCTAGGGAACTGCCTTACCCATTTTGTTATCGTTTATTTAACTCAATAAATACCGTTATTATTTTATTATCGTTTATTTAGCCAGGGAACTGCTTTACCTAGTTTGTTATCGTTTATTTAACTCAATAAATACCGTTATTATTTTATTATCGTTTATTTAGCCAGGGAACTGCCTTACCTATTTTGTTATCGTTTATTTAACTCAATAAATACCGTTATTATTTTATTATCGTTTATTTAGCCAGGGAACTGCCTTACCTATTTTGTTATCGTTTATTTAACTCAATAAATACCGTTATTATTTTATTATCGTTTATTTAGCCAGGGAACTGCCTTACCTATTTTGTTATTATTTTATTATTGTTTATTTAGCTAGGGAACTGCCTTACCTATTTTGTTATCGTTTATTTAACTCAATAAATACCGTTATTATTTTATTATCGTTTATTTAGCCAGGGAACTGCCTTACCTAGTTTGTTATCGTTTATTTAACTCAATAAATACCGTTATCATTTTATTATCGTTTATTTAGCCAGGGAACTGCCTTACCTACTTTGTTATCGTTTATTTAACTCAATAAATACCGTTATTATTTTATTATCGTTTATTTAGCCAGGGAACTGCCTTACCTAGTTTGTTATCGTTTATTTAACTCAATAAATACTGTTATTATTTTATTATCGTTTATTTAGCCAGGGAACTGCCTTACCTATTTTGTTATCGTTTATTTAACTCAATAAATACCGTTATTATTTTATTATCGTTTATTTAGCCGGGGAACTGCCTTACCTATTTTGTTATCGTTGATTTAACTCAATAAATACCGTTATTATTTTATTATCGTTTATTTAGCCAGGGAACTGCCTTACCTATTTTGATTATCGTTTATTTAACTCAGTAAATGCCTTTCTCATTTTATTATCGTTTATTTAGCTAGGAAAACTGCCTTTCTTATTTTATTATCACTTATTTGGCTAGGGAACTGTCTTACCTATTTTGTTATCGTTTATTTAGCTAGGGAACGGCCTCGCCTATTGTATTATCATTTATTTCTGTATTTAGCGTCTAATACGGCCTTTGTTAATTCCGGTATTATTTCTGTACCGTCGTGAACGTCGTACTTTGGCAGCCGGTTTATATTATTTGCGCTATTAAGTTTCGGGGGCCCGCTATCTCGGGGTTACGCGCCCGAGTTAAGGAAAAGGCAATTAAACGAATTATTGCGAACCTGGTGTTTCTTTTCTTTGCCCTGCCTGGTAATGTCGCCCGTCTCTATCCCATCACCCCGCCCCTCTACCGATGTATTCGAGTCGAGTTAGTCGGCATAGCCTCGGCCACGCCGATGATAAACCATCTCGGCGGGCGGGTTCGCCTTCGAGGAGGAAAATATGAAAGCCGGTTTTGTCGGCGGTACCATGGTACCTGGCGCCCAACCTCCTCGGGGGTGAACCGGGCCCGCGCATCGGCCTCCAGGCCGAGAAGATTGTGCGCGGGAGTAAAAATCCGTCACAATATAGTATTTTGTATATACTGTGACGTGACATTTCGTCCCCCCCCCCCCGTCACCGGTACGAATGAGTGTCGACGAGAGGGTCGGATCGACGACCCTGGGACGACGCGCGGTCCCACCGTTGCGGGAAAAATGACGGCTGGGCAGTGAGTGAGCGAGGTGACGAAGGTGGTGGCGGTGGACGTGTGAGAGAGAGAGCGCGGGGGTATGTTGGCGAGAATCGCGAGAGGCGAGAGACGCGAGTTGAGAGCCATTACTTTATCTATTTTTGTTAATTGTGGGAATTTTATGTATTATTGGGAGGCCACTTTGTCGGGGTCGGGATTCGACCATCAATTTGTCATTTAATTTTGGGAAAGTAATAATCGGGAAAATTCGATATTCACGCCCGTTTGAGGGAGTTTTCGACGAGCATCGCGTGGCAGCGTGTGGTCTCGGTGTCGCCTGCCACTCTGTGCGATCAACGTGCATTTACTATCAGCAGTGTGTTCGTACCTTGCCTTGCATGCAGGCGAGGTGCATGAGGATGTTTGGGGAGTCGTCGCCACGTCATGTATGGTCCTGCGTGGCTTTGGGGCGAGTTTTCGAAGCCTCGGGATTATCATCATTCCCAACGCCGCATTCCCGGACTCAAGGTTCGTTTAATAACGGCGCCCCTATCGTGGGATACGGGTGTTCCGGGGCGATGTGGAGTATTTTGGTGGGCCCACCACCCTGGTCGAGGTCGCTCCTCGCAGGGTGAGGGAGGCCTCCACCCATCGTCCGGAAATACCGGCAGTATCCTCGGGGAGAGAGTTAACAGGACGGCAACATGAGGAGGCGCGAAACTCGCCCGACGTGGCACGACATATCGACAATTACGGTAGCGATTGCCTTGCCACCGGACGGGGTCCGGGGGGGCACGCTATTTTCCCCAAAAATTCGCGCGGGCACGGCCGAAAACGCGGTGCGCCGCTGGCCGGTGACAGGTGGTGGGGCGCGCTGGGGTCCGCGCGCTTGCTGCCGGCGAGCCGAACCTCAGTCAGTCTGTGCTTCGCTACGATCGATGGGGTAAGTCTTCCTTTTCTATTACGACGGCGGCAGGAGATTCGGGCCGAGATGCGAAGGGCCTTCGTACAATTAGGACTGATCAGGGGCTGGGTTATTTTGGTTGCATCACGGGATGTATTAGGTTTTGTTAGTAACAACCCCGATCAGTAATAAAACATCGAGTTGAAGCCTCGTGTCTCGTCCCCTATCCCGGGCCTATATAAAATCTACCTTCCGAAAATTTGCTATGCCTTCGCGCGTATTGTCAATTGGTCAGAATGATGGTGTGAATCCCCGTGCCGTGGTACGGTGTGCGGAATAATGTTTGATCGCGTAAGATGGGTTTTAGTAGTCGAATTAATTTGTGTTGGATCACGTAAAGTACGTTTTAATCGCGAAATATTCTGCGTGATAAATTTTTGGGGCTGTTACAAAGGCCTCGTGCTCGCTGCTCTCGCGCTCAGGGTCGCACTCGCTCGCGTCTTGTTGTTTGTCTGTCTCTCTCTCGCGTGTTTACGCCACGCGCCGGCTCGGTCCTCGGCGACGAACGCTATTGTTTGCCTTGCCTTCTTCGTGCATATCGTCTCGTGCGTATTATTGGGGCCTCGCTATTATTTCGTCGGACACAGTATTGTAACATCGCGGTCGCCTTCGAATTTACGTACTAGATTTCCAAGCCTACTTCGAGTCGATTTGGGTGGCTTTATTATATTTCATTTTGTCACTTTCGGGGAGTCGCGTGCGTATCGTAGATAACTACCTTTATTATTTTATTACCGTTTATTTAGCTAGGTCACTACCTTATTATTTTATTATCGTTTATTTAGCTAGGGCACTACCTTATTATTTTATTATCGTTTATTTAGCTAGGGAACTACCTTACCTGTTTCGTTATCGTTTACTTAACTCGATAACTACTGTTATTATTTTATCACCGTTTATTTAGCTAGGGCACTACCTTATTATTTTATTATCGTTTATTTAGCTAGGGAACTACCTTACCTGTTTCGTTATCGTTTACTTAACTCGATAACTACTGTTATTATTTTATTACCGTTTATTTAGCTAGGGCACTACCTTATTATTTTATTATCGTTTATTTAGCTAGGGAACTACCTTACCTGTTTCGTTATCGTTTACTTAACTCGATAACTACTGTTATTATTTTATTACCGTTTATTTAGCTAGGGCACTACCTTATTATTTTAATATCGTTTATTTAGCTAGGGAACTACCTTACCTGTTTCGTTATCGTTTACTTAACTCGATAACTACTGTTATTATTTTATTACCGTTTATTTAGCTAGGGCACTACCTTACCTATTTTGTTATCATTTAGTTACCTGATAGGGAAAAATGCCTCGATTATTTCATAATCGTGCATGTAATCGAGGGGACTAATTTATTAGTCTCTTGATTAGTTACCTGTGAGGAACCGGCCTTTATTAGGGTCTGTATTAGTTACCTGATAGGGAAAAATGCCTCGATTATTTCATAATCGTGCATGTAATCGAGGGGACTAATTTATTAGCCTCTTGATTAGTTACCTGTGAGGAACCGGCCTTTATTATGGTCTGTATTAGTTACCTGATAGGGAAAAATGCCTCGATTATTTCATAATCGTGCATTTAATCGAGGGGACTAGGTTATTGGCCTCTTTATTAGTTACCTGCGAGGAAACGCCATTTATTACTAAGTACCTTTTAGGTCAACGGCCTTGAGCATGTGTGGATTAGTGGCCCGATCGTAGAATTACGCCTATTCTCCCGTAATAATCTAGTTAGCGCAGGAAATATCTTTAGTACTTCGTAATCCGTTATTCGGTGTGTGAGGCGGCCTCAGGCATTCTGTTAATAGCGACCTCGATGTTACCTTCGTTATTACCTTGGGGCCCGCTATTTCGATGTTAGGCGCCCGAGGTACGAATAATCAGATTAAACGACTTCTGGTGAAACTGGATTATTATTTTCTTGGTGTGCCTCTGTCGCTCGTCTCTACCCCTCACCCCGCCCCTCTGCCGATATATTGGAGTCGCGCTAGTCGGCATAGCCTCGGCCTCACCGATGCCCAACCATCTCGGCGGGCGGGTTTGCCCTGGGGAAGGAAAACTCGAAAGCCGGTCCTGCCGGCGGTACCATGGTACCTGGCGCCCAACCTCCTCGGGGGTGAACCGGGCCCGCGCATCGGCCTCCAGGCCGAGAAGATTGGGCGCGGGAGTAAAAATCCGTCACAAAAATGGCGCCCAACGTGGGGCCCACTGGGGTGAGACCGTGAGCGACAGAGTATAGCGTCGTTCGGTAGTAGGTAATCTTTTTTTTTGTCGTTGGAAGAGAGGAGACGAGGGCTATTATTTAGCCAAACGATGAGCGATCCTGAGCGTGAGTAGGGGGGGGGGTTAAAATATTTCGAATCGAAATGCGCGAGAAGGCAAAAGCGTTAACAACCAGGGGAGGATAATTCTCGGAATCGAGGATGGCCGGATTATAAACACGAATCCTGGGCAAAACAATCCTCGTCGCCGTGTAAGTAAAAGAAATAAGGATCAGTGACGCTGGTTTGTATTGCTGTAATTTGACTATGGTGTATGTTTTTTTTTTGTGTGTGCCCGGTCACGACTTCACGTCTCTATTGTAGCATGCCTACACGCTTTTATATGAGACTTTTGTATTATTATTACTGATATTAAGGTAACATTTTGAAGAAACGCTTTGTTTTTCATTTATATTATTCTCTGATTTGGGGGAATCGCTTGGTTTCAGTGCTGCTGTCACCCGAGAGAGGTCTCGATTTATGACCCTCGTCGACTATGTCTGTTTTCATTTGCCCCTGCCTTGTTTTTATACTTTAATTTGTGTATATTTACCGCGTGATATCGCCACCTCTGGGTTACGTATGATGGATTTATAGCTTTCGCGAAATCGAGATAAATAGCCGAGCTCGCGACCTGTACCGAGTCAAATAGTTTTTTTTCACAATACCTGGAACGCGGGACGACCGCCGTACTAAGCCCCGCCGCGTTGTTGATCGTTTTTGCGTATTATTCGCCGAATTTCGTGCCGTGCCTTGCCTAAGGGGGGGAAAGGATAGCCTTGAGAGTTAGGGTGAAGAAAGGGAACAAAGGAACGAGGAATAAAACCGGGGTGCAAGTCGAGGGAGAAACCATTTGATCAGACGATAAGCCGTCCTTCGCATCAGTTCTGTTAATTACCTAGTACCTCTGAAAAGTGGTTGAGTGCTGTTCGAGCTATTAAAATATCGAGTCGCGGTCATAGCCTTTACGTTTGCCTTCTCATCGTTTTTTTTTGGCGCTTGCCTTTTTCCTCGCTGGTGCGTTTGCCTGTTGCCGCGTTTCGTCGCGTTGTCGATGGGGTTTTCCGGTGTCGCGCTCCCGAGTTATGGTGAATCCCACCGCGGATTCCCCGCCGGCCGGGGATGGACGTGACCCCGTCACTACGAGCGGGCAAGCCACCCACTCATTGGGACGGGAGTCCGACGGGAGGACCGAAACGGCCCCATATCAACCCCCGGGGGGTTGGGATTCAGGCTGGGGAGCTTCCGAGTCTCACGTGTGGAGCCCGCCTGCGGGCCCTGCACCGGCCCCTCACACCCATACAGTAGGGAGTGTGAGGGCTCCGGTCCCTTCCGCGATAGCGGCCCCATCCGGGGTGGAGGACCCGCGGTTGCCGGAGCCTTCCTACGGGGACGGGGGCGTGCCGACGCGAGTTTTTCCTCGACCGTACCGGGCGAGTACGATGGAATGGGCGTCTGGTCCAGGCGTTCCCCATAGCACCGAAACACCGCCATTCTTTGCTCACGCGGAGCGGGCAGGAGCGCCGCCACCCCAGGTAAGTGAGCGACCCCATCATTCGCACTATCCGGGACCAGACCTTTCGGTGAACGGGCCCTCGGCGCCGCACCGTTTTAATGCCTCCGCGTCCTCGGTCTTGCAAATTGCGCAATTTGCAAATTGCAAATTGCGTCTTGTATGCGCAAATGGAACATCTCGTTCTCGGGCCGGAAAGGGGAGGATATCGAGACCTTTTTGATTCGTATCTCGGAGGGCCGTGCCTTATTACCTGTATCGGATGGGGATTTAATCCGTTGTATACCTTTCTTCATGACTGGGGTCGCGCTACAGTGGTTCCGAAACGATCGGAGCCGCTGGACCTCTTGGCGGCAATTCGAGGCCGCTTGTCGCGCTCGATTCGGGGACCCCGATTATCAGCATGCGCTTCGTCAAGAAATCATGCGCCGCACTCAGGGGCTTGACGAACCGGTGGCCGATTATCTTACGTGTTTGCGAGGGTTGTTCGCGCGTTTAATTCCCGCCTTGGGGGAGTCCGAGCAAGTCCAGTGTGCTCACCGTAATATGTTGCCTCGCTTACAAGTTACGATCTGTCGCGATGACCTATTCGATTTCGATTCGTTTGAGCACATCGCCGTGCGCGCGGAGAAAAGTTTCCTGTCGGCGCGCCTATATCAGGCCCCACCAACACCGGATCAATCTCTCTGCCCCGAACTTGCTTATCACGGTTCGCGTGCGCGCTCGGGACCCACCGCGCGTAATTTCTTGACGGCCATCGATTCACCGATCGAGGACTTCACCCCCCCGCAGCGATACGGGGATAGTCTCGCGAATCCAATCCATCACCCGTTGGGGATCTCGACCGGGGAGGGGGACGCGACTCACGGTGGAGCGATCAACGCGGTTCAAAACAACCGTAACGCCTACCGGAAACCTGCCTTACCTCCGAGGGACTTGGCTACCACCAATGTAACACCCCCATTAGCTGCCTCCAATCCATTTCGGGATCTCAACCCCTCCGAACTGCCTCCCCAACCGGACGTCGGTCCTACGAGGGGCACGGAAAGGCCCGTGAGGGCACCGAATTGTTGGAACTGCCGTCAGCCGGGCCATCGTTTCAACAACTGCGCGCAGCCCCGTACCTTGTTCTGTTATCGTTGCGGCCGAGCGGGGGTGCGAAAACCGGATTGTTCGTGTGCGGGAAACCGTTAAACGCGGGTCCGAATCGGTCAATCGGTCAACCCGCGAGGCCATCGCCGCGACCTACCTTCCCTGCTGCCTGGTCACCCGACCCGTTCGAGATGCCTCTCTGGCTCGGCAACGTTCAAACCGAGACCAGCGCTAACGCCTTTTTCGTCACGTTTGCTGTCCAGGGATTCACCCTCCGCGCGTTAGTCGACTCAGGATCGAGCTGCACATTCTTGGGACATTCTGCCTTTTCGTACCTAGATCAATTTCGCGTTCCCCGACGACCGTGCCAGCCACGCGGGGTCGAGCTGGCCGGGGGCCAGAAGGCGACCGCTTATGAAAGGGTCACGCTGCCGGTGACGCTCCATGCTCGCGCTTTCGACCTAAATGCCTATCTCTTGCCGGTACTGGTTTTGCCGTGTATCTTGGGGCTAGATTTCCTTCAAGCTGCTCAATGGGTGGTGGATTTCGCAGCCGCTAGCTGGTGCACTCGATTCGAACCCGAGAGCCATCATGCCTTCGAGATATACCCCGGGGGGAGTCGGGCGAGTCAGTGCTGTGGATTGCAGGACCTCGGCCCCGAACAGGACCGAGCCTTGCAACAGTTAATCCGCCAAGAAATACCCCCACCACCGGAAAAGCCCGGGTGCACGACCCTCGCGGAACACCGCATCGATGTTGGCGGTCACCCCGCGATTAAACAACGTTATTACGCGGTATCGCCGGCTATCGAAAAGGCCATTCACGACGCGGTGAAGCAAATGCTCGACGAAGGGATTATCGAGCGCTCGAAAAGTGACTGGTCCAACCCGATCGTAATGGTGAAAAAGCCTAACGGAAAGCTCCGTTTCTGCCTTGACTTCCGGCGCGTGAATAGTGTAACGAAAAAGGACGCGTAACCGATTCCCCTCATGAACAGCATACTCGACCGGCTGCGTCGAGCGAATTACATCATGACCCTCGATCTCAGTCAGGCTTATTTTCAAATACCGCTCGAGGAAGGGAGTCGCGAGATAACCGCGTTTACCATACCGGGGATGGGTCTGTTCCAATTTCGCCGCATGCCTTTCGGCCTCACCAACGCGCCCGCGACTTTTCAGCGCCTCTTAGACCGGTTACTCGGGCCCGAGATGCAGCCCTACGTTTACGTGTACCTCGACGATATTATTATAGTCACGCCCACCTTCGACGAGCACCTCGATTGGTTGCGACGTGTCTTGCAAACTATACGCAAGGCCGGGTTAACGATCAACGCCGAAAAGAGCGAGTTTTGTTGCAAGGAGGTGAAGTATTTAGGGTTTCTAGTGAATCGCCACGGCCTGCAGGTAGATCCGGAGAAAACCGCGCCGGTGTTAGAGTACCCCGCGCCGAGAGACCTAAAGCAACTTCGTCGGTTCTTAGGAATGGCTTCATGGTACCGTCGGTTTATACCCGCGTTCGCGACGCACGCTAGCCCGCTCACCGCGCTGTTGAAGAAAAATGCCTCGTGGTCCTGGGGAGAAACCCAGACCCTGGCCTTTGAGGCAATCCGCGAATCACTCACCGCCTCTCCTACCTTAATTTGTCCGAACTTCGAGCAGCCCTTCACCTTGCAAACGGACGCCAGCAGCGTTGGGCTGGGGGCCGTGCCAACTCAGATGGTCGAGGGGAACGAGCACGTCATCGCGTACGCGAGTCGCGCGCTCAATCCAGCCGAGAAAAACTACACCACGACCGAGCAAGAATGCCTCGCCGTGATCTGGGCCATTCGCAAATTCCGCTGCTACCTCGAAGGTTATCACTTCACCGTGATTACCGACCATGCTAGTCTTCGCTGGCTCCACAACCTCAAAAACCCCACCGTTAGGTTGGGCCGATGGGCGTTAGAGCTACAGGAGTACGACTACGAGATTGTACATCGAAAAGGTGCCTTGCATCACGTGCCGGATGCTCTCTCGCGTCTCCCAGAAGCAACCTGTGCCTTGATCATCCTAGCGAAGAATAGCTTAGACCGGTGGTATAATCGTAAATGGCGCGAGGTGACGCGAGATCCCGACCGGTGGCCAGACTGGAAAGTCGACGGGAACACCCTTTATTACCACCGTAGGCCCCAACTACCTGCCTTGGAAGTGGGAGATATGGATGCCTGGAAACTGGTGATCCCGTTAGAATCGCGAGCTCAAGCCTTGTTGGAATCCCATGGCTTGCCTCAATCCGGCCACATGGGGGTGGAGAAAACGTTTCGTCGTTTAGCGACGCGTTATTTTTGGCCGAACATGTTTCGCGACGTCGTTCGCTATATTCGCAAATGCGAGGTGTGTCAGCGTTGTAAAGTGGAGCAGACCCGCCCAGCAGGGTTGATGGGAAAGCGAGTACTCGAACAACCGTGGGATATCGTAGCTGCCGACGTGATGGGCCCCCTGCCGACAAGTAAATCCGGTTTTGCCTATGTCTTGGTCATACAAGATCTATTCACAAAATGGATCGAGTGCGTGCCTTTACGAAAAGCGACGGGGAGAAAAATTGTCGAAGCTCTGAGCGACTTAGTCATCTCGCGTTGGGGCGCGCCGCGAATACTATTAACAGATAACGG
Source organism: Heteropelma amictum (assembly GCA_959613375.1). NCBI lineage: Eukaryota > Metazoa > Arthropoda > Insecta > Hymenoptera > Ichneumonidae > Heteropelma > Heteropelma amictum. Next base: position 1,563,247 of record OY390725.1, read on the forward strand.
TACGGAATTTGTGAATCGAGATATGAAGGCTATAACCGACCGAATAGGGATACGCCACCATACGTTGGCACCTTATCATCCGCAAGCCAATCCGGTCGAACGCGTAAACCGCGTGCTAAAAACCATGATCGTTGCCTATTTGGGTCCGGACCATCGCGAATGGGACACACATTTGCCGGAGTTGCGTTTCGCGTATAACACTGCCTTACACGGGTCGATACAATCGAGCCCAGCCTATTTAAATTTCGGTCGAGAGCCCCTGCCTACTGCCTTAGTTTCGTGTTCGGCCAGCGCCGAAATAGCCCCCAATACTCCGCGAGCATGGAAAGCCCGTATGGAGCGTCTCACGGACGTGCGAGAGACCGTTAAAATCGCCCTAGAGGAGGCAAATCGCAAGCAGTCACAATATTACAATCAGAAACATCGGGAGCGAGACTACCAGGTCGGCGAGCTCGTGCTAAAACGACAGAGAGTTCTGTCTTCGGCCGCACAACATATCGCTGCGAAATTATGCACCAAGTTTCATGGGCCCTTTCGAATTATACGCTTAATCTCCCCGGTAGTCGTGGAGTTGGCCGACCTAAGCGGCTCGTGGACGGGGAAAGTCCACGTTAAAGATCTCAAATCATACGTAACCTGAGGGGGTGATAATAGTTTCTACCGTACCCACCGTAACCCGTTCTATCGCTTGGCTATGTTTTCAGAATTCTCTTTGTTACCTCGTTAGTTCCTGCCTTCTCTTGCCTTGCGCCTCACCCCACCTCTCCCGGCCGCTGCCTCCCGTTTTGGCAAATCCGGACCTTCACACGGCCCCCGTACCTGCCTAACCTACCTTACCTGGTCCCTCCGCTACGCGAGCCGGCACATAGCACCATTTACGAACCGTCGCCGAGTCGTTATTCCCCCGTTAGCGAGTTGGGAGACTGGGAGGATATCCTGGCGGACTCGCCGAGTACCGAGGAGGCGGGAGCTGTGGAGCGGGAGGGAGCTCGGTCCCCTTCAATCGTCGTAATAAGCGACCCGGAGGACTCCACGGAAGGCGACGATGAATTATATCGCCGATGGGCAAGTCCCGAACGCCGACCCTCGCGGCCACGCAGCCGGAGCCGAAGTCCACCACCCTGGGCGGAAAGGCTCGACGAGGCCCAGCATCATCAGCCGCCGTTCGAGGTCGACTCGAATCCCATCTGGGATCCCATCCGGTCCTACGCGCCCCTACTCGTCGCCGTGGATTTCTTAAAACCCGGTTTCTTCGCGGCTTGGGCGCGACAGGTTCGGGTCCTCACGCACCAGGAGGGCCGGGACTGCCCGATATTTGCGGGGTTTTGCAAACCCAGCCGGAAAGCCACCACCGCGGAAGTGAGGGAGTTTCCGACCACCCAGGATGGGGTCACACAAACCCCGCGCCCAGCCAGCACGCGGGAGGCATCCACCCAATTGGGGGGCGCGACGGTCTCCGCGGCCACGCAAACCCCGAGCCGGGCCGTCACGCGAGAGGCGTCTACCCAGCTGGGGGGCGCGACGGTCTCCTCGACCACGCAGACTCCGAGCCCAGCCGTCGCTCGAGAAGCGTCCACCCGAGTGGAAGACGCGATGGTCTCCTCGACCACACCGACCACGAGCCGATCCGCTGCACGGAAGGGGGCCACTAAGAAGGGGAAGTCCACGGCCGCCAGGACAACTCGGGCCTCGCCCCGGGGACCCCTAACCGGACCCCGCAAACCGCCGCAAACACACACCGGGCCGGCGGGGGGATCAACGGCCTGGAATTCCGGGTGGGTCGCCAAGGAAACGTCACCGGTCACCGTCACCGTCACGTCACCGGTCGGCGGAAACCAGGGTAGCTGGTCGGACCCGTACGGGTCGGGGTACGGATCGACGCCCACGGGGACCACCCAGCCGGACCTCGCAGCATCACGTATAAGGGTCTGTTTTAACTGCGGGGACCCGAGCCACATTCGGCAGGAGTGCCCGCAACCCCGACGGGTAGCGTGCTACCGGTGCGGGCGCCCCGGGGTGACGGTGCGGACCTGCCCGCAACACGGGACGGAGTATGCAATGGAGGGCCAGGCGGAGATCGCTAAAGCCTACCGGGAGGGAAAGCGTGCCGGGCGTTGAGCCGCAATCTCTCCAAGGGGGTACGACCGGTAGCCCTGCGCGCTCAGGATGTCGCTTTTGCCCTTATGGCCGAGTTTTGTCGCTTTTGCCCTTATGGCCGAGTTTTGTCGCTTTTGCCCTTATGGCCGAGTTTTGTCGCTTTTGCCCTTATGGCCGAGTTTTGTCGCTTTTGCCCTTATGGCCGAGTTTTCTAACCTCTTGCCCTTATGGCCGCTAGTTATCGCTTTTATTTTTTTTTACGGGTAAATGGCCCGGAGCACGACCGCTGCCTACACAGGTCTGAGTGCCTCTGTTATGTGCCTCGCCTTCGACCGCGTGTGTCGAGCCACTACCTTACCTTCGCCGTTATTGAACCTCAACTTCCTTTACTGGTCTTCAAGCATTGTTTCTGTTTGTTCTCCTTTTGTGCCACTATTATTTGAAAGGGCGATAAGTGCTCGCCCCACAATAAATAATCTGCCAAGTGCTTTGATTAACCATGCGGCACCGTTAATACCAAATTCCCTCACTCCCGATTCTATGTGGTTATGGTGTATTTGACCCCGGGGCCGGTGTAGGTCTGGTCGGGTCCTTTTTCCTATGGAGATGGAAAGCTGCTATCGATCAATAATCTCGCCGATTACTTACTATAGAAGGCTGGCCCGGAGAAGGGACGTCGTCGTCGGGATCGCAGCAGGGGAACCCCTAGGGAACGGAAGGTCGAGCGCGCGTCGTGAGGTCTGGCGAGCACCGGCTAACATCTTTGGGAGGGGGCTTTGTGACGTGACATTTCGTCCCCCCCCCCGTCGCCGGTACGAATGAGTGTCGACGAGAGGGTCGGATCGACGACCCTGGGACGACGCGCGGTCCCACCGTTGCGGGAAAAATGACGGCTGGGCAGTGAGTGAGCGAGGTGACGAAGGTGGTGGAGGTGGACGTGTGAGAGAGAGAACGCGGGGGTATGTTGGCGAGAATCGCGAGAGGCGAGAGACGCGAGTTGAGAGCCATTACTTTATCTATTTTTGTTAAATGTGGGAATTTTATGTATTATTGGGAGGCCACTTTGTCGGGGTCGGGATTCGACCATCAATTTGTCATTTAATTTTGGGAAAGTAATAATCGGGAAAATTCGATATTCACGCCCGTTTGAGGGAGTTTTCGACGAGCATCGCGTGGCAGCGTGTGGTCTCGGTGTCGCCTGCCACTCTGTGCGATCAACGTGCATTTACTATCAGCAGTGTGTTCGTACCTTGCCTTGCATGCAGGCGAGGTGCATGAGGATGTTTGGGGAGTCGTCGCCACGTCATGTATGGTCCTGCGTGGCTATGGGGCGAGTTTTCGACGCCTCGGGATTATCATCATTCCCAACGCCGCATTCCCGGACTCAAGGTTCGTTTAATAACGGCGCCCCTATCGTGGGATACGGGTGTTCCGGGGCGATGTGGAGTATTTTGGTGGGCCCACCACCCTGGTCGAGGTCGCTCCTCGCAGGGTGAGGGAGGCCTCCACCCATCGTCCGGAAATACCGGCAGTATCCTCGGGGAGAGAGTTAACAGGACGGCAACATGAGGAGGCGCGAAACTCGCCCGACGTGGCACGACATATCGACAATTACGGTAGCGATTGTCTTGCCACCGGACGGGGTCCGGGGGGGCACGCTATTTTCCCCAAAAATTCGCGCGGGCACGGCCGAAAACGCGGTGCGCCGCTGGCCGGTGACAGGTGGTGGGGCGCGCTGGGGTCCGCGCGCTTGCTGCCGGCGAGCCGAACCTCAGTCAGTCTGTGCTTCGCTACGATCGATGGGGTAAGTCTTCCTTTTCTATTACGACGGCGGCAGGAGATTCGGGCCGAGATGCGAAGGGCCTTCGTACAATTAGGACTGATCAGGGGCTGGGTTATTTTGGTTGCATCACGGGATGTATTAGGTTTTGTTAGTAACAACCCCGATCAGTAATAAAACATCGAGTTGAAGCCTCGTGTCTCGTCCCCTATCCCGGGCCTATATAAAATCTACCTTCCGAAAATTTGCTATGCCTTCGCGCGTATTGTCAATTGGTCAGAATGATGGTGTGAATCCCCGTGCCGTGGTACGGTGTGCGGAATAATGTTTGATCGCGTAAGATGGGTTTTAGTAGTCGAATTAATTTGTGTTGGATCACGTAAAGTACGTTTTAATCGCGAAATATTCTGCGTGATAAATTTTTGGGGCTGTTACAAAGGCCTCGTGCTCGCTGCTCTCGCGCTCAGGGTCGCACTCGCTCGCGTCTTGTTGTTTGTCTGTCTCTCTCTCGCGTGTTTACGCCACGCGCCGGCTCGGTCCTCGGCGACGAACGCTATTGTTTGCCTTGCCTTCTTCGTGCATATCGTCTCGTGCGTATTATTGGGGCCTCGCTATTATTTCGTCGGACACAGTATTGTAACATCGCGGTCGCCTTCGAATTTACGTACTAGATTTCCAAGCCTACTTCGAGTCGATTTGGGTGGCTTTATTATATTTCATTTCGTCACTTTCGGGGAGTCGCGTGCGTATCGTAGATAACTACCTTTATTATTTTATTACCGTTTATTTAGCTAGGGCACTACCTTATTATTTTATTATCGTTTATTTAGCTAGGGCACTACCTTATTATTTTATTATCGTTTATTTAGCTAGGGAACTACCTTACCTGTTTTGTTATCGTTTACTTAACTCGATAACTACTGTTATTATTTTATTACCGTTTATTTAGCTAGGGCACTACCTTATTATTTTATTATCGTTTATTTAGCTAGGGAACTACCTTACCTGTTTCGTTATCGTTTACTTAACTCGATAACTACTGTTATTATTTTATTACCGTTTATTTAGCTAGGGCACTACCTTATTATTTTATTATCGTTTATTTAGCTAGGGAACTACCTTACCTGTTTTGTTATCGTTTACTTAACTCGATAACTACTGTTATTATTTTATCACCGTTTATTTAGCTAGGGAACTACCTTACCTGTTTCGTTATCGTTTACTTAACTCGATAACTACTGTTATTATTTTATTACCGTTTATTTAGCTAGGGCACTACCTTATTATTTTATTATCGTTTATTTAGCTAAGGAACTACCTTACCTGTTTCGTTATCGTTTACTTAACTCGATAACTACTGTTATTATTTTATTACCGTTTATTTAGCTAGGGCACTACCTTATTATTTTATTATCGTTTATTTAGCTAGGGAACTACCTTACCTGTTTCGTTATCGTTTACTTAACTCGATAACTACTGTTATTATTTTATCACCGTTTATTTAGCTAGGGCACTACCTTACCTATTTTGTTATCATTTAGTTACCTGATAGGGAAAAATGCCTCGATTATTTCATAATCGTGCATGTAATCGAGGGGACTAATTTATTAGTCTCTTGATTAGTTACCTGTGAGGAAACGGCCTTTATTAGGGTCTGTATTAGTTACCTGATAGGGAAAAATGCCTCGATTATTTCATAATCGTGCATGTAATCGAGGGGACTAATTTATTAGCCTTTTGATTAGTTACCTGTGAGGAACCGGCCTTTATTATGGTCTGTATTAGTTACCTGATAGGGAAAAATGCCTCGATTATTTCATAATCGTGCATTTAATCGAGGGGACTAGGTTATTGGCCTTTTTATTAGTTACCTGCGGGGAAACGGCATTTATTACTAAGTACCTTTTAGGTCAACGGCCTTGAGCATGTGTGGATTAGTGGCCCGATCGTAGAATTACGCCTATTCTCCCGTAATAATCTAGTTAGCGCAGGAAATATCTTTAGTACTTCGTAATCCGTTATTCGGTGTGTGAGGCGGCCTCAGGCATTCTGTTAATAGCGACCTCGATGTTACCTTCGTTATTACCTTGGGGCCCGCTATTTCGATGTTAGGCGCCCGAGGTACGAATAATCAGATTAAACGACTTCTGGTGAAACTGGATTATTATTTTCTTGGTGTGCCTCTGTCGCTCGTCTCTACCCCTCACCCCGCCCCTCTGCCGATATATTGGAGTCGCGCTAGTCGGCATAGCCTCGGCCTCACCGATGCCCAACCATCTCGGCGGGCGGGTTTGCCCTGGGGAAGGAAAACTCGAAAGCCGGTCCTGCCGGCGGTACCATGGTACCTGGCGCCCAACCTCCTCGGGGGTGAACCGGGCCCGCGCATCGGCCTCCAGGCCGAGAAGATTGGGCGCGGGAGTAAAAATCCGTCACAATACAGTATGCGGCAATTGAAGTGGGACACTAAGTTTTTTGCGTGTCTCAGCCGGAGTTTTATCGATTTCAAAAATCGAAAAAAACACTTTCGAGGAAATTTAATAACCTTGCAAATGAGACTAGTTCCAACTGGATCGGTTGATAATTAGCCGATTGCGAGATGATTTTGTGAATCGGTGCAAATCGGGATTTTGTACGACCATCAAAAAAGTACCTTGCCAACACTCGGATCTCTTTTTAACCTACGCCATTCGAAAGGGCATCTCGCGCCGTTGAAAAAACACCCTCTACACGTGGGGATCGGATAATTCCAGGAGGAGTTATACGCCTGGAAGTTATAATCGTTTATGAGCAATAACGCGAGAACGCCTCGACCGATTCGATCGAAATTTTTCGTGGAGTCATAGTTAATGATGCCCTTAATACTGGTATGAGTAATATCTATACGGCTATCCTCGTAGACGAGATCTTGGTGTTTCCCCGGTGCACTTTTTTGCATTTCGATATTTTCCATATCGAACGCCTTTTGTGTCGCAAATGAGAGTTGGAAAATGTTAAAGGGGACGTTTTAACGATTAAAACGTGTGGTCGTTCAATTGTGAAATCAGACCCTATTGATAGCAGCAGGTCATCGAAAAGAACCGGTAAAAAAACCGCTGAGCGAAAAAAATTTCATTCAAATACGAACGACGATGTTCAACTGTTTCGCTGTGGGAAGGAACGTGTGGACCATGGGAAAATGATTTTTTTACCGGTTTTTTTCGATGACCTGCTGCTATCAATAGGGTCTGATTTCACAATTGAACGACCACACGTTTTAATCGTTAAAACGTCCCCTTTAACATTTTCCAACTCTCATTTGCGACACAAAAGGCGTTCGATATGGAAAATATCGAAATGCAAAAAAGTGCACCGGGGAAACACCAAGATCTCGTCTACGAGGATAGCCGTATAGATATTACTCATACCAGTATTAAGGGCATCATTAACTATGACTCCACGAAAAATTTCGATCGAATCGGTCGAGGCGTTCTCGCGTTATTGCTCATAAACGATTATAACTTCCAGGCGTGTAACTCCTCCTGGAATTATCCGATCCCCACGTGTAGGGGGTGTTTTTTCAACGGCGCGAGATGCCCTTTCGAATGGCGTAGGTTAAAAAGAGATCCGAGTGTTGGAAAGGTACTTTTTTGATGGTCGCACAAAATCCCGATTTGCACCGATTCACAAAATCATCTCGCAATTGGCTAATTATCAACCGATCCAGTTGGAACTAGTCTCATTTGCAAGGTTATTAAATTTCCTCGAAAGTGTTTTTTTCGATTTTTGAAATCGATAAAACTCCGGCTGAGACACGCAAAAAACTTAGTGTCCCACTTCAATTGCCGCATACTGTATATCAAAGCATTAGCTTCTAACGTTTCTTCTTATTTTTTATCAACGAAAAAAGTACAGTTTAAAAATTGTAATAAAGAGAAATTAAATTTGAGTTCTTCTGAATTCAATTGAAATCAAAATGCTTTCAGATAAAATGCCGAGGAATTTCAATTTAATTTCGGCTTATTTGATTTTTTTCATTAACATGAAAGAATTTTTGAATTTTGAAGATAATCCACTAATATATACAAAATACTATATACAATCATATTTACGATATTCAGAATTTACCATTTATATTTACAATACATAAAATTATTGAGGCGAGGTGTATCTCACATGGATTTTCTGCTTCAATTTTTTTACAGGAATTTGAAAGGAAATTCGTTTTTGACAATTGAATTTTATAACTAAAGTTATGAGATTCGGTTGTCAAAGACTTAAGAAATTCGTTTTTGACAATTAAATCTTATAACTTCAGTTATGAGATTTAATTGTCAAAAACGAATTTGTTCATTAGATGGAAGGGAATAAGAACCTGATAAACTATCATAAGTGAATCCGTTCCCTCGTTTCGGCCATGCACCGTCACACGACACAGTCAGTGGCACTGCTTCAGCTCCATCATCTTGATGAGTTCTAAAAAATCAATTACACATTGATAACATTTCTCGAATAATTTTAATCAGGTAGCTTTAACGACAGTAATACTTACTCTATTGCATTTATCGTTGAGGTAGCAACTTTCTCCTCCAATATTGCTTGTTCGCAACTCTCATCAGCCAATTTTTTTAGCGCCCCTTCGACGATAACTTGGTGTCTCCGTACCAAGCTGTCGTGTCCAGGTGATATATTTAAAGCGGACAGCAAAGTATTGAGCTACGTTACACCCAAGCCTGCATCGATGATTCCTAAAAACGTGTCAAAGATTACAAAATTACTTTGAGTTTGTAAGATACAAACTGTACACTCGAAATCTCGCGCCTAAAGGTGTGAGATCACCGGGGTTCTCCCTCTTTTCATGAATATTCTCGAGTGTTCGGGGTTGTTCGAGAATTGCTCGCTCTCTTGCTCCGGGGACGTCAGAGGGTACGGTCATCCAAGTCCAATTCTATCCGTCGACATTAAAATTAAGGCAGCGAGTGTGGATCGGCCGACCACCTCGTTTTGTGCTAACACGACTGTGACCTATCATTGGGGACAATATCAAGAGCATATCGCTCATCGCCGTGATAAATCAATCTCTGCAAACGATCCTCGGAGCGTGGAAAGAGCCCGAAGAGAAAATATACGAAAAACCGAAAGATAAGTCCAATTCTTGAACGAATTATAACTATATATTAATATACTGAGGTGTATGGATGGCGTGGAGCCGATCAATTCGGGAAAATAAAATTTGTAAGGTCGATCCCAAAGATTCTCATTATATTGTTTCAAACATAAATTCTGTAAAAAATAAATAAGTAAGATGAAATATAGACTTACAAATGGCGCCCAACAAGGGGCACGATATTGAACAAGTGAAAGATAATATATCGTGAACTCAAAAAAGAAAAGAGATTAATAAATAATTAGAAAATAATAATAATAATAAATGCGTTGTAATTTTGTGTGTCAATAATTAGAAGTTTATATATTGTAATGAATGGATGAATGTGACATACATAATTGTGTGACGAAATCTTTACGTAAAACGAAGCAAAAATTTATAAGTTACGATTTTATAGAGCATAAAAAGCAAAGAACGAAGATGCCTGTGTTACCGGAGGAAAGGAGTTTAAATACCGAAGACGCTCGCATAAGGGCGAAAGAAAAGAACGAGGAGAGTTTGAGAAAATTGCGAGACGAATTGGAGCAAGCGCGTCGAGACATCGAAACCCTGAGAGCACAGAATTGTCAACAACAACAAACAAGTCGACCCACTGTCGAAGTCGATCAAGGCCAGCGCCGTGTTGATACCGAGGAGATTGTGACATTGATGAGTAACGTACAAAATTTTAATTTAGATATAAAACTGCCCAAGTTTAAAGACGAATTTTCTGCAAATCCGGTCGAATTCGTGGAGGAATTGGAAAGATTTTTAAAGGTTAAGAATGTGAGAAATGAAAAAAAAATGTTAGTCGTAGAAAACTCATTGGAAGGTAGAGCAAGTTTGTGGTGGGAATTGCAGGGTGACATTCGGGATTTCGGAAGTTTTAAAGAACTGTTTTTGGAGGAGTTTTATTCGGTCCCTACGCGTGTTCAATTCAAAAGACAATGGATGGAAAGACGATATGAAGAACATAAAGATTCGCTACAAATATATTTTTTTCGCCAAGTAAAGGAAGCAAAATATTTTATTCCAAGACTATCAGAATATGAAGTCAATTACCAAATTATTCAGCAATACCCAATATGGGTCAAAGAAACACTAGCGACTATAAATTATACGGATGCGAATTTAATAGGCCAAACATTGGCTAACCTTGACAGTATACGGCGTGAAAGAGAGCGCGAACAGAAAAACAATAGTCAACAACGTTATTTCGCTCCAAAAATTCGGCAAATAAATACAGGCTATTCCAGACCGCAAAGCACATATCGAGAATATTATAGAAATATGAATAATCGGGGAAACCAATACCATGATAATCAAAACGAATGTAAATATGAATCAATGTATCGACGGGGTGGGAATCGGGACGTACGGTCGGTCCGATTGCCAGATACGCGTTTTCCCCCTCCATCGATATCAAATACGAGGAATTATCAGACTGATTATAACGAGGGGAGGAGGCAGAACGTAATGGATAATAATAATTTAAACTAACAATCGGTACGGTGAGAACCGGTCCGTCACCGTGCCGTCGGGACTTTGATTTTGTTGATGAGCTATCTAGGGGGATTGAAGAAAAGAAGGACCAAGAAACGAAGTATGTTAGTAATGTATTGGGGAAATGCCCACACGTTAGAGTAGAGGTAGAGGGTCGACAAATAATCACATTGCTCGATTCCGGGAGTCCGGGATTCCGGGATTCCGGGAAGTGACGGCAATTTCAGAAGTATTTTATCACGAGCTAATGAAAACAAGTCAAGTTAAAGAGTTGCCGGTCGCAAACCTCATGGTATCGACGGCAATTAGTAAAAAAACTACCTCTATAAGAAAACAAATTTTGATTCAGATAAAAATTGAAGATATGACCTTCGAACATTCGTTTTTAGTAGTACCATACTTAACTTCAGAGATAATATTAGGCCATGATTGGTTAGCGAGAAATCAGGCGATATTGAATTATGAGCTTTTTAATGTAGTAATAAGGGGAAAACGTCTGGGCGATTCAACGGTGATGTTCGAGCGAGGGCCATCCGAGTCGCTGCTCTGTACTCGGAAAGATGACAAAATATATATACAGGGTGGTCCACGCAACGTGTGCACCTCTTTCACGGTCGAAATATGCGTTGCACGAAAAAATGTTGTATACAAAAGTTACATGGTTTATGAGGCTTCATCATGTGGTGCATTTATTTTTATTCTAGGTGGAGGCGCTTCGGAGATTTCAAGGTCAACTTTGTTTTTTTAAAGGGAATGCTATATTTTTTATAGCGTAAGATGATAGAGTATCGAATTTTGAGTAAAAAAGTATAGACCCTTATTAGCCCTAAAATTAATAGTTAACGAGTATTTTCACTTTATTACTTTGAGTACATTCAGTGACTCGTGGCTTATCACAATTAACGTAAGTGTTCAAATTGATGTCCATTGGCATCAATACAGTGACGAAATCTATTAACTAATGAAGAAACTGCATTCTGAATTATGTCCGGACTAAGTGTCATGCATTCTAAACGAATACGATGTTTCATATCCTCCGGAGTTGTTGGTATTTCACGATACACTCTGTCTTTTAATGTGCCCCACAGAAAAAAGTCTAGAGGAGTAAGATCTGGTGAGCGTGGAGGCCACATGAATTGTCCACCACGACCAATCCATCGATTGGGAAAATTTCTATCCAGTAGTTCCCTCACAATACGTGCGTAATGTGCTGGACAACCATCATGCTGATACCACATACGTGCACGGATATTCAACGGCACGTCCTCTAGTAAAGGTGGTAAATTATTATTCGAAAAGTTCGCGTATTTTTGCCCTGTTAATCGATTATCAATGAAATATGGACCAATCAATTGGTTGCCCAGTATTCCACACCATACATTAACGCTCCATGGGTGTTGGTGGTCGACTTCTCTCATCCAGTGAGGATTGTCAGCTGCCCAGTAATGCGTATTTTTCAAATTGATCTGTCCACGGTTTGTAAACGTTGCTTCATCAGTGAACAACACACTTTGTAGAAAATAATCATGCTGATTTATTTGATGTAGGAACCACTGACAGAACAAAACGCGGTTTTCAAAATCCGTTCCATGTAGTTTCTGATGAAGTGCAAGGTGATAGGGGTGATATTTATTTTTATGCAGAATTCGTAGAATACTGCTTTTGCTTATTCCCGAACCTCGTGAAATCTGTCGCGTACTAATATGAGGATTTTCTATTACGGCTGCTAAGACCGCAATAGCATTCTCTTCAGAAGTGGCAGTTTGTCTTACGGTACGTTTATTAAGATTGAAATGTCCATTTTCTCGAAGCGATTTACAGATTCTCTCAAATATGGTTCGAGATGGTTGAATCCGTTCAGGATATCTTTCGGCATACATAGCTTTAGCTCTTACTGCATTTCTATGACACTCTCCGTACACTAAAAGCATATCAACTTTGTCACTATTACAAAAATTCATTTTCACTTTTATCTTTCTGATAATCACGCACGATCACTGAAGGAAACTTTAATACTGGATTACAAATATTGAGAGGATTGCGAATCATGATAAGAGCGTGTGATGTGGTGAATGTGTTCATATTGATAAACACTGTCATGTAAACAATGCTATCCTTCAGATATTTGTAGTAGATTTGAATCTCCAACTTGATATTACGCAATAGAAATTTTAAAGTAATAAAGTGAAAATACTCGTTAACTATTAATTTTAGGGCTAATAAGGGTCTATACTTTTTTACTCAAAATTCGATACTCTATCATCTTACGCTATAAAAAATATAGCATTCCCTTTAAAAAAACAAAGTTGACCTTGAAATCTCCGAAGCGCCTCCACCTAGAATAAAAATTAATGCACCACATGATGAAGCCTTATAAACCATGTAACTTTTGTATACAACATTTTTTCGTGCAACGCATATTTTGACCGTGAAAGAGGTGCACACGTTGCGTGGACCACCCTGTATATGTATTGAATGTAAAGGAGTGGTCGGGAAAAGACGAGGTGGAACGCGAAAGTAATAAAAAAAAAGGAGTTTACGGAGACTGAAAAAGGGATTGATCATCAAAATGATAACGAGATATTTAAAAAAACAAATGAAAGGGATATTAGTGAAAAAGAAAACGATCATGTAATAGATAAAAGAAAAAAAAACTCTGAAGAAATAGGGGAGGAAATCTTGGTGAAGGATGACGTGATTTCCGAGAAGGAAAATGAAATAGAAAAAGGGACTGATAGTTATACGATGTGTGATGTCAAAATAAATCCTGAGTGTGGGACGGCTGGCTTGGGTGATCCTCGAGCGGCCGCGTGTGAACTTTCATTGCTGAAGGAGTCGCAACGACGAGTTTTCTGCGAAATTTTGTGAAAGTATAGAGAATTGTTTTCAGATAAACCCGGATGCTCGAAGGGATATGTACATAAATTAAGGTTAATTACGGATAGACCAAATATTCGATATAACTACCCAATTCCCTTGGCCTTAAGGGAACCTACAAAAAAAACGATAGAAAACATGATTCAGGATGGAGTCATCGAGCGAGGTGTAAGTCAGTATTGCAATCCTTTAAGGATTGTTAAAAAGGAAGATGGAAGCGTTAGGGTCTGCCTCGATGCAAGATTTTTAAATAAAGCGATCGAAGACGATCAGGAATCCCCACCTCTCATCAATCAGCTCATGCAAAAATATTATGGAGCGTGTTGGTTCTCCAAAATGGACCTTACTAATGGATATTGGCAGGTGCCTTTGGATAAAGATTCTCGTCCGCTAACGGCCTTTTCGTTCGACTCTAAAATTGATCAATTCTGTCGAATCCCTTTTGGGGTCAAAACCGCAGGCAGCGGATTCATGCGAGCATTACGTTATGCGTTAGAGGACGTATTTGATAATAATATATCCTGTTACATTGACGACATTTTGATAGGTACAAAGACGTTTGATGACCATATAATGGTGATGGAAAAAATATTTCAAAGACTGATACAATTCAATGTCACGCTCAAATTTTCAAAATGCGTTTTCTTTCAAGAAAGTATCTCATTCTTGGGTTTTCGAATTTCGAGGGAGGGTATTTTACCCGAGAGAGAGAAGCTAGAAGCTATCGTGAATTTCGAAGAGCCTAAGAATAAAAAGCAGCTCCAGCAATTTTTGGGTGTCTGTAACTATTACAGGCAATTTAATGTTAAACATAGCATAGCCGTCGATTCACTACGAGAACTGTTACGAAAAGAAACTAGTTGGAAATGGACGTCAGAGCAGGCTAACGCATTCCGAACGATAAAAAATGATCTTAATCGGTGTATTATGCTCAAACATGTTATCCCGGGAAGGCCCTTTAAATTACAAACGGATGCGAGTGATCATGGAGTGGCAGGAATCCTGTATCAAATCGATCAGAAGGGAAATCATGGGGTTATAGGAATAGTGAGCCGTTATTTATCTATCGCGGAAATAAAATATACCACCACGGAAAAGGAGCTTCTAGCAATCATATATTCGATCCAGAAATTTCGTATTTTTTTGATAGGTGTGCATTTTGAAATAGTCACCGACCATAAAAGTTTAACGTTCCTGCAATGTGCGAATTTTTATAGTGGGCGTATAACTCGATGGGTCTTATTATTGCAACAATATTCATTCTCGATAAGCCACTGTCGAGGTATTGACAATATTGTAGCAGATTTTTTCAGCCGTAATCCAAGACATCAGTTTGAACAAGAAAATACGGAGCGAATTCTGATTTCGTCGCTGCATCAATGTTTTTCTCCCGATTATAATAGAAATGAAACATCGTTGTTGATGATAGCTTTACTCAGGAGCGATGCCAATTTCGCGCGGAGTTTTTCGATGTTGGGGGAATGGCAACGCAACGATCGAAGCGCAAAGGAGGGCATTGATGCATACGGCGAAATAGGGGAGGAATCTGGATTTGTAGTGTATGAAGGAATCCTCTTCCATCGGCATAAGAAGGTTGATAATTGGAGAATATTCATTCCGGAAAGAATGCAAAAGGCGTTAATAGATGCGACTCACTCGAAAATAGGTCATCCTGGAGTATACAAGACAACGAGATATTTAAAACAATTTTATTATTGGCGAGGAATGTCTGCACAAGTAATGTTTGTGAAGGGATCTGGTGTAGGTGGAGAGGAGAGGGCCCAACTTCAACGATTTAAATCAAAAACTATATTCTATCAAAGTCGACGATACAGAAAAGACGTGTGTGAGAACGTTGCCCGAAAACCGGTGAGAATTGTCACCCGTGTGAGACGTGCCCGCGTATTACCCGACAATGGCCGACGTCGGTAACGCGACGCGGCCCGACGCGTGGTCGAATCGACCGAGAGTTCGGCGATCCACCAGTTGAGCGATACTTTATCCCGCCCGACGAATGAGGAAAACTATCCCGAATACTAGCGTGAGATTATTTCCCGTTTTCGAATGATTAGCCCGCACAGAGAATTCCCAATTCCCAGAGAAAGGTCCCGTACGCAAAATCTACGTGAGCCGATGCGTGTGGTCCTTCTAATCGATGAGGAAAGAATGAGGAAGAGGAAGGGAAAAGCCGAGCGATCACGCGATCGATGAGAGGAAATGCCCCGAAAAGTGGCGCCGTCGGCGGCTGCCATGAGTAATTTCCCGGCGTGACTCGCTCGTCTATTTCCCGCGATAATTACGAATAATTCAGGAATCACGAAAACCTCGTAATTCCTGAACAAGTAAAAAAATTTATAGTCAAATGTGACACCTGTCAAAGAGTAAAGTATTTAACGATATCGATGGAGGGAGGATATAAATTCATTGAAACGAAAGGTCCCAATGAATTAGTTACGGTTGACTTTTTTGGTCCTCTCCCAACCGGTCGGGGGGGTGTACAATTTATATTCGTTATGCTTGATTCCTTTTCAAAATATGTAAGTTTATACCCGATGAAAAAAGCAACCGTTCGTATGTGTTTAAAGAAGATTACAGAGATGTTTATTCCGAAGTTTGGTAAACCAACAAAAATTTTATCCGATCACGGGAGTCAATTTACGTCGGCGTTGTGGAAAACCCGCCTCGAGGAAAAAGGGATTCAAGTGTTATACAGTTCCATTAGGCACCCACAGTCGAATCCCACAGAACGTGTGATGCGGGAGTTAGGACGATTATTTCATACATTTTGCGCCGAAAAACACACTAAATGGGTTAATTTTATCCCAAAAATCGAAGAAATCCTGAATGTCACAGTGCACCAGAGTACTGGCGTGACTCCACAAGAGTTACACTTTGGTCATCCAGTGCAGGATGAAATTTTGAAGATCATCCAATTTCCTGAAAACGAGAAGCCTTCTCATGAATATTTAATTGCCATGGCGAAGGAAAATGCCAAAAGAAATTTTGAGTACAGAAAGAAAAATCAACGGAATGTATCTAAAGTGCACTTGGCGATTGGAGATCTAGTGCTTTTGAGAGTGAGGCATCTATCGAATGCCCTGGATAAGGTAATAAAAAAGTTTTTTCACCTCTTCGAGGGTCCGGATCGGATTGCACGCTGTATAGGCGAAAACGCGTTTGCTCTGACTGATCCGAGGCGAAATGATTTAGAAATAGGGATTTACAATCGTCTCAATCTCCGTAAGTATTACCACGACGGGGATCAGACGACGGAATAATAAATAGAATAATGCATGGTTCTCAAGCTCTCGCCGTACAATTAGACGATCAATGTGTGAATTTAGGAATAAGTATGACGACGCCGGACAATCGAGTGACTCGATGAAGGCGTATAATAGATTAAGATAGAATATAATGGAAGCGGAGTGTGTTTAGAAGATGCGTATGTGCTCTTCGTCAGAATGAGTGAATGGAAGCGGAGTGTGTTTAGAAGATGCGTATGTGCTCTTCGTCAGAATGAGTGAATGGAAGCGGAGTGTGTTTAGAAGATACGTATGGGCTCTTCGTCAGAAAGAGTGAAGGAGTTGACGTGTGGTGACTCGCACTAGCGAAATAAACCAAATGAAAATGGGTAGAAGAGAATTGTAGGGATCGGCTTCGGCATCCGCTTAGAAAACGAAAGGTGTAAAGTATTGAGGTGCCCCACCTGTAGAGATGTGCCACCTAAAAGGGGAGGAAATGTAAGATACAAACTGTACACTCGAAATCTCGCGCCTAAAGGTGTGAGATCACCGGGGTTCTCCTTCTTTTCATGAATATTCTCGAGTGTTCGGGGTTGTTCGAGAATTGCTCGCTCTCTTGCTCCGGGGACGTCAGAGGGTACGGTCATCCAAGTCCAATTCTATCCGTCGACATTAAAATTAAGGCAGCGAGTGTGGATCGGCCGACCACCTCGTTTTGTGCTAACACGACTGTGACCTATCATTGGGGACAATATCAAGAGCATATCGCTCATCGCCGTGATAAATCAATCTCTGCAAACGATCCTCGGAGCGTGGAAAGAGCCCGTAGAGAAAATATACGAAAAACCGAAAGATAAGTCCAATTCCTGAACGAATTATAACTTGTAACGTATGTTGTTTTTGGTTACATTTAAATTTGTGTTCGGACTCGATCAGGGAGTAGATTAATTTAACGTCGGGTAAAATCGGTAAAACAAGATATATTCTCCAATAAATAATGGGTGTACAGTGTCTTCTCGGTTAACGGTAAGTATCTTGCCGTTTTTCCGCCTTACTCGTGTTTATCTTACTGCTAATCTTAATCCGATGCTTACAATACTAACAATATGTTGTTTGTGGTGACTCTATATAAATTTAAACCGTCGCGCGATTATGTGTGGTTCGTGTTGAATCGCTCACAATACCCCCTCTTTCTTTTAGTAACGCGGCAATTTTCGAAACGGGTGCGTACGGTACCCTCTTTTTCTCTTCGAATAGTTCGCGCGTGGGTCCGGTGATCTGCGAATACTTGTGCTGCCCTCGCACGGTGCTTTACCGAAGCTCGTGCGTCGAGGACTGCGAGCGGCCCGCCTTAACGCCTTCAAAGTTTTCGCGCGTTGGTCCGGTGACCTTGGAGTGTCTGGGGCGCGCTCGTGCGGCCAGTGACGGCGACTTGTGAAACGCGTTGTCGAGATCGCAAGTGTTCGCTTTAATAATTCGAAATGTTCGCGCGTCGGGGCTTGCTCTACCGCGCAACTCGAGTGTCGTGTCGTGCGCTCGGTTGTGGTTGGGATACAATATGGCGCTGTCTTCGTGATCGAGGCGACATGCACCTGTCACAGTCCCTGAATCTCGATAGGTGAGAAACTTGTTCCCTTTAAAGAGTTGTGAAAAACTCACGGTGTTTTGTGTAGTGTGATGTGTGGTGTAATGTCGTTCTGTGTTGGTGATGTGTGGATTCGTTACGTTACGTCCGTCTCGTGTAGCGTGATGTGAACGTGTTCGTCCTCCTTGTTCCTCCTGTCCCTCGCTCCGCTCTGCTCCTTCTCGCTCTTGTCTCGTCGCCTCTTTTCCTCCCTCACAGCTGATTCTGACAGCCGTCGCACAACGTGGTTTTCGTTAATCCCTCGTGTGATTCTCGTAGCCGTTCGCACGTTTTCCTGATTCCTCTGTTTTCCTTCCTTTTCAGGTAAGTACTCCCTAGAGCCTTCAGTACTCGTCGTGGTCACAGTACGCCGGGAACACTCGGAATGACGATCCCCATAGATATTGGCTCACGAGGAGTCAATACCTGATGTGCCTCTGTGTCTTCGAGTCGTTCAAAACCGTACGAGTACTCGATTTCCTCAGGCTTTCGCCTTCGTACTCCCTGAGTATCGTAGAGTCCTTCCCAATCTCTAACTCAACTACGAATCACTGTCCGTTCGTTCGCGTACCGGGAGACCGTCTTACTGCCAGGGCCAGATCGTCCTCGTCGGTACACTACTTCCACGTAGGTGACGCCGTAAATCGAGCGTTTAGCCCTTTTGTGCACGGTGCTTCTGTATCGCGAGTTGTTCAAGACTGTGCGAGTCCTCGATTTCCTCAGGCTTTCGCCGTCGTACTCCCTGAGTATCGCAGAGTTTTTCCCAAACTCTAGCTTTGATACGAATCACTTTCTGTTCGTTCGCGTACCGGGAGACCGTCTTACTGCCAGGGCCAGATCGTCCTCGTCGGTACACTACTTCCACGTAGGTGATGCCGTAATTCGAGCTTGTGACACACTTGTGCACTGGACTTCGATTTTCAAGAGTATTTAGCATGTCATGCCCTGTTCGATTCTTGAGACCAAGTCTCCTTCTGCCCATTTTGCTCCCCTATTTATACCCCGTTTTAATTGTTTAAATATCCCTTTCCTTTGTGCCATTTGTTTATCTTAATATTGTTAATTTTTGTCCCTTCCCAAATTTTTCCCCCGACTTGCCGTGTCTGTGTGTTTTTGTGTTTGTGTTCGTCGACTTTCACGTCTCTGTGTTGTGTTTGTGATTATTAAGTGTTAACTTTTGTAAATGTTTAATTTTTTCAGTGTTTGTCCGTTTCGTGTTCACTCAGCTGTCGTCATGGTGTCTGTGTGTATCCGTGTGTGTGTTTGTTTATGTTTCGGCCGTTCACCTGAGATCATCTGTTCGGCTTTTGAAATTTAATTTTGGTTTTGTTTTTCAGGTGACTTCGTTCGGACCTTTGTGTGACCGGGATTTTAAAGGAGTTGAAGGGGCGGAATACGTGAGACGGTTGACGTTTCAAACTATATATTAATATACTGAGGTGTATGGATGGCGTGGAGCCGATCAATTCGGGAAAATAAAATTTGTAAGGTCGATCCCAAAGATTCTCATTATATTGTTTCAAACATAAATTCTGTAAAAAGTAAATAAGTAAGATGAAATATAGACTTACAAGTAAAAACAAGACAATAAAATATCAATATTTGTACCTGTTGTAGCTTTGATGTTTACCGAGTAGTGATAGCTCCGGGTATCCTCGTCAGAAGTGTGAATGCGTTCGGAGGTTTTTACCGAATACATCTTCAGGCATTTTTCGCATTTTATATCGAATATTTTCACCAACCCTACAAGTTGTTCGCCTTCAATATAACGCAAGGAAAGAGGCTTGTCATAGTCGGAACACCACAGTTCTTGAGCCAAAGTTGCCAAATTGACAATGCAATTTCCTTCCGTTATATTGGGCGGAACATCGTCTTTTTTTTCCGTCGTTTACCGGTTTTCTTTCCACTTTATTTTTCTCTTCGTTTCGAAACATCCTTTACATCGAGGACGGTCACAATCAGACATTTCGGAGAGGTTAGAATATACGTCAGATTTTATGTTTACTCGCCAGTCGATACAACAGAGTTACCTACTTTACACAGGCAATACCAAACAGCGTTGCCATATTTTATTCTTACTATCTATATATATACTAGACATGCTAATTTTAATAAAAAACGAGGTTGGTACTTTAGTCAAACGAGAGACTTAAACGTCAAGTTTTAATACTTGTTTGATAAATTTCAAGGAGAAATTCCAATAATTCTCACGTGCAGCATGAATAAAACATAATGCTAATTAGCTAGTATATGAAAAACATTTTTCCCGTTATTCCTAAAGGTTTCGAAAATATACTTTGAATTGACTTCAAAGTAATCGAAGTACATCCTTAAATGTTTTATTAATTCTTTTGCTTGGTCTACGACATTTGTCTCTTTAATTCAACATCTAGTGAAAGAAAGAGGGAGCAGTTGGGGACCTATGTAGCCGCAGAAGCGGCGTGCGAAATTCTGAGAGTAATGCGATTTATTTCTTACTTACAATGTTCCTGCATAAATTCATTTCCGGTGAGTCTCCTGACAGGGGTCAACGCCATTCAATCGTCTCACTGCGTTCACGCATACGCAGCCCACACGACGCCCAATTACACCCACACGCTTGACAAGTTCGCCATGTAATCGCGATTACGAGGACTATTACACTGGGACAGTTCGACGGGACAGACGCAACCGTCACCACGGGTGACCATCAGAGAAGTGTTCTCCTCGTCGAATCCTCGCTCTCTCCCGGGGGCTGTATGCCCCGTTGTCATGATTGACAGCGCACGCGTACCTGTACCTTATGCCGAATGTGTATTCCTCGCAACGCCGCAAAATTACCACGTCGAGGCCATCTTTCATTTTCCTGTCTTAATCTACAAATAGTTACTTGACTTTTCTTTCCTCGGATCAATAGTTTCGACGCTATCCCCCAAAAACATGGTTTTGTCAACTTTGACCGCGTGGTAAAAAAAAGCCTCCCAAAATCTGTGGTTGGAAAGTATCATGCCTTTATCAGGGGCATCGGCCCTACACTTGTGATAATATTTCATATTCATATAAAGTTGTAATTGAATTATTTTGCACCTTTGTTTCGCGCTTAATAGTTGTTTTTTCCAGAGGTTTCTCATAGTTTGAATAGCATTATGAATTATTTTCATGCTGTATATTGTACGCTGTGTAGGACATGGCAGCTAAAAAGAAAATGAAGAAAGGACGTTCCACGCGCGTAGAGGATGTATCGTCAGAAGGTTGTCTTTGTAAGTACAGTAATACCCCGACTTACGCTACCCCGTTTTACGCGAATTCGGAGATACGCGGTTTTTCATTTTGATTGCCGCGCACATCGGCTCTCTCGCTCCGCCCTCTCAGTGTTCAGTTTGCGACAGGTTTGAACGTGTTCCGCGTGGAATTGTTATACGTGCGCTGTGCGTTTTACTTATAATCTCTAATTATGTCATCTAAAAGAACAAAAAATGAGTCGTTTGAGCCTAACAAGAAAAGAAAAACATTGTCTTTGGAGTGTAAACTGAATATAATTAAAGACTTTGAAGCAAAAATTAAAATTTGTGAATTGGCAAAGAAATTTGACCTACCGGAATCAACAGTCCAAACGGTTATAAAAGGTAAAGAAAAAATTATGAACGCTGTGAAAGACTCTCAATGTTTGAAATCAAGTATCATCCGTAAGCGTCACGGTATTATCGCACAAATGGAAACATTGTTACAGTCATGGTGTGATAATCAAGTAAGAGTGAAAAGTTGTCCTGTTGATCAAAATAACGTGTGCTTTCAAGCAAAGCAGATTTTTGAAAAACTAAAAGAAGAAGCTGGGGAGGCGGCTAAAAATGAAGTGTTTAAAGCTAGTTACGGCTGGTTCAGCCGATTTAAGAGTCGTTGTAATTGGCATAGCATCGCAGAGAGTGGAGAAGCGGCAAGCGCTGATAAAGAAGCTGCATCTCTTGTGACGTTGCGTCACAGGTCGCCCCGACCTGCCCTCGCAAGTCCACCACGTACGTTCCCTCGACTTCCTTCCCTCCGCGTTACGTTCCCCTCGAGATCCCCGTTTACCACGTTACGTAGGCTAAGCCGTCCCTTGATGCCGCGAAATCATAATTACCTATTTGTAACTAGTTTTAAGTAAAACGAATTCGCAAAAATACACGCGTCGAAACAGATACACCGGAGATTTCGCTCTCGTTCTCGCTCTCTTCAGCCCCCCCCCCCCCCCTTTAGCGCAGCATCAACGATGGACCTCAGCCACAATACAGATCATCGCCGAAGCGGGTTTTATCTTGTCGTCACCACACCGGGGGTGCATCAAAATATCGGCGGCGGACATTGCTTCCCCGCCCCAGCGATCGTCGCTAAACCACGTCAGAATACGGAGGAGAAGGCCCATCCTCCGTGGACATATCGAACCTGGGGCAACCGAGCCGTCGCCACCATCACCGACCGGCAACATCGCGAACGATCAAGATTTATGCATCGACCCCCGGGGTTGGAATATCCCATGACATCTCGTTCCCGCGGCGCACATTTTGGAGGATCTACGATCAATGCAGAGTCACCGTGCTGCCATCCTTCTCCTTTCCTACGAACTAGCCCCCCGAAAATTTCTCCCACTTCCCCCATTAGCCCAGAACCCGGAAGCAAGTGACGAGCTCGTCACTTGCGAGCGGAGCGTCGAGTAGCGATTAGCGTTCATTATCTTTGCGTTGCGTTTCGAGGTTCTTTTGTATTTTTTCTTTTTTTTTCGGCGTTATTTTTTTTTTCGAGTCATTTTTTTTTGCGATAGAGTAAGTGTGAGTGAGCGAGTGAGCGTGATAAGTTGTGAGAGAGAGAGAGAGTGTGAGAAATTGTGAGGGAGGAGTGTGGAAGAAGTGAGAAGAGAAAAGACGTTGTGGAAAGGACGATAGATAAAGGAAGTGCGTGGAAAGGACGATAGATAAAGGAACTGTGTGGAAAGGACGATAGATAAAGGAATTGCGTAGAGAGGACGAGTTCAAAAGGATTTGTGAGAGAAAAAGGAGAAGGAAATTGCGGAAGGAGAGTGTGAAGGCGAGCGGAGAGTGTCGACGGCTGTAAAGCGTGAGTCTTTTTGTTTTCCTCATTATCGGTCCGATCATTTTTTGTATTCTCTTTAGTTCTGCGATATTGCGTGTGAGCGGCCACGAGTTTTTTTCTCTTATCTTCCCTGCGTTTCCCTGCGAAGAGTGCGTGGTGCTTCCCCCTGCGTTCCCCCTGCGAAATTTTGGCGCCCAACGTGGGGCCCGAAAAACAGTACTCGCGGGAAAATCTTCCCTTCATTTTTGCGAGTACTGTACCTGAAAAAATCGCCCACCGTCCGAGTCCTTCTTCCCCTGCCCCGCCCGCCATAGCGACGCCTTGCTCACCGCTGCTGAGTGAACTCGCGCTGTGAGCCAAGGTTTGTTATTGTCGTTGTCCTCCTCGCACCACGCACCGTTTCCCTAACAATCGTCGCCTTATAAGACGCTTTAAAATTTAACATTGTGGCCGAAATATTATTTCATAATTCTAAAATTATATAGTCGACTTGTGCCGGGAATCCGAGCGACTATAACATATTACGTGACACTGGACATATGCCCTCCGGAATTGCCCGCCAGGCTGTTCTCTCATCCCCCTTTTCATTTCTTGTGCAATTTTTTTTTCTCCTTACAGCCTCTAGGTAAATTAAGCAGGAATTACAAAAGGACTTGTTAAGACAAAAATAGAGGACACCAAATATAAATTTGCTTTGCGTCATAAATGGTAAGTTTTTGAACCATTCCATCTATAATTCGTTCGCATTCGTTGATTATTCCCCCCAAAATATCGAGAAACATCTTGCGCCTGCCCTGCCCCCCTGTGCCCCTTCAGCTTTATATTACAGCGGAGTTTTTTTGTCGTTTCGATTCCTAGAGTTTTTAATTAAGTTTATTATTATCCTTCATTTTTTCTTCTCCACATTCCCCTTATTCCTTTTTTCTTTTTCGTAGATTTGCCTTATTTCGATTTTTTTGTTTTCCTTTTCCTTCTTTCCCTGTCCTCTTTTTTTTCGTTTTTTCTTTCAGCTAGCTTTACCTTGCCTTTTTTTTTGGTCAATTGATTATATTCTACATTTGGGTTTTTTCTTTTTTCTTTTCTTCCTTTTTTTTGCGCGTTACTCCTTTTTTCTTGTATCTCCCTTTCGTTTTTTTTGTTTCCCTTCGCGCCTTTCATTCACTTTTTTTCCTTTCTTTTCTTCTTCTCTTTTTTTCTCACGTTTTGGTCACTTGCTTTATTTCACTGTTCTTTTAATTTTTTTTATATATTTTTTTTATTTATTAAATTTCTGTTTTCTTTTTTTTCTTTTTTTTCTTTCGTAATTAAAACTCTTCTTTTCCTCTCTTTCAGACCATCCCCATTAGTATCCTCCCTTCTATTATTATTGCCTTTTTTTTCGTTTTCACTTTCCTTGTTTTGCATTTAGGGAGTATTACCATGGAATATTTACCATGGAGGTCCCCACGACCACCACCACCCCAACAACTACCACAAGCACCTCGCCCCTTACTACATCCGCCCCCCTACCCGCCACTAGCCACCCTCGTGAACGAGTCGAGGTCGGCCTAGACGAAAGAACCCAAGCCATTTGCGCGTCGTTGAACGCCATTCACGACGTTCGCGACCTCCTTCTCCGCTGCGATCGAGCAGGGCTCACATCCTGGGGCAGCGTGGAGGAAATCAAAGAGCGACTTGTGCGAGCGGAGCTCTGCAGTCGCTTTCCTCACACGCACATCCCCTGGGATGAACGAGCCGATACCCTGAGCCCCGACTCCCTCCCCTTTTCCCTCGGCGTCGCGGTCGAGCACTCTCTTTACGGGGAGATCCTGCGACCCTCGCGGGTTTCACCCCCTGTAGCCTCAGGGATCCCCCGAAACTTCCCTATCCCATCTCCGCGTAGCTTCTCTTCCCCCAGCGGGCCCTTGCCAACGAGGCAATCCATGGGTCGTTATCGAGACCCCCTCACTCTCGATCTCGACGCCACTACCCCTGGAGATTTTTCTCGCTTACCCCTACCCCTTATCCCCGTGCCCAGTTCTTTTTCTCCCCACGTCACATTCGCGCTTCCCCCGAACACCGAACAACACCCCCTGCCGTATTCAACTGCAGCACAATCCCGTAACCCCTCTCCCCGCCCTCGTGAGTCCCCGGTCCCTGCTTCGTATGCACCCTGGAGCTCTGAGGGCACATACGTTTTCCCGCCGCGTGCCACGGAGCACAGCAGCACCCGATTGGGACCTCTTCCCCCACCGCACACTCGTTCACCAACCCCTACCCCCTACGTACCCTCGCCTTCCCGTTTTTTCCGAAAACGGCAGCCGCCGTCATCCCTCGATCCCCAACCACCCTACGAAGACCTCCCCCGAGCAGCCCCCCGCGAAAAATCCCCACTCTCGTTGATGTAGCGCCTCGTCAACCCCCGCTTGCGTATTCCCCAACCCCAAAATCCTCTTTCATCACCTGCTACAAACACATCGTCCCCCCTCGCTATTGTTACAGGCGATAACCGGCATTTCGCGTGGGTTTCCGTTGGCGGAACTCCCACGCGAAGCCTTATTGACTCCGGATCCACGCGGAGCTACATTAGCGCAGAGTTGAGCGATTCCCTTGGCGCGTCCCTACAACCCTTCGACGAGACCGTGCGAGTGGCCAGTGGCGCCGTGCTCCCTGTTCGTGGCCTCGCCTCCCTCCTGTTTGAGGTCGAGGGACGGCTAGAGACGCTCGGAGTACGCGTCACTGCTATCGAATACCTCTGCTTGCTTGGAATAGACTTTTTGAAATTATTTAGCTTCAAGATCGATTACGAGGAGGAAACGTGGAGGACAAGGTTCGGAGTGGAACACTCGTTCTATTCCTCCGAAATTGCGGTTCGTATACACCCCCAAATAGCGTGCGCCGGTCTCGTCGAACCCTCCCAAGCTGCCACATCCCGTTTGCAAACCCTACTGAAGACCATGACTGTAAAGAAAACTTCCCCAACCCTCAGTTCCACCCATTTGACCGTACACTCCATCGATGTACAAGGTCACTCTTCCATCCGCCAAAAACCTCGCACTCTCTCGGCGTACATGCTCAAGGTCGCTCACGGCGAGGTCGATCGCATGTACAATGAGGGAGTGATCGAGAAATGTAAAAGTCCCTGCCCGTGCAGAAATGTGGTCGGGAAGTCCCGACTTTATGTTTGGCCCTGGCTAGGTTTTCCCTGGTTAGCGTTTTCCGATAGGGGCCTATCAGGGACCATATAGGAAAATCCCGGTCTTTTTTGCCAATTTCTCTATGTCAGTAAATGCCCATGCCCCGATCGGGAATTTTATGAACGATTTGAAGGCAAAGGACCCCGCGTAGAAATGTGGTCGGGAAGTCCCGACTTTATATCTGGCCCTGGCTAGGTTTTCCCTGGTTAGCGTTTTCTGATAGGGGCCTATCAGGGACCATATAGGAAAATCCCGGTCTTTTTTGCCAATTTCTCTATGTCAGTAAATGCCCATGCCCCGATCGGGAATTTTATGAACTATTTGAAGGCAAAGGACGCGAGGTACACTTACTGGCCGCAACGCGGCGCACTAACGGCCGTTTCTCGCGAACACATGCCGCGTCCGGCGAACATATAAGAGCAAAGCAACGACAAATCGTAGTACTTTTCTTAAGTCACCCGGCCCTCATTAAATTAATGAGGGAGACCGTATACTTTATCTTTTTTGTCAAGGATCAATTCTATCCTAAAAATTAGAATGGCTATTAGAATAATCACGTATTCAAGTATTTCACTATAAAGAAAATGTAGACATACCTCAACTGTAAAGTGTTGCTTTTATTTGTTAGGCTCCAATGAAGCTTTGATACATATGAAATGGGGAAAGTAAGAGGCGCATAAGAGGGCATGGCTATTTCCCGATTTTAATATTCTATCCAGGCACCGAGAAGGGCCCGATCATTTCCTGATCATTTCCCGATTTCATGTATTGTTCGGGCGCCGATGAGGCCCTGGTAATTTCCTGATCATTTCCCGATGTAGGGAAGGCCAGACCATCGCCCGATCTCTCACCCGTTACATTGCTAGCCGGGTCCAGACGAGGCAAGCCTGGTCAGGCCCCGATCTACAATCGGGAAAGCCCGTACAGGGCCCAACTTATTCCCGATCAGTATTTCTACACGGGTGGCTGAGTAATCCCGTCATCGTCCCTAAACCCAACGGAAAATATCGTTTTTGCATTGACTACCGTGACGTTAATAAAGTGACAAAGAAAGACGCGTACCCCCTTCCCAATATGGACCGAATCCTCGACGGACTGCGACGTACTCGATTCATTTCCAAACTCGATCTCAGCCAAACCTATTTCCAGATCCCCGTAGACCCCAGTAGCCGCCCCATCACCGCCTTCGCTGTGCCCGGACGAGGACAATTCCAATTTACGCGCATGCCCTTCGGACTGACGAACGCCCCCGCGACATTCCAGCGACTGATGGACCAATTAATCGACACTGCGTGGGAACCCCACGTGTTTGCGTACCTAGACGACATTATTATTGCGACAGACACCGAGGAGAGTCATTTCAAGTATTTGCGACAGGTTTTACAGACTTTTTTGGACGCCGGGATGGAAATAAACTTCGAAAAAAGTGAATTTTTCTGTCCCGAGGTGGCGTATCTCGGTTATATCATCGGAACCGACGGACTAAAGACAGACCCCCGGAAAATCGAACCCATCTTTAATTACCCCCCTCCCCGCACCCTGAAGCAAGTCCGCCGTTTCCTTGGAATGGTCGGCTGGTACGCTCGCTTCCTCCCCGATCTCGCTCATGATAAAATTTCTCTCACCCGGCTGTTGATGAAAAAATGGGAATCGGAAGAGGAAAGTATTTTCGAGACCCTTCGCGACGCCCTTGTCCAAATCCCCGTCCTCGCCCGTCCCGATTTCGAGCAGCCCTCCACTCTCCAGACTGACGCCAGCGACTCGGCAGTGGGCGCTGTGCTGACGCAGGAGATTGCCCCCACGCCATCATCGACCCTGCCATGACCGATCTTGACTCGTGGAAACTCGTTCTACCCCTTGATTCCCGCCCCCGCGCCCTCCATCAAGCCCACAATGATCCCCAGTCTGGCCATCTAGGCGTAGAAAAAACGTATCACCGGGTAATCCAGGATTTCTTCTGGCCTGGAGTATTCCAAGACGTGGCGAGATACGTCTCTCGTTGTACCGAGTGTCAGCAGCAGAAGGTCCCCCAGGGATAATGCGAGAGCGAACGACCGAGGGCCCCTGGTCTGTTGTCGCTGCTGACATTATGCCCCCCCCCCCCCCCCCCCCATTAAAGGCCAGCACAAATATATTTTAGTATTCCAGAATCTATTCACCAAGTACGTAGAAGCCCGCGCACTTCGCGCAGCAACCGGCCCCACCACTATGACGGCATTTAATGAATTAATCGTAAATCGCTGGGGATGTCCCCGATTTTTACGAACTCACGAACGGACATGTAAAGCAACACCTTCACGAATGGGGCATTACCCAAACCACCGTACCTGCCTACCACGCCTAAGCGAACCCCGTAGAACGAGTTAACCAAACCCTGAAAACCATGATCAACTCCTATAGTACCCTCGACCACCGTGAGTGGGACCAACACCTTCCCGAGCTATGTTTCACCCTCAATACCGTCGTACAATCTTCCACGCACATGACTTCCGCTTTCCTTAATTTCGGTCGAAATCCCCGCCCTGCGAAGAGCATTCGCGACGCTGCCCTCCCTTGTACCTCGCTGGACCCCGGAGATATTAATAATTGGGGAGACCGAATGAGACGGTTGCCCCTCATTCACGATTGGGTGCATAAAAACCTGGAAATCGCGGCCAAGAGGCAGGCCCGGTATTATAATCGCCATCACCGAGATATAACCTTTGAAGAGGGCAATCTCGTGATGCAGCGAAACCGAGTCCTGTCGTCCGGAGCCCAGAATTTCGCAGCGAAACTAGCCCTTCGTTACAGTGGTCCCTATAAAATATTGAAAGTCATTTCCCCCGTAGTTTACGAATTAGAAGATCCAAAAAGTAGAAGAAACCCACGTGTCCACATAGAAGATTTAAAAGCTCACATGGCCGAAGAAACCCCAACCCCAATCGCCCTCCGCCCCCACTAGTAATTCCCCTCATAAAAGAACGCAACATGCCAAGCCGCACCGGATTACGCTCGCAACGTAATGTCGCAACCCTCGCGAATTCCCCGC
Source organism: Heteropelma amictum (assembly GCA_959613375.1). Lineage (NCBI taxonomy): Eukaryota > Metazoa > Arthropoda > Insecta > Hymenoptera > Ichneumonidae > Heteropelma > Heteropelma amictum. The sequence continues at coordinate 1,592,742 of OY390725.1, forward strand.
CGGAACCGAAGTACTCTGTACCTTCCCTCGTAACAAAAGTTGTTAATTTACAGGTTTCCACGATGCTTCGTCGTTTTGGGCCGCGGCCCCACCGATCTCAATCATCCCCCGTCCCGGGTATCGTTACCCAGGGGGGACCGTTCTCGACCCGGAGGAGTGGATCTCCTCCGGGAGATCGACCCCCCGGGATTTCATCCGCTTCCACGGAGAAACCCCCCATCCCTCTCCACCGTCACCCGCCGCCATGTCACCCGCCCCCCTTCCCACCTCCTCGGTCCCCGAACATCCTCCCTTCAACCAGGGGGATCTCCAGCGAATTCGAGATTTGCTGGAGCGCCTCCTGGTTTCCCGACCCCCCACACCGTCCCAGACCTCGTCCCAGTCCCTTGCCACCCTTGAACCCCGTCCCAAACATCGCGTCGTCCCTACCAACCCCCTCCCCGCATGCTCCCTGCCCCATCCCGACCCCAAGCCCTCGCCACCCCCGCATCGCCGACCTCCCCTTTTCCCCAAACCTTCCTTTACCTCGTCGCGAACGCAGACGCGTCCTCGTCCCCGTTCCCGCTTCCCGACCCCGTATCCCAGCCTTAACGGCCTCCCCGTCGCCCCTTCTGCACCAATCCCGGCCCTTATGGACCTCCCCTGCTTCCCGCCCCACGACGCGTTCCTTCCCGCTCCCGCTGACCTGCTCCTGTACACTCCTCCGCCCTTTGCCCGCCGGCGCCGCCAGTGCTGGTCGTGTGGCCAAATGGGCCACATTCATGAGGAGTGTGGCCGGCGGCTAAGGCCTCCCACACCCCCCAGCACCAGCTGGTAAGTCCGTTTTTCCCCCCACTGCCACCTAGATCCCTTGTTCCCCCTTAAGAACCCTAGAACCCGTCCCTGAACCCGAGATCCCAATCCCGAGAGCCCAAGACCCCCCATTGCCCACGAAGAACCCGACGCGAACCCTCAAAACCGTCGCTGAAGCCGAGATCCCAGATCCCAGAGCTATAACCTCCCCTTGCCCCCGCAGAACTCACTACGAACCCGCGGTAACCCGCCAAACCCTGCGAGAACCCTGAAGAATCCTGCAGGCAGCGGTACGAGCACCTAGTCAGACCCGAAGAACCCACGAAGAAGATCACGCTACACCGACTGCAAAACGAAGACTGACGAGACGCGATACGCTCGGTCGCGGCACAAGACTGACGTCATTAAAATTAAGTGCGGCCAGCGTCTTCACGCCTCCCTCCACTCCCAACATCACCAAGAAGGAACCACAGTAGAGTCACAACCACAAAGGACCGGTAAGAGAGGGGAGCAGACCTCAAGTTATTGCAAAAGTCGTTCTCTTATTATTTGTTATTCTCGTATCACTAATCATCTGTTTTCTTTTATTCTAGAGGAAAAATGACGATTATACGCAAGGCGTATCAACGTCAGGCCGGGGGGGAGTTGTGACGTTGCGTCACAGGTCGCCCCGACTTGCCCTCGCAAGTCCACTACGCACGTTCTCTCCACTTCCTTCCCCCCGCGTTACGTTCCCCTCGAGATCCCCGTTTACCGCGTTACGTAGGCTAAGCCGTCCCTTAATGTCGCGAAATCATAATTACCCATTTGTAACTAGTTTTAAGTACAGCGAATTCGCAAAAATACACGCGCCGAAACAGATACGCCGGAGATTTCGCTCTCGTTCTCGCTCTCTTCAGTCCCCCCCCCCCCCCCCCCCTTAGCGCAGCATCGACGATGGACCTCAGCCACAATGCAGATCATCACCGAAGCGGGCTCTATCTCGTCGTCGCCACCCCGGGGGTGCATCAAAATATCGGCGGAGGACATTGCTTCCCCGCCCCAGCGATCGTCGCTAAACCACGTCAGAACACGGAGGAGAAGGCCCATCCTCCGTGGACATATCGAACCTGGGGCAACCGAGCCGTCGCCACCATCAGCGACCGGCAACATCGCGAACGATCAAGATTTATGCATCGACCCCCGGGGTTGGAATATCCCACGACATCTCGTTTCCGCGGCGCACATTTTGGAGGATCTACGATCGATGTAGAGTCACCGTGCTGCCATCCCTTTCCTTTTTATTGGTTTTTTTTAATTACATCAGTATTTTCTTTTATTCGTTACCTCGCCTCCTCAATTTATTTTGCCCCGCTTTTATTCCCTCCCCCGTATTGTCTCGCTTTTTCCCCTCACGGAGAATAGCGTCACACTCTCTATCCAGAAAAACTCAAAACAATGATAGACGAAGGTGGCTACACTAGCCAAACCATTTTCAACGTAGATGAAACCGGTATTTTTTAGAAGAAAATGCCTAAAAGAACTTTTATTGCGCGTGAAGAGAAAACTTTTCCAGGTTTTAAAGCCGCCAAGGATCGATTGACAGTGATGGTTGGTGCGAATGCAGCTGGAGATTATAAATTGAAACCTCTCTTAGTTTATCGCTCAGAAAATCCAAGAGCCTTAAAAAGTAAATCCAAAGCTGGTTTGCCTATCATTTGGAAGTCTAATGCGAAAGTTTGGGTGACAGCTTCTCTTTTTGAAGACGGATTTGGCCATCATTTTATTCCTGAAGGCGAACGTTACTGCCAATTAAAAGAAATCCCATTTAAAGTTGTGATGGGATATGTAAGAATTTGAAGGTACCGCGAGAGCAGTGAGATCGATTTGTGTGTACAATCGATTTCATCGATTGTCGAAAGTGGGAGAGCGTGAGGACGGGTTGCTGAAAGATTGGCATTCGCTCTCGGACGGTCATCGCGGCTGGTCACACGAAGTAGATCATTGGTGTTTTACATCAATCTCGGGGCACGCGTATCATTTGGCGCTACGCTGCATACCCACGACGTTCAACATCCCGCGGGGTCGCAGGGATAAAGCCAGGAGAAACGAAGGGAAACACAGATACGTATGCGTTACATCTATGCACCGAGCTGCTTTTTTTTATCTAATCGAGGACCTATCGCAGGCCAAATATCAAAACTCATAATTGTATCAGTCGCGGTGACTCGACACATTTTTCTATTGCCCGATCATTTTATGTGCAACAAAAAAAAAAAAGATGTATTAAAACAAATAAACGTACACTACAAAGTAATGCTACTAATTGACAATGCACCGGGTCATCCTCCCATAACTCTAATTAATTTCGATCCACGAGTGGAAGTTGTATTTTTGCCACCAAACACTACCAGCTTGCTTCAACCAATGGACCAGGGAGTCATTAAAACATTTAAAGCTTACTACACAAGGTGATCATTTGCACATCTACATGAAGCTATGAGACCAAAAAATGAGCTTTCTGTCAAAGACTTTTGGAAGCAATTCAATGTTTTAGATGCTGTAAGAATTATTGGACAATCTTGGAATGAGGTTTCACAAGTAACTTTGAATGGCGTCTGGAAAAAACTGTGTCCATTTTTTTTCACCACTGAAACCCAAGGAGAATCAGTGTCAGATCCTGAACATATCGATAGCATAATAGAAGAAGTGGTCGATATCGCCAAACAATTAAATTTAGAGGTCAATGATGATGACGTTCAAGAATTGCTAGATTCACACAATCAAGAGCTAACAATTGACGAGCTTATAGAAATGCGTAAGCATGAGCAAGACATTGAACAAACTGATTCGCTAGACCCAGTTGAATCGGAAAATCAAATGACAATTGCAAACTTAACAGAAGGCCTCAATTCAATTGAAAAGGGGTTACAAATTTTAGAAAAAATAGATTCTAATGAAGAACGCGTTTCTACTACAAAACGGGGAATAAAAAATTTACTGGTATGCTACGAGGAAATTTTGCGTGAGAAGAAGAAAAACTTAACTCGTCAGGCAACATTATTAGAATATCTGAAGCCTTCGACATCAAAATAACTTCGGTTTAGGTTACTTTATTCATAACAATGTAAATTGTTTTATTATCTTACATTTTATTAAACATTTTTCTTCTAAATTATTGTTTTCTTTAGACTCTAGTCCCGATTAAACATACTTTATATGTATTTATATGCAAAGTTGAACCCTGACTTACGCGAAATCGACTTACACGGCAATCGCTCGGACCCACCTATCGCGTAAGTCCGGGGTATTACTGTATATCAAATGTAATATTACGACTTGAAAATGTGACCCTATCGTCACAAGTTATTTATTTATGTTTGATCATACCTTCTATAATTTGCACCAAATCCGGAGCGGATGTGTCTTCCGCCAAACAATTTCATTGGTATGTATGATATGCATTTAATTTAGACAAGAAAATCTGAAAATATACACGTCAATATTTTACGGTCCATATCGCGTGTGAACAACAATTTCGTGACCAAATTATTTTCATTTCAGAGAGTGATAGCGCAGCGATAATTTCAGCATTGGGCCTCCAGGGGATTGATATGAACATGTTGGCAAATTTGCAACGAACTTTGAGTGTTTCTAATGCAGAGCTAGCTTCTGAAACACCTATTTCGATGGAAGAAATTGATAACGAAGGTTGAATGAGTATATCTAACATGCCACAACCTTCATTTGGAATCCAACGTACTTCATTGCAACATATTTCATTATTTTCCAGTAGAATACATCGTTGAAAATCTTGATGACGAGAGTACCCTGCTTGAAGAAAAAGTGCCGATATTTTATAATTCTGTAATCGTAAGTTGGTAATTCACTTCTTCTTTTATGTATTAGCTGACTGCAGGGACGAGAGAGAACGGTCCAAAGTACAGTGAGTCGAAAGATGAACGAATTGCTTGAAATCGTCCGCGCAGGAAAAAATAACATCGAGCGCAGAAACCGCGGTTTCTCGCTTTTGCTGCCAATGCCGAATTTTTAATCCTTTGATCCATTCAAGAATTACCGGATCAGCCGATACTTTTGAACGTGCCCGATAAAAATCCCGTAGTCGGCCCGCAGTTTTACCTACGCTGGAAATTAACGGCGTCTGTCCGGAAACCGCGTCTTTCGAGGATACGTTTTCTCCGGCCTTGAGCCGTATTTGTCATTTGTCGGTCTATTTGGCCCGATCGACGGCTAATTCCTTTTGCGTATAAACTGACGCTGCGTCGGCGGGCCCCTTTAGTTTTTTGGGTACTTGAGTTTCGATATTTTTTCCGGTTGGACAAGGTCCTTCGATGCACGCTCGATCGTCTTTGCATTCTTGATTTTTTCTTCCAGATTCGATTCAAACAGGAAATCATCGACTGTCGAGCACGTCAAGATTTCTCTCACGGATGAGTTGAGATTTGCGAGGATTAAACTCCCGCAAATTTCTGATTCCTCCCTCTGGAGAAACGCCAGGAGTCTTCCTGTGTCACTCAGAGTTTCGAGCAACCCAAGTTTTTCTCGACTGTCCGATTTCAGAGTAATCGCTATAGCTTTTCCCATTGCTGCCATACAGGAAGCAGTGCGCTCCTGTTTTTCGGTGATACGCTCGTCTCTTGTTTTGACATTATCTTGTACCGCAGCAACAACCTCCGAGTTCAACACCGGGGCAGCCATGAATCCGCAATTTTCCGGATTATTATAATTTTCCACGAGGCTCTTGTTTTCCTCCGTAGAAAGCTCTTTTTTTTTAGATTTTCATCCAACGAATAACGATATCTTTGTGCAATGAAGAGGCCTTTTTATGGTCTGGTTCCAAACGCGGTCCAATAACGTTTAACACGTCTTCTTGAAGGTCAGCTTCATGCTCAGGCTGATTTAGATTATTTTTAGTGGTCACGCTCGTCTATTGTATAGTGCTGACCGGGGCTGTTGTTTCAGCCGCCGATGGGCTCACTGGCAGCTGCTCATGACGATTTCCACCTCGTCATCTTCCAGAGTCAGTATTTGAGACTCCTCTCACTCTCCCACCCGTTGTGACCCGGAATTTCCCTATTTCACAACCTCGGTCAGCGACCGAACTGCGGTTAGTCACCGACCGAATAAAAAAGTATTCAACTGTTCATCCCAGCAGAATTGAGCAATTGAGAGCAAACAATTGCAATAATGCTTTCTCAGACTATTGCAAAAGATCGATAGCCGTCGCCTTCGAGCGACGATGTATCGATCCCAAAAAGTCAGTCTTGATCTGGGCAGCGACTGGTTTGGTTCGAAGGCAAAACCATCAACATGTACTTCTTGTCTAACCTTTTTTGACCAACCTAGTCGATAAACTTTACAAGTATTTTTTAGCTGCTTGAGTTTAACTCATTTGGCGAAGATCCCAAACCTTCATCCCTATTCACGATAGTTTCTATCTTGAAATTTCGGGATACAACACTCTGACTCCTGCGGAAACTGTTGTGAGCCATAGTCCAATTCTCCGGTTGATATCTGTCTTTAATTCTTTTAGTCTCTCAACTAAATCCTCATTTCCCTTCTCCTCCCTCGATGCTGAATGATCGTGAATTCTCTTCTTTCCCATTTTTTCTAAATTTGTTGCGTTTTTATTAATATTTCACGTGTGACGATGCTGACACAAAGCGAAAAATTTAGATCGCCAACAGCGCAGGCGCTTCGAGAACTTAGGGACTCATAAGGATAAAAAGTTTTGCTTTAAAACTTTGTGGCACTGTGGCAAGTGAGGGGTACTACATTTTTATCTCTGCAGGAAGAGGTGCAAAATACAATTATAGTTTTGCTTCATTAGCATACCATTACATTCGGGCAAAGTATGTTTTTTTATTCATTATGACTTTCTAATAAAAAGGAAGCTTCAAAACGTTTTGAAAAACGTTTTATGCAATAATAATCCATTTTAAAGAATACTAATTTTAAGAAACTTCAATAAGCAAAATTTTAGTCACCGAAGCATCCGTATGGGGTTCGAGCAATATAATACCGATTGTCATCGTATTTCATGGAAATGCATGGCTTGCATAAATGTTCCGGAGATATAACAATCAACGGGCTGCATTCGATTGAACAGCTACTTATGTACGCTATTTTTACGGATTTAGTAGCAATAAATGAACTTTTTTCAATTTTTACTATTTTTATAAATCGCACATTTCGAGACGCGTTTGATTCATTCGTGGTTCTGGAAACTTTTGAAACAATGCCGATTGTTCTGTTTCTTAATCCAACAATAGAATCGTTCACTTTCTTATGAACCCATTAGCGCCCAAGCGCCGATGATTTTTTCGCGATCTTCTAGCATCATTCTCATTAGGATCAACGCAGAATGTCATTATGAGAACCACGTTTCCCTATGAAATTAGGTGCGCTCTTTCGAATGGCGTGGTCAGAATTTTATTGTCTCGCACCAGAAAAAAGATATAGCGTATTTTAAGTGGGAAAGTACCCAAAAATTGAAATTTTCTATTTTTTATATTTTTTTTTCGTATGGTTTTAGCGTGAAAATTGAGTTGAAACCATGCACGGTGGTGCACGATAGAGGTGGACTATAAAAAAAAAAAATTTCCCCAAACTTACATACCCTGAAACCTTTTCAAAATGGCGAATTTCGCAGAAAATTGTGTGAAATATGAGTTTTTCTCTAATCTTTCGGCAAAAATCAATGGAGCACGTATTGTTTTCCCTTGAAAATTGATTTTTTCAATTAGCAATACTTTCCCGAACATGCACTGAGAAATTAAGTATTCCCAAAGATCGTGGATCCAATATGGCGACGCCAAAACCATAAAATTATAAGTTTTTCCGCAAATACACGCATAACCGCCCTGCGACAAACAATTCCGGACGTGGTCTCATATATTGATGACTTCTAAATTCAAATTCAATCACTGATTTTTCAAATTCAAGATGGCGGACCCGATACAGCCATCGTAAATTGGAAAAAATCTGAATTCATGAATAAAAAAAACACTGTTGTATTCTACGTAAAATTTGCAAATGGAAGTATTTCTACAATTTTCCGTGTTAGACACATTGTATCGGACGAAAAAAAATCGTAAACTTCGGAAATTTTTATTGCCGATTAAGGCCGGCCGATTAAAGCGAGTAGTCTGGTGTAGAGCGAGATTTTTGACGTCATGTTTGGGTTGGAATAACTTTGAAAGCGTTGAAATTGCAGTGATGAAATGTTACACATATATTCATTGTTCCTTTGAGAAAGTATCTACGATTAAAAAAAAAAATGTCAACTATTTTCATGTAGTTTTTCAATTTTTACGACATAGTCTGCCGAAAACTGCCTCAATCGGCGCCCACTCTCGGCGATGTTGTATGCATCTGAAAAATAAAATAAAAATATATTCTCAATCTGTATGAGTATTCTGAGCACTGGTAGCAGAATTAGTACTTAGAAAAATTTTGTTACGAACCGGCGGTCTGTTGAACTTGAATTAACGATATTTCAAAAATTTCCTGGTATTCAACAAGTTATAAAATGTGGGCAAAATTACTGTTCGACTCAATTCTGCTACCAGTCCTCAGAAAGAGGCTACCGAAAATATATGCAGAATTTGAGCTTGATCAGTCAACTAGTTATCGCGATATCGTCGGCATCGATTGAGGCAGTTTTCGGCAGACTACGTCGTAAAAATTGAAAAACTACATGAAAATAGTTTGAAAAATTTGTTTTTTAAATGTAAATACTTTCTCAAAGGAACAATGAATACATGTGTAACATTTCATCACTGCAATTTTAACGCTTTCAAAGTTATTCCAACCCAAAAATGACGTCAAAAATCGCGCTCTAGACCAGACTACTGCCTTCAGACTTCGAACGGAGTCATTCCAATACTGCGTTCGAACGTACTGTTTATGCTTTATTGAACTTGATTCACGGGTTTATACCATTTATTCGGATCGGCCATTGATACTTTCGTCAGCACTGCGATTACAACTTGATTGATTCGTTTCACCTGTCCGTTGCCACGTGGAATTCCTGCTGTGATAGTGATATGTTCGATATTTTCTTCTTCACAAAAGTTTTTAAATTCCGAGGAGATGAAGGCCCCTTATCGCTGATGATACGGCTTGGGTTTCCGAACGTGTCCTGTTGAATAGTGAGCCGATTAATTACCTCCGTAGCGTTTGTGGTCTTAGTAAGGTATAACCAGACGAATTTCGTAAATCCATCAACAACGACGAAGATATATTTATAGAGTTTCGTGGTCAATGTCATGGGTCCCAAATGATCTACGTGGTAAGTATTTAAGTATTTAATGGTAAATCTCCTTTTGGAATTGGTCTCAGAGATCCCGCCCTTTTTCCTATCTTCTTTTCTGCCCTGATACATTTGACACCGCTGTTGACGAAATTTTCTATCTTTTCTTGTAACTTTGATATATCAAATTCTTCTTTAATTCGTTCAGTCATTTTTTTTCTCCAAAGTGTCCGTTCTCATGGATTTTTCTTATCGTTTCATTTTGCATCGTAAGCGGTAACACTATAACATTTTTATCTCCCACTCATTTTTTAATAATATTTTCTTGATTACTTTTAATCTTTCATCTTCGTCTTGTTTTTTCCGTACCATTGCTGCGAATGTATTTTGAATGACCATAATTGGAAAGCGACTGAATGCATCCACGTGTTTCATCCTTTCTGCTGACCGGTGCTCCGTTTCGAATTCAAATTCTTCCATTTTCAGAGCCCATCTGGCTATTTTCGGCGTTAAATCTTTTTTATCTAGAGTCCTTGTGTATGCTGCGCAGTCTGTCACTACTTTAAATTTGATTCCGAGTAAGTATACCCGATATTTTTCTAATGCTTTGATCACAGCTAATACTTCTAGCTCGTACGAATGATATTTTCCCTCCGCATCTGAAGTTTTATAGCTCATATAGTGAACTGGATGAAAATCTTTTTCTGATGCTGACTTTTGTAGCAGAGTTCCTCCGTATACTTCCTGGCTAGTGTCTGTGTGTAGTTCCGTAATAGCATTTGGTCGATATATTTGAAGGATTGGTTCACCTGATAATGCGTTTTTTAATTCAATTACCGCTTCTTGTTCCCTTTTATTGAATTGAAATTCAACGTTGTTTTTTAATAGATTTGATGATAGTCGTGCTTTAATCTCATAGTCTTTTATACATTTTCGAAAGTATCCGGTTAAACCGAGAAAGCTTTGCACGTGTTTCTTCGTTTTCGGTGGTGGGAATCCTTGTACTGCTTTTACTTTCGCTGGTGACGGATGTACTGTTCCTTTTGTCACGACGGGGACCAGAAACTCAACTTGTCTTTGCAAAAAATGGCATTTTTTCCAGTTGATGATTAGTCCCTTTTCTTCTGCCTCATTCAATACTTGTGTTACGTTCCAGCCCCATGCTCGAACGTTTTTTTAGCCCCCTTTCAAAAATTATGCAATGCCGACAGTTGGTACTTGCATACCACCCATATACCGGTATCATCCTTCGTCGAAGCGCACAACTTGTAGTATACAAGTACATCTAGTGAGACGTTAAACGTTACAGGTACTCTCTTCCCCCCCCCTTCTTTTTTTTGTGGCTGCTTGCGATCCGGGTGAACGATCGAGAAGGCTCACTTGAAAAACAAAATCAAAATTATTATACGTCAAAACACGGACAGATGATCTCGGGTCAACGACCAAGATGTAAACACAAACACCGACACACACCAACACCACAACGACGGATGACAGAAACTGAAAAACACCGAAATAATTAAACATTTATAAACATTAATATTAAATAAACACGGATACACGGAACGAAAAATTTGGGAAGGGGCAAAAATTAACAATATTAAGATAGACAATTAGACGAAGAGAAGAGAGAATTAAACAATTAAAATCAAGTATAAATAGGGGAGCAAGGGAACAGAAAATCAGACTTGGTCTCAAGAGTTGAACAGAGAATTACATGCTATCTCTTGGAAATCGAAGTCCAGTACACAATAGTGTCACAAGCTCGAATTACGGCACCACCTACGTGGAAGTAGTGTACCGACGAGGACGATCTGGACCTGGTTGTAAGACGGTCTCCCGGTACGCGAACGAACTGAAAGTGATTCGTTTCAGAGCTACAGTTTGGGAAAAACTCTGCGATACTCAGGGAGTACGAAGGCGAAAGCCCGAGGAAATCAAGTACTTGCACGGTCTTGAACAACTCGCGACACAGAAGCACCGTGCACGAAAAGTGTCACACGCTCGATTTACGGCATCACCTACGTGGAAGTAGTGTATCGACGAGGACGATCTGGCCCTGGTTGTAAGACGGTCTCCCGGTACGCGAACGAACTGACAGTAATACGTATTCGAGTTAGAGTTTGGGAAAGACTCTACGATACTCAGGGAGTACGAAGGCGAAAGCCTGAGGAAATCGAGGACTCGTACGGTTTTGAACAACTCGAGACACGAATGCACATCGTGTATAAACTCTTCGTGAGTCAATATTCGTGGGGATCGTAACTCCGAGTGTTCCCGGCGTACTGTGACTACGACGATTACTGAAGGCTCTAGGGAGTACTTACCTGTGAAGGAAGGAAAACAGAGGGATCAGGAAAACGATCGTCGATGATGATGATGATGATGATGATATAGAGAAAGTCTATCATCATTTTGCGTGGATAAAAAACATTTCAAGACTGGTGAGCGCGCAAATATCAAAGGCAGATCATCAAGCGTGGTTGTGTGACCGATGTTTGTGTCATTTTAAAACACAAGATATTCTCAATCGGCATCAAATAGACTGTGCAAACGTTAATCATTGTCGTGTTGTTTTCCCAAAAGATGAGGCGACCATTTTAAAATTCAAAAACTATAAATACAAAGAAGCTGTGCCGTTCGCGATATACGCAGATTTGGAATGTCTTCTCGAGCCGGTAATAAGCCAACAAAGAAATACAATGAATTATCAGAAGCATACGCCTCACAGTATCGCCTATTACGTACACTGCAGTTTCGACGATTCGAAATCGGAATATGAATTTCATCGAGAAAAAGATTGCGTGGAGTGGTTTATGCGTAAATTGCAGGAAATGGCGGTGTCTTTCAACACGCTTTTCCAGACAATAGTGCCGATGAATCCGTTGAACTCGCATGAAAGTGACAATTTTCGTTCAGCTAAAAAGTTTCACAGCTGTGAAAAACCGTTCGTCATCAGCGAGACAAAAGTACGAGATCATTGTCATTTCACGGGAAAATATCAAGGTGCTGCTCATCGGAGCTGTAATTTAAATTACAAAAATTCTCACGTTGTTCCCATCGTATTTCACAATTTGTCAGGCTATGATTCAAATTTTTTGATAAAAGCTTTGGCGAAAAACTTTGAAGGATCGGTGAAACTTTTGCCGGTGAATAAGGAAAAATATATTTCATTCATCAAAACTGTCAAAGGAACACGTGTACAATATCGATTTATCGATTCGTTCAGATTCATGGCAAGTAGCATCGACAAATTAGCATCGTATCTCAAACACGAGCAAAAAACGATAACACGACGATTCAATTACTAACGCGAAAAGGTGTTTTTCCGTATGATTACGTTGATGATTGGAGGAGACTCGACCGAATTACCGGAGAAAAAAGACTTTTTTTCAAAACTTCAAAACTCAAACATCTCGGACGATGATTATGCGCATGCTCGCGACGTGTGGACAACGTTTAATGTGCGAACATTGGGTGAATATTCGGATTTGTACCTGAAAACAGATGTACTGCTTTTGACGGACATTTTCGAAAATTTTCGACGAAATTGCATCGAAACGTACGCTCTCGATCCTCTGCATGATTATACGGCGCCGGGTTTCTCGTTCGACGCGATGCTAAAGTGCACCGGTATCGAACCCGAACTTTTGACCGATGTTGACATGTTAATGTTCATCGAGAAGGGAATCCGCGGTCGTGTGGCACAGTGTTCGAATAGATACGCGAAAGCTAACAATCGCTACATGAAAGATGAATATGATTCAAAAAAAGAAGAATCATATTTGATGTATTTCGACGTTAATAATCTTTATGGTGCGGCTATGAGCGAGGCATTACCCTACGGCTCTTTCGCTTGGGAGGAAAACTTCCAAGAGGACATTGAAAATATTCCAGATGATTCTCCGGTTGGTTATATTTTCGAAGTCGATCTCGAGTATCCTCGCGAGTTACATGAAAATCACAAAGACCTGCCGTTGTGTCCTCAACATTTTGCTTCTGAGGCTCCAGGTTTGAAAAAATTCATGACATCATTGTTGGCGAAAGAGAAATATGTTATTCACTACAGAAATTTGAAACAGTGTACGAAATTGGGTCTTCGTGTAACACACATTCATCGCGTGCTGAAATTTCGACAGACGCCCTGGCTCAAGAAAACCATCGACGTCAACACGGAACTGAGAAAAAAATCGAACAACGAGTTTGAAAGTTTTTTCTACAAATTAATGAATAATGCCGTATTTGGGAAAACAATGGAAAATGTGCGAAAGCATAAAGAAGTGAGGCTTGTGACAGAATGGCGTGGACGGTGGGGGGCAAAAGCACAGATCGCTAAACCAACCTTCCACAGTTGCACTATATTCGACCGTGATATGGTGACAATAGAACTCAACAAGCCCATATACGTCGGATACTCGATCCTCGACATCTCCAAACTTTGGCTCTACGACTTTCACTATTATTATATGAAGACGACTTTTGGACAAAAAGCGAAATTATTATATACAGTGTGACGCTATTCCCCGTGAGGGGAAAAAGCGAGACAATGCGGGGAAGGGAATAACAGGGGGACAGAGATAAGAAATAGAGGAGGCAGGGGAACAAATAAAATACGAATGTAATTAAAATAAATCAGTTAGAAAAAAATACAAAGATAAACGCGGGTTGGGCGCCAGAGAATTTGACGACGAATTCGCAACGATTAAAAAAAAACGAAAGCCCAAAAAAAAAACAAAGGTACGATTTAAGACACGCGCAGGGGCTGGGGAAGGGGATTTCAGGGGGAAGGTTCCCGAACGCTAATACGCCTCTCACTCTTGACCGCCGAGTCACCAAAGAAACAAAAAAAAAGAAAAAAAAAGAATGAGGAAAAGCGTGATCCTCGCGGAACACAAAAAAAAACGACTCTCGAGCGCGGAATAGCGACGCGGGGATGGTACGGAGGAAAACGAGCAAGACAGAGTTTATTGGATTGAGAGCAAAATTTTATGCTTATAAAATTTTTGGTGACAATGATGAAAAAAAGCGGGCAAAAGGCATGAAGGGTTCAACACTCAAAACTATTACGCTTGACGACTACAAATGTGCCTATTTGAACATAAAAATGTGGTAAAACCTCAAAATTTAATTCAAAGTAAAAAAACACATTGTTCATACTACGACACAAACAAAAATTGCTCTAAGCTGGAGAGATGATAAGAGTTGTTGATGATGTTGATGTATGATTCAACCGATACGCTACCATGGGGTTACTCGTAAGTATAACCAAATGTTTTATGCACGCTAATAATTTCGGACGTGACTTCTCGCATGCCGACAAAAGCGAGAGCTGTATACAGGGTGACGTGTTAAGGGTGGCCACCCCCTTTTATTTCGCCCCCCGGAAAGATAATCGGACGGGTCGCGGGTGATTTTTGAAGGAAATTTTCTGAACGTTTCGATAAAAAATACGGCGTTCATCGGAAAATGATAGGTTTTGCAGCACAAAAATGGCCACGACGAAAATAATGTGAAAATATATTTTTTTCTGATAGGAATAAAGTAGACTTTATTCCGAATACGGGACACACGCGAAAATTTTTTTTTGAGTATCGCATCATTAAGAAAAGTTATGTCAAAATTAGGTGTTATAACACCAATTTAAACTTATGTAAACGAAACGATGGAATCGAATGAACGGGGCTGTAGTGTTTTGTCTCAAACTCGGTTTGTCTTTTGCGCTCAAGTTCACTCTCCCAATGTTAATTTTGTATCTGTCAGTGTGAAATGCCAAAAAGGTTATTTAAGAAATGTCAGGTGATCGAAAAATATGCCGTCAACAAGCGGACGACGCAGCAAATCACTCTCGTACCGCTCGTTCAATTCCGTTGTTTCGATCAGTCATATTCAAATTTATTCGATAACGCGCATTTTTGATATCACTTTTCTCAATGATGCAATACTCAACAAAAATTTGTCGCATATGGCCCGTATTCGGAATAAAGTCTACTTTATTCCTGTCAGAAAAAAATGTGTTTTCACATTATTTTCGTAGTGGCCACTTTTGTGCTGCAAAACCTATCATTTTCCGATGAACGCCGTATTTTCTATCGGAAAGATCAGAAAATGTTCTTCAAAAATCACCCGCGACCCATCCGATTATCTTTACGGGGGGCGATATAAAAGGGGGTGGCCACCCTTAACATGTCACCCTGTATATCGAATATAAACAATTTTAAGAGCAAACAGTCTTCTCAGCTCTTCATACGCACCGGAAATCAGAAACTACTATACAGCCTGTCCCAAAAGGGTCGAAGGATCTCTGAGGGGGTGGTAGATCTCGAAATTCTGAATCGAAAAGTCCTCATCCGTTTTTCGATCTGATGCACCCCTGATGAGTTATTAATAATTAATGACAGCCAATAATACGCGTGGGCTGGGCGGCGCGTGGTGGTGTGCGTGTGACGGTGTGCCCGGCCGCACCGCGAGAGGCAGGGCTACGCCGCGCGACGTGGACGTGTGTGTGTGCATGGGTGTGAGGGCCCAAGCTAGTCAGCACGCGTTGATTGTATTGAAGGAGAACGCGAAAAAAATAAGTAGCGCCCCGCGATGATATATTTTCATAAATGGATGATAAATGAATTAAATGAATTCATGTGGAATTGTAAATCCTTAATGGAAAGCGAAATTTCTACTAAAGCCGTTAAAATTCCATTTATTTATTTACTTAAACTGAAAATAAACATCAGCTTGGCGTTTTGTCATACGATATTTTTACATTATTGATTAAAAACAAAAAAAAATTATGCGCTTTAATGGTCGAATTTAACGCATGCTAATTAATTTATTTTCATGATTGCCCGACTTAGTTAATTGATGAGTGAGATCAACTCGAGCAATGACTCTTCCTCCTTACTTCTCGAACGAATCGTCTCGAGATAATTGAATTTAAGGTGTTTCTGAACAGGGAAATAGCAAATATCCTGAGAGGTAAAGATTTTCAAAACTCTCGACACGGAGAAATAGAAATTTCAACATTTCAGTCTGCGAATATTTCACAAAATGTATTTAGTTTCAACAAATCATAATTTGCCGACATTTTTAGGCTTGAGGAGAGGATAAAATCCTCTCTTAAAAATTCAAGCGTCCCTTCGAACGGTGAGTATGTATACATGTAAAAAATGTTACAAATATATTTTTTTTGCAATGATTGATTATCATTTATTGTTATTCGTGTTATGTAATTATTATCCAACATAAAAAATGTCAGTACAAAGATTTCAACACAACATCTCCTAATTATTATTTTTGGGATCCTCGGAGGTGTCGGGTACATTTTCATAACTTTTGAATCCTTCTATTATTCTTAATTCTATTTAAATTCTCAACAATCGTTGAAAAAAAATTATTCTAATAATTGTTAAAACACTGCAATGAATTTTTGACATTTTTCAATTTTTAGTCTTACAGTTTTAGCAGTTCGTTGTAATTTTTTTCTTTTTGTTTTTGCATAAGAATTTTTTTTAACGATTGTTGTGAATTTAAATAAAATTATGAACACAATTTTGTTTGCCGTGCAGATGTTTTTGAAGTATGATGTATTTCGAAGGATTCAAAAGTTATAAAAATACACCTGACACCTCCCAGGATCCCGAAGAATAATAATTACGAGATGTTGTGGTGAAATTTTTGACGTTTCACAAATACTGATGTTGTTTGTGTTGTACAATAACTACACAACACGAATAACAATAAATGATGATCAATCATTGCAAAAAAATGTATTTCAAATATTGTTTACATGTACATACTCACCGTTCGAAGGGATTCTTGAATTTTTAAGGAGAGGATTTCATCCACTTCTCAATCCTAGAAATGTCTGCAAATTGTGATTTGTTGAAATTAAATACATTTTGTGAAATATTCGCAGACTGAAATGTTGAAATTTCTATTTCTCCGTGTCGAGAGTTTTGAAAATCTTTACCTCTCAGGATATTCGCTATTTCCCTGTTCAGAAACGCCTTAAATTCAATTATCTCGAGACGATTTGTTCGAGAAGTAAGGAGGAAGAGCATTGCTCGAGTTGATCTCACTCATCAATTAACTAAGTCGGGCAATCATGAAAATTAATTAATTAGCATGCGTTAAATTCGACCATTAAAGCGCATAATTTTTTTTTGTTTTTAATCAATAATGTAAAAATATCGTATGACAAAACGCCAAGCTGATGTTTATTTTTAGTTTAAGTAAATAAATAAATGGAATTTTAACGGCTTTAGTAGAAGTTTCGCTTTCCATTAAGGATTTACAATTCCACATGAATTCATTTAATTCATTTATCATCCATTTATGAAAATATATCATCGCGGGGCGCTACTTATTTTTTTCGCGTTCTCCTTCAATACAATCAACGCGTGCTGCCTAGCTTGGGCCCTCACACCCATGCACACACACACACGTCCACGTCGCGCGGCGTAGCCCTGCCTCTCGCGGTGCGGCCGGGCACACCGTCACACGCACACCACCACGCGCCGCCCAGCCCACGCGTATTATTGGCTGTCATTAATTATTAATAACTCATCAGGGGTGCATCAGATCGAAAAACGGATGAGGACTTTTCGATTCAGAATTTCGAGATCTACCACCCCCTCAGAGATCCTTCGACCCTTTTGGGACAGGCTGTATACACGATGGCTATCAATAACATCAAAGATGTCAACGTTGGTCATTCGAGCAATATTCGGCGGATCATTTGGAGCCAAGTATTCATCGGGTACGTATTATAAAATTATCGCTCCACTCCGCTATCTCGAATAAAGAAGAACATTTTCATAAACTCATTACTATTTCAGTTTTCGAAAAGAATGAGACAGCGACGTGACATCGATAGAGTCTATACTCTTTTGATTTTCCTGGTGAGCCGAAATCCATATGTGACAAACATATCGCCAATTTTGCGAGCTGTCGACATACGCCTACTCCCAGAATCAGCGGTCTACCGTAGACTTCGGAGAGTATTGTCTTTGGTGCCGCGTGAGGATATCAGGAAAGCATATGACAAGGGCTTATTGTGCAACTACGAGCTATTGTATTCCGCAGTTACAATCATTTATAACTTTGGCTGGGCGGAATTGAGCATGTTTGAGCCCATATTGGAGGAACATAGTAAGAGCATATTTTTATTTTTTTATAAGCTCATCATTATCAAACGACTGTAAAAACCATCTAATTGGGTTTATTTTAGCTGTGATGGTCGAATACGGAATGAATAAATGAATGATAATCGGAAATAAGAGTAAGAGTTGAGCGTTTATTGATTGGTCTTTACGGTTGAACGGGTGGAGATGAACTGAGGATTAGGACTAGCGCTAATGAAGTGGAGGAAGCGTGAAGTGGAGGGGATGGTCAAGTTGCATTGTTCTGGACCGTGGGACCGTGGCCCAGGGATGCTGTGTGGCGAAATAGGAGGTGCTGATGTGTGTGGGAACGAGGTGATAACAGGGTTGCTGTAGGTGTAAGGTGTTGTGTGGGAAAGAAGTGGTTATAGGATAGGGCCGTTACACTCCCCCTCTTTGAGGACGATGGTCTCCATCGTTTACAATTTTTTTTTTGAACAAGAAATTTTTGGTATTGACTCTATGTAATACAAATATTTTTACATTGATTCCAGTGATTTAAATGGCTCGATATAATATATTGAATTGTTTTTGTGTGTTTTCTTTATTCCTCTTCCTGCTGTTGATTGAGGTGTGAACCTTGGTGTATGTATTCAGTCACGGTACTGGGGCTGGAAAACGTTATCCTATTGGTGTTTTCATGCCACTTGCTGGTGTCTTGTCGTCTGGATGTTTCCGTTGGTTTTAATTCGGCAGCTGATGATTCTGAAACTAACTGTAATTGATTACGTATTGTGTTAGTGGGATGAGGTCTGTTAATCGTGATGGGTTTGGTTGTGATAGTAGTGAAAGTGAAGCGTTGATTGTCTCATTTGTTTTGTTTTTCCGTGTTCCGAATTGTCTGGGAGTTGTCTGGATTATTGCTTATTGTTTTCCTTTCTAATTTTTTCCTGTTTGTGGTTGAGTTCGCCAGTTTGGAATTGTTACAGTCTGTCATTGTTTTCCTTTTATTTGTTATTGTTGTTCCTTTTTATTCCATTACTTTATTATTGTTCCTTAAGTTTCTCTGTAACAGTCTAAGTTCTGAGTAGTTTCGTGTTAGTGGGGTGTGGAACGTTATTGTGATGTGGTTGGATGTGGCTGTGCGTGTCTGGTTGATCGATATGTTGTTTGATGTGATTGATATAATTTTAATGTGTAGAGAAGAGAAAAGAAAAAAAAATGAATGTCATAGGGAAATATAATAATGTAATAAAGTGTTATATGATAATTAGTAAAAATCGTAGGAATAATAGATAATTGTAAATGTTTAACCTAGGTCTTTAATTTACATTCATACCGCATTCATACTCCGTCGGAGTTTGTCTTATTGATATTTTTTGTCTCGTGTTTCGTCAGTTCGTCGTCTATTATCCGTGTTACTGTTTCTTGTATGTCTCGTAGTGTCCTGTCTGATTGTGTGTCCAGTAATGTCAACAATTGCGCTAATGCATTGTCGAGCGTAGTGTCGTTATATTGTCGTTTCCATAGGAGTGGGATCGGTACTTTTAGGATTTTTAGGGTTTTCGGGATCGTAGATTCTCGCCCAATAGGTTTGTTTTACTGTTTTCAAATTGATGTCGCAAGTTTCGAGATTTTGAAAATGTGGGTTAATCAATAGCTGTATCTCGCATTCAGCTCCATTAACTATTCGTTGTATTGGATTAAATTGTTTGCATATATACAAAGAATTCATCGGTTTGCAATTTACTAAGTTATGTAAGCTAAAGTGATTTTCGAAATTCTCGGCAATCGCTGTGAAAGATTATGCCGGTTTGATGAATGCGAAATGTGTAACTGACGGGGTCTGATGCATTGGGACGCATGTGTTCGTACAATTTAAACGGGGTTACGTGGGAATGGTGAGTTTTCCACTAGAATGCCATTGTTCATAGCGGCTGTGTGATATCTCCAACATGTGCCATTTTGATTTTGTCTACATGTACTACCTTTGTTTTGTCGTTGTCGATTTGGAGCTTGATATTGTTACGGTTGAGAATTTCCACAATAGTGTATGGGCCGGTGTAATGGGGATCTAATTTTCCTTTTCGAGGTTCCTTCAATAGGAATATTTGTTGTCCGACTTTGAAATTTTGTGTTTTTGTCTTCCTGTCGTAATATCGTTTTGTGCGTTCCTTTGCCGCTAACTGCTTTTCGCGTGTCGATTGTCGGATTTCTTTTAAATTTCTGTATAGTGTTAGCAGATAGTCGTCGTATGTCGCTAGTTTTTCAGGAGGTGGGAATTCGGATGGTAGTGAGGCTGGTTTTCCGAAGACTAACTCGTATGGTGTGTACGCTGTGCTTTCGTGGACACTCGTGTTGTGAGAAAGTGCCGCGAATGGGATGAGTTCGTGCCAGTTTTTGTCCATATCGATGTAATGTTTGAGGTATTCGATGAGACTGTGATGGCTTCGCTCTAACGCTCCGTTGGACTGTGGGTGGTAAGTTGTCGTTCGGTACTGTTTGATTTTGAACAGTTCTGCGAAAGATGCGAATAGGTCTGACATGAAGTTCGTACCCTGGTCGGAAAGTATCGCACGAGGTGCACCGAATGTCGTTATGAAGCTTGTTGCTAGTGCTTTAGATACATCGCGAGCTGTTGTTTGTTTAAGTGGAACCATGACGCTGAATCTGCTGAATAGATCGATGATCGTGAGGATGTATTCGTGACCGTCCTTTGTTTTTGGAAGAGGTCCGACGATATCTATTGCGATTTTCTCGAAAGGCTGAGTTGGAGTGTCTGTTATTATCATAGGTGCTCTGTTTTTTACGCGAACGAGTTTGTTCTTTTGGCATTTTTGGCAGGTTTTAATGAATTCCGTGACGTCTGCTTTCATGTTTTTCCAATAGTATCGAGCACATATGCGTTTGCGAGTTTTCGAGATGCCTCTATGTCCTCCGATTGTTGATTCGTGTGCTTCCTTCATTATGGGTTGTCGGTGTAACTTCGGTGGTACCATCATAATTCGTTCGCACAACGTTATTCGTATTTTTGGCTCAACCGTGATTTGTTTAATGTAGGTTTTGATGTTGTCCTAGAGAAATTGATCGATGATCTCAGGATCTTTGGCCAGTGTGCATGATTCGAGTTTGTCCCTTGTCAGGATTTTGATGACTGTCCCGATGCACTTCTGGACCATATGCCAGTCGGTGTTATCTGTGCATTTCCCTTTGCATATCATGGTGAAGATCCGTTTGGTTTCACGGCGCGTTATAAATATGTGTCCAGCCCTTGGTTTCTCCTTGCGAAGGTCTTCGCAGTTGATTATGTTTTTCTCTACGAGGATTTGCGATATTGTTGTGTTCGTAATACAATCCGCTGCGAGAAAATGAGCGATGTTATCCTTTTGTGTGAGAATACTTTTCCGGCTAATTATGACGTTGCTGTTCGATGTCATTTGTCTCTGATTTATCTCGGTCGTTGGTGTTTCCGGATCTTCAGATTGTTCTTCCCATTCCGAGGTCGTTGCGTTACCTTCGTCCGATATATCTGTGTCTTCGGTGAACGACTGACGTTCGGCATCTTCGGTCTGAGTCATGCGTCTTGTTTGCAGTGCCGCTTTTGGTAATGCCGGGCGTTTCCTGTGGTATTGTGATGGCTCGTACGGTGGATCTCCGTCGGATTCGTTTTCGTGCGTTTCGGTTGCGAGGTTACCGTAATTGTTCGTTACCGCTGGAGGGGATTTGTCCGTTGTCACGTCATTTTTCTTCGGTCGGCCAGGTCGTCGTTTTTGTGTTGGTACCGGGCTGTCTTCGTCGGTCGATTCTGGTGGGCGAATCGGTGGTTTCAGCGTATCGTTGTTCGTTTGATATTGGCCTGTTGACTGCTCTCGCGATTCCTCCGATATCTCGCGAGTCGAGTCATAACTCGTCTGATTGTCGTCGAGTTGTGGCGGCGAACGGAAGTTTGGTTCGGTCGCCTGGTCGCCTGACGTCACCGGTGAGCGGAAGTTCGGTTCCACTTCAGGATGTTTTGTGGTACCCTGTTCGTTCGCTGTTGAATGTAATTGGGACGTTGGCCTGATCTCCGATGCTTCGGCTGTATTGTCTCCTATATTTGGCCTGTTGACCGACTCGTGTGTCTTTGGCTCACTTCTCCCGTTGTTGGTTTCTTTCCCGCTTGATGCGTGTTCATCTTCTTTACTTTGCTCGTTTGATTTTTCTTGTTTCCGTTGTTGTCTTATATTGTACTCGTTGATTAGTTTTGTTAATTTATTTTCGTCGTTTGCATTCTGCTTCATTTGTTTTAAATTATATTCGTCGATTAGCTTTGTTAGCTTATTTTCGTTTGCTTTCGATGCACGCTCCTGTTAAGCGTTGTATTCGTTGATTAATCTGTTTAGTTTGTTTTCTTCTTTGTTTGTTTCCATTCGTTTTCCTTTTTCATTATCTTCCGGGTTCGTGGTTCCTTCAATCGTTGAACTTTCGTTTGGTTGCCGAGTCGTTTTCCGTTTGTCTGTCGTGAGTTCCTCCTCTTCCGTTACCGTATCGCAGTTGTTATCGTCGATATATGGATTTACTTTTTTGTGTGTGCTTTCCTTCATCGTTCTCCGTGGTCTCCTATCTGAGTCTTCGTTTTCGGTGTCGGTGCCTGATGGTTCCGAGTTGCTGTATGTTGTGACGCGTTTTTTCTTGGGTGATGGATTTCCTGATTGTTCGTCCGACGTTGGTCTTCCGCGCGTATCCGGCTGGTGTGTGGTTTTCGCCTTTTTCGTGTCGTGATGTTCGTTGGTCGATGATTCGCTCCGTAATCGAATCGGTAGGATCTTTGATGGATTCCTTGACACGGCGTCCGCGACGACGTTGAGTTTTCCAGGTTTATGGTGGATGTCGTATTCCTAATCACTTAATAGGGCTTGCCAGCGTTGTAGTTGTTGTGGTGGGTTGGGTTTGGTTGTGAGGTATACGAGTGCTCTATGGTCTGTCACTATTGTGAAATGTTTCCCGTAAAGATAATGTCTGAAATGTTCGACCGCTTTTACCACTGCTAACAGTTCTTTATGTGTGGTGTCGTACTTAATTTCGGCGTTCGTGAGGGCTCGAGAGTAAAATGCTACTGGGTGATCGAAATTTTCGTGTTGTTGGCTCAAAACCGCGCCGATGGCATAGTTAGAAGCATCGGTTGTTAATGTGAATCGCTCGTTGTGATCTGGGTATCGTAAAATGGGTTGGCTGATGATTTTATTTTTTATTGTTTCGAAAGCTTCCTGGCACTCGGCTGTCCAATTGAATTTTTCGGATTGTTTTAATTGTTTCGTCAAAGGAGTGGATATTTTTGCGAAATTTTGGATGAACCTTCGGTAATAATTGGCTAGCGCGTGGAATTGTATGATCGTCTTTTTGTCCGTTGGGGTTGGAAAATTTTTGATCGCCTCGACTAAATCTGGTTTTGGTTGTACCCCTTTTTCGCTAATGACGTGACCCAAATATGCTACCTCTTTACAGAGAAATTTACATTTGTTTGTCTGCAGCGTCAGACCTGCGTCAGTCAATCGTTTCGCGAGTCGCCTAAATTTTTTCTCGTGTTGTTCGAGATCGGTTGCGTAAATAACAATATCATCCACATAAACGAAAAGATCTGCACCCTGGAGTCCAGATAGTATCGAATCCATTGCTCTCTGGAATGTAGCCGGTGCGTTCCGCAATCCGAATGGCATTCGATTGAATTCGTAATGTCCACCCGGTGTGGAGAATGCTGTTTTCGGTTTGTCTCGAGGGTGCATCTCGATTTGTCGGAAACCGGATGCGAGATCAAAAACTGAGAAGTATCGTGATTTGCCCAATTGGTCGAGAATGTCTATGATGTTTGGTAACGGGTATGCGTCGGGGATGGTTTTTCCGTTGAGTTTCCGAAAGTCGATAACCATACGCCACCTTTTTTTGCCTGAATCGTCTGATTTTTTGGGGACTATCCAAACCGGAGAGTTATATGGAGACAGGGATGGTTGTATAATGTCTTTTTTCAATAGGTCCTGTACTTGTTCGTTTATTTCGGATTTGTGTACTTGAGGGAATCGATATTGTTTGGTGTTAATGGGTCTATCGTCGGTGGTATTAATTTCGTGTTTCACTACAGTCGTGTATCCAAGTCGTTCATTAGGCAGGTTAAACAGATGAGGATGTCCTGAAACAAGCTGGTATACACTGTCTTTCTCTGTGTCATCTAGATGATCTAGGTGCAAGAGTGACTTCACCGTTTCGGACCTTTCTTTGTTTCCGTCTGTAACTGCCAAGCAAATTGCTGCGCGGTGCTCGTCCTGAGTATCGCGAGAATCGCTTTTAATGTCGACAGGTGTTTTGGATACTTGTTCGATCGGCTGCAGTTCGACAATTGGGATTGCGAAAGAGATGTCATGGCTGGTTGTGTTAATCGCCCCTATATACGCTATTCCGCCACGGTTCGTTACGATAGCGTTGCCGAGAAACAGACCTTTGTTCGTTTCGATCTTTGGTATAAAGCCTTCAGATAAATCGGTGTCTTTTATTCGGATTGATATCAAAGATTTTGATCTGGCAGGGATGTTAATTTCTTCCTGGGTCTCGAATGGTATTATGGAGTCGTCAAATGTGATGCAGGCTTTTGTGTATAATATATCAGCGGGTGTATGTTTGAAAAATGCATCTCCGAGAATTGCATCGTATGGGATAGGGATAGTGTCCTCGACGACATGGAATTCGACGTTAATGTTTTCGATTCGGATGGTATATTTGCCGGTTGTGTATAATATACCTTCGGTAATTCCTGAAAGTTCGTAAATTATTTGTGGGTCGATTTTGTTTTTATGCCGTATGATAGATATTTTAGCCAAATTTATTTGTGAGCCTGTGTCTACCAGGAATCGAGAATTTCGTTTGTTTGTATCGGGTGAGTTAATGGCGACTGTTGGTGGTTTTCGCCGTTTGGTGAGCCCTAGGCATATTGTCGCTTTTCTGATTTCCGGGTTACTTGATTTTACTGGGTCGACGTTGATGCGCGTTCTGTCGAGGGGCTCCGCGTCGCGCTGTTCCGCGGAGATGCACTCCCGTTTTTTGGCGCGAGATCGTTACATTTGTTCACGTTCTCTGCCCTTGTGCCTGAATTGTCTCGGCGGCTCGTGTGACCGTTTCTATCCTGTGAGTTCGTACGATAGCGGTCGCGAGAGTTATCGCGGTATCGATCGCGAAAATTATTTCGATGTTGGTCATGGGCGTTGTTTTGGTAACGGTCGCGAGAGTTGTGACGATATTGATCGCGGGGGTTATTACGAGGGTCGTCACGGGAATTATCGGGATATTGGCCGTAGGAGTTGCGATATCGGTCTCGAGAATTATTTCTATATCCGTTTTGTGAGTTTCTGTGTTGGTTGTCGCGGTGGTTGTTGTATTGGTTTTGCGTGTATTGGTTTCGTGAGTTATAATTGTTATAATTTTGCGGATTGTACTTGTTATAATTTTGCGGGGTGTAAGTGTTATAGTTTTGTGTTCTTTGACCAAATTGATTTTTGCTGGGGTTTCCGAATTGTCGTGGTCCTTGGCGGGTTTTTCTCCATTTCTCTCTCATTTTCGCTAACGTTATGCATTCCGATGTTACATGGCCTCCCTGTTGGTGAAATTCGCAATATTTTTCATTTATACTCCTATTTGTTTCCGCGAATCGGACTCTAGCTGTTTCTGTAATCGTTTCCTCTGGTTCGGCTACGCGTGATCGATTTTGGTTCACTGTTGCGCGCCTTTGCAATTCCAATTCGATATTTGTTGCCTCGTCTATAGCGTTGTCTAGCGTTTCTAAGTTTCGGTGAAGTAAGAGATTCGCGATTCTGTCCAAGAGATCTCGTACGAAAGCTTGGATTACGGCTTTTTTCTCTTCTGCCGTTCTTTTCCCTAGGTACGCCCTGTCTTCTGCCGCTGCGTATACTTCCGATAGTCTTTCAATGATTTGATTCTGCAAGACTTTTACTCGAAGTCCGTAATCGAGGACTGATTCGTTGAATTTTTGTGACGTTGATTTTAGTTCGAGTCCTAAGTCTGATAATTCTAGCGGTTTTTTGTATGCCCTCTTCAGATCTGCGAGAAGCGCGTCTAATGTATCGTATGTTTTCCCATCTGTTAGTTCGTATGCTCTGCCGGTTAATCTAAATATTATTGCGTTTATTAAATATCGATGATTTGGGTCGGGAGCGGTTTGCTGTACCCGTTTACACCTGCTAATGAAACTTTCGATTGTTATATTTCCGTCGCCGAATTGTGGGATTACTTTTGTTAGGTCGTTATATGTTGCGGGGTTCTGGGGTGCGGGGTTTGCCATTTCTGTCTCGTCGCTTTCCCTGTCTTGGTCTGCCAGTACGTGTCGATAAAATGTATTGGAGGTGTTTTAGCGTCCTATTCGGCGCCTAGGTGGTCGTATTGGCCTAATTATGATTCGATATTTTTCAAGAAGAGCGGTTGAAATCAGTTCTCATGTACGAAAATTATTTTTGAGGCGCGCTGTAGCGGCGTGTCCGCTAGTGATTCGAGTGACGCAGTTTCTTGTCGCGCGGGCGAGAGTGAGAGGGAACGATGAGAGTTGCTTGAGGGAGCAATGGTTATAGAAACGTGAATGGGTGTATGTGTGTGTGTGTGTGAGGAATACATATGGTCGTAGAACCGACGCACGCTCGCAATACAGAGTATGAAGAGAGTCCATGCACGAATTTTAAAGAAAAATTTGGGTGGTACTTACGTAAGCGCCAAGATAATTGTAAATAATCCCATTTCGTGCTGTTTTTTTTTTTTTCGTTTCCTTCCTGCTACAATTTCCATTCTTTTTTTTTTCTCTCGGCTTTCAGCGTTGATGGACCACACTCACTCACTCGCTTGCACCACACTGTTTTTTTTTTTTTTTTCACACAAGTTTCTTTCTCACTTCTTTTTGTTAGTTTTGTAGATTGCGGAGTTCAGATCTCACTTCTGACGCCAGTTGTGATGGTCGAATACGGAATGAATAAATGAATGATAATCGGAAATAAGAGTAAGAGTTGAGCGTTTATTGATTGGTCTTTACGGTTGAACGGGTGGAGATGAACTGAGGATTAGGACTAGCGCTAATGAAGTGGAGGAAGTGTGAAGTGGAGGGGATGGTCAAGTTGCATTGTTCTGGACCGTGGGACCGTGGCCCAGGGATGCTGTGTGGCGAAATAGGAGGTGCTGATGTGTGTGGGAACGAGGTGATAACAGGGTTGCTGTAGGTGTAAGGTGTTGTGTGGGAAAGAAGTGGTTATAGGATAGGGCCGTTACATAGCGAAAATTCGACTTCTCCAAAGTTCGAGCGATGAATCATCTTCGTCAGCATCCTCATCGACACACCATATTGATGAGCAATCGGGATTGCAGAAGGATGAAAATAACTTCATCAATGATGCATCGCGACGGGGAAGAATTGAAGAATGCGTTCGATGGATGGATCAAAACCAATATTCACGCGAGTTCGAGCAAGCTGATGGAGCTGTAGCTGGACCAACTGGTGGCGGGAATCAAGCATCCCCACCACCACTAACACCATTGAAAGAGTCTCTCAATGTGTGCGATATGCGTCAAAGATCGCCATCCCCGCCAGTTGAGGAGGCACCAACGCAAGACGATGTTGCTGACAACTGGGTGTACCTTGAATATGATGCCGCTCGTGTAAACTATGCTAATCAAGAATATGGTAGCGATGATGATGATGATGATGCATCAACATGGATTCCATCATCACCGGCAGATTCTGGTAATTTTAATATGACTCTTAAAACTCTATATAATTAAAACGCCGTTCAGATTCTTACGCTTTTGAAATATCTCTGTTGCAGGGTATGAATCGTGCGAAATCGAAAATCTTGCATGGCGAGAGCGACGCGTTGCGATGTTGAGTGAGAGTGAAAATGAGGAATGAAAAAATTTTGTATACAAGTTTCAAACAAATCAATTTTATACGGTAGATTTATTTATCCAACTATTGTGAGTATTGTCAAAACCAAGCCATTTTACAAATATTTTATATCCACGTTTCTTCAATACTTTCTCAACGAAATAAACATCGGGATATTTCACTTTGAGGAGCTCTTGTTCGTAGAAACCGCCACCGATGGGTTGATCTCGATGATCCTTCAGCTGGTACATCGTTGGATTCGTACTTGTCACTCGCTCAATCGTAAATATTTATTTTGTCCAATTCGGGGTGTAACGTTTCTCGACTGCGTTCTTAAATTTGCTGATTCTCACTTTGTCGCCGATTTTGTATTTTGCCGGTTTTTTCGTAGGAGACGTGATTTTCTTGTAAATCTCGCGTAAAATTTGTTCCTCATTAGCTGTATTAACATTTTTTGGTTTCATCTTAATTGTACGATGTACGGTATTGTTGTATTCGGAAATCATATCATCGAGAATGTCTATCCATTTGTAATTTCCGCGAAGACTGAATCGTATCCACATTTTATTTTTTAGTGTGTGACTGAAACGTTCGCAGATCGAAGCTTTTAAATTGCTGTATGTCGAGTACATGTGAATGTTGAATTTTTCCATCAGCGCCTGAAACTCGGCATTGTAAAACTCTTTTCCACGATCGACTTGCAAGTTTTTCGGTGTTCGACCCTGAACTAGTATTGATTTCATGGCCAATGTCGTATCTCTTCCTGTTTTACTTTTGATCGGTACAGCCCAGGCATACTTTGAGAATACATCGATAACGGTGAGGAGGAACTTCTGCTTAGAGTTTCGGTGAGCGTAAGATGACATATCGACGAGATCGGCCTGCCACGTCTCATCGAGACCGCGTATATCAACACGTCGACGGATGTAATTTCTTCGCGCCGGCTTATGTAGCTCTCTCACCACGGTCTCTGTCTCGCTCATGCTCGAGCGCGTGCAAGCGGTTGTCCAGTAGCGCGAGCACTTCAGAATTTTTCACTGATAACGCGTGTACAGCTTCTTGGTCCGCTTTAAACTGGCTCAAGCGGCTCTTGACACTATCGATCATTAACATATAATCACCGCTACTACTACTTTGCTTCAATGTTTTCAGCTCGTTTTCCAACAGCACAATGAGCTCGGAATTGCGTTTCGTCAGATTTTCAAGATTTTCATGATTGATTTTTTTATGTCTTATATGCTCCGTGAGTTGCGGCTCGAGTGCACGGATCATCATGTCATGATTATCAATATCCTCCCGTACAGAAGATGTAACGTGATGTATCTGCCGTACTTCTTGTTGCATTGCGCTTCGCATCACTCTCACTGAAATCGCATCATTCTCGTCTATCGGATCAGCCAAATTACACAAACGTTTTTTATCAATATCGTATTGTCCATCGCGAGTAATCTTGAATCCTTTGCCTCGAGGTCCGCGAACATTTTCACTTCCACTTTTTGGCTGCAATTGGCGTCCAAACACGTCAACGCTCATCTTGCGAATGTGCAACAAGATCTTGGTGAGAATCGTTTTAATGAATAATTCCAGCCTCGCGTAACTCTTTAATGATTGATACAATTTCGTTGGAATGAGACAAGTTGCCGGCTGCTTGAGATGCTACGAGTAAACGTAAACGATCGACCAATTTGTTAGGATCATCCCAATAAACATAATCGAATTTGGTATTTTTTTCAACCACTTTATGGATACCTCCGCCAATATGTTTTCTCGATGCGATTTTTGCAATATATGTTTTGAATTTACAAGTATTATCCCTTCGTATCGCTTCACCGGCTTTGTAAAACTTTTTATGAGCGTTCGTTGTAATTACGATATCTTCATAATTTTTTACATCATCCTCCGTGATAGTCTCGATATCGGGAACTTTTTTGAACAATAGCTCGATCAATCCGACAGTTTTTGCATACTCTCGATCTCCCACGCGAATCTTCGGTGAATCAAAGTTTATCGATGAATCGCCAATTTTCAGTTTATCATTGGCGGGAAGCCGAACACCGTAAAAAACATCGAAATTCGTTTTTCGATTTGTTTGTAATAACACGATATATTCGTTGATCAATTGGTCAACGTTGCGGGCTGATTTTTCATCATTATCACTCTCATCCATACTTGTATCATATGTTGATTTGAAGGAGACATCATCATCATAAGACGTATCAGTTTTTTTAACATCCTCCTTTCCAAACGAATCATCGTGTTCTTCCTTAACGTTTTTTTCTTCTTTTTTTACTTCCTCCTTGATTGGATGATCCCCATTCCGTATTAACGTTTCCAGCGGTGTGACTGTAGGTTTGAAGACTTCCCGCCTCATGAGTTCGACATCATCCTTGCTGCTTTTCATCATACGATGTTTTTTTCTAATCGCTTCGCTCGCTCGAACAAGCTGATGCAACACATCTCGCTGTTTTTTATGCTCCATGTTGTCGCTATAGCGACGCTGATGATACTGCTGTTTGTTGGATACAACAAAGTAATTTAATGGTGAGGAAAGTATCAAAACCCCGTCGGTATCTACCCTTGTTCACTTCGCTATCCTTGTCAATCGTGACAAATCCGTATTTATCAGAATTCCATCATTCCGAACAAACGCTCTTGAATTGCGAATAAGTCATATCCGGGTTAACATGATCGTTATACACATGTTTCAAATTCATATAATCCTGCTTGAATAGAACAAGAAAGTTCGTATTATCTCTTACGAGATGCTTAGGAATGC
This sequence comes from Heteropelma amictum, assembly GCA_959613375.1. NCBI lineage: Eukaryota > Metazoa > Arthropoda > Insecta > Hymenoptera > Ichneumonidae > Heteropelma > Heteropelma amictum. The sequence continues at coordinate 1,623,563 of OY390725.1, forward strand.
GAGCATACGTCTGACAAAGATAGAAGCAGTCGACAATTTCGTGTCTTCCCATGGAGAAAAAGGCCCTCATATTGTCTTGTTTCTCGCACGCAACATCGTCAAAGATGATTATCGAGTGAGGTCGCGCGTCGCTAGGTGACACCACTTGTTCGTGCTCGTTGAACGGATGATATTCGACCTCGTTCACCGGTTCGAGCAATCTTTCGAGCAATTTATACTTTGGTTGTTTCAACGGTTTTGAATTGAGGTAAATGTTCTCAAATTTCAGTCCATTGGGATGTATTACGAGCGAGAGCAAAGCATTGGTTTTGCCACAATTTGATGGACCGCAAAACACAGCACAAATAGTATTAGGCAGCAAATCACCATGGCGTTTTTGTCTCTTCTCCGCTCGCTTAAATTCATCGAAATTTATTACAGGCAATAGTCCCATCTGTGAACTCATCTTGACCGTGACTGATGGAAATAGGTATAAGTAGTATGCTTATAACGATTGATGTCTCAGTTGCGAATGTTTTCCCGTCTGATGAACATATGTGGAAAATGCCGAAAGAAGACGATCCGAAAAATCCTATAACCGACAGTTTGAAGAAATTTGCGAATCGTCACTATTCCAATCCTAACATTAGAGGAAGTACACAATTTACGGGTGAAGTTGATCCGGGACGATACAGTGCAGTTGGTGATGAGAAGAAACAGTGTAAATAGGGATATCGCGAGCATCGAAAACTGTCACGCGGAGCATGATCGTTGGCGCGAAAAACAAAAAACGTGGAAAAGGAGCCGTCAACGATTTGATTAATAAGCTTCTATTCGAGTTACACACACCGGGATATCAATATTGCGGGCCTGGCACGAAATTGTCTAAGCGGCTTGCTCGAGGCGATCCTGGCGTTAATCCGCTCGACGCGGCTTGCAAAGAACACGATATCGCGTATTCAAAAAATAGGGAGAATATTGCGGTGCGACACGCGGCTGACAAGGTGCTGACCGAGGAAGCGTGGAAACGAGTATTCGGCAGAGACGCCAGCTTAGGCGAGAAAGCGAGTGCCCTGAGTATTGCTAATATCGTGAAGGTTAAAAAGAAATTCGGTATGGGGGTCAAGCCAAGTTTCAAAAAAGTTGTCGCAGCAGCACGAGCAACGATGATTCGCAGCGGTGATTCGAGAGCACTCATCAGATCCGCTCTCAAGGGTGCTCGGAGCGTGACGAAAAGAGCAGCAGGATGTAAAATGCGCGATCCTCGTGTTATACGAGTGCCGAAAAAGATCGATGGTTTCTTGCCGTTTCTCGTGCCGATTTTCGCGGGGCTCAGCGCTACCGGGGCATTGGCCGGTGGTGCGGCGGGTATAGCGAAAGCCGTTAACGCTGCTCAGGCAGCTAAACGAGAATTGGACGAACACAAACGACACAATCGAACGATCGAGGCTATTGCATTGGGCAAAGGCTTACATCTTAATCCATACAAGCAGGGATTGGGTCTTCATATAGCTCCAAAAAACGTGAATTGAAGCTACCGCATCGACCGCTCACCGACGCGGATCTCTGTAAATACGCACGGATCATGAACATTCGACATTTTCGAGGCGTTTACATGCGGGATAAACTGCCAAAGAGCGGACCGCTGAAATACGAAACAGCAATTGTGAATTTGGATGAGAATATCGGTCGTGGTACACACTGGGTTGCGCACAAAAAATTTAAAAAAAAATCGATTATTTCGATAGTTTTGGCGACCTTCGACCACCATCCGAACTCATGAAACATTTCGGTGTCGGTAGCGTGAATTACAACTACGAGAGATTCCAAGACTATGATACAATCGAGTGCGGTCATTTGTGCTTGAAGTTTCTCTGCGATCAATTGGATTTTGGTGAAAAGTATGCGTTATGTTAACGTACAGGGTAAAACAGGGAGGTCAGTCGTAAATTAACCATCATGGATGATAGTTCCACATTAACGATATCGGGAACTTCGTCCATACTCGAGGCGCAATACTTTCCACCGATCGAGCTCTCACCTCACAAATATTATAGCCTCGGTCTCATCGAATTGCTAAACTTCAATTCCATTCCTAACATCGACTTTCAAAGTAATAGATTTTACGTTTGAGATGAGATATTGACGATACCTACGGGCAGCTACGAGATTAAAGATATTGAGAAATACGTACAGTCGGAGTTGTCGCGTAAAGATATTATTCTCAATATAAAGCCCAATAATAATACTTTGCGTAGTAAAATTAAGTGTAATCGCGAAATAAATTGTATACCTAATGATTCTATCGGACGCTTGTTGGGATTTACACCGCGTATTTTGAGTGCCGATAAAAGACACAAATCCGATCTACCGATAGCCATTCTCAAAGTGAACGCCCTGCGAGTTGAGTGTAACATCACCACGGGAGCTTATATCAACGAGCGAAAAGTACACACGATTCACGAGTTTTTTCCGACAGTCCCACCTGGTTACAAAATCATCGAAGTACCGGCACATGTGACTTATCTGCCGATCACCAGCAGAACGATAGATTGCATCAGACTTCAGATAGTCGATCAGGACGGTGATATAGTCCATTTTCGCGGTGAAGTTATTACGATTCGTTTGCATATAAAATCGCAATGGGCATAGTTTACAACGGAATTCTTAATAAACCGACATGGCTTGCGGTGGACAGTCGTCGATCAACGCGCAGAGCGTTAACACCTCAAAACGTGCTGTTCCTGCAGAGTCTAGGCTTAAAAATTCGCGAAAAAAACGCGTGAGACATGAATTTTTGTTCTGCGCTTTGGCCATATGCTGTGTACAATGGAGGAGGAAATAGTTAATATTCAGAACCCCGTCATCTTCGATGAATCCATCACACATTGTGAGATTCATGCTCATCAGCCGTATGCATCTGCAACCTTCAACAACAGCGATGAAATCCGCATCTCCATTCAGCATCAAGATCTCTGCATACTACCGAGTCACAGCTCCTTACATATTGAGACAGGAAAATGAAGGATGGCCTCGACGTGGTCATTTTGCGGCGTTGTAAGTAAGACATATTCGGCATAAGACACGGACACGCGCGTACTTTCGATTACGGCAACAGGGCATACAGCCCCCGAGACGCAGCGAGGATTCGACAGGGAAGACACTCCTCTGTTGGTCACGCGTGGTGACGGTAGTGTCTGTCCGTTAAACCGCCCCTGTAATAGCCCTCGTAATACCGACGTATTTGAGCTCGTCAAGCGTGTGCGTATAATTAGGCGTGGTGTTGGCGGCGTATCTGCGAGCGCAGCGGGGCGATTGAGTGGCGTTGACCCCGGTCGGGGGGTTCACCGGAACTGAATTCGTGCGACGGTATTGTAAGTACGGAATAAATTGCATTACTCCCGGAATTGCGCACTCTGCTTCTGCAGCTACTTGGGTCCCCAACTGTTCCCCTCCCTTTTCCACTGAATATCGAGTTGGAGAGATAAGAGTCGTGGCCAAGCGAAACATTACCGAGAAGCTAGACTCATGCAAATTAGCTGGCGCCCAACTATAATTAAAATTAATAATCAAATACAGCCAACTAGAGCCTCACCAGCCGATGGACCCCGGCCGCGGTGAGTGAGGGAAGTAAGTCCCGTCTCATTTGGCGCCCAACGTGGGGCAAAGTTGGAGAATTTTCAAAGTCATTAACGAAATCTAGCTTAAAGAATTTTCTTTTTCTATTCAATGAATCGCTAAAGGGATACTATTTGTCAACCATTAATTGAATTATTTTCCCCAAACCTTTTAACTAAATGCCAATTGTTCCCCATGAAATCGTATATGTCGTAATTTATATAAACGTTGCATGTTAACTTATTCTAAGTATCGAAACGTAATCAATACGACAAAATCGGGTAAATTATACATAGCATTATCGAATGAAATTTTGTTTTTGCGTCGTGCCGGACCGAGCTCGAATATAATAGTAGGTAAACATTTGAAGGCAGTATGCGAACCGAACACAGCCGTTTCGTATAGTACGAAATAATGTTTCAGAACTTCTTCTGACAAACATCTAATATCGTTTATTTCCTTCTCCTGTTACCTTTTGCTTCGTATTTCGCAGAAGAATATTTCAAATATTCCAGAATTAAGTTGAGGAAAATATTTGTTCTCTCGACTCAAAAAAAAAAAAAAAAAAAAAAAAAAAAAAAATTCTATGCACGTAATGAACGATCAAATAACTGTCAATTGAAATAATAGTCAGAGATTTCCTCTGGCCTCGTGCGAAATTTGCGAATAACATAGTCGCACTTAATTGCGATCACCGCTTTAACCTTTTAGTTAGGTAAGAATCCTTTGTGAATCAGGAATGTAGCATCGACTTGTAGCCGTATTGCCGAGTCAATTTTATGTAACTGAATGATTCGTTGCGAATATTGCAACTACTGATGGAACCGTGATTATATCGTGTTATTTTGAGTTTATTTATTTATCTATGTGTCCATTTATTTCTGTATTTATTTCGGCATCTGTTTCTGTTTCATTATGGTTACTAGCTGAATGCTATATTCGTGAATAATAGGGATTGTATATGTAAATCTGTCAACGATCATTGGAACGACCCCGACTGGTGGAAACGAAAAATCTTCAAATGCGATTCTGTTCATCCGGTGATCTGTTTGATTAACAAACAAAAAAAAAAAAAAAAAAAAAAAAAAAATTTAATAATAATAATAATTAAATAAATAAGAAAATTACAAGTGTAAAACTTGTTTAAAAGATTCCTAGCCCCCGTTCTCGCGTTTCGTCAATTTTCGGGGAATGTTTTTCTCACCGCCAGGAAGAGCGACACGTTCGGGTAAAAGGATTGCTCGGGAAAATACCGAAAGCTTGCCAAAAATGCAGGATCCCGGGGTGACTCGTGATGAGGCGCTCCCCTCGACATCGGGGGAAAGGGAAATAGTGCGTAAGGAGGTAGAGCCTCCGACCGTTGACAATGGGGGGAATACAAGCGGTACTCTGCCTCAGAACATTGAAACGGTTGATTTTCGCAGAGACATTACCCTTAATTCTGCCGCGTCTGGACGGGGAATAACCCAAATGGGTAGAGGGAGGGGCTTATCACGGGGTAATACACCAGTCCCAGGGGGAGAAGGAAGGGAAACGCAGTTCGAACAAGCGATCGGAAATTTAACAAAGAATATGGAAAATATTGAAATAAAATTGAAAAGGGTTGAACTGCTAGAAGAAAAATTTAATAAACTGAATGTCTTCGAGGACACATTGAAAGTGATAATAGATAAGCTTAGCGCTTTAGAGAGGGGTGGGGGAGCCGCCGTGCCAGCTGAGGAGTCCATTGGAGTTTTGAATATTGAGAGCTTTCCGATTGCCACGTATGTCGGCAACGGCGACCGAACGAATACGAATCCGGATGATTCTTATGTTCAGCCACATTTAAAGGAAGTGGAGGGAGACGCTCGAGAAAGGTTTCTGAACCTCTCGGGGGCATTTGCCCGGTATTCCCGCGAGGACTTGCGAGGCAGCGATAGGGTCGTTACAGCGCAGCCTTGCTCATCGGGCACGATTAATGAAAACTTGCGAGGATGCGATAGAGTCGTTGAATCGTTAAGGAAAGGTATCAATAGTGTTCCCGTAAATCCGCGCGGACGCGATAGATTCGTCGAAACGGCGGTTGGACAATTTGATGATTTTGTAGTGAATGAAAGAAATCTGCGAGGACGCGATAGAATCGTCGAATCGCCGGCCAACCATTCCGAGAGTATTCATCGGAATGGAGGGCGACGCGATCGAGACGCTGAATCGGTTGAAGAGTTACCAAGTGACGGGGCGTTCAGGGCGAATGGAGCAGGAGGACAAGTTAATTCGGAAAGTAGTAGAGTTCGTTTTACAGGAGGCCATGTGGGTAGAGGAACAAGACCTCGTTCCCCAGGCATGGGTCAACGGAGTGACACTGAGGGAATCGAAAGAAGTCGTCGCTCGCAGGATTTCACGAGCGTGGCCGGAGACCGCGAGGGTCAACCGGCAACGGACGTACTCCTTAAATTAGCGCAAATCTTAAATGATCATTTATCACTAAACAATGCAAGATCGATGGGAGAACACGATGCGCGTACAGGAAGTCGACATACGGTCGACGGTAGGAGAGAGGTGAGTCGGGAAAGAGCAGCCAGTTGCGTAGGTAGATCTCGTCGCGATAGTCCTCCAATATCATCCCAAAGAGGAATACTGGCATGGCAGAGCGGCAATTCCTCAGAGAGTGACGATAATGATCGTTACCGCGATGGTGTCAATCTTCGATCGAACCACCACGATCGAACCTCGAACAATTTCGCCTCCTTAAATCATACAAGGGAACTGGATTCAGCCCTGAGGATTGGTCGGATCGTCGGAAATTGGAAGATTGTCTTCCCAAAAACTGAAAAGGATCCCGAACAATTCTTGTTCCTCTTGAAAGACCAACTGAGCGTTAGCGGTATTGACAAAGATATGTTCGTCCCATGTTTAGCAAACGTTTTCGAAGGGCCATATAGGGCGTGGTATTTGTTAAATAAACACCGATGGCAAACCTGGAGGGATTTTACTAAAGATTTTCGATTCCATTGGATCGCGAAGAAGGACGATGACCTACTTCTTCGTGAAGCCCGAGACCTGAAACTAGACAAAGACGAAACGTTAGCGGAATTCACGTGTCGAGCTCGTTTAATCTTCGAACAGATGCAAAATCCCCCATCCTTCCGCGATCAAATACAGCAAATTGTCGATAAATTCAATCCACAACTAACCTTCGTGTTATTGAACTTGCAATTCGATAACTACGAAGACTTTATACATTACATTAATAAACGAAAATATCGGTACCGACGATCGGTTGATAGCTATAGAGAGCTGCGAGGAAAATTCGGGAAAGTAAAATTCAATCTCGTACACGAAAACTCAAACGAAGATAGTAACGGAGCGACAGATAGCGATGAATTGACCGAACTAAACATGATCAAACCGAACATGCCAAGCACTTCGAAATATTCAAAAGTATCGTCTAATAAGTCAAAAAGTCTTACGAAACAGAGACTTGATAAAAATCTAGAGAATTTCAGTAAGGAAAGAAAGTCAACAGTAGTAAATCAGGAGGGAGAAACGAAAACAGATCCCCCAAGGTACACCAGGGATTTTAGCAAAATATTTTGCTTTAATTGCGGTACGTTAGGGCATTCAACACGCTTTTGTACTGCCGATCGGCAGGTTGTATGTCATCTCTGCCGTGCAATTGGCCACGTAAACAAGGATTGCCCCTCGAATTCGGGAAACGAGCAAGCCCGACGGTAAATACTCCTCAAGTCACCGTCACAAAGGGCATCTCTCAGAGGAAAACGGTTGACATTAACGAACCGGTTAGGGAAAAACAAATAAAAGACCTAGGTAATACGAATAGCCCCCTTAACATAGGGAAAACCATTAACTTAGGGGAGGATAAATTAACCGAAACTTTCGCGAACGCAAGTTTATCACGAGTATACGATAATGACGAAATGTCGGATGACGAAATGTCGGATGACGAAGTTGACAACGGCCCGGTCTGTCGAAGCCCTCCAACGACCGAACAGGGCAAGGAAACTCTGAGCCCTATTGCTCAATTATCAACGGTGGTAATGGAAGAGTACCCTAATTTAACAACTATTGCACACACGGAACCATTAGAGATAGACCGTCTAAAGTCATGGAGGCCGGCATCCGTATCATCGTCCATCGAAAACCTTCTCAATGAACGACGAATATTTCGCACTTGCGATCACCTGCACGAACCGCGGGAAATAATGCGAATACCCGTAGAAATCTCTATTTTCGGAGAAAAAATCACGGGAATTCTCGATAGCGGTAGCGAAAGATCCTATTTGAGTGAGGACGCGTACGAACGCGTAAAAAGCTTGCAAATCGGAGAGTTATCAGAGGATGTAACGTCAAAGTACGGCGTTCGCCTTGGCGACAGATCATTGGTCAAAACAGCGGGGGGCGCTTGTTTCGTGATCGACTTACACGATGTTTACGGACCACAATGGTTCAGTGTCCTCCCCGCCTTATCCTGCCCGGTGATTTTGGGAATGGATTTCTGGCTGACCTTCCAGGTTAAAATAGACTCTTCGCTGGGAACTTGGTCTCTCGAGGGGAGCAACCACTCTTTCCCAATGATTCGGCGCAATGTTACGCTGACAGAATTAAAAGCCTTGAGCGTGCAAGATTCTGAGAAATTAAAATGTGTTCTCGATGCCGAATTCGCGAAATGGGATCGAGACCCAACAGGGGTCACCGACCTGACATCACACGTGATCGAATTAACGGATCCAACCCCGCACCGTCAAAAACCATACCCACGCAGCGAGGCTGTTCGTGAATTTATCGATCAAGAAGTTGAGCGGCTACTCGAAAAGGGTTATATTAGATGGAGCAATAGCGATTGGGCCTGCTCGCCGGTCGTAGCGCCTAAATCCAATGGTGGGTTGAGATTTTGTATTGACTATCGTCCTGTAAATCGTCAAACGGTCAGGCCGGCGTACCCATTACAAAACATGAGATCGATATTATCTCAATTGCACCGAGCCAAATTCATCTCAACGCTCGACATGAGCGAAGCCTTCCATCAAATTCCCATGCATCCTGACAGTTGCAAATATACTGCGTTTGTCGTCGAGGGCAAAGGGCTATTGGAATGGGTCCGAATGCCGTACGGCTTGACCGGGGCACCCTCGACCTTCCAAAGCCTTATGGACCAACTTAAACGGCGAGTGGGGGAACTTATCCTGCAAAGGAGCTTCCCGAACCACTGGTTGGAACAGGTTTTCGCCTACCTCGACGATTGGATCGTTGTTAGTCAAAGTCTCGATGACCATCTTACTCTTTTGTCGCTATTGTTTGAAGTACTGCGTGAAGCAAGACTGAAAATCAATCGCGGGAAAAGCAGCTTTGCCTGCAAAGAGGTGAGGTTTTTAGGATACATCGTTGACGAATTAGGAACGAGGCCAAACCCGGAGAAAATCCAGCCGATTCTCGACTTTCCGGTTCCAAGGGACCGAACGCAATTGCGACAATTCAACGGACTCGTAAACTGGTACCATCGACACTTAAAAAACATCGCTCGGGTACAAGGCCCCCTGAATAAACTTACGAGTCCGAAAGTCCCGTGGAAATGGACGGAGGTCGAGCAAAAGGCTTTCGATGAGACAAAAATCGCTTTGTCAAACGCCCCTCGATTATACACGCCAATACCGGGACAGCTTTTCATCCTATACACCGACGCTAGCGATTTTGGGCTGGGAGCGATCCTAGTGCAAGAGGACCCCGAACGTGGCAAGGAAAACCTCCTCGAAGTCTTGAGCCGCCCCTTACGAGGTGCAGAAACGCATTACACTACCACGGAAAAGGAGTGTTTAGCAGTAGTATGGGCTGTGGGCAAACTGCGCTGTTATCTTGAAGGGATGCAGTTTAAAGTTGTTACAGACCATCAGGCCTTGCAATGGCTGTACAGTTTGAAAAACCCAGTCGGCCGACTTGCGAGGTGGGCTATTTTTCTCCTCCAACATGCAATGACTGTCGAATTTAGGCGCGGGACTACCAACGAAGCGCCAGATGCGTTATCCCGTATGTACGACGTCGACGTCGACCCCCTGGGTTGGGAAGAATTGATCGAGCGAACGGTTCAAGGGCAGCCTCACCTGACGACTATCTGCGATAGCAATTGGTACGAGACAAAGAAAGAACTGGTCGAAAAGTATCCTGAACGCTACGCAGGATGGAAGATCGAAAGAGGTGAGCTTTATTACTATCGGCCCGACGTCTCTAAATTATTTATCGACGACGAAAACCCGTGGAAGAAGGTCGTTAAACCGACAGACATTTTAACAGTTTTGCACGACAACCACGAAACTCCGCAGGCAGGACACCTGGGTAGGGACAACACACATGAACGTATCCGTCGAACATATTATTGGCCGGGGATGTCTCAAGACATAAAATCTTACGTCGGAGATTGTGATACTTGTAGTAGGGTAAAATTCAATCAAAACCCTCTGAAGGGCCCGCTTTCGACAAGACCCCTTATAAAACCATGGGCTCAAATAGCGGTTGACACCGTGGGCCCCCTAACCCGTTCGAAGCGCGGCAATGCTTATCTGATAGTAGTACAAGACATGTATACTAAATTCGTCGAACTATCACCAGTACGAAGACCAACGGGAAAAACGATCGTAAAATTATTAGATGCTATTTTTGACAGATGGGGCGCGGTTCCGGAGTCAATTATTACCGACAACGGCACGGAATATGTAAATAGCGAGGTACGAGCCCTTCTGACCGCTAAAAGAATAAATCATATTACAACCCCGTTAGCACATCCTCAGGCTAACCCAGTCGAACGAGTGAACCGCACGATAAAACCCATGATCGCTGCTTTTCTTAAAGGTGACCACCGCGAGTGGGACGAGAACTTGACCAAGTTACAGCTCGCGTTTAACACGGTATCCCATGCGGGAAGTCGAGTAACACCATTCTATCTGAATTTCGCGCGCGAGCCAGATATTGTCACCCGCGAGCGCTTCATTGACGAGATCACACCGGTAACGGATGCATTGGTAGAAGAATGGGCAAAAAGGATAGAGAACTTTGACGAGTTACGACATCGGGTAGAGGCTCGGGTAAAATCCTACCGAGAGAAACAGCTTGCCAAGATTAATTCGAGCCGGTCGGGAGGAGTCGATATAGAGATTGGAATGGAAGTTTACTACCCCAATAAAAAGCTAAGCAACAAAGCAGAGGGTTACGCTGCAAAGCTAGGTCACCGGTATGCTGGCCCCGCGAGAATTAAACGACGCATCGGACCAATGATCGTTGAATTAGTCGGTAAAAACGATAAAATTGTAGGAAAATATTATGTGACCGATCTAAAATTCCCGCGAAGAAGCCCGCGAGATCATTGTATCACCCACCGTGGGTAATTATGTCGACGATTTCGAAGGAATACCATCGGGATCTACCCAACGAAGCCTGTGGAGGGATTTCGGAAACCGACGTGGAAATAAACGAACAAATCAAGGTGCCTAGCCGTCTACAAAGTCTTTTGACAAAGGCCCCAGCCCGAGAGTGTGTGAAGTGCCTTGCGGAGTGAGATTGAGAAAGGGCGCGACGATGTAGCCCCGGGAATCGTTGACGAAGCGCTGGGAGGGGAGAGACCGAAATCGAGCTACAAATTGAAATCCTCGAAGATGCCGAATCATCGGGCGCTCGGTGAGATCACTCCGAAACTCGGTCGATGGACCGTGAGGCCCATCCGGTCGACAACGATGGGGTGTCGACATCTCAACTGTGGACCATGATCCGAACCACCAGGCTGCTGGAGGGTGTTCAAACTTTCCACCACCAAGGTTAAAGGGAAATAACCCGTGCCCGTCACCGTACTTGCGGTCGACACAGGGAACCTACATCACCGTTGCGGAAAAGCCGCACGTAGCGAGCTACGTCAGCTGCCGCCCACGGGACCACCATTTTAGCGAATGCATACTACGTTTTCGCCCAAAGTCTGCCAGGAATGTGAGGCAGACAACACGAACACCGGGGATCGTATTTACCCACACGGTGTTGAGCACGAGCTGTCCTTAGAACGATGCGAGGACTGAGGCATATCGCAGTCTCTGCCATCCAGAGCATCCGGACTGCAGCATGGGATGCCCTGTAATCGTTGACTGACTTCGGCTTGATTACGCCACTCGGTCTACTGTGTGGTACCGAGAAACTTGAAAGCCTCGAAAAGAAAGTGTGAGGTGAAGTTTGACGACCTGGAAGATCCTTCGAATCGGGTCTGAGCTTCCCTCATTAGGGAGAGCGCCCTCTCGCCGGATAAAAGAACGGCAGATTCGACAGCACGAAAATTTTCAAAACGGAATGGGCTCCGGCTATTCGAGCACTCTCACAACCAACGGCGGACAGGGCCCTTGATGGAATCTTAAGGAACGCCCCAAGCCTCACGATGGTCGGGAATACCGTACCATCCCCTCGGCAAAGTTTACGGCGACAAACGGGAATAATCGGCCAACCCACCAAGACTCGACAACCTAGAACTGGACGAGGAACCAGAGATCCGCCGAATGATTGACATGTATATTCTCCTGAGTTATAATGAATACTAACTATCCACCGGGATGAAGCCGCGCTTGACGGGTTCGAATGAATGGCGCGTTTACCTTGTAAAGAGATCCTCATGTTGTAATTCCTTTGCTGGACCGGGTGCTGCGGAAGTTTTGAGTGTTTCAGGTCACCCCCAGGGTTTGAGACCGATTATCCGGGAGGAATCGTATCGGTTTTCCGTATCGTCAAGTCAAGCGGAGAGCATACTGACGGGGGGCAGCGCGTCCAAGTGCCACGTCGAGGTCTGAGGGAGGAGGATGAGACAGGAAAATGAAGGATGGCCTCGACGTGGTCATTTTGCGGCGTTGTAAGTAAGACATATTCGGCATAAGACACGGACACGCGCGTACTTTCGATTACGGCAACAGGGCATACAGCCCCCGAGACGCAGCGAGGATTCGACAGGGAAGACACTCCTCTGTTGGTCACGCGTGGTGACGGTAGTGTCTGTCCGTTAAACCGCCCCTGTAATAGCCCTCGTAATACCGACGTATTTGAGCTCGTCAAGCGTGTGCGTATAATTAGGCGTGGTGTTGGCGGCGTATCTGCGAGCGCAGCGGGGCGATTGAGTGGCGTTGACCCCGGTCGGGGGGTTCACCGGAACTGAATTCGTGCGACGGTATTGTAAGTACGGAATAAATTGCATTACTCCCGGAATTGCGCACTCTGCTTCTGCAGCTACTTGGGTCCCCAACTGTTCCCCTCCCTTTTCCACTGAATATCGAGTTGGAGAGATAAGAGTCGTGGCCAAGCGAAACATTACCGAGAAGCTAGACTCATGCAAATTAGCTGGCGCCCAACTATAATTAAAATTAATAATCAAATACAGCCAACTAGAGCCTCACCAGCCGATGGACCCCGGCCGCGGTGAGTGAGGGAAGTAAGTCCCGTCTCAATATATGCGGAAAATTGACGAAAAACGATGGCACACCGACCCTTGCCACGAGCCTCGTCAATAACGCCATTTGCTATTTGTTCGAGGAAATACGTTATGAGGTCAATGCCATCGAGATCGATCGAAGCAAAATCCCTGCCCCAATATCCCTGCCGTCGAAATGATCCATATTCACAGAAGTATTATAATGCTCTCTACACGGAAGATACGACAATACTTCAGGATCGATTTGATAATGTCTCGGAAGGAGATGCCAGAGCAAATGTATATGATCACCCCAATATTTTGAAAGCAATGTTTTCGGAATATATTCCAGCTCGTTCCGGGTTAACGTTCGCGTTAAGTTATTTGTGACACGCGCCCATTTTTTTTTCGGAGAAACAAATTCAATAGTGCCGACACGTGCGGTCGAAGATATTGCATCAGACTGAGCTAAATGATCCCTTTCATTTGGTCACCTTCTTCCTTTGATGATTGACCGTCGCGATGTCGTTTCCAAGAAATCCTCCCGCGCCATAGCGGCGCCATTCTCGATGTGCATGTTTACGCAAAAGTTTATAATCAACTTTTGATAAGTGCCGACCTGCAACGACACGCACCACTTCCAAAAAAATTCGGGTCTCGAAAAGTTTATAACAAATCAACGTACGATATATACAACGTTCGATGGATCGGATGACACGCGTTGATAAGTGTCGTCCTGCAACGACACGCACTACTTCTGAGAAATTTCGAGTCTCGAAAAGTTTATCATAAATCATCGTTTGACATGTATACAACGTTCGACGGAATCGGGCGACACGCGCCGGGTAATGTCAATGGCCTCCCCCCTCCATTTCCCCACCCATACACGCGGACCTCGCTGAATGCCCAAAATCGCGCACACCGATAAAGAAGATCGACGCTTGATCGTGAGGCCGCTAGATGGCGACACATCACCCCCCCCCCCACCTTCGAACCACGCACACTCCACCCCCACCCACCACCAAATACCACCCACTCCACCCCCTCCTACCTCCAAATAACACCCACTCCACCCCCTCCCACCTCCCACTCTACCCTCTCGAGGGTTCATAAACAGACAAAAATACTCCCACCCCACCCCCTCCAACGTCACGCTCGACACAGACTCACCTACATCCGCCAAATGTGCGGCCATGTTCTGCACTTTAGCTATATGGTTAACCACGGAGTCTCCTGGAGTACATTCTATACTTGTGGAACTTTTGCGTGAACATTAATCTGTTCGACGCCGACGTTCGCTCGTGCACTGTCACAAGTCCGTCCCACATGTCCTTCGCAGTCGTACACACGATTAACGGTTCGAGTCGCTTTGGCTCCAACTTGGACGATATTAAATACATCGCACGTGCGTTGTCTTTTCGCCATGCTAGCCGCAACGCTGCCTGCCCCTCCGCCCCGCCGGCTGCTTCCGCTGGCAAAGTCCGATCACCGCTCACGACATCTTGCACTCCGTACACCGTAAATAATGCACGCACTTGAAATTTCCAGCACTGAAAATTCTGTCCGTTGAATTTCGCGACATTACGCGCCGAGATGTCTTCGGAGATATCGGATTCGAAATCGCGAGCACGCTCGCGATTAGCAACGCTTCAAGATGGCTGCACCGACGTCAACCTCGTGCTCGCGCGCCCTTTTTATTCCTACAAATCTCTACACAAAATGCGCAGGCAGGGTTACTGGGCCCATAACTTATTGACGCAAACCGGATCTTTGTGCAGATTGGATGAGGAGGATATGAGGGATCTAAATAATGCTCGTGTAGGTTAACTGACAAGAATAAAGTTTTATTGCAACTTAGAGTACGTATGACGTGGCTGCTCGTGCGCGACTGACGCTCAGCCGTCGCTTTTTTTCGCTGGCTCGCTTGTCGCTCGCCTCTCGTGCGTTGCAACCACGTCGGTATATCGACGCTCTACTTAACCTAGGGTACACGCTCTGAACTACATCAATATTTTTCACAGAAGAAAGAACCTCACGATCAGCTGATTCTTCTGGCTCCACGAGGAAAGTGGTTCTACGAGACAATTTGGCAGGAAACGGACGTGACCAGGATAATACCAAGGGTACCGAAATGCTTGCAGGTATTTTTTTTTATTAACCTTCATTCAAATTAATTAATTCATTAAAATTGAGTATATTATTTACATATAATATATATTGTGACGTTGCGCCACAGATCGCCCCGACCTGCCCTCGCAAGTCCACCACGCACGCCCCCCTCCACTTCCTTCCCCCCGCGTTATGTTCCCCTCGCGATCCCCGTATACGCGTCGTAGAATTGAACCGTCCCTTAATGTCGCGAAATCAGAAGTACCGTTGTAATTAGTTGTAAGCAAAGCGAATTCGCGAAAACGCGAAACAGATACGCCGAGAATTCCGCTCTCGTTCTCGCCCCCTCAACCCCCCCCCCCCCCCCTCCACGATATTTTTACATTATTGATTGAAAACAAAAAAAAATTATGCGCTTTAATGGTCGAAGTTAACGCATGCTAATTAATTTATTTTCATGATTGTCCGACTTAGTTAATTGATGAGTGAGATAATTAACTCGAAATGACTCTTCCTCCTTACTTCTCGAACGAATCGTCTCGAGATAATTGAATTTAAGGTGTTTTTCTGAAGAGGGAAATAGCGAATATCCCGAGAGGTAAAGACTTTCAAAACTCTCGACACGGAGAAATAGAAATTTCAACATTTCAGTCTGCGAATATTTCACAAAATGTATTTAGTTTCAACAAATCATAATTTGCCGACATTTTTAGGGTTGAGGAGAGGATAAAATCCTCTCGTAAAAATTCAAGCATCCCTTCGAACGGTGAGTATGTATACATGTAAAAAATGTTACAAATATATATTTTTTGCAATGATTCATTATCATTTATTGTTATTCGTGCTATGTAATTATTATACAACACAAAAAATGTCAGTACAAAGATTTCAACACAACATCTCCTAATTATTATTTTCGGGATCCTCGGAGGTATCGGGTACATTTTTATAACTTTTGAATCCTTCTATTATTCTTAATTCTATTTAAATTCTCAACAATCGTTGGAAAAAAATTATTCTAACAGTTGTTGAAACACTGCTATGAATTTTTGACATTTTTCAATTTTTAGTCTTACAGTTTTAGCAGTTCGTTGTAATTTTTTTCTTTTTGTTTTTGCATAAGAATTTTTTTTAATGATTGTTGTGAATTTAAATAAAATTATGCACACAATTTTGTTTGCCGTGCAGATGTTTTTGAAGTATTATGTATTTCGAAGGATTCAAAAGTTATAAAAATACACCCAACACCTCCCAGGATCCCGAAGAATAATAATTACGAGATGTTGTGGTGAAATGTTTGACGTTTGACAAATACTGACGTTGTTTGTGTTGTACAATAACTACACAACACGTATAACAATAAATGATGATCAATCATTGCAAAAAAATGTATTTCCAATATTTTTTACATGTACATACTCACCGTTCGAAGGGATTCTTGAATTTTTAAGGAGAGGATTTCATCCACTCCTCAATTCTAGAAATGTCTGCAAATTATGATTTATTGAAATTAAATACATTCTGTGAAATAATCACAGACTGAAATGTTGAAATTTCTATTTCTCCGTGTCGAGAGTTTTGAAAATCTTTACCTCTCAGGATATTCGCTATTTCCCTGTTCAGAAACACCTTAAATTCAATTATCTCGAGACGATTCGTTCGAGAAGTAAGGAGGAAGAGTCATTTCGAGTTAATTATCTCACTCATCAATTAACTAAGTCGGACAATCATGAAAATAAATTAATTAGCATGCGTTAACTTCGACCATTAAAGCGCATAATTTTTTGTTGTTTTCTATCAATAATGTAAAAATATCGTATGACAAAACGCCAAGCCGATGTTTATTTTTAGTTCAAGTAAATAAAGAAATGGAATTTTAACGGCTTTAGTAGAAATTTCGCTTTCCATTAAGGATTTACAATTCCACATGAATTCATTTAATTCATTTATCATCCATTTATGAAAATGTATTATCGCTGGGCGCTACTTATTTTTTTCACGTTCTCCTTCAATACAATCAACGCGTGCTGCCTAGCTTGGGCCCTCACACCCATGCACACACACGTCCACGTCGCGCGGCGTAGCCCTGCCTCTCGCGGTGCGGCCGGGCACACCGTCACACGCACACCACCACGCGCCGCCCAGCCCACGCGTATTATTGGCTGTCATTAATTATTAATAACTCATCAGGGGTGCATCGGATCGAAAAACCGCTAAGGACTTTTCGATTTAGAATTTCGAGATATACCACCCCTTCAGAGATCCTTCGACCCTTTTGGGACAGGCTGTATATTTTTTCCTATCTGCGTCATTTTGGCTTCAATAATTAACGATATTCGGTGAGCATGTCGTCCGTAAACGTGTTAATCTCTCGAAAACGTCCAGCTTCCTCAAGGACTAAATAATTATAATATTCATTTTCATTTATATTCTTTTCATTTATATAGGTGCGGTAGGAAACTCTGTTGAAGCCACAGATTTGGGAACGTATTTTACATTAAAATTTATTTACAACAATCATTCAACATATGACAGAATGAGATTCGAATAAATATTGTTTTTTTTTTTGCAGAAAAAGTGCTCAGAGCGATTCACCTCTCGGAAACCCGAATTCTTCGTGAGCTCGATGGAGTCAAACTAAGTATCCTGTACGACACACAGGCACGAGCGGATGAAGTCAAGAACACAGTGGTGGCCAATAGCGTCTCCTCACTGGCCACAAAAGTTCTGTATAAAATTACCATTAGATAATAAATATTTATAAATTATAATACACTAAAGGAGGGGGGGGGGGGGATTAATTGGCTACGAAAAAAGCGAATTTACCTTAAACTAATATAATATTCATTTCCTCTTACAGGAAAGTATCATGACAAAGTTTACCATTGGAAACAAAGAGTTCGCCGCCGCACTGTCATCCATTCTATCGTGTCTGCTAAGCAAAGCCGTACAACTGCAGTACAGCGCATGTGGACGAGAGATCCGAGGAATAAAAAAAAAATGTCAGCCAAACCGAAACATTTAAATGTTTGGACGGTATGTTTTTCTCATTTGTATGAGTTTTTTTTTATTTGATAAAATGTATTACTACATGCATAGTTCTCACTCTGTTTCGTTTCCCAACAGCTGTTCTGACCGCGGAGTATTCGGTCTCTACGAAAACCGTTACTTCGAAGATGAGCCGATGGTTTATTGGAGCTGCTGATCGCGCTAGTGGTCGTAAATAAAGGAAATGAGAAGACGTCAAACGAAAACCGATAATCTTAAACTTTACTATAAAAACAACCAAAAATTAATATAAACGGCCGAGGGTATTTTTATTTTATTTCTGTATTTGTTTGTAATTAATCAGACGAAATGTGATTACATACTGTAACTTACTATAAAAATAACCAAAAATTAGCATAAACGCGGCCAAAGTTATTTTTTCTTTATTTTTATTTTTTTGTATTAAATTAAATAATAATAAAAACTCTATTTCTTCTATAAACTCTTGTAATAATAACGATAATTATTCCTTCGTCAACAATGACGTCGGGCCTACGTTGCATTCAAAGTAGGCAGGACGCTGCTATCAACGTAGGGCCTCCGCCGATTACGACGTCGGTTCGACGTCCAATAAACGCCGGTATGCTAACACCGGCTCAATGTTGCACTTGAGCGTCGGTCCTACGTTGCATTCAAAGTAGGCCCGACGCTGCTATCATCGTAGGGCCCTCATCGATTACGCCGGCGGTCCTACGTTGCATTCAAAGTAGGCCCGACGCTGCTATCATCGTAGGGCCCTCATCGATTACGCCGGCGGGCCTACGTTGCATTCAAGGTAGGCCCGACGCTTAGGTGCAACTATGGGCCGGTGTTATCTTGCCGGCGTTTATTGGACGTCGAACCGACGTTGGCGAACAGAGTCGGGCCGACGTTTCAACGTTGGCTCAACTCTCGAACCGTACATGGGCACTCACACTATTTATTCAAGAATAAATCTTATTTTACCGAATTTACCTGAAGTTAAATTAATCTACTCCCTGATCGAGTCTGAACAAACAAATTTAAATGTAACCAAAACTGGATACGTTACACTAGATTTATGGTAGTCGTAAATACTCCCCTTCCGGGAAAAGTCCATCCAGCATATACTATCTGCATTCAGAGAGATACCTTCACTTGACGTCGCCGCGTTTCTTTCTTTTTTTACCATAGAGTTTTGCTAAACCCGGCATAAACAACTTGTCTCAAAACTCAGCAGTAATCGCGTCCAATGTTTTTCCCCGAACATTCCTCCCATATGTGGAATTCAAAAAAGCCCCTGCAGGATCTTTCCCAGGCGCAAACTTTTTTTTATATATACATTTTCTCTCTTTTTCTACCTAAAGGATACCGAAACCCTTCAAAACGCATGCGTTCTAAATACGGAATTCTTTCAAACTTAACTTCAAGAAAATAAAAACTGGACTCCCCTAAACAGGACGATGACTCTTGTCGACCGTCGCGACCAAACGTCGCCATCACCCGTGTATAAAAAAATCAAACAATCTTTCCGAAGAACGGGATGACGACCCTTGAACTTTGGCGCGACCAAACGTCACCATCATCCATGTATAGAAAAACCAAACAATCTTTCCGAAAAACAGGATGACGACTCTTGAACTCTGTCGCGACCAAATGTCGTGTCTATCTACGCATGGAAAAAATATCAAACAACTTTTCGAAAAACACGACGACGACCCTTAAACTCTGTCGCGCCTAAGCGTCGCCGTCACATCACTTTATAGAGATAAAAAATTCCGAAATCCAGGATGACTATTAATTCTCCCTTGCATTTTAACTCCGCCTTAATTTCTAGATGCACGAATGCAATCAATTTATCCTGCAGCTGCCTAATCCACGATCCTAACCAACCAATGATTTTTGTCTTCTATCTCAAAAACTGAACCGTGGGAGGCGCTAATCAACTCCCACCTTTCCCAAGAAATTATTATAAAACCATGATACAAACCACAAACCATGTTCAATCGTTAAACAATTTTATCGAGTTCACGTCGTCGTAACGTCCGTTACTTATTGTGAATCTCGGACTTAAACAAACTTTTGTAAATCTCCGTTAAAAGAGACTTAGCTCTCCGACGCGTATCGAAACGATTCGAAACCGATCATAAAACTCATACAAACTGTACCGACTTTGTTTAAACTTAGTGATAATTACTTTTGATAAATAAATACTCTGTTCATTTGTTATCCGACGGACATTTTTCTATATTCGGGAAATTTCATCGAAATTTCTCCGGAATTAATCCTTCGAAACATCTCCGAAGAAAATCGAGTGTGAAAACTCAATTGGCTATTATATTCGCGACCCGCGGACCAACCATCATCAAATCATTGGCGAAAGATATTTAAACTTTCGCGCTCTAAATTCGGTGGTCACGTGTCTCGCATCAAAACCTCTTTCTCGAGACGTAACACTTGTACCAATAATTTGAATGCATCCGAATAAAGAGATCATCCGTATATGCCAAGACTATCCTTTTTATTATCAAATCCCCAAAAACTTCATCTATAAAACGAAGGAAGCTGGTGGGGCACAGTCCAAATGGTGTCTTTACGAATTCATATTGTCCTTCCTGAGTTACGAATGACGTCTACTTTGGACTCTCTTCGGCCACTGGTACGTGAAAGAAACCAGTTTTGCGATCTAATGTGGAAAACTCTCGCGCTTCTGTCAATGCATCGATGCGAGCTTCGATTAACGCCATTGGGAATCTATCCCTTAATATTTTCTGATTTAACTGTCCTAAATCGATGCATACTCGGTGCGAACCATCCTTTTTTGGAACAATTACTACGTTGCTAGACTAATCACTCGTACTTGGTGCAATGATGATCTCTTCGAGCCAATGCTTTATTTGCTCGTCCAATATTTTTTTTTCATTTGGTGCTAGTTTGTGAGGTTATTAGTGAACTGGTTCCTTTAATTTCAGTATTATTTTTGTTTGGATTCATGTCTTGCTATTGCTCCTAGGCTTGTATTCTTCTATTATTCTTTCTATATCTTTTTTGTATTGCTTTATTGTCTCTATTTCGTTTATCGCAATGCAGTTTATTTTGAAAATTTCGCCCCACGTATCCTTTATTTCTATTTAATCTTGATTATCTCTGAAATCTGTTTCGTTTCGTGTTGATTCTCGATTGGCTCCCCCACCTTTCAGCATGTTGTCGTCGGATAGGAGTGATTTAATTTTAACGATGCCTCCTCCCATATGCAAATCAGTAGCAGTAATTTGCATCCTAAAACCTCTGTTGGTACCGCAAATACTTCTGTGACATATCGTTCATTACCGATCATTAGGTTTTGCTGTGAATATGCCTATGGGTTTTGTAAGTGTACTCCCCAATCCGGTAAGTTTATAGGAAGTTTACCTCCTTTTTGGTGAACCTTTTTTTTTTGTATACCTTTTCGTTCTCGTCTACTAATGCGCTATATGTCACTCCGTACAATTCCACGTTGACTCTGCGTCGGTCTGTAGTTGAGATCATTGCTACTATTTTTTTTTCATTCGTATGGACTTGCTCTATGCATTTTACCGCAATATGTCAAAAATTGTTGCATTTGAAGCATTTTGATCCTTCATCTTTAAGCGAACATTGCTTGACCTCATATTCTACCGATTTGCAAGAAAAACAGTGTCGTTTTTTTGTAGTTGATTTTGCGTTTTTATAGTCTTTTTCCAAATCTTTTTTGAAGCCCGTTTTGTTCTTTGATCGTTCTTCCATTCTGTCATATATCTCGAATTTTTTCTTCAGATTTCTTAGGGACAAAGCAGAGTATAATACGCTCTTATTGCCTTTATCGTCTTGCACGCCATCGATGTTATGCTGTATTAAGGCATCTCCCTCGATGTATCCTTGACTTTCTATTTCCATCATTGCGTAGATATACTGTCTGTTCGTCTCATCTGACCTTCGTTTTCGTCGCGTTAGTTGTGCGTGGATTATGGCGCTATAAACTTCGGTTTTCAATTCTTGTTTCAAATTATATTTCAATATTTTCCACGTTACAATTCCTTTTTCATAAGTTATAAACTGCTTCACTGAGTCTTTTAGTATGAGTTTTCCGTAAATTATTTTTTGTAGGTCGTCCCATTTTAATAATGTGGCTAAATCTTCAAAATCATTTATCCATTTTGATATCGACAGTTTATTATCACCCGGAAAATGAGGTATGCTCTCTTCAACATCCTTGATCGTAAATATGTCCGGTTGTGTTATGGGATGTTCGTCGTGAGTCTACTTGTGTATCTTCTACTCTATCGACATCTTTTTCATCTGTTTCGTTTTCCACATTGCTCACGTCTCACGTTTCCATCTCTTCGTTTTCATCCGCGTTATTTGATTCTCCGATATTTTTTCTATTTGTCTCGTTGTTCTCTTCTGTTTCCTTAGAATAATTCTTTAATCACTTACACAATACGGCTTTTTCCCCGTCATTTGGCCTGGGCTTACGTGTACCTTCATAAAGAAGATAAGTTCAAGTACGTCCCAGTCAGTGACATAAAAAAATTCAACTTTGATGATTTTCAAAGTAACGACTCTTCAGAACGTTCACAAAAACTGTAGGGAAGGCCTCGAAGGCTACGACAAATGAGTGAGTGTGAATTACTTTCAGTGGAAAGTAAGTATAAGTGGTCGAATTGGTCAAATGGTCAACTTGAATGTTATTATATATAGATATAAAAAACCAGACGAATTTTTCAATAATTTTTGTTAGGTTATTGCTTACTGAAATTCTATACGATAGATAAATTAATCCTTATGTATGTCGCATTTGTGGATGTGTATTCATTGTCGTATTATTTTTTGTTCTCATTTATTTTCAGACAATCGTCAAAGTTTGGAGAAGTGCGTCACCCGCAAGAGACCAAAACTTCCTAAATTAAGTGAAAGCGTGAATACTGACAATGCAGAATCTTCGCCAAATTTTACTATAAGTAACAAAGCTTTCGAGGTAGGATTTGTTTTCCCATATTTTCATTTTTATCAATTCTTCGCTATTCAATGGCTAGACAATGAAAGAACAGAGAAGTGCAGAGACGGCTGTCGAAGCCGCAGTTGATTCCAAAATCGTCATCGCCTATTTATCCAGTGGGAATGATGAAGACTGTAATAAGAGAAAGTTTTCTTTTTTCCTCAACATTAATCTATTGAGTTCAGAGAATGCAATCAATTTTGAAAAATAATTTAAATATTAATTTTGAAAAATTATTGTATAAATTTGTATAAAGTTTATAAATACAATTGTTATTCATTATTATTTGTGTTACGTCCTAGCCTCATGCTCGAACGTTTTTTAGCCCCTTTTCAAAAGATCATGCAATGCCGACAGTAGGTACTTGCAGACCACGCACATACCGGTGTCTTCCTTCGTCGAAGCGCACAACTCGTTGTATACAAGTACACCTAGATTTATAGTAGTCGTAAATACTCCCCTTCCGCGAAAAATCTATCCAGCATATACTATCTGCATTTAGAGAGAGACCTCACTCGACGCCGCGTTCCTTTTTTTTTTATCATAGAGTTTTCCTAAATTCGGCATAAACAATTTGTCTCAAAACTCAGCAGTAATTGCATCCAATGTTTTCCCCGAACATTCCTCCCATATGTGGAATTCAAAAGAGCAACGGGAAAGTCTTTGCAGGACCCTTCCCACGCGCAAACCTTTTTTTTATATACATTTACTCTCTTTTTCTACCTAAAGGATACCGAAATCCCCCAAAAGACATGCGTTTTAAATACGGAATTCCTTTAAACTTCACTTCAAGAAAATAAAAACTGAACTCCCCTAAATAGGATGATGACTCTTGTCGACCGTCGTGACCAAACGTCACCATCACCCATGTATAAAAAAAAATCAAACAATCTTTCCGAAAAACGGTAATACGACCCTTGAACTCTGGCGCGACCAAACGTCGCCATCATCCATGTATAGAAAAATCAAACAATCTTTCCGAAAAACAGGATGACGACCCTTGAACTCTGTCGCGACCGAACGTCGCGTTCATAAACGCATAGAGAAAAATATCAAACAAATTTTCGAAAAACACGACGACGGCCCTTAAACTCTGTCGCGCCTAAGCTTCGCCGTGACATCACTTTATAGAGATAAGTAATCCCGAAATCCAAGATGACTATTAATTCTCCCTTGCATCTTAACTCCGCCTTAATTTCTAAATGCACGAATACAATCAGTTCATTCTGCAGCTGCCTAATCCACGATCTTAACCAACCAATGATTTTTAACTTCTATCTCAAAAACTGAACCGCGAGAGACGCTAATCAACTCCCACCTTTTCCAAGAAATGATTATAAAAGTAACATACAAACCACAAACCATGTTCAATCGTTATAAAAGTTTTATCGAGTTCACATCCTCGTAACGTTCGTTACTTATTGTAAATTTCGGACTTAAACAAATTTTGTAATTGTCCGTTAAAAGAGTCTTTCCGACGCGTATAAAAACGATTCGAAACCGAGAATTAAATCATAAAAACTGTACCGACTTTGTTAAAACTTTAGTGATAATTACTTTTTTTTTAAATAAATACTCTGTCAACTCATTATCCGACGGACATTTTCTTTATTCGGGAAATTTCATCGAAGTTTCTCCGAAATTAATCCTTTCAAAACATCTCCGAAGAGAATCGAGTGTGAAAACTTAATTGACTATTATGTTACGTCCCAGCTCTCACGCTCGAAGTTTTTTTAGCCCCATAAAAAAAAATTATAAAACACGCAATAGTATTATAGCTATGTCGGTTCTGGACCACTTGTAGGCGAGGGGGGCTGCGGGGCGCGGGGGAGCGCGCGCGGGCGGAGGCAAGGGGGGAATGGTGGGGGTCTGAGAGGTAGGAGTGGTGGGGGTGTCGGGGCCCGTGTGAGAGAGAGAGGGCGGAGGTTGGAGAGAGATGGAGTGAGGTGCCAGGTAGATGGCTGGAGTGAGAGAGGGTGCAAGAGAGATGGAGTGACAATGTCAAGAATGGGTCTGGGCAACACACCAGAATTGTCTCTCTCTCTCTCTCTCTTTTATTTGGAGCTATTGTCGTAGATTGTGAGAGAGTGAGAGCGGGTGCAAGAGAGATGGAATGACAATGTCAAGAATGTGGATGGTCTAGGCAACACACCAGAATTGTCTGTCTCTCTTTCTATTCATTTGGAGCCATTGTCATACACCTGTATATTAAGTGTTTATATTTTATTGTTTGGAAGATTTTAACAGCCGTTCCCTCTCTCTCTCCCTCGTAGCCACAATTCATAGCATGCGTTTAAGAATGAGGGCAAAGGTAGAAGAGAGAGAGATGGAGTGCAGCCCCAAGTGGATGGTTAGAGTGCGAGAGAAGGATGCAGGAGAGATGGAATGATATGTGGCCTAGGCTATAGATGTGAATTGTCCCACTCTTTCTCTTTTTGGAGCCATTGTCACACACCTGTGTACTAATTGTTCGTTTTCTATTGTTTGGAATATTTTAAGAGTCGCTTCCGAAGATTGGGACGAGACAGTCGAGGTGACTGACATTTTGTCACTCCCCCCTTTTATTGAGAATTATTATCGCGCATTTAACTCGTTTAGACGGGTTTTTCGAACAGGAAATCCATTGTAATCGTTAGTTAACTCCACGACGTCGAGATGTATGCAGTGCACCCCTCTAAGAATCTTTGGGACTTGACGGAAAGCGAGTTGGATTCTATTCCAAAGGCTATGCTGTTAAGATATTGGTGGCGAGATATTCACATTGTATGGGATCGTTTACCAATACGCTATCGAATGGATAATGAAGTTAGGTCCTATCTTCCATGCTATGAGCATTATAATAGGCCGGAAATGCGAGACCATATCGATGGTACCCCACCATATCGTCGAAATTGTGACAAGTGTTTCTCAACATTGAACAGAGAAGGAATGTGATGCATTTTGGAGATAGAAATAGAGTGGGGTGTGAAATTATAAAACCTTAGGAGGCAAAGAATTTCATAACATAACGAGACAGACGAGCAGTCACGAAGACGAAAAGTTTGAGAGTAAAATTCATCGATATTTTGCTTCGAGTTGGAAGTAACAGCCATTAAGACTTTCATCCGACAGAAAATCATTTGGACACCACACCGTGAAAAATCCCTCGAAGACGACTAAAATGGATTTTTCGAGTATCAACAAAGTGGCCATCATGAGTGAATTTTTGCCAACAAAAAGATTGGCTGATTTACCCGTTCAAATGGATCATCCGATATCAAACTTGAGAGCTGTGGAGACCAAATTTGGAAGGAGATACGTGGCAGATATTGGGATGGAATTTTCTGTATTTCTGCCCGCACGTATCGCAAAAGCCTTAGATGGAGATGTGGCAATGTTCGAGAAGATGCTGGCTTCTGCACTCAGTGGACGACTCTACATGAATTATTTCGGTCAAAAATTCAACAGCATCGAATTTAAGAAGATGCAATAATTTTCTTCTCATAAAAAAAAAATGTATATTTAATATCTATAATATATATTGAATATGTATCAATAAGAAGGAGAAGGAGGAGGAGGTGAAATAGATAAATAAATGACAAAAAAGTGTGATTGAAATGAAAAAAATTGTATTCTGTTTATTTTTTTTTCCTCAAAAAATCCCACGATTTCTTAATGCTTGGTATACATGTAGCCATTTCTTCAATGATTTAACATTTGCATTCGCACAATTGTATTTCGAGTTGTACGCGTGATGAGGACATCCAGGTGGAATTTTCGGCAGCCTTTGCAACGATGGACAGTCCAAATTTTCCAAGTCGATAATTTCCACTGACAGATCCGTTATTTTTCTCAACCATTGGATTTTCTCCAATCCTTTGACATAGACGATGCGAGCGCGTTGCAACAAGGTTCGGGTTATTATTCCAGCGGCTTCATATGGTATATCACCAGTGTCCCACTTCATTCCATGAAAGTTACGTTCCAGCCAGAGATTCGTTGTTTTGAATTTTGCTGGTATACTGTTCCATACACATGGCGGTTTTATGAAGAATGTCAGGGGCTCGAGATTACCATCCACTTCCAAGATTGATATTTCTTTGAGGACAAAATCGTCGTCAAAACGCTTGAAACCTTGTAGATCGACGATGAATTCCATTTCAACTGAGACGCACTCGAATAATCATTGAGATCTTATACTAATTTTCTCACTCCTCCGCTGATTGGATTGTACTCAACTATTCGATCATGGAGTATTAAACAGTATGCCGATGTCTGAGGCGGAATATTATTTTTCAACTCAAATTCGATGCGAACATCCACTGGTCCGGACTTTAGCGAGTCGTTCTGTTTTGAACAATCGATCACAACTAGCGGAGCATGCTTCAAAACATCAGATTTACTCAGCCATGGTTCCGCCTCCTTACTGTAGTAGGTACTTTGGAAATTCGTATACATCTGATAGAGCAGAGCGTGTTGATTTTGATCAATATTCAATTTTAAATTCCCATATGGATAACATTGAGAATTAAGATATAATTTAATGTCTGTCAGATTACAATGATCGAATTTACTGGCATTTTTATCCTTCTTATTTTTTCGATTAGTCTGGAAAGCGAGAATGACATATCGAGGTTTCTCCAACTGCGTTGATGTTTTCACAGACCATACATGCTTAGAGGTGGCGGGAAGTAATGGATATTCATACAGCTCCCATGTACGGAAGCTCATGGGAATTGCCGCATCTTTAGCGATAAATTTTAAAAGCTGAATTTTCCGTTGATCTGACACTGTCACGTATGGCACGAGCCATTCGATTTTTTGCAGTACAAGTTTAAAATCCTCGTTGGCTGTTTGCACAACAGCATTATCATCAGTTTTCGATCTCGATAGAATTAACTCATGCTTGGCATTCACCACGACTTTACGGTAATCTTCCGCGAAACCAAGCAGCATACTCAGTGGTATACATATATCAAAGTTACCCGCCACGTCGACAATTTGCTTTGTTTCTTCAGTGTCGAGCCAGCCAGTATTCTCAAGCATGGAACTTTTTTTTGGACTCAGAGATGAATAACCTTTCATCAAACTTGTGAGACCGACATTCTTGTTTCTGTCAATTTCTACAGCATTCAGCTCATAGCGCACCTCTTCAAACAAGTGACAAATGGCATTGTTGACGAGACTCGTAGCAGTTGTTGGACTGCCATTACTTTTCACCAATTTTCCCGATATATGTAGCGAGCTCTGGCTGGGCAGTATACATTGATCTTGATTCCTTACGGAAATACGTATTTCATCACTGTTATTAAATGATGTGGATCCATATGGCTGATGAGCATGAATCTCGCAATGTGCTATAGATTCATCAAAAACGATGGGTGTGTTGATGTTCACTATTTCCTCCTCCATTTTTTTGTTCTTTTTATACGACAGATGCAAGCAACGTAGATAAAGTAATCTTTTATACGCTTTTTCCACGAACCTTCAGACCCAAATTTCTCAAAAATTGAATGTTCTGAGGTGTTAGCGCTTTGCGTGTCAATTGACGACTGGCTGTCCATGTCGACTTATTATTATTTTTAATGTTTCTGTTAAAAACGATCCCCATTTTTTATATGCAAACGAATGGTGATGACTTCACCACGGAAATTTACCAAATCACCGTCCTGGTCAACGATTCTAAGCTGAATACTATCTATAACTCTGCTTGTGATTGGCAGATAAATAACATGTGATGGCACTTCGATGATTTTATATCCGGGCGGTACCGTAGGGAAAAATTCATGAATTGTGTGCACTTTTCGCTCATTGACGTATGCACCACTTGTAATGCTACACTCGACACGCAAGGCGTTTGCTTTGAGAATGGCCACTGGAAGGTCTGACTTGTGTTTTTTATTTGCTTCCAGCTTTCGTTGCGTGAATCCCAGCAAACGTCCAATTGAATCATCGGGCATGAAATTTATTTCACAATCACATTCGATTTCACTGCACAAAGTATTATTATTCGGTTTAATGGAAATATTTTTATTTGACAACTCGGATTATACATATGCTTCAATATCCTCTATTTCATAACTACCAGTAGGTATGGTCAACACGTCATTTCCCACATAAAACTTATTATTTCCAACATCTATATTGGGTATAGAATTAAATGTTAATAATTCTACGAGACCGAGGGTATAGTTTTTATGGGGTGAAAGCTCTATTGGTGGAAAATATTGTGCATCGAGTATGGAAGATGTTCCAGATATAGTCAATGTAAAACTATCATCCATGATGGTAAATTGACAACTGACTTTGTTGTATCATTGTATCCTACATATATAGCGTATACTTATTATTACGATGTAA
This sequence comes from Heteropelma amictum, assembly GCA_959613375.1. NCBI lineage: Eukaryota > Metazoa > Arthropoda > Insecta > Hymenoptera > Ichneumonidae > Heteropelma > Heteropelma amictum. Next base: position 1,653,049 of record OY390725.1, read on the forward strand.
CTGATTACAGAGGAACTTTAGACACAAATGACCGCATTCAATACCATCAAAATCTTGATATCTGTTATAATTATAATTAACGCTACCAACATCGAAATATTTCATAAGTTCGGGCGGTGGTTGAAGATTGCCAAAACTATCAAAGTAAATGACTTTCTTGCCAGACTTTTTGTATGCAACCCAGTGGGTACCAGGGCCAACATATTCGTCTAAATTTACAATGGCCGATTCGCATTTGAGTGGTCCATTTGACGGTAGTCTGTCGCGCATGTATACTCCACGAAAGTGTGGAATCCTCATGATTTTTGCATATTTTAGTAAATCGGCATCGGTAAGTGGTTGATGAGGTAGCGTCACTTCACGTTTTTTGACGGCGGTCTGATGTAAAGACCAAGCCCCCGCTTGTACGGTTTTAAATGCAATCCCTTGCCCAATGCTATAGCCTCAATCGTTCGATTATGTCGCTTATTCTCGTCCAACTCCCTTTTAGCAGCTTGAGCAGCACCAACAGCTTTAGCTATACTAGCCACACCACCGGTCAATGCACCAGCGGCGCTGAGACCAGCAAAAATTGGTATGAGAAATGGTAAGAAACCTCCAATCTTCTTTGGAACAGGCAGAACGCGTGGTGTATGTAATTTATGTTTCTTCATAATTGCTCTCTTGACAATCGCTCGAGCACCCTTGAGAGCACTTTTAATAACAATCATTGGATCATTCCCGCGAGTCATTGTTTTCTTCGCAGCATCGATAATGTTTTTCCAGCCCACACTCTGGTGTCCCATACCAAATTTTCTCTTTGTCTTCATGATGTTTGCCACACCCCAGGCACTTGCTTTCTCACCAATACTAGCGTCTTTAGCGAGAACTCGCTGCCAAGCTTGTTCACTTAGCACTTTATCAGCCAGATGTCGTGCTTCGAGATTGTTTGGATTTTGTGAATATGCAATGTCGTGTTGCTTACATGCTTTATCCAGGGGATTTATACCTGAATCACCACGTGCAAGACGCTTGCCCAATCTTGTGCCAGGTCCACAATATTGATAACCAGGCAAATGTAGTTCAATGGGGAGCTTGTTAATTAAACCATTGACTATTCCTTTTCCACGCTTGCTCATGCTCGCGCAGAGTCTCGTACTCGACTACTGAATGGATATTATAAAACACAATTTTATAGCATAATCGCGTTAGTTGCAATGAAGATGGGTTCGAGAGCAGGACAACTACCGGTAATGAATTTCGATGAATTTACCCGCGGAGAGGGAAAGAAAAAAAAGCGTCATGGTGATTTATTGCCTAATACGATTCGTGCAGTATTCTGCGGCCCATCAAACTGTGGAAAAACCAACGCATTACTTACCCTCATAATACACCCCAATGGATTACGATTTGAAAACATTTATCTTTATTCTAAATCGTCGGGGCAGCCAAAATATAAGTTGCTCGAACGTCTACTCGAGCCAGTGAGCGAAGTTCAATATTATACATTCAATGAGCATGAACAAGTAGTATCACCAAGTGAGGCACGACCCCACTCGATAATTATCTTTGATGATGTAGCTTGTGAAAAACAGGATAATATGAGATCTTTCTTTGCCATGGGACGACACGAAATAGTTGACAGTTTTTATCTGTGTCAAACCTATGCTCGTATTCCTAAACATCTCATACGTGATAATGCAAATTTCGTGGTATTATTCAAACAGGATGAAATGAATCTTAAGCATGTGTATAATGATCATGTAAATACAGATATGACGTATACAAAATTTAAACATCTGTGCTCAGAATGTTGGAATTCCGACAAGTATGGATTCATGACAATTGACAAAGATAGTGATATTGATGGTGGTCGATATAGAAAAGGTTTTGATCATTTTCTCAGCATAAAATAATCATGCATTATGGGAACCGTATGGTCTAGAAATTTGAAAAAATCGATTTTTTTTTTTTTCGATATGTCGAAAGTATAGTATCTCAAGGATATACTGTGAAATTTTCATGCAGAAATTCTCAATATTACAGCTTCTACAGCCCATAACGCAGGTAGAGAGCGGTCCGCGCGCTCCTAACGGGTCTAGCGCTAACCGGTAACCTAATCGGAGCACAGCAGCTGTCCCAATCCTTCTCCGAAAATATATACCTGTATATAGTACATACTATATACCTATATATACTTTTCCCTTCCCCGAAATATACCTATTGTCGAACATTTGTGAGGGAAACGGTCATTTCGCTTTCCCCTGACTTGATCAGTACAACGTTACGTTTTGACGAACCAACATCGAAAATTTTGAAATAAAATATCAGAAAATATGGATAGAAAGCAAGGCCGTAACTCTTCTAGACGACCATCTTCTGTAGGTCGCAAAAGATATTTCAAGGGCAATCGATTCACTATCGAAAATACTACTGATTTTACGAGCACGTCTGCGAAAAAATTAAAAGGCAATGAGGAATTGGAAGTAAACGTTAATCCTACTTTCAATTATTGCATCATCGAATTCAGCATGATATTTTTAACGTTGCAACAGTTGTTGAAGTGTAAAGATTGTAACGGTGCGGTCACTTTTAGCAAAAACGGACAACGTGGTCTAGGATTCAAACTCTCTGTGAAGTGTGAGTGTAAAGAAACTTTTATTTTGTCTTCGCCGTTAATTGATAAGGCATTTGAAATCAACCGTCGACTTGTTCTCGCCCTGAGAATGCTTGGAGTAGGATTTGAAGGCTTGAAAAATTTGTGCGGTCTCATGGATCTTGGACAAGGAATTTGTAAGAGTACATATTACGGCATCGTGGACAATATAAAAATTGCAGCTGAAGCCGTCGCGAAAATCGTTTTCCAAAGAGCATTGAAAGAAGAAGTCGAGTTGAATGTAAAAGCTGGGCGTCCCGCGGATGAACTTTCTGTGTCTGGTGATGGATCGTGGGCGAAACGTGGATTCTCATCGCTTCTCGGTATTGCCTCGTTAATAGGGAAATACAGTAATAAAATTTTAGATGTTGTCGTCAAATGCAGTATATGTCAAGCCTGCTCTCAATGGAAAGGCCAAGAGGATACGATTGAATATGAAGCGTGGTATCGAGAGCATGAAGATCACTGTGACGCAAATCATACCGGAAGTGCTGGCAAAATGGAGGTAGACGGCATCGTGGAAATGTTCAAGAGATCGGAAGAGTTGTACAACGTAAAATACGCGAACTATATCGGAGACGGCGACACGAAAACGTTCAAAGCCTTATTGGACACAAAGCCTTACGGGGATGATTTTTTAGTTTGCAAAAAAGAATGTGTTTTGCATGTTAAAAAACGTTTGTACAAACGTGCTGTTGATGCGAAAAAAAAACATGCACAAATAAAGAAAGCAACAAAGAAATTGACAGAAAAAGAAGAGGGAAAAAAGACACAGCGGAAATCGTTAAATAAAACACCGAAGCGTCAACAATTGACGAATAAATTATTGCAAGAGCTGTCAACTTATTACGGTCTAGCAATTAGACGTAATTCAGATTCGACTGAAGGGATGAGAAGTGAAATATGGGCAGCATATTATCACAAAATTTCAACAGATGAAAATCCGCAACACTCGTACTGTCCTCCAGGTTCCGAATCGTGGTGCAAGTGGCGTCAAAGTGAGGCTGCAGGTACTTTAGACACCTACGAGCACCCACCTGCTCTGTGCGATGAAGCACAAGAGATATTAAAACCAATTTATGAAGAATTGACAGCAGAGACTTTATTGGAAAGGTGTATTGGCAGTAATACGCAGAACAATAACGAAAGTTTCAATGCTTGCGTGTGGCACCTTGCGCCGAAACATCTGTTTGCCGGAAAAAAAATCATTGATATTGCCACTCACATTTCCGCTTGCATATTCAATGAAGGATTCGCATCCCTATTGAAAATAATGGAGACCATGGGCATAACAATCGGGCCACAAGCGGAGCAACTAGCGCAAAACCGAGACGAGCTGCGAGTATCGAGCGCCAACCGTAGGAGCACGGACAACTCCAAAGAGGCTCGGACAGCTCGAAGAAATGAAAGGAGTGAGGAAATCTTGAATTATGAACGTTCCGAAGGAATCCTATATGGTGCCGGAATCGCGGATTAACTGTAAGTATTCAAAATTTGCTCAATTTTTGAAAATATCTGTACCTCAAACTTTAAACTCATTTATCTCGAAACGACTTTTTTCGGCACCGCGCAGGTGAAAACAAAAAAACTATTCAACCGAATCACTTGAAATTTGGATATGTTGTTCACAACATGTATGGCTATCGTCGGGGCTGCAATCATAATTTTATTTAAATAATTTCTTATTGTTTATACTAAAAAACTAGTGAAAAAAACCCGATTTTACGAATTTTTTTTTCAAAAGCGCGCCATTTTGTCAATTTTTAATTTTTTCGATTTGTTCCAGCCCCGACCATAACTGCACTCTTTCTGATTAAGAATCTTCTTGAATTTTGTGTTTCAGATGAGTAGAAGTCTCGGATCGATCTTCACCGTCCGGGTCGGATTTTTCGAGAGGGTCGTCTTCAATGCCAATTATATGATAATAAACACTGTTTTTAAAATTAAAAAAAAAATTTTTTGTATACTTAATAAAGGTAGTAATAAACCCGAAAAGTTAAAACATCGATTTTTTAATTTTTTATGGCAAAAAAAAAATCGTGAAAATAGGTGAAATTTTCGTGCTCTAGACCATACGGTTCCCTTATGCGAAAAGGGACAGTATGGTCTGTGACACAAGATGAAGCACGCACAGCTGTTGAAGGAAAAAGACGTCTTGCATCAACTTGTAAAAGTAAGTGATGCAATCAGGCGAAAACATCGAATTTTGAAAACGGGGAAAGATGATATCGAACAGACTAGACGGGAAGTTTTCGAACCAATAGTCACACCATTGAAGAAACTAGTTTCAAACAGAGAAGTGGTCAACGGTGAAATTAACGATGAAGTGAAGAATGAAAGAATTAAAAAAGAGAAAAAGGATGAACAAGAAACCAGTGGTGGTTATGAAAAAATGGAGAATGACTCGCCCCTGGGTAATGTTTCTTTCAAATCGGTGTATGAAGACGCTGCCGATGACAACGACGATGATAAAGATATTGATGTTAGTTAAAAACCCATTGATAATGATGCTGATACTCGCACCGGTGATATACATGATATACCAGCTAATAATGCTGATGAATTAGCAAATGAGTATCTTGTATTATTGGAAACAAATAGAAAGACCGGTATGGATGTTTCATATGGTGTACGACAACTCGCTCACAAAAAATTAATGATTGGTGATTCCCCAATCATTTTCGATGCTCATCAGATCCGCGTGAAAAATCAAGATTTTCCGAAAACCGTTGGATTGGTGGAGTTATTGTTCAAAAAGAAGCCCGATGCCGAAACCCTCACTCAAGAGGATCTGGAAAATTATGGAAATATTGTCATCGCCACGAATGCACATAGAAAATATTATGAAACGACTGGAGCAATACGAAATGATAATAGTTTCAAATACAAGACATATATCGCCAACATAGCATCTATCCGAACCGGTCAAGGCATGCATAAAACGGCGGCAAAAAGTACTAAATTTGATTATGTTTATTGGGATGACCCTAATGAGTTGGTAGATCGTTTAAGATTACTTGTGGCATCACAGTCTGCTGGAAATCTATCACATTCAAATGAAATTCTATCGATTGTTGAGGAATTGCGAGAAGCCGAAATCATTTATTAATACAATCATCTTAGTTATTTGATACATTTGTAAGATGAGTGTTGACGTGTTTGGACGACAGTTGACGAGAAGAGGTGTAATTAGAAATGGTATACCTGGAAGTCGCGGCCCCCCTGGTGAAGGATTCAGATTGACTCCCGATGGTCAATATGACATGAACAATAGACGATTGTGTAATCTCCCCGACCCAGTCGAACAACACGATGCAGTGTCGGTAAAAGTTATGCAAAGTGTTGTGGAGCAAGAAGTACGTCTTGTTTATAATGTTACAGCGTCTTTGCGCAATGACATCGATGATCATGATATTATGATTCGATCTCTCGAAAAGAATCTCGAGGCTCATATAAAACATGAAACTGATATCGATGAATCGTTTGAAGATCTCACAACACGCAATTCAGAGCTCATTGCACATCAAGAGGAGAGACTGCGAGCATTGGAGAGAGATATAAGTGATATTAATAGACAAATGATTGTCAGTCTAGAGTCTAGTGTGAATGAGAAATTTAAGCAGATTGAGATTGACAATAAAACGGTGCAAGAGTTGATTTTTCGAAATTCTCAAGTAATTGGTGCTTTGGAAGCACGTCTCAACGCTCTGGATAATGGACGAAAAAAAGGAGGCTCTGGTGCGCGAGCTACATAAACCAGCGCGACGGAATTATCCACGTCGACATGTTGACATTCGTGGTTTAGATGAGACCTGGCAAGCTGACCTCGTGGACATGTCATCCTATGCGCGACAAAACTCCAAATACAAGTTTTTACTTACCATCATTAACACATTCTCCAAGTTCGCCTGGGCTGTACCCATCAAGAGCAAGTCTGGCAAACATACAGCGGCCGCAATGGAATCCATACTTACCAAGGGACGCATACCGAAAAATTTGCAAGTCGATCGAGGCACAGAGTTTTATAATAAAGATTTTAAATCGTTAATGAAAAAATTCGATATTCACATGTATTCGACATACAGTAATTTGAAGGCCTCGATTTGTGAACGCTTCAATCGTACATTGAAAAATAGAATGTGGATAAAATTTAGTCTTCGTGGCAATTACAAATGGATTGATATTCTTGATAATTTGGTGGCTGAATATAATGATACGGTACATCATACAATCAAACTAAAGCCGAACAATGTCAACGCCTCCAACGAGAAACAAATTTTTCATGATATTTATAATAAAACGGCGAATCAAGCGAAAAGAAAGTTGCCAAGATTTAAAGTCGGTGATAAAGTACGAATCAGTAAATTCAAGAATGTATTTGAAAAGGGTTATACACCAAACTGGACGACTGAGATATTTACCATAAACAGAGTGAGGAAAACTACTCCTGTAACATATCATCTGAAAGACTATGAAGATGAGCCTATAGCTGGCGGTTTCTATGAACAGGAATTATCGAGCGTTAAATATCCAGACATTTATTTGATTGAAAAAGTTTTGAAGAAACGCGGTAATCGAATATATGTCAAATGGTTAGGCTTTGATAATACGCATAATAGCTGGACAAATAATGAATAAAATAAAAAAAGATAAAAAATGACTCATTGATTTTTTTTCTCTCTCTCTTTACCCCCCCTCCATTTATCTGAGCCAACGAACTTCATCGAGAAAAATGCTACAATAATAATGTGGGTTTTGAAAAGAAAAAGACACAGATCAGAGGATTTTTTTTTCCATGGAAATATACAATTTATTGAAAATATAAAACTTTTTTTCTTTTTTCATAAATATTTACATTATTATCATTATTTAAAAAAAAATATATATATATACAAAATTATTTACAAATGATTTTTTTTTCTTCAGAAAAAAAAACACGCAGTTTACACAATCATTCAATATAATTTTCCAAAAGCATTCATATATATCTCTACATTTATATACATATTTACATTTATATACATATTTACATTTATATACATATTTACATTTATATACATATTTACATTTATATACATATTTACATTTATGCTAGCCGTTGAGGTTTTATATGCTATGGTATTCTATAGTGTCCCCATGGCAAAGTGTCTGTGGTGCCAGGTATAATATATCTTTTGTCATCGTGTGGACTTAGAGCAATTTTTTTTCCCTAATTGTATACACCTGATGTAACTTAGATCTTATACATGACTGTTCACACGAGACTTCAACCTCTTCCTTCAAGCAATGAACCTAGTCGTCGAAAGTGATTTCTCGTGAAACGACATTGCTCTTTACCCCCTTAATTTTTTTTGTGTCTTTTTTTGTTTCGACTCTCAAGGCATACATTTTTGCTCTAAGTCCAACGAATTCCGTCATTATCGCGCCATTATTCTCATCTTTCATGAGACCTGGCACTTTTTTGTTGACGAGTGGTATTTCATACCTGTTACCCATTGGATAGTCGCTCGTGTCAAACTTATCGATATTGCGCTTCATGTCGCTGTATGCGTCTTCACACTCGAGTTTGTATATCAGACTGTCAGTATCTGTATACATGACCCTACACTTGTTTTCATACAGCGGTCTCATGAACTCGTGGTGAAACTCATACAAGCACGTCTTAGATATGTCGAGTATACACATACCAACATATATGGGCTTGTTGAATTTCACCTCGAGCTTGCGCAATTCGACAGCCACAAGATTTTCCGAAAACACACTACAGCTATGGAAATTGGGTTTTGAAATCATTGCCTCTGCACCATACCGACCATCCCATTTTGTTAAAAGTCGAACATCGCTATGAGTGCGCACATCTTCCATCGTTTTGCCGAAAACTGCATTATTCATCAATTTGTACAATGTTTTATCGAAATCATTTTTGGGATTTGTACGGAATAATGTATTTAAATCTATGTATGATTTTAACCAGGGAGATTGTTTGAATTTTAATATTCTATGGATTTTCGTCACAAGTAGTCCATGTCGTATACATTGTTGGAGATTACGGTAGTGTATAACATAGCGCTTTTTCTCACCTAAGGTGGCAAGTAATTTTGATTGTTTTTTACCGGGTGGTTTATCATGCGTCGGGCAAAACGGTAAGTCAATGTGCGCGTCATGTAGATGTTGTGGATAGTCCATGTCAACCTCAAGAATATAGCCCGTATGTGAATCTAGCGCAATTGTCATGACATCAAAGTTGATGACATTGTCAACCCATTGAAAATTTGAGTGTGGCAAGTGTTGACACATTGCCCAGCCATATAAATTATTCACGTCAAAATACATCAAGTATGATGATTCTTTCAATGGATCGAATGATTCCATATACTTGTTGTTGGCATGCGCGTACCTATTTGAGCATTGGCTTAAACCACCGCGTACACCACGCTCGACAAATAAAACCATATCAATATCTGTGAGCAACTCAAACTGGATATTCGTATGCTTCAACATAGCATCCCAAGTATATCCAGGAAGAGTGTAGTAGTATGCAGGGTCAAGACCATAACTTTCCAAACAGGTATCACGAAAGTTTTCGAAAATGTCTGCCAACAACAATACATCGGTTTTTAAATACAAATCGCTATATTCACCTAGGGTTTGAATGGAAAACCGTTGCCAGACCTTCTCAGCATGAGCATACTCGCTCTCACTTACCGTCTCACCAGTCAATGAACTATAGAATGAATTTATTGGAGGTAGGCTGGTATCTTCTAATTTGTCAACACTATCGATGTATTCATATGGGAATACACCTTTCCTGGTCAATAATGTAAAATCATCTTGGGATAAACAGGAAAATTGAGATTTTAAAATGTTGAGTTTATCAATTGTTAAAAATGATGCTAATTTATCTAGACTTGTATTTAAAAATTTAAATGAATCAATAAAACGCAATTTTATATTGTGTCGGAAATTGTTTGATGTTTGAATAGTTTTAGTGAATGAAATATATTTTTCTTTTGTTATGGGAAGCACATCGGTTTTCCCCCCAAACGCCGTTGCTATATCCTTAATGATGAAATGAGCATCATATCCGGATAAATTATGAAAAACTACTGGAATAAAAAAAGATTGTTTGAAATTTAAATTACAATTGGAATGTGCCGGACCTCTAAACCGCCCAGTCAGATGGCAATGATCGCGTACCCGGATTGCCATAGGGTGGAATGGTTTTTCACATATGTGGCATATAGTGGCTGTTCGGAAATTCTCCGACTCATCCAATGTTAACTTTGCCATGGGGACATTTCTTAATAATATTGTATTAATATTTAAAGCTATTTTATGCAACTCTGATACAAACGCTGCCACACAATCAGTACCACGACATGTATAAAACATAGATAAATTATTATTATATGTACACTTTAAATAAAACGCTATGCTAAATACTTCGTGCCGCTCATACTGGTTATTTTCCATCGCCTCGCGGTTGGTTTTTGCCAATACGCACTCCAGGTCAGCGTATATGATGAAAGGGAGGCGCTCTTTTCGATTGTGGTTGCTGAATTTCAACCATTGGTTGCCATCACTGGGCAACCTAATAGCACAATTATTCAGCGTTCCACAATCGACAGTGTGCGCTTCTAATTTTACCCTGTCCCTGAAGTAATGCAGGCAACTGTAAACGAAAGACGTTATTTAGCATCTTCCTTTCTCTCTCTCTCTCTTTCTCCATTTCAGATGCTTATTTATTTAAAACTTACCGATCGCAGATGAAGACATGCCGTTCATTTTTTGTCAGTTGTGAGCGGACAAGCCGGGATAAATTTTTAATTGTCACAAAGTGACCAATATTATCCTCCTCCTTCGACGATGAAACATGTAGTAAATTTACATGATTGTTCTTTTTGTTGTCCGTAAGATAGATGGGAAAAATATTTTCTTTTTCACCAATCATGTACACATTTATTGAAAAGTTATTTTGGTTCTCAATTTTTTTTATATCGTTCATACCAATTGGAAATTCAACACCCTGAAGATTTAACACTGTTGACCAATGTGGATATGACGATTCACGATCAACATGATTTTCCGCGGGATACAGTCCGGCAACCACCGCCCACGCGAAACAAGTATTGTTCTTTGACTTTACATTAATCACCGCTTTTTTCATCATAATTTTCCGAGGCACTTCAATACGACACCCAGCACGCATTGTGTTGAATTTATTTACATTAATCATTAAATTTAAGATTTTTGATAAGGCCCATCCACTATCACGATCTTGAAATTCTTCGAGTGATGCCAAGGTGGGCTCAATAACGCATGATCTATACCATTCACTCAAATTGGATGTGCCAAATAGTTCTTTATTTCGCGTAGTGATGCTTTTGTATGATCGCTTATCACCGGCTACAAATTCACCGTTGAAACTTGTATTCACTTTCACACTTTCATATTTATCAATAAGGTCTTTCCCGTGTGAACATACAAGAGCACTGGCATCTTCGAAAAATTGTCGCGGTTCAATGTGCTTTCGATTGATAACACATCCCGTCAATATACGACCCTCAAATGCTGTATCAATTTCACGCCACGAAAGTTCATCACTAATTCCCGCACCAGAATGAATGAAATATCCTCGAGTGGAATTTTTCAAACTTTCAAGACGTGCTATTTGGGCGATGAGTGATTGTTGATGCCCAGTTGTTAATCGCGGTCGTTTAATTCGGCATTTATTTTCCAAAGCTTGGATAAATGAATTGCACTCGCGTTCCCACAATAAATACTCCTCCATTGAACTCACTTGTGTAACTCGCTGACACAAATCTTGTTCTGCACGGAAATTAGCCATGTTTAACTCGGTATTGTGGAAACAAAATACTTTGAACGAAAAAAAAAATGACAACTCGCGATGTGAACTAGTCGACCGTCGAACTGAAAATGCTTCATTTCGTGTCTAACATGCACTCGACATTTTTTTTTTCAAACTCATTTATTCAATATTCCCCATTCGTTGAAATATTGAAAAAATAAAAGAATGCATCGAGTTTTCAAAGAGCATTGGAATACAGGTATTAACATCCTCCTCATTGTAAGAAAATGAAAAATGTGTATCGCTTGAACACTATTCCAAGCATTGTCTTCTATTAAGGCGAGCAATATGCATTTGTACGTCAGACTACTGAAAATACAAAACTAATAGAAAACCTCCTCTGAAAAAAAAAGAAATTCATATGGGAATATTGGAAACTTCCTAAGCATTATGATGACAATGAATAGAATGACCAAACATTGCATGAGGGGGGCACCCTGAAAAAGGGAAAATAAGTACAGGTAAATGTAACCGGACGCAACTCTCATCATAAAACTTTCTAAACAACTGCCTTCGAGGAAAAATATTTTAACTCTATGTAGAAGCGAGAATATCATGCTCTTTGTCTCTACGGGGGGCACAAATGGACCCAATGGTATCGTGGCGCCAAAGCGTTGCCCTCTCTGAACGGGTAAATGTAACCAGACGCCACCCTCATCATAAAACTTTCTAAACAGCCACCTTCGAGAAAATATTTAAACCCTATGTGGAAGCGAGAATATTATGCTCTTTGTCTCTATGGAGGACACAAACGGACCCCATGGTATCATGGCGCCAAAGCGTTGCCCTCTCCGAAAAGAAGTCGGCCCAAATTTTTAATTATACAAACTCTTGTTTCCGCAAGCTATGGGGGAGCCCTTTACAAACCCATAGGAAAGTTTACATTTGAGAGATTCGCATCTGGGTCCAGTAACTATATGACTCCTTAACTAACTTTCCAATTGCGAACAAAACATCCCCTTCTTACGCAAAAGGGAAAAATTGAAAATGGGTGAACGGCGGAAAGCCAAAATCGCAAGAAGTTGGCAAAGACGGTGTTTAGTTACGAAATCGTCGTCGAACTGTGAGTACTCGCGTGTGAAAACCATGGCTGCACAATACAATGTCGCTGAACAGGAGGCAATGGAGTTAGATCGGGATGCGCCGATTATGATTGTGGATGAGGAGATGGGTGAAAACTCGGATGAAGATGAGGCAATGGAGGCACCTGATTCGGGACGTGAAAGTGACGACGAATCCCATTATCAGGAAGGTTTTGTGAGAAAAGTGTGGTTTCCGGAAATTATGCAATACAATAGAGACTCAAAAGCATGTGCGATCGGTTTTTATTACTATGCGGGGAGAAAAACTCGATATTGCAAAGAGTGTATTTTTGAAGTGCAGAATGATTATGATCACCTGATAGCATTTAGCAAGCACGAGACGCGAAGACTCTCTGACATTAAGCAGCATCGGTGCACTTCATGCAATGATCCGCTGAAGCTTATTTTTGATGACAAAATGTGCCCGGTGTGTTTTCCGTTGAAAAAAAAAAATAAATAAATAAAGAAATAAATAATTGAAAAAAAAAAAAAAAAAAAATACAAAAATACAAAAAATACAAAAAATAAAAACAGTTTAAAATGGTATATGCGTGTATGTACGCGTGTGTGTGTGTGTGTGTGTGTGTGTGTGTGTGTGTGTGTGTGTGTGAACATGTGAAAAGAAAAGACTGGTATTCAGTAGGAGAACGAGGATTACACAGTCTCATGATCCAGGAGGTAAGACATAGCTTAAGAATATATATGCATAACCATGGTTTTTCAATGGATATGAGAGAGAGAGCAAGTCCTCACTCCATCTCATATACGTTCTCACATTGCATCTCATCTCTCTCTACTTGTCTATCGATTTGGGATCACACTCTATCTTTCTCTTTCCTACATTTGCCTTCATTCACAAATGCATGTTTGCAATTGTGGATAAGGTGAGGGAGAGAGGGAAAATGTCTGTGATCCCAAATAATAAAATATAAACACTTAATATACAGGTGTATGACAATGGCTCCAAATAAATAGAAAGAGAGACAGACAATTCTGGTGTGTTGCCTAGACCATCCACATTCTTGACATTGTCATTCCATCTCGCTTGCACCCGCTCTCACTCTCTCACAATCTACGACAATAGCTCCAAATAAAAGAGAGAGAGAGAGAGAGACAATTCTGGTGTGTTGCCCAGACCCATTCTTGACATTGTCACTCCATCTCTCTTGCACCCTCTCTCACTCCAGCCATCTACCTGGCACCTCACTCCATCTCTCTCCAACCTCCGCCCTCTCTCTCTCACACGGGCCCCGGCACCCCCACCACTCCTACCTCTCAGACCCCCACCATTCCCCCCTTGCCTCCGCCCGCGCGCGCTCCCCCGCGCCCCGCAGCCCCCCTCGCCTACAAGTGGTCCAGAACCGACATAGCTATAATACTCGCAATACCGGCAGTAGGTATATGCATGACACACACTCATCAATATCTTCTTTCGACGAGACGTAGAGCACGTAGTCCCTAAGCACACCTAAATTTATGATAACCATAAATCACCCCTCTTTCGAAAACCAGATGCATACGCACCTTTCCTTTCTCTACCTCCACTATCTTTTCAACAAATTATAAACCACCGCATATAGGAGATTCCACGGACTTTTTAACAAACCTCTTCTGATATTTATATTAGACGTCTTATGGAAAAACGGTGAAAGATGAAAACAGCGTAAGGGAAAGACCCGATAAGAGTTTTCCCACACAGATATTTTCTTCTTCCATCTTTTTCTAGTAAATCTTTGGAATGTAATCTTGCATACCGATTCTATATTAAAACCACGGTATTTCTTATCCAAATCAAGCAAAAGATAGGAAGTCGCCCAAACCCCGATGCAGCAACGCGTCGCCTATCACATCAATGTTCAAATCTTAACAACTTTTCGGGAACCAAGACGCTCATGCCTAAACTCTGTCGCGTCTAAGCGTTATCCTAATCTCTTATGCACAAGACGCAGCCAAATAATCTGTTGCTGCATCTCTTTCTTATAACACCCAAAAGCAAGGGGAGTAATCCCTCCCACATTTAAAATAGACCAATGTCTAACGAGAAGAAAATATCTTTTATCAAACTGTAACATATGGGAGGCGTTTACCAACTCCCACCGTATTTTCAGAAAGTATTATATAAACTCCGCATAAGTTACAAAGGCAGCGCTCTTCGATAAAAAGTTCAACTCTGTTCACGTCGTCGTTACGTCCATTAAAATTTCAACAAAATTAACTTAGAAACTATCCGGACTCCGACCGAATTATTAAAACTTGATTGAGGAGACTGTGTTCTCACAATCCGCGATAATCCGAATTATTATCGAGAAATAACAACTGTACCAGACTTGTAATACAATAGTGATAAAAATATTAAATAAAAACTCTGTTAATTAGTTAAATCGACAAATACTTTATTCGGGAAATCAGTCCAAGATTTCTCCGATCCAGAAACTCCGAAACATCTCCGAAGAGTATCGGGCGTAAAAACCCACATTGATAATAAAATTGTATTTCGTGAGTCGCGGACCAACCAATAAAGACTCTCCGGCGAAAGATATTTAAATCTTCGCGCTCCAAATCCGGTGGTCACGAGACTCGTACTCGATCCCTCTCTCGGGACGTAACAATTATATTCGCGAGCCGCGGACCAACCATCATCAAAATCGTTAGCAAAAGATATTCAAATTTTCGCGCTCCAAATTCGGTGGTCACGAGTCTCGTATCAAATCCCTTTATCGGGACGTAACACTTGATCTATCAAATGTAAGATTTGTTGATTCTGATTAGAACCTGTAACATGTACAAATTCCCAGATAAACCAAGTTTTGAAATTTTTCCTTTTATGCACGATTAAAAATGCAGGTCTGGATATAAATCCTGCTCTACAATGTCTCATTTTCTTCATGATGATTATCTACACAGGTTAAGTACAGCACGTTTGATTTCAATTCAAAATTTTGATTTGTACAATGCTTTACGAACTCCGCGGCAACAATTTCAAAATTGGTTTGCAACTTCGAAATAGGAACCTAAAAAAATGTGCTCTGTTGTTACGTCCCAGCTCTCACGCTCGAACTCTTTTTTTAGCCCCATTTTAAAAAACACGCAATACCCACAGTAGGTACTTGCAGGGCACGCATCTATTGGTATCTTCTTTCGGCGAAGCATATGTAGTCACTAAGTGCACCCAAATTTACGACAACCGTAAAATACCCCTCGTTCAAAAACTCGAAGCACGTGCAGCGTTCTACTTTTTACTGTTAGACTCTTCTCAATATAAAAAACCACTGCATACAAATTCTTTTACAAATTTAGTAACAAGCCTCCTCTGAGATTGACAGTGGACATTTCCTCGAAAAGTCGTAAAAGTTAAAACAGGGCCCGGGAAAAACTCTTCAAGTGTTTTCCCACAAGCAGCATCTTTTTCTCCTTTTCTAATTATCTTTCGAAACACGCATAGGGTACAACATAAACTCTATAATATACCGCCTTTTATTTTCGAACTGCGACAACTCCTATCCAAAGTCATAAAACGCTCGAGCCCCAAAAACAAAAGTCAGGAAGCCCCCTCGAAAAGGGTCAACGACTCCTAGACGCAACGCGTGCGTCTATGCGTCGCCACGATAAAAACTCGTAAAACGAAATCTCTATACGCTGCAATGAAATATCCAAATGCAGCTCAACAACTTTGTAACATTCAAAATAGAGAGGGCTGTTTCCTCCCACCGTGTAACGGGTGAATGCCCTTTTTTTTGTTAATCCGTGGGAGACGCGAATCATCTCCCACTACCTAGATCAAAACTTACTATATAAACTCCGTATAAGTTACAACAAGCTTCACTCCGATAAAAGTTTACTCTGTTCACGTCGTCGTAACGTCCGTTAAAATCCAGACAAAATTTACTTTGAAATTATCCGGACTTTGACCGAATTATTAAAACTCGATTGACGAGACTGAGATCTCTCAATCCGCGATAATCCGAACTATTATCGACAAACAATACATTGTACCGAACTTGTAAAACGATAGTGATCACAATATTAGATAAAACTTTGTTAATTTGTTAAATCGGCTAATATTTTATTCGGGAAATTACTCAAGGATTTCTCCGATGTAAACCTTCCAAAACATCTCCGAAGAGTATCGGGTATAAAAACCCACATTGATAATAAATTTGTATTTCGCGAGTTGCGGACCAACCAACAGACTCTCCGGCGAAAGATATTCAAATCTTCGCGCTCCAAATCCGGTGGTCACAAAACTCGTTCTCGATCCCTCTCTCGGGACGTAACAAATTATATATCAATAAAACTGGTGGCAGCGGAAACAAACGAATTCGCACCAGCAATAAAACTGGTGGCAGCGGAAACAAACGAATTCGCACCAGCAATAAAACTGGTGGCAACAGAAAACAACAAATAAACCATATCACCAATAAAACTGGTGACAGCCGAATACAATTTAAATCGCACCATCAATAAATTTGATAACAGCGAAAATCAATGAAAATTACACCAAATTAACGAATTTCGTGTTATAATTCTTGACAGAGTATCACTAACAATAAACCGGTACACAAACGTGAAGTTTTCAAATAAATCGTGAAAATAGAAAAAAAGACAATCTTTGTTCGCGCCATAAATCATTGAACACTCGAAACCGAAGTCATCTTTCGATATCGTGAAAACGGCAGCAAGTGTGACCAGACGGCACGCGTACAACCATCACCGAGTCTTCAAGGGCCAGGTCAACTTCCAGTAGCTACTCGACACCTTTTTCGACCGCCTGCACAAGCATCATAAATCGTCATCTACTACATCTCCAAGAACCTTTCTTCTTCTCGACATCTACAAGATCTTCAACGAGTAAGTCAAAACATTTACAATGCCTAACGACACCGAAATCCCAATGGAAACATCGACGGCATACAATCCGTCACGGCCTCAACAGCAACAAGGACAGCAATCGAATACGTTCGCATCTTCATTTCAAGTTCCATCAACTTCACAAATAAATAATGATACGTTACAATTATACAATAGATATAGAGATTTTTCAAAAATTATACCAGAGTTTGATGGAACAAGCAGAACGATTTCCTTATCAGCTTACTTAAAATACTGCGAAAGAGCTAAACAATACATTGCTGTTGCAACAGAATCAGATATCGTAACGTATTTAATTAGAAAATGCAAAGGAGCAGCTTTTGACACGTTAGATGATTCATCAATCACAACGATAGATGAATTAATAGAAGATTTAAAAGAGAGATTCAGTATTAAAAAGCCTATTGCAACGTGGTTTTCAGAAATATCGAAATTTCAACAAAAACACAAAGAATCAGTCAAAGAATTCCATAAGAGAATTACTAAATATTTAGACGAATTCAAGCACGCAATCGACAGTTCATCTCTTAAAACCCAAGCCGGAGCAATAGAGCTCGCACAAGAATTAGCAGCAGATCAATTTCGGAAAGGTATTAAACCTATTTATCAAGCACATATTTCATTCGATGGCGAACCTGATATGAAAAAGATACTTACACAAGCTCGAGAAATCGAACGTTTTCTGGGTCACACCGACACAGAAAATGACAATTCAAAAATTTGCTTACCGATAATACAACAAAACAAATTTAAAAGCAATCCAAATCTCAAGAAATTTTGCAATCATTGTCGTAAAACCAATCACACAATAAATGAATGCTTCGCACTCATGAAATTAAACAACGAAAAGAAATCAAATGAAAGTCAAAGTGATCAAATTTGCAATTATTGTAAAAAGAAAGGTCATGTAATTAAAGATTGCCGAAAAAGAATGTTCAATAACAACAAGAAAACTGAGCAAATAAAGGCAGGTACAGCCCAGGGAAACGAGAAATCGACCCCTCGACAGGGCGCTGCGACGGGGCAACACTCGCAAGAGCGCCAGGAATAGATAAAATCGTTCCACAAAAAATCCTTCGAGCAGAATGCAATCTCAACTTTACATCCATCAATAACAATTCTCCAACAATATTGTTGAGCTCGAAAGATTTCATAAAATCAGAAATTTTATTTTTGGCAGATTCGGGATCTCAATTAAATCTAATAAAACTAAATCATTTAAAATTTCCCGATGACATTAATAATTCAGTAATTTACGAATTACAAGGAATTTCAAATCATGATAAACAAATAACTCTTGGAGAAATAACAATCGAAATAAATAACAAGTCAGAAAAATTCCACGTAGTTTCAGATAATTTTCCAATAGAATTTGACGCAATACTTGGTAATGAATTATTAGGAAAAAACAAGGGTAGAATCGATTGGTTAGCAAAGTACGTACGCCTGAACGATACAGATTATCCATTTACAAACACAGAATCACTTCTTCTGCGGGCCAGACAGAAAACGATCATGTTTGTTCGGGTAAACAACGCGTTAAAGATAGGTTACGTACCGCGCATACCCTTAGGTGATGACATCTTCGCAGGTGAAGCTTTGGTTACTAATACTAACGGCAAAGCCTACTTGTATGCCATCAACACCTCCGACAAAGACGTTAAGATAAATGTTCCCGTAATTTCACTATATCCATTCGATATGAGCATAGACGAGAACGATCAGACGGACGATAATTCCGCAAAAGACCAGACCTTCGTACACAATGATAGTACTCGGACGCGAGGAAACCGTGCTAGTGAGGTAATGAAGCTTTTGAATCTTGATCATCTTAATGACGAAGAGCGTAATGCAGTTTCCACTCTCGTAGAGGAATACGCAGACCTTTTTCATTTGCCGGGAGAATTTCTTAAATCAACCAATGTTTGCACACACAAAATTCCCACTATAGACGATATTCCAATTAACACAAGACAGTACAGACATCCACCTTTTCAGAAACCAGAAATAGAAAAACAAATTAATAACTTGTTGGAATTAAACATTATCGAACCATCCGAATCTCCGCACAATTCACCGCTGTGGATTGTTCCAAAGAAAGCTGACTCACAGGGAAATAAACGATGGAGACTTGTGATAGATTTCCGAAAATTAAACGATAAAACAATCGGTGATGCATATCCACTCCCCTTAATAACCGATATATTAGATCAATTGGGAGGAGCAAAATATTTTTCTATTTTCGATCTAGCTTCTGGATTCCACCAAATTGAAATGGATATAAAAGATAAACATAAAACAGCTTTTACAACTCCTCATGGTCATTATGAATTTAATCGAATGCCTTTTGGTTTGAAAAACGCACCAGCTACATTTCAGAGACTCATGGACCTCGTTTTAAAGGGTCTACAGGGGAACGACCTTTTCGTTTACCTGGACGACATCGTTATATACGCACGTTCTATAGACGAACATAAAAATAAATTCCGAAAACTTGCTGAAAGATTACGTAATGCAAACCTCACTTTACAAACTGATAAATGTGAATTTTTACCAACAGAAGTGCGATATTTAGGACATTGAATTTCTGCAGATGGAGTAAAACCTGATCCTAAAAATATAGAGGCTGTAAAAAAATTCAATATACCTAAAACTCCAAAAAATGTTAGAGAATTTTTAGGTCTCGCTGGTTATTATAGACGTTTTATTAAAAACTTTTCGGGCATTGCAAAACTCTTATCAGGCCTGACGAGCAAGAATGTTAAATTTCATTGGACATCCGAACATCAGCTAACTTTCGAGAATTTAAGAGAAAAATTATGCACCACTCCGATCCTGCAATATCCAGATTTTTCAAAATCGTTTATCGTTACAACCGATGCATCAAATATTGCAGTCGGCGCGGTTCTATCACAAGGCAAAGTCGGAGAAGATCCTATGGTAGCAGCAGCATCTAGAGTCTTAAATAAAGCAGAAAAAAATTATTCTACTCTAGAAAAAGAAATGGTCGCGGTCGTTTTTGCTTTAAAAACCTTTAGACCGTATCTTTATGGCCGGCAATTTACACTACTGACCGACCATCGACCACTCGTTTGGGTAAACTCAATGAATGACCCGACGTCTCGTGTACTGAGATGGAGAGAAAGACTAAAGGAATTTGACTTCAAAATCCAGTACAAACCAGGGAGAGTAAATACAAACGCAAACGCACTTTCCCGCAATCCGATTATTTTGCCTATCAAATGCAAATGGCGAATTAACGTGTCTCCACACGGAGAACGAATACTAAATCTTAATCCGGGAATCGCGAGAACATATACATCCTCGTCAGACTCTCATTCCCAGGGTAAAAGTAAACTTCAGAAAATCGAAAAATCTGATTCCGAGGAGGAAACTCCGGAAACTTCCGTGGAAAATCAGTCTAACAAAATTCCTCATATACCTGAACCCGCAGATGTGGCAATTCCGAGAGAAACACACACGGAGACGGTCATTGAAGGAAGTTCCGAAATCTGAAATCATAATGAACGGCCTGATCATCCGTCATTTCAGAACCTCAATAATAAAGAAAGACAAAATCTCGCGAACGAAATTCAGAACCTCAGTATAGACAATTCAAATCCTCGCGAGAAAAAAAAAATCAGAGCATCGAGACAAGCGCATCTCAAAACTTAAATCAAAATCTTAAAATTAACGATTTTAATCAGAGCATCGGGATTAATGATTCCACAAATGAAAATCAAAATCTTAACCAGAGCATCGAGACTAGAAATTCTCAAACCAATACAGAAAATCTTAAAGAAAGTTCGATCTATCGATCAAACAAACCGAAATCGGGTATCATGTTACGTCCCGAGGAGGGAATTTGGTTCGAGTCACGTGTTCACCAGATATAGGGCGCGAGCGATTCGAATGATGGCTCGCCAGTGAGTCTGTGGTTGGTGAAACCGTGACCCGCGAATTACAGTTTATTGACAATGTTGAAGATTTAGGATTTTTACTCTTCGGAGAAGGTGATGTCGTCTGGAGATCACGGCGGATCTTTCGAATAATCGTTTTGTTGGTCTGAGATATTTGTTTAAACACTTTATTTTAACCATTAGTTAACAATTAATTCGTTATAGTTGTACAAGAAAGATGATTAATCTTTTAAGATAAATTTGTCTGTTATATTCGTCGTTCGCAATACAGAGATTCTGATGACGTAAAGTCGAATTCGGTGAAGAGATATTGCGTAACGTTTAGATTTCGACGACAGACTGCATTCGTCGAGCGAATGGTAGAAACTGCACAACACCCTGTTGGGTGGTTGTCTTTTTAAGGGTTGTTGTCCGCGTCCTTTTTGGAAAAAAGGTGGGAGTGATGCTCTGATTTTACATAGTCGTTTTTGTAGGATTGGTTGGGACGTCGTTAAAGTTTCGTTGTAAATTTTGTGATTGGTCGAGATGTGGTAACAAAGTAGTGCGTGATAAACAATTGTGCTTGTTCGTGGAAAGCGCTTTCGAGGTGGTCTTTTGAACCGCCCGTCCTCGCATTGCCCTGAGGGTTGGAGTCGGGGTTGCTGTAGAGGTGATTGTGTTTTCCGTCCTTTTGGAGAAAGCGTTTTCGGATTGTTTGAGTTCGAAAAAAAAGGTGTATCCCTTTTTTTTCTACATAGTTTAAGTTTGACTGTTTTATCACGTGCTAGCTGCATGGAGATTTGACGGAATTCCTGGGATTTGTAATGTCTTCTACCTTTCCTTTCACTTGTAGTAAGGATATGACCAGAATGGTGTGATTCATTCGTTGTTCAATTCATGCTAACTTTAACGACTTTGGGATTTTCGGAAGTGTGAAAGTAGTTATTTTTTGCTCGTGTGGAATTTTAGTAGTTCCACGGAAAAATTCCTTAGCTGTTATATTTACTTATTGTTTACTGGGAAAAAAAAGGGGACGAAGGTTTCGGTGTTTCCTTCGGTGTCCTTATGAAAAACTACGTACTTTCCCTTCTAATTGTGTTAAAGAAAAATATAGGTATTCCATTCACGTGTATCTGCTGGTAGTGTCTCGAGAGAAGAATGAAAGAGAAAAAAAAGATAGGGGGGGGTGGACCCGTCCGAGCGTGACAGCTGGGACGTAACAATCAGACAAAAGAGTCGCGCTAGTCGACATCTTTCATTCAAAAATCTATCGATTCATGATAAATCATCATCGTCTAATGAAGACGAAGATAACACAATCGCAATACCTGTGGACATAGAATATATCAATAAAACTCCTATATCTTCAGAGGCAGAATCAGTAAACGATGACGCACAAGAAAGTGTAGTTATAATAGGAGAAAAATTCGTTTCAAATAATCCAACTACACTTAACTCAAAAGAAAATCAAGAATCTCCACAGCATAAAACTACTATGCCCAAAGTTAAGAAAATCTTCAGCGATCTCTCACATACTTCAACTCCTTACGACTCAAAAATCGCTAAAAATAAAGGAATTCAAAAGCAAAATAATTTTCAACGAAATCTTGCTAGGGAACTCTTAGAAAAACGCTTACATAAATCAACAAATTATACTCCTTCCCCTGCAAGACGAGTTAGGAAAAAATTTAATGAATCTATCAATGATAAAAGAATGGAATTAGATCCGGCGACAGATAGACTCTCCCCAGAAAATATGTCTCTCACAGAAGAAGCGATCATGCAACAAAGCATTCAAAATATAACTATGCATGAAGATAACATGAACATAACTCCTATGCAAATGTCACTTTTGAAAAAATCAGTCGATAGAGTATCTTCGGATGAGGATATGAAAACAATCATAGAAAGTGCACCGGCCGTAGCGAACCCGAAAATAATCATTCCTCGTGCCCCTATTCAAAATTTGGAGGCACAACCGCTTCGTAGATCCACAAGAGAGAGAAAACCAAAGAGATGTCCCTGTTGTACCGACGGTGAACACCACATACAGGTCAAGAAACCTCGTATTCAAAGAAAAGCAATGAAAAGCAAAAAACAAATTCAAATTCCAGAAACTATTGTTGAAATGTCTCCTCAAAATATTGCATCAACAATTAACGAAAATAACGATAAAGGGAAAAATTCATCCAATACTGAAGAAGCTAGGTTATCGATATTATGTGACGACATTTCAAAAATGTATGCGTCAATGACCAAAGACATTCCAGCTAATGTATCAGGATCACAGACTTTTCAAGTAGAAAATGATTCAGAAGATAGTCAGAAATCAAGTAACGATAAAAACGAAAATATAATTCCACCTCCAATAGAAATTGCATCACAAAGATCGTCAAATAGCGATAGCAATTCAGATTCAGATACAATTAACGTTATAGAATCCAGAGACAATTTAGAAATGAGTAAAGATCATTATATTTGCTTTGTATCTGCAGATGGAACAGTTTCCAGCGAAATCGGTAAAAGACTGATCGAATTAGGATTATTGAAAAATTTAACTCCTCAAAATACATTTGAAGTCGGTCAAGTCCTTTTATCAGGCACACCCAAAAAGAAGGTTTTCGCTTTAGTAATCCAAGATCACAGCACAGCACCCTTAATTCAAGATAACGTCATCAAAGCATTTAAAAATCTAAAAATCGAAATGAAAAAATTAAACATTAAATCAGCTTCGATCTCTCGTAAACGTAGCAACCTAGATGATACAATTTGGAACAAAATAAAAAATATCATCAGATCGGTCTTCGACCAAACAAACATACGAATCAAAATATGCAAAGACGAAATCACAATACCCCCTGTGGAAGATAGAAACGACATAATCAGAGAATGCCATGAATCACCAATAGCAGGTCATAAAGGCGTCACGAAAACATATAATAGAATTCGACAAAAATACTTTTGGGATAATTTGAAGAAACAGGTAGAAGATTATGTGAGAAAATGCGAAAGTTGTCAAAGAAGGAAATTAGTAAGAGTCAAAACCAAACAACCAATGGTTATTACGGATACTCCATTAAATGTATTCGATAAAATTTCAATGGATATTGTCGGACCAATAAATCCAGAATCTGACCTCGGTCATCGATTCATTCTGACGATACAAGACAATTTATCCAAATTTTCATTCGCAATTCCATTAGTAACAGCAACTGCCAACGAAATAGCTTATGCCCTTGTAACAGAATTCATATGCCTTTTCGGTTGTCCAAAAGTTATTTTAACCGACCAAGGTGCGGCTTTCATTGGTAGAATCATGAAACAATTAACAAAAGTATTGAAAATCAAGCAAATTAAAACGACTGCGTTTCATCCACAATCTAACGGCTCACTCGAACGAAGTCATCAAGTTCTAACAGACTATCTCAAACATTACACCAACAAAAAGGATTGGCATAAATGGCTACGATGTTACGTCCCAGCTCTCACGCTCGAACTCTTTTTTTTAGCCCCCATTAAAAAAACACGCAATACCCACAGTAGGTACTTGCAGGGCACGCGTCTATTGGTATCTTCTTTCGGCGAAGCATATGTAAGTAGTATTGGTACCCGTCTGGGGCCCCCCACTCCTATCCCCACTCCTTCCCCCACCACTCGTCCACTCCCACTGCTGATATTGAGCAGGGTGTTGCGAGTAGTGGGGTGAGGATGGGGGACGTGAGTCGGGCCTCGGACGGGTACCGATACTTTTTGGCGCGTCAGCATTTTTAAATTTTGGCGACTAAGCATATTTTTGAAGAGGAATTTGGAATACTGAATTGTGTGATGAACATGATTTTTATTCAAATGATTATTTCTTACATGATTTTGATGATGAATTATAGTAATATAGAAGGTTTACATATTATAATAACGCGCGTTTGAGCGCGAGATATAGAGAATGGTTGGGCGAGATGAGCTCCAGCTGTAGATAAGAGCGGAGATGAAATAGAATCCGGGCAAGGCCGTCGTAAGGCCGCGTGAATATGGGTCGGGAGATTGTAACTCAATCTCCCGTTGAATGTAGGTCGGCGATGGTACAGACATTACCTTATCGTTTTGTGCAGCAGCGTTGTGTACAGGGAAATCTGCGCGAAGTGAAGCTACCTCGCCCTTCCATGTAATTACTATTATTATAATTATTCTTCGGATTTTTTTGAGATTTGTACGCGTTATAGTATTCGCGCACTATTTGATCGTTTTCTCGCACGTTATCGCTGAAGAGATTGTTAAATCGAGCCATGCCAAAACCGCAAGACATAAAATGCAGAAAAACAATGCAAAACTGTCCGCACACATCTGACGAATCACTTTGTAGTTGCTTGGTATTGTAGTGGAAAAATTTGCAATTTCTTCGGAGCATCGCGACGTGATGGGGGATGATTGGTGGTAATCCGTAGCTGTCAAAGTACCAGCCCTCCCCGGTTCGATCGACGTACATCGAGACCCAGTGCTCACCGGGCTTGGTGTGTCCATCGGTATTCGCTATTATTCCGGTCGGTTTTGCCCAGATGCGTGGAATCTCATCGGCGGCGAATACGCCGCTGCTGGCTAGAGGTAAAAATTGCAGAGCCTCGCGTATTTGCTGCGTGTTCATGCCCTTTTCGATCGCGGCGATCGACTGACACGGCGTTTCATTAGCGCTGCAATATATTTGCGACATTCAAAGTGATTTTATTCACTTTTTCTGCATAGTACGCAGCCATCGCAGGTATCCTCGCCAAATATCTCTTTCTTTTCATCATCCTCCTCCTCCTTCGTCCTTTTATCCTCTACGGGGCGATCGGTGTTGTAGGTAATATCGCAAAGATGTTGCTTCAGCCTGATGGCTTGTGACACAGCGCATCGGGAGAAAGGTTTCGTGATTCCCAAGCTGTGGCGAAGACAGCGAACGCACGTTTCCGGGAGAGAATCGAAACTCGGACAGAACCAATGTGGCTGCTCCAAATCGTTTATTTCCCGAGACATAACGTGGCTGAGGAGATCCGCTTTTTCGTTTCCCCGAGTCCAAATGGTACGCGAATGTTTCGCGATTTCGCGTAAATTGGCGTATAGCTGCTTGCAGCTCACATCACCCTCGCACCACTCTAATCCATGATGATTGAGAGTGAGATATTTATTTTCACCGCGTACGGGTATCGGTAGTTCGTTGAATGAGTATGGCGGGGCAACAATCCAATGTGCCATAAACGGGTGATCAAGAGCAACGACGCAGACTTCTTTCGGCAAAAACCGGCGATCTTTATCGCGCATCGCCTGAATATCAACGATTATGTCCATTTTTTTCTCACGTCTTCGTCGTTCCACAGCGCGCGACAAACTGATTTCCTTTATCGTTGAAATCAGTCATCGAGCTCGTGAAAAAATTGAAAAAAAACGCTCTGTAATCCGATATGCTTGTCTTTGAGCCGCACTAGCCGCTGAAATCCACGATTACTTGGCGCGAGGCGTCGATTTCAAGGACATTGTCATACTCAGCATAAATGATACAATTCACCGTTGATTTGAGCGCTTCTTCGAATCGTACTTCGATTCGCACACTGCCGTGTTTCACTAAATTCCAATGTGAGCTGCTATTTGCGGAAAGATCGGGTGTCATGTCAAATGCAAACAGACAATACCCCTCGGGATAATTTTCGCGATTTATGGAATTACCCTCGTTGAGAAAGTGAATACCGGTCCCCGAGAATAACGTGTGATAAGCATCCGCGTAGAGTTTATTTTTTGTAAAATCAGGCTGTAACGCTCTGGAGGGAACTTGTACTCCGTCCATATACAGAGATAGATAATTGATTTTATAATTTTGAAAATTGAAGGGATTTAGCGCGACATCGCCGTTGTACGCTCTGTTATCGACAAATCCGATAATCAGACGTTTTGGTAATTGCCCGAGAACAACGTTGTCGATGGTTTCACCGTGTACACCGGCGTGTAATGAGACTGCCTTGACTTCGACGCGCGTGAGCGGATATTTTGCTGTCGATTTGACGAGCGCTCGAGCGTGTGAGAGTAAGACACCAGGCGCGATTTTTGCTCGTCTCACGAGAAGGGAGGCTTCGACGATGTTTATTTCGCACGAATTACCACCAATCGTAGACATGAGGCAAAACGAATCTCTAGCGCGTACGAGACGCAATCGCATTTCTACGCCGTTCAGAAGAAAACGCTCCTGATTGAAGATATCGCAATGCAGATGACCGAGTAGATCGAGCGTTTTCCCAATGGTGAGAAAGTCTGAACGTTTTTTCAGTCCCTCGTTTTCTACACCGCGAGCATCGTCCATTTTCCCGGGGGTGTCGTCGTACCACAATACAGAAGTGAGGTGAGATTCTTTAGCAGCAGGCCCGTAATTCAGCAGTGTTTCTATGTATGCTCGATACGCGTAAGCATTATTCGGCGGCGAGACAAGTTTTTGATTCAAGTACACGTCCACCTGATTGAACATAGAATGTAAAAGATTGTTGATGGGGCCGACGAAAGGCATGCTGACGGAAGCATCCTTCGAGGTGGAAGTCATTGGCGTCGTGGGATTTTTTATTTGCACGCGCAGATTGAGCATCGTGTGAGCGAGATCGATGTACTCATCACCCTGGCCTGGTATAACGAATTCGATGGGGGAATCGTCGGTCAATGATGAGATGGGTTTGTAGTGCACCCAATTGGATCCCTCGATGGTAGTCTGCGTCGGTGGTAATGAGAATAGCTCGAGCTCCGATTTTAAGCACTCGCACGAATGCGCGTGTAAAAATGCCATTTTCCTCTTCTATGCAAAAATATCCGCAACGGTTCGATGAATTTTTCCGCTCTTGTTCTTCTTCTTCTTCTTCTGTGTTTTTTTCGTTTTTTTCACGCCGCTCCTCTTCTTCTTTTTCGTAGCGTCGCGTTTCGTCACACGGCCGTTGCTAGAATGACGCTTTCGCACGATTTTTCTCTTTTTATAGCCCGAGCCAGACATAATTTTTTCAATTTTCTCAGCGGCTTTTCGTTTCAAATTGTCTCGCGATTCACGCGCCCTCGCGTGGAAAGCATCTTTCAGACTAACGTTTCTCTTCATCATGTCGCTGGCGATATTTGCGCCTGTTCTGAGCGCTTCTTTACCAACGACACCTGCGCCCTTACGCAACAGTGGTAATACACGCCGAAATAATCCCCCGAGGAAACTGCCGATACCGTGACCGCGCTGATTCGCTGTCCCGATATAAACATGGCTTATTCCGCCGTATCCGCGGCGGCCTAACCCAGCCTGTAAATCCTCATTAACATCGTAGTACTCCATGTTCAGTGTAGACGTTTGAATTGCAGTGTCACCGTCAACGTTCCTTCTTCGAATGATATCGGTTCACCGTACTCGTCTTTTATATCGATCTCGATCATGCTCATGTGATTACGTATCAGCGGAACGTATCGAGGCGCGGGAAAAAATTTCATTCGATTCGTACCGTATGCCAGCTCACCGTTCGTCTCGACGGGTACCACGCATAATAGAGGAGTTTGCGTATCACCGGTAATATACGATTCGCAAATATCGGTATAAACGAACATGTTGTTGGGAATCGCGCGAGCTAACGATGCCGGTTTTTTACCGACGTATGGTGTGGCATTAGTCGGCCATATATGCTCGCGGTTTTCCTCATCGAAACCCAACAGCTTCGCGATACCGGGAGAAACGCTCAATTTGTGATAACGATTATCATCGCACACTCGAGAAACTTTGACACAGCCATGATGCGCTTGTTTCAGCTCGAGATGTTTAGCTATACACGGTAAACGATTTATTGTTTCCAATAATGTATCGATAGAGCGATACGTGCCGTACGGTACGGCATCAGAGTCTGTTCGACGTTTCGTGAGCTTGTTAATATGAATTTTGTCATAATCACCATGCTCGAGCGACACTGTATTGTCGGATCGTTGAATGTGAAAAATCGTTGCGGGATAGCTAATTTCCGCAACTGCTACGGCCCACTCTCCATCGAGATTTAATTGACGCGGTAATTTTGTTGTGAATTTGGTGGTGGTATTCGCCGGAAAATATTTCATACTGCTGTTACTCGGCAGCACGAGATAGAAAAATCCTCTGGAAGTCAAACTCATGACGACGAGAGGGGATATCAAGGTTTTTTGATGTTCTTCTTCTTCTTCTTCTTCTTTTTCTTTTCAACGATCGTCGAGTCAACCGGTAGACGAACTCTCGATAATTCTTCAGAGTAAAAAATACCGTCGATCGGCTCGTTCTTCAGATCACGCAGTATGTACACGATTGGCTGTCGATACGCGGATATTCGATGAATTTTGAATAATTCCTTACTCCAGCCGCTCTCGTATCCTTTCGCGAAGGCTGCTTTAGCGCTACTGATGCGCACTACGTCACCCACGCTGTATTTAGGCTTTTTTAATTTTTGTTTACAGCCTGCTGCTGCCGCGTATCGGCGAGAGAGATTTTCCCGCGCGATATACGCGTTTTCCAGAGTAACTTTGTACGGCGGTAATAGTGTAGCGCTATGCCGTGCGTGATTATAAGCACTCACGAGTTTTTGAAGCACATCGATATAGCGTTTGTTTCGCGTATGCGTGAAATATCGCCACATGCGTTCTTTGAGCGTTCGATTGAATCTCTCCACTATGGCCGCTTTGACATCTGGATTACGAGCAGCTCGAAATTCAATATTTTTTTTCTGCAATAACTGCTGAAAGGGTGCTCCGGTGAATTCGCGACCGCGGTCTGATTGTAATTGATGCGGCGTTCGATTGTTACTATTGTCTAATATGCGGATAAAAGCGCGAGCTACGCTCACGCATGTTTTATCGGGCAACGGCTCGACCCAGGCATATTTGCTCAATACATCGACGACAACCAGCAAATACGTGAAATTGTCATTGTACGCTGAGATTGAGCGAACATCGGCCAAATCGGCTTCCCATACATCATCCATGTTATTGACGTTGTACGTACGTCGTGGAAAACGACGGCGCACGACGCGATGACTGTTGTACGTTTCCTGAGATTCCAGCCATGGTAAAATGTTTTGTTTTTTGACGCGATTATCGGCTGCGCGCTTTAAATTTTCCGCTCGCGAAAAAGAAGCAGGATGCGCCGGATCGTGATAAATTTTTTCCAGAGTTTTCATAATTTCAACGTTGCCCAAACAGCGCGTTTTGTTCGATGTGGTCGTTGACCTCCTCGTCCTCGTTGCGCAGCTCCAGCGGTGCTATCGACTATCTCCTCGTCGTCCTCCGACGACTCGTCATTGGCACCTGTGTCGCGATATCCCGAGCCGTGAGACTCCGCGCTAGCGCTACTGTCACTAGGAAGGGGTGTATTACCACTCTCTATGCCGTCGAAATCGTCGGGATCCGGTTCGATAAGGCGCTTTTGCGGCGTTGAAGTTTCAGTAATTTCGCGAAATAACTCGGGATTTCCGATGAATTCGCGCGGCATCTGTATCTTCCGAAGGTGTGCCACAAACTGTGCTCTACCGGTCGGTTTTGTCCGTTTTCTAGCCCTCATAGCATCATTGATGAGATCGATGATGTTGGAATTCGGGATTTTCCTATTGGCGATAGAGACAACACCATTCTTGTCCCAGGAAATTTTATTCGACGGTGATGAATTTCTAAGCAGCGCTCGCATCATCAGTTTCGCTTTAAGGCGTCTTCTCACTTTGGAAATTTAAAAAAATCGATTTTTTTTTTTTTTTTAATTTTGAAAGTACATATCTTCAAAAATGTCATCTCGAAATTTCATAAAGATCGGACGAGTCTAACTACATTTTTTGGCGACCGTTAGGTGACTACCTGAGAGTACCCGGCGATCCCTTTCACGCCGCTCGGACGGTCCCTGTATATCTGACTCTATACAATTGAATAGCCGTGTTCTTTTGTTAATGTAGTACCCCTTGCTTAGGTATATTCTGTTTTCGGGTCTATACTCATGTAATAAGACCTTAACACGTGCATTTTTCAAAAGAAAATCACTCGGCAACGATGCTAAACTGGTCGTAAAAACCCAAGATTTAACAATAAAATTGATGACAGAATTATCAACAAATTACTCATTGGCAATTCGAAGAAACCTGAATTCTGTCGAAGATATGCGCAGGGAGATCTGGGCAGGATACTATCATAAAATTTCAACCGACAGCAACCCACAGCATACGTATTGTTCAGACTCATGGTGCAAGTACAAGAAAGCAGTGAAAAACAATCAGATAGAAACTTTTAAACATCCTCCTGCTCTAGCTGATGATGTTCAAGAGGTTTTGAAACCGATCTATGAAGAACTGACGAAGGACGAGTTACTGGAACGATGCCTCGGAGGAAATACCCAAAATAACAACGAGTGTTTCAACAGCTGTGTCTGGGCAATGGCGCCGAAACACGTTTTTACGGGAAGAAAAACCGTGGAAATTGCTTGCCAAACAGCGGCATGCATTTATAACGAAGGGCTACAACCTGTTTTAAAAATTTTGGAGGTGATGGGTGTCAAACTAGGCCCTATCGCCGTTCAATACGCCGAGAAACGCGACAGTGATCGCGTACGCGTAGGGAACCGCCGCAGCTCTAACGCTTCAAAAGAGACTAGGTCGAGACGAAGGGAAGCTAATTTGGACGAACACACCTTCTACGAAGAATCGGAAGGTCCATTGTATGGAGCAGGCATCGCTGATTAACCCGAGGTAAGGTTTTTTCATGATTTTTCTGCAACCAAAACTTTAAACGCAGTTATCTCAAAACAAGGTTTTTCGGTGCTTTGTTGATGAAATTTCGGAAACTATCCGGCCGATTGTCATGAAATTTGAATGACATATGCTTCATAGTTATGGCTATAGCGCATATCATCAGATTTTTGAAATTTTGATTTTAAGAATTTTTTTTTTACAAAAAACTGCAAAAAAATCGTGGTTTTTTTTTACTTTTTCGAAAAACGTGCGCCATTTTGTTATTTTCGCGAATATCAAAAATCTGATGATATGCGCTGTAGCCACTGACATACTGAATCTAAAACAGTTTTATTTTTTTGTTTCAGACGACCCGTCTCGGAGATACCATCAACAAGCCACGACCATAACATTTTTACACGGGTTTTTCGATGCTACTGATGTATTATAATAATTGTTTAAAAAAATTAAAAAAAAATTTTTTCATGTACTTGAAAGATGTGTTTATTACATAGGATCCGTTTTATCCCATAATTTTAAGCAAAAATCCTCGAAAAAAAATCGCAAAAACAGCCTATTTTTGAGGCGCTTAAAGTGAGAAGATGCCTTAAGGTGAAACTTTTTTGGCACGCTGTCGATAATTAGCGTATCGTTCAAGCGCGATTTCGAGCCCGGAGATGATGATGATGATTGTTCCTCTCGCACGGGTGATTGTCCTGACGTACTTTTTGCCGGGTCATCAGCAGCAGCATGTTGCTGCTGATGCTGCTGATGCTGCTGCGAATGCAGTGCAAGCTGCAAATATCTCTGCAAAACTTGGAGATAAGCGGCCCATTTTTCACGCTCACTTGGATAAGCATTGGCATTTAGAATTTCGCCCATTTCAGCATCCAAACGAGACATCGGTGTCCCTATGGTTTGCACAGAGCCGCCTGCTGACGGCGCATCGACCGCAGGCGTCACCGTTTGTTTCTCCCCGAGGCGATGTATATTATCATGGGGCACAAGGACCATTTTTCTAGCGTGCTCCATTTTTGAGATGTCGCAAAGCAGGCGTGACGAGAGTTTTGAGAAAATCCAGACAGTGATGCGTGACGAGGCGTCTTTTAGCGTCCCAATTGCCGCGTTTCACAGCTAAACGTCGCAGCAAAACAGCGTAACGACGTAATCGTTGTTTCTCACCGCTACTGAGGCTCACGTTACCCCTCAAAATTTTCAATGCGCACTCGCATATACAGCGAATCACGGAAAAGTCACACGTACGTAAAATACAGCGTTGCTGCTTACGCGTCAGACAGCACAATGCTTTCAAAATGACAAATTGTTTTTCTCCGAGAGCACCGCACACGGCCATCACAAGCGTATTACTGGTACATCGTTGCTGTTATCGCGCATTTTTATCTGTTTTCGCGGTACGTAAACGTAATTGTGGGGGTCATCGGGAAATACGCAGGCGCGAAATCGACAATTGTCGGGTGTCGATTGTTTCAAATCGAGCAGCAGATAACCATGCGGTTCCGACGTAGCATCGTAATAAACTTCCTGTAAAAATCGCGGATTCTCCGGGCAGACCTGACGCGCCAAATGCTGAATTTGGGCGCGATCTCGCGGATTTTTGAATATTACGATGTAATTCGCGTTTAGGGAAATATCGCGTTGACCGTGACCCTGATGAAAGAGATTTTGCGTGATAAAGATAACGCTCAAATTTTTATGATGGCTGCCCTTGGTGAATAGGTCGACTACGGTATTGTTGGAAGATTCGCGCATGAGATCATCTATGATCACGAGTTTGGGTCGTTGATCGTTCGAATAATCGCTCGGCTGAGGCAGCCCCTCGCGAAATTCAATCGTTTCACCGTACTCGACGTAGCCGGGCTGCCACTCGGAATAATAAAATAAAACGCGCTCGAATCGCACATCGGCCATTTCCCGTATGTGTTTGAAAAATTTTTTAACGAAAAACGTTTTACCGCAACCCGTTGGGCCGCAAATCATCGAGGTCCACGGATGTTTCCAGCGCGTGTCCATCTTTGCGAATGATGACGAATCATCGCGATGTTCGATTAAATAAGCTTACCACGGCGGCGGCGGCGGCGGCGGCGTCCGCGGGGGTAAGCTTGCTCCGCGCGTGACTCGCTTATTGCGCGCGATTTCACAAGCTAATTACCGCGCGATTCCGCAAGCTAATTAGCGCGCGATTCCGCAAGCTAATTAGCGCGTTTCACTAGCTGAAAAAGGATAAATCATGCGCGAAATAAATTATATGCCAAATATCAAATTTTTATTCATCCTTTATCGCGAAAATGAAGAAATACGCTATTATACATTTATACATTTATACACTT
Source organism: Heteropelma amictum (assembly GCA_959613375.1). Lineage (NCBI taxonomy): Eukaryota > Metazoa > Arthropoda > Insecta > Hymenoptera > Ichneumonidae > Heteropelma > Heteropelma amictum. The sequence continues at coordinate 1,687,448 of OY390725.1, forward strand.
ACGGCTATATGTACATCGGTGTACACGCATTCACGCGAGCATTCATCCATTCCGATGCATAAAACCGTATGGGAGTGTGCGGTATTCTCCGTCGCGTTGACGCTTTACGCTCACAGGCACGCACGACTTTGATTCCGGGCGTGTAACGACTCTGTGATATTCAGTGCGTCGTATAGCGTCGAATTTTAAAACAATCGGTTCCGTTCTCTCCCCAATAATAAAAGAGCGAATAAAATCATAATTGATGTGGCGGCTGTTCGCAAAATTTAACGTGATTCCTTTGACTTTGCACACCTCGTGCGTCGTACCGTCGGGTTTACGTATGATAAACGCGTAAAACTTTGGACCCGCCGATATGAACGACGAGATGTACGAATCACGACCGTACGAGCAAAGCTCGTCCGTTAAATCGCCGAGAAATTCGCCGATCGGTGGTTCGTAGTCGTCGATACCAGCGCGACTCACGTAAATACACGAATCAGTATCGCAATACAATATTCGCTGGCCTAGACGCTCGAGATACGTGTACAATTTGAGGCGCGCCTGAGCCGTTGTGTAAGCAGCGATCACAACGTTAGACGTCGGCGATGGTCGAATAGCCTCGCCGGTGTGGATGTAATTCACGTACATTACTTGGTGATTCACAGGTAATACACCAATCACCTGTATTTCCGGACTTGTTAGTAAATTCATGAGCTCGGCGCGCGTAGACACTATCATCGTACTCGGTAAATTTTCACGCTGACCGAATTTTCCCCAGAACGAGTTTAATGCTAATTTCGCGAGCGATCTGAGCCCTGGATTACTCTGTATGGCGTCCTGATCCAGCCGTATACCCTCGGCAGTCGCGTATGACTCGATATAACGTTTTACAGATTCGCAATCGTTATTTACACTCGGGGGCAATCCGCTAGCCTCCTGTTTGATCTTAAGAAAAGCATTGATATATTCCGCGAAAAGTCCGCCTTTTCGCGTTAAAGGGTCATATCGAGTAATTTCATATTGCCAAATTTCATCAACTCGAATTATACTGTAGCCCAGTGACACAGCTTTTTGCAATTCGTCCACCACCCAGGTGCCGTGAAATGCTCGCTCGTGTATATCCTCGTGGGTGCACGGGTCATTGCTCATTTTTTCGCAGCACATCCTACACAGCCCGAACAACAATTTCCCACCGGTGCGATAGGGTAAAACAGGAAGATATAGATGACGAGGTGCCAGCACAACGCATTTTACGAGACCTTCGACACGCTGCAGATCATTATCAGCCCCGATAAGGACGCGACATTCTTCCCCCACATATACTCGAGGGTGCCCTATGGGGAATTTGCCCGTCTTGCAAACCCACGGATAAAGCGAGCAAACATCCACGTATCGAATTTGTTCGTCGGCCTCGACATCGTGCTTCAGCACAAAATTTTCTGTACTACCACCGAAAAAAGCATGGCGCGGATCGAGCGGCTCCTTCATCACCATTGGGTGATTTTCGACATATGTACGCGAATCAACATCGTTTTTCAAAAAATCGTCAAACTCACACTCCCATATTTCCTCCAGCGTGTATCCCCATGCTTTAATTTTACCGGAAATCGCTAGTGTTCGTTCATAACGCTCGTCCATTGTATCGCCGAATTTTAATCGTTTATCCCTGTTGACGCGATAACACCGTGGACAACCGTGCCAAAAACACCCGTGAAATTGAAGAACGCGACGATCTCTTGATTCTTCCTCCTCGTAATAACCATCGACCGCCAGCGATCCCTCGGGTAAACGAAATTCGCGACCGCGACCGGCGTGAACGATAACTCGTGATCGTGCCCGCTCGAGCCATACAAGCCATGAAACGGCTTTGCGCGATTGATTATCCCCCCAGCGATATCCCCCTGGTGGTAATATCGCGATGCGATTCGCGTGTAAAAAATTTTTTCGAAACACCAACGAGCAAGCCGCTGCGATTGTGCAGCTTTCGGAAAATGGGCAAACATTGCCGCAGCGAATAAAAAGATTTCTAAAAGCTAAACAAGCACGACGCAACACCGTCACGTCCGTGCGGCAATATTTCACGAATTCTTCGGCAAAATCAAACACGTAGCCCGAGTTCAGTGTTTCCTCGTACCACGTCAAGAACTTCTCACGCTCGCCGGCAAACATCGTATCGTGCGAATAAAAAACGAGCGGTGGTATCGGCCCGACATAATTTTGATTTTCAGGTGTATTAAATAAATGCGGAAACGTTCCCTTGGTCACGGTATGCTCAAACCCGAAGGCTTTCGGCAGAGAGCCGAGCGACATAGGCAAATAATACAAGCTATCCAGGAAAACGATATGACCGATTCTCATTGAAATAATTTTCGTCCCCGTCATTATTAGCGTTGGCATTTGCGTTCTTTTTTTTTCGATTAAATATCGAAGGATAAATTGAGCGTCAAAACCCCGAGCGTTATGAGCGATACATATGATTTTTTCAAATTTAGATGTGATAGCTAATTCCACCAGTGATCCGACAGGATCGTCGGAGAATACGGACTCTCTTTTTCCACAAACGCGGCAGGGGTTTTCAATTATGCAATCGTCATCGTCATCAGCGCATTGCAAACACACGCGTTGCGCTACACAGAGATTCGGCTCATCACCGCGACCGGCGTGAACGATAACTCGTGATCGTGCCCGCTCGAGCCATACAAGCCATGAAACGGCTTTGCGCGATTGATTATCCCCCCAGCGATATCCCCCTGGTGGTAATATCGCGATGCGTCATTATTAGCGTTGGCATTTGCGTTCTTTTTTTTTCGATTAAATATCGAAGGATAAATTGAGCGTCAAAACCCCGAGCGTTATGAGCGATACATATGATTTTTTCAAATTTAGATGTGATAGCTAATTCCACCAGTGATCCGACAGGATCGTCGGAGAATACGGACTCTCTTTTTCCACAAACGCGGCAGGGGTTTTCAATTATGCAATCGTCATCGTCATCAGCGCATTGCAAACACACGCGTTGCGCTACACAGAGATTCGGCTCGAATTCGATTCGCGTCGAATTATCACCGGGTAAACGCGAATGCTGTTGCGTTTCAAAATCATAAAATATAAATTGTAATGATTTCTTTTTACTATTTTCATTCGATGATACAGAAACAGGGGTGTTTTTGATCGGCGCAATGAAACAATGATGCGTCGTTGGCCTAGTGCATTTACACGTTGTGCAAAACACCATGCCGCAAACGTGCTGATGTTTTTTTCCTGTTTTCACGAGGCGCGAGCAATTGCTACAAATTTTCAGCGCCTGACATACGCTCAAATCGCGTCTACACACCCACCCTCGACCTCTAGTGGCTTCGGGTGTGTTGTGCAGAGTAAAACACTCTTCACCAAAAAAGAAACGATTACAGTCTTTGCAAGCTTTTATCACGCTCCGATCGCCTGTACACTTTGTAGATTTACATCTTGCGCATTGCTTTGAGCACCGATGCTCGTGAGCACGAGTGTATTTGGTGTTACAATTAACGCAAAATCTACGGCTACCCACAGCACCGGCGAGATTCAATATCGGTTGGAAATGTCGCGAGCGCTCGTAATATAAAATATAAAGCGTATGCGTGATTCGTCCCATAACCGAAATTACCGTTTCTCGACCGTCATAAAACGCATCGACTCGTTTTCCTAACGTGAGAAATTCAAATATAACTATAGCTATACCCTCGCGAGCGAGATACTCCTGAAACCGACGAATTTCCCGCATTCCACACCCTCGAGCTGTTATACACACACCGGCATTACGAGCGAGTTGCATCGCCTCGGCACGTTGATATTCACGCTGTCCGTGTCGAATTTTCTCCCATTTTTTGTGAAGTTCTCCCGAGCGTAATTCCCCGCGTTCTGCATAAACTCGAGCTGTAACGATCGAGCGCGGCAAGCACAAATTATCGCGATTATCTATTTGCAAAATAGATTTTTTCGCTATCGCCTCGTGAGTTAGCGGAATACCGCCGTTACCGGCAATTCCACTCACAACACACGTTCTCATTTCACACACACCGTTATCAATTCTAAATTCGCGCGAGCTCTGCGCAACGCTATTAATCAAGGACCAAATATCCGACGGTGTGTAATCGCGCACTGGTCGAAACGACAGCCACACGGGACCATGCGCGAAAGAGCCGGAAGTAAATGTCATTCCCGCGTAATCGCCGGGTTCGCACGACTCTGTGAGGTGTGTGAGAATATCACGGACAGCCCCTTCGAGCCACGGTAGATGATGGATGCTCGATGATGGCGGTGGTGGCTGGATTCGAAATAACGTTTCTCGACCTCGAGTTTTGAATCTCGGGAAATAGCGCGAGCCCTCGCTTACAATCTCGAAACGATGACCCGGCGGTAAAACATCGCCGGCGTCTCGACTATGCGCGGCTCTTCCGCCGCCGCCGCCCTTTTGGTACTCTATAACAAAATTACAGCATTATAAAAATTGATAAGTTAATCAATTTAGCGTAGACTGCTGTTCTGATGGAGTAAATTATAATTAATTTAATAACTACGAAAGTTTTCCCAATCGAAGCCGTCCACAGCTCCGGGGTAGCGGTTACGCATTTGCTCCTCCTCCGCCCCCAGCATATTATCATCGATAACGTCAATGCCCGAAGAGTAGCCTGTTTTACGAACTTATTTTACGGACACTCTGTAAAATGTCACGCGCATATAATTACAAGCCTGAATTATTTACCAGAGTCCGCTTCCGAGAGCTCCTCCTCCTCCTCCTCCTCCTCCTCATCATCGTCATCATCATCATCATCTTCTTCCTCGTGTTGAGGCGAGAGGAGCACGGTCGAGCCATCAGAATCTTCTTCTTCTTCTTCCGCCGCGGAGGCATCGCTCAACGGTGCAATGACACACGCTCGCGAGGGCCCAGCCGGCGCGTCATCTTGAACGTACATAGGTCCCTCTATTCGGATGGCGCCGACGGCTGGTGCGGTGTTATTTCTCGTGGACAACCATTTACACCGTTTATTCTCCATGTATGCGTCATCGTCGCTCGAATGATCCTCGCTGTCGGTTTTACCCTCCTCGTTAAAATCGTAAAAGCGAGCCTCGTCTTCGCCCATTTCTTCATATCGTCGAACTATACATCGATAATCGCAGACATTTTTATCAGAAAAATGCCCCTAACACCAACGCAGCGTGAAAAGTAATTTTTTGTGCTGTACTTACGCCGTTCTCCGAATATCCCTTGAAAAACAGGATCATTTTCCCATCCGCGCCTACGGATTACACGCACAACCGAATCAATTAGGGGTTGCGAGTGAAACAACCCCGTATTGTAAGCGTAAAGAATCTGTTTTTTCGAACACTCGCACAATGCACTTCGTATCTTGCGGAGCACAGTGTGGATGGGCAAATGCCATAGCATATTAATGCGCTTATCCCGATTCCACCTTTCCCCGATCCACGGATGACATAGAATTAAATATTCTATCAAATTCGAAATAAGATAACGGGGAATAATTCTCGCCATGATAGAATATATGAAACAATCGCGTCGTTCGTTTGTCGCCACGAGACTAACATGCTCTCGAAGATGCGCGGTTATTTATCAGCATAAATTGTATCGGGGGATGTCGGTATTTTCGAAACACGCAGTGGTTACGGCTGAGGAAATGATTTTGCTTCGTAGACACCTAACGTATACAAAATAAAACACCGCGTCCGTTTAAGGAGAACGCTGCGATATATACGAGACTAATAATACCCATTGGTAAAGTTGATCATATATTCGAGTGTCGTATATCACTATTCTACCGAATTGCGAATTTCAACCGTTCGAAAAACGTAGAATAATCTAAAGAATCTGAAATGCTTCAGCTAAATAACTAAAGCATGGTTGATAACGCTGCATGAAGAAAATTTATTGGTGTTAGTTTAAAATGATTAATTTCGAGGAGCATTTCGCGTTGAAAAGAGCGACACACATGTAACGCTGCGATCTCAAACGTTCTGCAATGTTACGAATGGAGGCCCAAAACAGAAGGCCCGATAATAATGGCCGACGCATACTCCAGCGTGATAGCGGGCCGAGCGTCTGTAATGTTACGAATAGAGGCCCAAAACAGAAGGCGCGATAATGATGGCCGACGCATGCTCCAGCGCGATAGCGGGCCAGGCGCTGATAACGCTCTGTGTGAGTGTGTGTGCGTGTGCGTGTGTGTGCGCGCGCGCGCGCGCGCGCGCGCGCGTGTGTGTGTGTGTGTGTGTGTGTGTGTGTGTGTGTGTGTGTGTGTGCGTGCGTGCGTGCGCGCGTGCGTGCGGGCTGCATGGCTGTGTGCGCGCGTGTGTGAGTAAGCGCGCTGGTATAGACGTCCCATCAGCTCGTGCTGGAAAGAGAGAGGTAGAGCACGTGCCGCCTGATGCTACGAAAAGCCGCGTAAAGAGGAGAGGCCGAGGATACGAACCGCTGGGGTAACGTCGTCTCCGTATGGTGAATTATCATGCAGGAAATAGATGCACGTGTAACATATTGCGAGAAAAAATTACGCGAAAGGCGAATAATTAATTTTCGCTCTTTCCGCCCAGACTTTTGTCGTATAATGCTATGCAGAGGAAATATATATATAATTTAATTTTTCGTCGCAAGGTTATATTTGCTTAATCGGCTGATAAAAAGATAGTCTCTCTCGTTTGTCGACTCTACGAATTCGATTGCTATTCATACCAGCGGTTATTTAGTCGAGTACATAGCTTGCTGAGTATAATCTGATATCCTTCCGGAATATTCCATAATAAAAAAATTCTCATATATTCACCATCTTTCTCGAGACAACAGCGAACTCGATACGTGAGCATGCATAATTTCATCAGAGAATAAAGAAAGACGCAATATTGTTCTCTCGTTTAATTGTGGGAATGCAGGCGTTCACACTGTCCGCCGAATATGATATTATAAGAAGATTCTCACATCTTTACCTGCTCTCTCTCTTTCTTTCTCGAGACAACACCTCGACAAAGAAATATTTTGCTGAAACTGTCAAAATAAGGGGAATTCGATATCGCTCGGGTGACCTACGCGTGTGCTCGCGCTGGTTAATCAAGTTCGATGAAATACGGAAATCGATATCCCGAGTGACGATCTTCAGAGAGAAAAGATTGATTTCCAATTCGCGGTGGGTTAATTGTTAATAAATTTCGAGCGGTGTTTTACGCTTGGGGAGAGCGAGGCAAACATAGCGCTCGTGCGTATAATTTCATCGAAGAATAGAGATTGTCTCTCTCTCATTCGTCAGTGGAATTGCCTTGGAATATAATATCTCCTTCTGGAATATTCCACTATAAAATTTTTTCACATATTTATGTGCTCTTTTATTTAACCAACGTCGCCATTCTTTGCATTCGCTCGAGTTTCATACAGGTAGCTGTTTAGACGCATAAATAGCTCACCGAATATGATATTGTAAGGAGTTTCTCACGTATTTACCTTCTCTTTCTAAAAAACAAAGCACCGATTTGCTGAAACTGTAGAAATAAGCGAAATTTGATATTACCCTGGTGACTAGCGCGCGTGTTCGAGCGTGTGAATAAAGACTGACGAAATACCGGAATCGATATTTCGAGCGGCGATCTTCAAAGAGAAAATGGATTTCCAATTCTTGCTCATGATTCTCGCGAGTTGTATTTACGGTGGTGAGGGAAAACGTTCTATAAAACAAGCGAAATCGTTTATTTTCAATCAGTGTGATTAAAATCGCGAAACGTAGAGCATCGATAAAATGGAAAATAATGGTCAAAAATCGGAAGAGAGTCGGCAGTGTATATCGCCCCATCTTTTACGGAATGTCATATACGGCTTAAATATATCTTTCGGAAAAATAATCACGTGTGGCTTTGAATTATCGCCGGAAAAAAATACTTTCACACCGGTGGTAAAAATATTAACGAACTTGTTTAGCGGTATAACGTTTAGCGTTGAAGAATGGGAGGAATTTAAAATCGATTACCCGGAAATTACCCGATACTTCGCGGCTCGCGACTCTGAAGCTGAAAATATGCATGGAAAACGCTTATCACGCGGAGGACATTCTATTCTTTTTACTACGTGTTATCAGAGACGCGCAGTTTGTTTCGGCTGTACTATGGAAAATCCGGCCGAAAAGCGCGAAACTTCGCTCGTTCAGCGTCGGCGCAATTATTCTCCGAACATCATCTTACAACGCCCGACTTTTGAAAATCTCGTCGAAGCGAGTAAATGTATCGATGTTCATTTGCAACAATTACAACGCGAGTGCTCTGTTGTGAATCTGTGTATGGCCACCGTATTAGCGTACACAGACGAGCGCCTTCGTGCTGCGAATAAATTGAATCGCGCTGCAATTATAAAATTTCTGGAATCCCAAGAAAACGTCGATATGATTGTGAAACGAGCACTCGACGCCTCGGACAAAGACTCTCCAGAATTTGGGCCGTATCTTCCAAACATAATTATATCTGAAATAGCGGCAGTGTTTCGTGAAAAAATTTGGGAATGTATAAAAACGTACATTCCACTCGTTAATAATTGAATAATTAAGACGTTCAGTTGTAGACTTTAAAAATGATATCGGTGTAATAATCAGTAATAAATATAAGAAAGTAAATTAAAATTATTAATTGTGTGGGCAATAAAAACAATGAAATATAAAAAGTAATAAAAATAAAATATAAAAGTGAGGTGTGCTTCGTCTTTGAGATAATCTCACCTATCTGCAGCGTCATCAGGATGCTGCTCAAAAACGTAGTGGGGATATCGCTCTCCCCCCGACGCATCATGGTTGATGCGATGCAGGGACTTCGCTAATGAGCTTCATTATAGTTTGGAACGCTGACCGCGCGAGTCGAAAAATAAAAAAAAAAATGTCGTGGTGTAAGTGTGCGCGCGGAATAAGGTGATAAATATAAAATGTGCGTGTGCCAGTGTGATTAATCTTTTTTTCTTATGTTAATAAAGGTGGTAGTGATGATTTTGATTATTCCGCGTGGGACGACGTCCCAGACAAATTTTACGACATCGAGGTCGTCGTAGGGGCTGATGGGCGGAGGGAGGTGCGTCAGTTTTATAACTGCGGACGGCATGAGGCTGCCCTGAAAGAAGAGGAGGAAGAGCGGCGGGCATTGGCCGAACACGCTCGCCAAGGCGCCGAGCGTCTCCGTCGGGAAAGAGCCGCGGAGGCCTCTCGCCGCCGACGTCCAGCCGCGGCAGCATCCACCCCAGCCAAAAAATCGTGAGTTTAGGGCGAAGAGGAGTCCGCAGAAAACGGTGTGAAAAGTGATGTGGAAAATTTTTGTAAATATTTTTTTTGTTGCAGCAAGGAATCAAAGTAACGTCGCGCGTGTGAGGAGTGAGGAGGAGGAAAACGGTGAAAAAAAATTGAAATATCGTGATAATCGTGATAATCGCAAAAAATAAATTAAAATAAAAATAAATAAATAAAAAAAAATACCGATTTTGTTTTATTCGCGCGCGCGCGCGCGTGTCATCATCATCATCGCCATCATCATCATCGTCATCATCATCATCGTCATCATCATCATCGGCATCATCGGTAAGTCGAAATTTGAAAATGCTGACGCGCCAAAAGTATCGGTACCCGTCCGAGGCCCGGCTCACGTCCCCATCCTCACCCCACTACTCGCAACACCCTGCTCAATATCAGCAGTGGGAGTGGACGAGTGGTGGGGGAAGGAGTGGGGGGCCCCAGACGGGTACCAATACTACTTATGTAGTCACTAAGTGCACCCAAATTTACGACAAGTCGTAAAATACCCCTCGTTCAAAAACTCACGGCACGTGTAACGTCCTACTTTTCACTATTAGACTCTTCTTAATAGAAAAACCACTGCATACAAATTCTTTTATTAATTTGGTAGCAAACCTCCTCTGAGATTGACAGTGGACACTTCCTCGAAAAGTCGTAAAAGTTAAAATAGGGCACGGGAAAAACTCTTCAAGTGTTTTCCCACAGCAAACATCTTTTCCTCCTTTTCTAATTATCTTTCGATACATGCACGCAGTACGACATAAACTTTATAACGTACTGCCTTTTATTTTTGAACTACGATAACCCCTACCCAAAGTAACGAATGCTCGAAATCAAAAAGCAAACACCCGGAAGCCAAAAATGGGTTAACGACTGCTAGACGCAATGCCTGCGTCTATGCACCACTGTTATAAAAAACTCTGTAAACGAAACCCCTATGTACAAACTTTAAATAACAACTTTAACATTTAAAAATAGGGAGATCTCCTCCCATACAAAATCTGACCTACATCTTATAGCGTATGGATACGTTTTTGTTAATCCGTGGGAGACGCGAATCATCTCCCACTACCTCGATCAAAACTTACTATATAAACTCTGTTCAATTCTATTTTATATTCACACTTCGATAAAAAGTTTACTCTGTTCACGTCGTCGTAACGTCCGTTAAAATCCAGACCAAATTTACTTTGAAATTATCCGGACTTCGACCGAATTATTAAAACTCGATTGACGAGACTGAGATCTCTCAATCCGCGATAATCCGAACTATTATCGACAAACAATACATTATACCGAACTTGTAAAACAATAGTGATTGAAATATTAAATAAAACTCTGTTAATTTGTTAAATCGGCTAATATTTTATTCGGGAAATCACTCAAAGATTTCTCCGATCTAAAAACTTCCAAAACATCTCCGAAGAGTATCGGGTATAAAAACCCACATTGATAATAAATTTGTATTTCGCGAGTTGCGGACCAACCAACAGACTCTCCGGCGAAAGATATTCAAATCTTCGCGCTCCAAATCCGGTGGTCACAAAACTCGTTCTCGATCCCTCTCTCGGGACGTAACAACGACTAGCAACATTTGCGTATAATACAAGCGTACATGAAGGCACGAAATTCACACCATATCAGATAGTACTAGGTAGAGAAGCTAGACTACCATCTCAATTCAATTATCTCGACGGTTTATTAACATACGACGATCACGTTAAAAATTTAGCGGCTCATTTGCAAGAAACGAGAAAATTAGCTCGGAAAAATTTGGAAAATGCAAAACAAAAGTCAAAAGTCGTATACGATAAAAAAATAAACCCAATTAAATTCCAAACCGGAGACAAAATTTATTTAGTAAAGAATCAAAAAATTGGAAAATTCGATGACAATTATAAAGGTCCATACTTAGTAACACAAGTACTCTCAGACCATAACGATATCGAAATAGAAATGGAAAGAGGAAAGCGTAAAATCATTCATTGCGACAGGGCAAAAATAGCGCATTAAAACAAACAGAACAATCAACGTCCTCCAAAACGCAGCTTTGGCACCCAAGATCGCTCTCAAAGAAAATAAAGGAAAACAAATTAATTCAAACGTTCCAAAAACTTCCATCAAACTCAGGAAAATGATAAATAAATCTAAGAAATATTATACTATGATTAAGAAACATTGTATGTTATCATTTCTTCTATGTATAAACTATATAGGAACATAATATCCTGTTAAGAAAAACTATTCTTAATACAACAAATATCATATGTACTCGAATATCTGTAACAAACAATTGCGTATTATAAATTACAACCAACGTATAATATTACGTATGCGATAAAATAATAAGCGCGAAATCAATTCGATTGAATTATCATAATTATAATCAATCACATAATCATTCATCTCTAATTTTTTTTTATATATGTGTTACGTGCCGACGGCACGCTGAAAATTGGGCAAGCGAGGTATTTGTCGAGTCGCTGCCACCAGGATTTGTCTTCGACGTGCAGCGTTGAACAAATCCAGTATATCGGGTTATTGTTTCTGTGCGTGGCTGCTTTCTCGTCCCTTACGGGCCCGGTTTTCTCAAGGATATTTTTGGGTTTAAATAAATAAAAGAATAGGAATGTATGTTGAACAATCTGAATTTAATTATAGAACCTGATGGTATAATAGAGAAAGAATACCGTGTACAATTTATACGAAGACTCACCGAGTCGGAGCTCACTCTCACTCTGCCAATCCTCCGGAGGTACGCTTGCACTCGTGCACACTTATTATTCGATGCCGGATAAAGGCGAGTTGTTATTGTTTACGTAATATTTAAATATAGATCGTAATCGTACAACGCGGTAACGCGAGGTCGGAATTAAGGATTGGTGAGGAACGGAAATGAATCGATATAATAAAAGAAGATGGTTATTGATAATTTACGAATTGCGCGTAAAGACTTATGTGCCTATGCGAGCCACCGATTGTCTTTATCGGGATTATGGCCACCGCGACTGGCTTTATGCGGAGTATTTCCCCGAGAACGAATCACTTCGTATTTAGCTCGGTACTGACATGGTTCGGCGAGAACCTCAGTCCTCGTCCTCCCCATGTCAGTGGAAATTTCCCCTTCCATACTTATCCTGAATTCTATTTTATTCAATAATTATAATTATTATTCGCGATTTTTTCCATATCGAAGCCTGGAGAGAATCGCGGAAATTTAAGTATCCGGTCAGGCCACGAAAGAATGCGTCGAGGCGACTGCATATAGCGCGAAATTTCTGCCATCGTGCTGACTCTGCGGCACGTGCAGTCGACTCGATGGAGAAGATACTTCAATTTTAAATAAAGGAATTTTGTGGACGTAACATATGTAACGAAAATACAAAATTCAATACTATTACGTAAACACTATATCTTACAGAAACAATTAATGCATTTCAAAAGAAAGACATGCATAATATATATTATACTTACTCTTAAAATTACAATTTGTTCTTGTAAATCTCTTGTAATCGACGAACGAAGATACAAACAATATTACAGTGTCACTTACAAACATTTCGCCAATTTTTAATTGAGCGAGACGCTCAATCTCGGGGATGGGAAGTGTTACGTCCCAGCTCTCACGCTCGAACTCTTTTTTTAGCCCCATTTTAAAAAACACGCAATACCCACAGTAGGTACTTGCAGGGCACGCATCTATTGGTATCTTCTTTGGGCGAAGCATATGTAGTCACTAAGTGCACCCAAATGTACGACAACCGTAAAATACCCCTCGTTCAAAAACTCGAAGCACGTGCAGCGTTCTACTTTTTACTGTTAGACTCTTCTCAATATAAAAAACCACTGCATACAAATTCTTTTACAAATTTAGTAACAAGCCTCCTCTGAGATTGACAGTGGACATTTCCTCGAAAAGTCGTAAAAGTTAAAACAGGGCACGGGAAAAACTCTTCAAGTGTTTTCCCACAAGCAGCATCTTTTCCTCCTTTTCTAATTATCTTTCGAAACACGCATAGGGTACAACATAAACTCTATAATATACCGCCTTTTATTTTCGAACTGCGACAACTCCTATCCAAAGTCATAAAACGCTCGAGCCCCAAAAACAAAAGTCAGGAAGCCCCCTCGAAAAGGGTCAACGACTCCTAGACGCAACGCGTGCGTCTATGCGTCGCCACGATAAAAACTCGTAAAACGAAATCTCTATACGCTGAAAATGAAATATCCAAATGCAGCTCAACAACTTTGTAACATTCAAAATAGAGAGGGCTGTTTCCTCCCACCGTGTAACGGGTGAATGCCCTTTTTTTTGTTAATCCGTGGGAGACGCGAATCATCTCCCACTACCTAGATCAAAACTTACTATATAAACTCCGTATAAGTTACAACAAGCTTCACTTCGATAAAAGTTTACTCTGTTCACGTCGTCGTAACGTCCGTTAAAATCCAGACAAAATTTACTTTGAAATTATCCGGACTTTGACCGAATTATTAAAACTCGATTGACGAGACTGAGATCTCTCAATCCGCGATAATCCGAACTATTATCGACAAACAATACATTGTACCGAACTTGTAAAACGATAGTGATTAAAATATTAAATAAAACTCTGTTAATTTGTTAAATCGGCTAATATTTTATTCGGGAAATTACTCAAGGATTTCTCCGATGTAAACCTTCCAAAACATCTCCGAAGAGTATCGGGTATAAAAACCCACATTGATAATAAATTTGTATTTCGCGAGTTGCGGACCAACCAACAGACTTTCCGGCGAAAGATATTCAAATCTTCGCGCTCCAAATCCGGTGGTCACAAAACTCGTTCTCGATCCCTCTCTCGGGACGTAACACTGTTTAGCCGGTGAAGGCAAGCATTATAAAGAAAATGAGACATTATAGAGCAGAATTTATCGAGCGCTGCATTCTAAATCATGCGCAGAAGACATAAGCTCGAAACTTGATTTATCAGGGTATTGACCGCTTTCGCTCGGTCTCATCATTTTGATGTTGACAAGTGCGTATGCGCATAATAATGTACAACACGAAAACTGCGCAGACACGTTTGTATGGTTTCAGTAGTGTGTTAAATAAACCATGTCGTTTGTTATACCAAACTGTAATAATTCTTGTACTCTTCACCACACACGTTCATATTAGTTCGCTCCGTTTTTTTTAAGTAGTGAACGTGTGATCATTGAAAAAAATGGAAAATAATAATCTAGGGCTAAACGTGGATGTAAACGAAGTGGAATCGAAATTGATGGAATAATTGAGGTTTGTTAACTTATTTTAATTTTGATATTATTTATAATTACTATTTTCTAATTCCTCGGCTGTCGCATTTAATTACTCAATGGAGTATAGGTAGAACAAAAAATTAAAAAAAAAGGATTGATGACAAATAACGTTATCGACAAATGTTATCAATTACTCTGCACATCGTTTAGGTCACCACTTTCTTTGAGTATACTCAATGAAATTGTAATCAATTATACAGATCGTGAAGTATGTATAAAACACTCTATGATTAAGCTGGTTTAATTGTTTCAGGATTGGATTTTTGATGGATTCTATGCAAACGACGACAGAAGTACATCCGATTCAGAATCCTCCGACTCAGAATCGTCCGACGATGTCGAGCAACCAGCGCATCAAAGAGTTTGCATAAGAAATTATGTGGAAATCACTACTCCGTCATACTCCGACAAGAAATTCAAAAGTCACTTTAGACTTAAAAGAGCATCAGTCTATAATTTGATAGG
The DNA here is from genome assembly GCA_959613375.1 of Heteropelma amictum. Taxonomy (NCBI): domain Eukaryota; kingdom Metazoa; phylum Arthropoda; class Insecta; order Hymenoptera; family Ichneumonidae; genus Heteropelma; species Heteropelma amictum. The sequence continues at coordinate 1,702,495 of OY390725.1, forward strand.
TAAAAAGAATTATATGAATATAGAGCGTAGACGAAACGTTCGGCACTCTGTGAATTTTTTATCCGGATAAAAAATTGTATATCTCGGCGTAACAAATCACAAGTTAATTGGAACAACCGGCTTTTAAAGGGGATAAATCAGCTTCATTTAAATAATTTTTATCTTTAATTTTATAATATAAATAAAATGGAAATACATATTTTCATGTCCCAGAGCGATTTGCACAAAGTGACTTCCTCCAAAATAATAAACCACACGAGAATGCACTTACTCACGAACGAGTCTTTCTGTTGACGCTATAGTATTTAGCTAATACTGAAACCTTTCGACAAATCGCTGATCGATTCAATCTATCGAAAAGTTCTGCGCACAAAGTGTTGCTAAACACCCTGGATTTTATAACTTCTTTAAAAGAAGAAATTATAAAATGGCCAATTCAGGAGGAAGAAAAAAGAGAAATCAGCCGATAATTTTCTAGACGCGAATATTCATGGCGTAGCAGGCGCGGTCGACGGATGCCATACCCGTATTAGGAGACCCGTCGAAGATCAAGAAGGATCAAGAATTGACTACGGCAATCGGAAAAGATACCACAGTGTAATTTTACAAGCTGTTGTAACAAGCAAACAAATTTTTACTGATGTGCATGTCGGTGAACCAGGAACCATGCACAATGCTCGGGTCTTGCGAATATCCCCACTGTACCATATAGCTCTAGACGATTCTAATTTTTTTGGTAATTATTTTCTTTTGGGCGACTCAGCTTATCCAAATCTGCAATGGCTTGCATCCCCCATTCCGTGATAACCGCCGATTAACTCGTCAGCAACGATTATTTAATCATCGCCATTCATCTACCCGTGTATACGTATAGAACAAGCTTTTGGATTGTTACGAGCAAGATTTAGAAGACTAATGGATTTCAATAATCTTCGTTTAGATATCGTAATTCGCTGCATAATGGCGGCATGTATTTTGCATAATGCTTGTATGCTGAACGATAATGAGCATGATTCTGATGAAAGCGGCAACGAAAACAATGATGATAATGATGATGTGAACCGTAATAATAACGACGATGGTAATGAACAGGATAGGCGACAAACTATTTTTGATGCAATGTTCCGTGAAAATGCGTAACGTGATAAACGAGATCCTTTTAGTTTAATCTAGTTGTAAGAAATGTATAAAAAATCATTATACAGGGTGATTCGGTATAGGTAGTGCATCCGACACCTACGTATTCCAGGCTATATTCTGAACAAAATGACTTAGGCGTTTTAAAAAATACTAAATAGCTTTTAAATAGGAAGCAATAGAATTCTAGAATTCTCGACCAATCAGAGTTGCTGTTTCATTCATGATCGGAGACGCCTCAGGACCGGGTAATCAAGGCTCCGATTCGAAAAATTCGAAAGAGCGACAGAGTTCAGGCAGAATTTCGTTTCGCGAGCCCGGAAGTCTTTTGTTCCAACCGAAGTTTGCTGTCCCTCTCGATCGAATCATGTATCATACGACCGGTCGGCATTTGTCATTTATTCAATGAATTATGCTGCGAAGTCCATTTATTTAATGTCGAAAACATTTTTCTTATGCAAGCATAGATCATTGATGATTCGTGCGTCTAATGCTTCGCCTCTTTCTCGCGAGTAATTGTATTTATACTGGAAGTCTACAGTACTCTGCAAAAAATGTTTGATAATTGTAAATGATTCAAGAATCGAAGGTAACGACGCTCGATTCTCATGTGGAACAGCTTTCACGAAAAAAACTATTTCGCGTGTCTCATGCATCCGGCTTCATCCCACATGCTTTTTTGTGTGTACTGAGGCTCTGCAGTACTCGGTAAGAAACGATAGACAACCGTGCACGATCAAAGGAAGAGAGTCAACAATGCTTGATTCTGATGTGTCACAGCGTGCACAAAAAGAATTATTTCGTGCGTCCAAAGCTTCAGGCTCTTTCTCACGAGTTATTTTATTTATGCTGAAACTTTGCAGTACTCTAAAAAAAATGCTGGACAATCGTAATCGATAAAAGGATCATAGGTAACGATGCTCGATTTTCATGTGTCGTAGCTTCAACGAAGATAATGTTTCCACATGTCTGAAGCTTCCGGCTACTTCTCACACGTATTTTCATATACACTAGAACTCTCTGGTACTTGGAAAAAAATAATAGACAACCATAGCTGCTCGACAGATCGGAACTAACGATGCTCGATTCTTATCTGACGCAGCTTCCAGGGATTAAACTATTTCGCGAGTATCATGCTTCCGGCTCCTTCCCACATGTATTTTCGTGTGATCTGAGACGCTACAGTGCTCGGAAAAAACGTGAGATATCCGTGGACAATTAGAGGAAAAGAATCAACAATGCTCGATTCTCATGTGGCATAGCTTTCACAAAAAAAACTATTTCGCAAGTCTCATGCTTCCTGCTTCTTTCCACATGCATTTTTGTGTGTACTGAGGCTCTGCAGTACTCGGTAAGAAACGATAGACAACCGTGGACGATTAAAGGAAGAGAGTCAACAATGCTTGATTCTGATGTGTCACAGCGTGCACAAAAAGAATTATTTCGTGCGTCCAAAGCTTCAGGCTCTTTCTCACGAGTTATTTTATTTATGCTGGAACTTTGTAGTACTCTGAAAAAAATGCTGGACAATCGTAATCGATAAAAGGATCATAGGTAACGATGCTCGATTTTCATGTGTCATAGCTTCAACGACGATAATGATTTCACATGTCTGAAGCTTCCGGCTACTTTTCACATGTATTTTTATGTACACTAGAACTCTCTGGTACTTGGAAAAAAATAATAAATAACCATAGCTGCTCGACAGATTGGAACTAACCGTGCTCGATTCTTATGTGACGCAGCTTCCAGGAAATAAACTATTTCGCGTGTCTGAAGCTTCTGGTTTCTTCCCACATGTATTTTTGTATGTACTGAAACTCTGCAGTACTCGGAGAAAAAATAGACAACCATAGGTGTTCGACAGATGAGAGCTAACGATGCTCGATTCTTATGTGACACAGCTTCCACAAAAAAAGTTTTTTCGTGCGTCTGAATCTTATGGCTCTTTCTCACATCCATCTTTATGTGTACTGAGACTCTGCAGTACTTGGTAAAATACGTTAGACAACCGCGGACGATTAAAGAAAGACAGTCAACAATGCTCGACTCTCATGTGGCACAGCTTCCACAAAAAAAGGTATTTCTTGCGTCTGAAGCTCCGGCTTCTTCTAGCATGTTTTTTTATGTGTACTGGAACTCTGCAATACTCGGAGGAAAAATAATCAACCGTAGGTGCCCGACAGATGATAGCTAGCGATAATTTTTTTTATTATTACAATAATTATTATTACAATTGTTTCATTTTTCTGAACCACCAGGCTACTTTATTTATATGTTCTTATAACTAAGATGATAGCCACGTACCAAAAGTTCGAAACAACCATACTCAAAATAAGTTATTGCGTGAAACTTTTTAACAGCGAAATCTCCAATGATACATGTAAGTATAGATTACATTCAGCAACATGGGATGAACATTCAATTGTCATCCATGTGCATCTTTCTATTCCTTGACCGATCGACTCACCCTTCACAAAGAAAATTTTGTCCATAAAAAATAAATGAATGTCGATTCAATACATGACAGCTATCGCGGCCTCCTGTAGCGTTCAGTGAATGTGGTTTGCGCGTTATTCTGAATTTGCTAATTTCATTTTTCTTCATTATTTAAACTGGGTCGCGTATGTGTAGTTTGAGTCGGTCAATGTTTGCGTGTGATTAGATGTGTATACGAATTTGTGTGAGTGACCTTGTCCACGTGCGTGATTTCGTGCATCCACCTCGACGATGGCAGAGTATACTCCTCGCGAGTATACAGACATGATCAGTGCCTATGTGGAGTGTAATCATAGTGCTCGTGCCGCAGCTGAACAATATCGGTTATCGTGGCCTGATCGCCGACACCCGAGGGGTCCCGTGATTTCTCAGGCCTATCAACGATTAACTGAAACCGGGAGCGTTCTACCAGATCATACGAATCGGGGTGCTCCACGGACGGCACGCACTGTGCGAAACGAAAATCGAATACTGGATACATTTGCCCAAAATCCTACGTACAGTATTCGTGGCGTTGCACGAATGCTTGGACTTTCATATAGCGCTGTTCAAAAAACAATGAAAGCGGAAAAAAAACACGCTTTTCATTATACTCGAGTTCAGGGAGTCACTGCTGATGATTACCCGAAACGACTCGAGTTTTGTCGTTGGCTGATACAACAACACGAAGCTGACGAGAGATTTGTCGAAACGATCATTTTCTCCGATGAATCGACTTTTGGCCGAAATGGAACGTGGAACAGCCACAACTTTCATTGGTGGTCTGACAAGGATGATAATCCTCATCAAACTATTGAGGGATCCTTCCAGCACAGATTTCGGTCCTTCAATCTTTGGGCTGGAATCTGTAGTGGACGTCTGGTGAGTACTGTTTTTTTTTATACGACCAAAGAAAATTGAAATAAAAATTGTTGTTTTGTTCAATTTTAACGACGTTTTGCATTTTTTTTGCATAAAATTGGAAGGAAAATTGCAGATGTGTCCTATAAGAGGTTCTTATTAAATTATAATTAAATAGCGATTTTCCTCAAATACTTCCGAGTATAAGAAATGAAAAACCACTTTCTTAATGACTCCCAAATATAGAGTCAATTTTTGAAAAAAATTTCGACACCACAATCATTTTTTCACGTATGTTTTTCAAACATAACATAAGAAAATTTTAACAGGCATCTTCATTCGTACTTCTTTATACTTCCGAATGTTTATTTTGCTATTGTTTTACGACCATTGTTCGTTGAAATATAGCCTATTAAGAATCATCAAGAAATGTTGAAAATTGTTTTTATCACTTCCCTTTTTTGCATTGTATACATCGTATCATTGCATTATGAATTAACAAATCTCTGAATCGCTTGCAGATTGGGCCGTACGAAATAGAAGGCAATTTAACGACGCCGAAATATGTCGAATTGCTACAACGACTACGGCGAATTTGCGTGCGATCAGGAATGTCGCGAGAAGAATTCAGCCGGGCGATGTACCAGCATGATGGTGCACCAGCTCACACGAGCCATCTTGTTCAACGCAAGCTGCACACCATGTTTGGGGGTCGCTTTATTGGCAAAGGCGGGATGCGCGACTGGCCCCCGCGATCACCCGACTTAAACCCCTTAGATTTTTTCTTGTGGGGCCATATTAAGTCGCAGGTGTATCGCACACCTGTAAATAGTCGTGCAGAATTGCAACAACGAATGGAAAGAGCGATACAATCTGTAACGCAAGGAATGTTACAGCGCTGTGTTCGTAGTTTTATCAGCCGCGCCCGCTGCTGTATTGAGATGGACGGAGGTCATTTCGAGCACCTACTGAATTGAGTCAGTGAAAATCCCACCGACAGGAGATATTATTGGCTCGAACATTCATTAAGGTAGTCTTAAACCTCCGTTCAACCCGTAACATAGATCTGAATTTTGAGTCAAATGCATGCCAACATTATTGATCTTGAGTACGAATGAACGATTGAACATTTTTTCACATTCTACCTAAAGAGTTATCGAAACGGCATTTGACACACAAAATTGATGATTATTGTGGATATATCCGGAAACTTGCGAAAGTCGTTACAGTCGACAAGCAAAAACGGTATCCAGCGATAGAACGGGTATAAAGTTTTCGCATTCTTTGCGAACATTTCTGAGCAGTAATGTGTGTATTCGCGCCTCTGAAGCATGCTTTTCAGAAGCCCTTAAGCTGCAATAGTACTGCTCAGTTTTTAGTATTTTGCGGGCACTTTGTTCAGAGAATAGTAGAATGTCGACTTGGACAGGTATTCTCGTTTGCCCGCTGGTATCAAGAGCATTCAGTTCTGAGCATTACCAAAACCGCTTTGCTTTCTGTAATTTACTGTAGTTTCTGTATCAGTCCAGGAATGTAATCGGAGCCCCAATCCGGCCACATATCCTAGTTGTCGTGTACACAACAACAACAAACTTCAACAGCGTCCTGATAGTAAGTACAGACATCAAGTTGATAATAAGAGCACTGTAGATTAGCTCACAGGCGCTTATGACGTAGTATCGTTACAGTCAGCATTGCTTTTCTTAGAACGTCAAGTCCATCAACCGATGGCAGGTTTTGATGTAGCAGCTGTTTATTTTATTATGATTTCAATAGGACTTTATAGCAAAAAGACAGCTAGTGGATGAGGCCTATAGGGGATACCACTGAAAAAAAAACGCGCCATTTACTATACCTCTTCGGTGGTGTGGAAATTAGTAAGTACATATTACAAACAGATTTCAAATGAAGAAGAGAACATGCCGGAGGATGGAAGAACTAAGGATTAAGGAAGAAATAACGGATTAATAAGGTTAGAACAAAATGAAGTGTTAATAATAACTTGAAGTTTCAAAAATTTGTTTTCGTATGCTAAATGAATGAAGGACTGAACGAATTGAATGTTTTTCATATACTTGTTACAATTCTCCAAAAAAATAATGCATTCAAAACAATATACAAAAAATGCGTTTGAAAACAAGCGATGGATGGATTGTGCTGAGTTTCGATACGGAGGATCTATTTCTTAAGCTTCAAACTTTTCACTATTTTAAGAAACATTGTTCTGATTTGATCTATTCAATAATAGAAGAATAATTTATAAGGCTTTTGATCAAATCATGTATTGTAATCATCCATTCCCTGGTAGAATTTTCGTGCAACTTCTCACATGTGTTCATAACAATGTGGAATTCGTTTATTATTAAAAAAAAATTATCGAAAATCGATCGAAAAGGTCGATTCAATCGTCCTCGCATCTACGCAGGTATTTATCCCACAAAAAAAAAAAGTTCGCACGTTTCATGATTTCCTCGATTTCCTACACGTGTTCTTATCACTATGAAACTCTTTAGTGCGATCTCATGATTCGTCCGAATTCTCACATGTGGTCTTATCACTGTGGAACTCGTATATATTACTTCAAGAAATATAATTGGAGAATACCGATCGGGAAAAACCGATGGAAAGGTCACCGCATTATTGCGGGTTGTTTATCCGATGAAATAGAATAATATAGCCCATGTAATGATTCGTGCGAATTTTCTCATGCGTTTACATAGCAGTGGAACTCTTCTGTCACTTGAAAAAAAGTAATACATGAAATTCGATCGGAAAATCCGATTGAAACTCCCTCGCATTCTTGAAGGTTGTGTTTTGAGTGAGTAACAATAATTTCGCCCATCTAACGATTCGTGCCAATACTCGCATGAATTCTCAAGGCAGTGGAACTCGTTTATTACTTGAAAAAACTTGTCGATAAAAATCAGAGGGGGAAAAGTGATCCGAACGTCACTGCATTGTTACTGCGAATTCGTGAGACGATAAGAAATTATTTCGCGTATGTAATGAATCGCGAAACTTATTACACATCTTCTCATCATTATGAAACTCTTTATTCACTCAAAGAAGAATCCTTCACGAATACCAATCGAGAAAAACCCATGGAAACGTCGCCGCGTTATTGCAAGTTGTTCATCCGTTGAAAAAAAAAATTTAGCCCATCTAATGATTCGTCCGAATTGTCACATATGTTCTCATCACTGTGGGACTCTTCTAATACTTCCAAAAAAAATTACATGAAAATAGATCGGGACCATCCGATTGGAATTCTCTCACATCCTTGCAGGTCGTTTATCGAACGAAAAAAAAACAATTTCGCATATCTGATGGTTCGTACGACTCCTCATATATGTTGTTTATCACTGTAGAACTATTCTATTACTTAAAAAAACAAGTTTCATGAAAATCGATCGGAAAATCCGATCCAAACTCCCCCGCATTCTTGCAGGTCGTTTATCGAGCGAAAAAAAATAATTCCGCTCATCTCATGATTCGTCCGAATTCTTACATGTGTTCGTATCACTGTGGGACTCGTTTATTACTTTAAGGAAAATAATTAACGAATATCGATCGGGAAAAACTGATGGAAATGTCGCCGCATTATTGCAGGTTGTTTATCAGATGAAAAAAAAATGTCAGCCCATCTAAGGATTCGTCTGAATCCTCACATGTGTTTTATGACTGTGGGACTCTTCTGCTATTTCGAAAAAAAATTACATGGAAATAGATTGGGGCCATTCGATTTAAATTCTCTCACATCCTTGCAGGTCGTTTATCGAAAGAAAAAAAAACAATTTCTCCCATCCAATGATTCGTTCGAATTCTAATATGCGTTCTTATCGTAATGGAACTCATTTGATACTTTGAAAAAAGTAATTGAAAAAGATCGATTTGGAAAAACTGGCTGAAATGTCTTGTAGGTTATTCATCCGACAAAAAAATTAATTTCGCACATCTAATGATTCGTGCAACCTCTCACATGTATTGTTTATCACTGTAGAACTCTTTTATTGCTTTGAAAAAAAGAATACATGAAAATCGGTCGGAAAATCCGGTACAAACTCCCTCGCATTCTTGCAGGTTGTTTAGCGAGCGAAAATAAATAATTCCGCTCATCTCGTGATTCGTCCGAATTCTCGCATGTATTCTTATCACCGTGGGACTTTTCTATTAATTCAAAAAAAATAATACATGAACATACATCGGGAAAATCTGATTGCAATTCTCTCGCATCCCTGCAGGTGTGCGAGAGAATCCACATGTGCAAAATTGTGTTTTTTCGCTCGACAAACAACCTGCAAGGATGCGAGAGAATTGGAATCGGATTATCCCGAAGTATTTTCATGTATTATTTATTTTGAAGCAATAGAAGAGTCCCACAGTGATACGAACACATGTAAGAATTCGGACGAATCATGAGATGAGCGGAATTATTTTTTTTCGCTCGATAAACAACCTGCAAGAACGCGAGGGAGTTTAGATCGGATTTTCCGATCGATTTTCATGAAATTTGTTTTTTTAAGTAATAGAAGCGTACTACAGTGATGAATAACATATGTGAGAAGTCGTACAAACCATCAGATGTGCGAAATTTTGTATTTTCGCTCGACAAACAACCTGCAAGGATGCGAGAGAATTAGAATCTGATTTTCCCGATGTATTTTCATGTATTATTTTTTTTTATGTAGTAGAAGAGTCCTACAGGGTTAAGAACATATTTGAGAATTCGGACGAATCATTAGATGGGCTACATTATTTTTTTTTTCGGATAAACAACCTGCAATAATGCGATGACGTTTCCATGGGTTTTTATCGATCGGTATTCGTCAATTATTTTTCTTAAAGCAATAAACGAGTTCCGCAGTGATAAGAACACATGTGAGAAGTTGAACGAATCATCAGATGTGCGAAATTATGTTTTGTCGTTCGACAAACAACCTGCCAGGATGCGAGAGAATTAGTATCCGATTTTCCCGATGTATTTTCATGTATTATTTTTTTTGAAGTAATAGAAGAGTCCCACAGTGATACGAACACATGTGAGAATTTGGACGAATCATGAGATGAGCGGAATTATTTTTTTTCGTCGAGCACCTATGGTCTATTATTTTTTTCCGAGCACTGCAGAACATTTTTGCCATAGTTTCAACCCCGCTTTAATCCTCGTTCGACCTTGAAAATTTTGACGTTTTCCGGCCGATAAAAATCTACGAGAAGGGCGCGACCACCTGAAGGTATGAGAAAAAAATGTTCGAGGTTTGCAGCGAAAGATGTGCGTAAAACTCGGGAGATTTTTGCCATCATTTTGATACTGGTTTCATCGCCATTCGACCTTGAGAATTTTGATAACGTGTTTCTGTCGATTAAAGTCGACGAGCAATACTTGAACCCTGAGACGGAATGAGATCAAAATGTTGGCTTTTTGCATCTCGCTGTGCGTAGCATTGGAAATAAATTAAAGTAAAATAAAATAACTGAAAAAACAAGAAGTATTCAAAGCTGAAGTTAATAATGTGTTTTATTTTACCACAGAGTAATGGTTCGACAAATTGATATTTATATTAATTATAATGGCCGTGGCCAAACAGCACCCATATAACAATTGGGCATTGGCATCGGCACCAATGACGGCAACCCGTACACCGGTGCCTGCGGCGTCACGGACACCGGCCAGGGCATTGCCATTGACGCCGGTGCCAATAACTGTGTGGTGGGAAGAATGCCTGTAGGGGGCAACAGCTGCTGTACTGCAGCGGTGACAGCTTTCTCGAACTGCAAAAATAGTTATTATGCAATACTGAGTTACACTTATAAGCGGCAATGGTGTTATTACCGATACGATTTTAAAGTAAATACACACTTTTAACTTTGATCTTTGCTGACGGCGTTGGCTTTTTATCTGCTGCTGGTTTCTTTTTTTTTGTTCCCGTTGTCGTTGTTGTCGTTGCTGTTGTTGTTGTTGTTGTTGTTGTTGTTGTTGTTGTTGCTGTTGCTGTTGCTGTTGCTGTTGTTGTTGCTGTTGTCGTTGCTGTTGTTGCTGTTGTTGCTCTTGATGTTGATGTTGATGTTGATGTTGATGTTGCTGTTGTTGTTCTTGTTGCTGTTGCTGTTGTTCTTTCAGTTGGCGTTTCAGGTCACTGATTTCTCCTACCAAGGCCTCAATTTCCGCCCTTTGCCGATTTATGGTTGCGGCCATAAATTTATTGTCGATAACGAGTTCCGACATTTTACTTTTAATTTCTTCCATTTCGATTTGTCTGTAATATTTTATTATAAATTGTTTTTCAATTTGGTTCCACTCAATTATGATCTAGTAAATTACTATTTCTTTGTAAAAAATTAAACATAGGACTAAATTTAAAGACGTATGGCACGTACAACCTGAACAAAAATGAAATAGAATGAAAATTTTGCAAAAATAATGCCAAATTCGTGACGAGCGACCCGAAAAACATCAGAAAACATATGCAACTTACATAGTGACATTAACTGGTCAAGTAATTCGTTTAAACGAGTTAATGTTGCAAAAATAATGTCAAATTGTTGATCAGCGACCCGAAAAACCCACAAATGAGAGCCAATTAACATGTGACCATAAAAGAATCGTTCCGATCACAATATTTGAGAACTCCAAAACAGAGAATATTTATTAGTCTATTTGTTGTTATTTTGCGGGTATAACGTCGGAGAAAATTTTTTTTTTTACATATTTCGAAAGTACAACTATCGAGGATACCTTTAGAGCTCTTTATGGTCCGAAAATAATCCGATAAGACTTTCGAAATTGGAAATGAAAAAAAATGTCACTCAAAAATTCGTGTCTTTTAAACTTATTTTGGAAGAATACGATATAAAAAAAAATGTTGCCGAAATTTAAGTCGCACCATTCGAAAGAGCACCCTTCAAAATAGTTGAGAAAGTACTTTAGGAATTTTTTCGCTGATATTTTCATGATAAGCCATCACGTCGAAAAGAGGACTTCTGAAATGTGTCTTTGTGACGTTAAAAGGTTAATTAAAGTTACGTTGGGACGTTGCATGCCATACATCCTTAAAAAATGCAATGTGAAAAAAAGTAAAACCCGAATAATAATATAGAAGAAAAGTTGTAAAAAACCAATAAATGTATCTGTAACCTTTATATAATTTACTTACGGCTCAACAAAAGCTGCTGGTGAGAACACGGAAGAAACTTAATTAAAAAATCACGATGCGTTTACGGAGTCTTATAGTACGGTTTCCATGGAAACTCTAACAACTGAAATAATATATCGTCTCATGCTGTCATACACGCACACAAGCGGTTTTTTCACAAAAAAATACGAAGAGTAAGCATTATAATTGGGTAATTTATTTGATGGAATGAAAATTATAATTTACGAAAGGATAGAATGCAATATCGCAGCAATAATGAGGTCGAATGAGACTCAAATACTTAAAAATGCTGCAAGAATAAAAGAATAAGATTCATAAGGGAGATATTAAGCACACTAATAATAAGTAATCGAGCATTGCTACATCACACCCTCCTAACCATCCATGGTTGTCTCATATATTTTTCGAAGAGAGAGTTTCAATATACAAAAAAATACACGTGAGAAGAGGCCAGAAGCTTCAGAAACAGAAAATCATTTCTTTTCTCGAAGCTGTACCGGACAGATATCAAGCAATGCCATCTCCCAGCTTTTGATGACTTGTCGTCGAACATTTTTTCCCGTGCTGAAAAGTACATCTAGAAGCATATGTGAAAACTAGCTCGGAGCTTTAAACATACGAAATATTCGTATTTCTCGAAACTAAACTGTACAACAGTCAAGTAGTATCGTTTCACATCTATCATTTATTTACCATAGTTTAATTTCTTTTCCCGTACTGAAAATTTCCAGTACCTTTGGAAGCATATGTACCGAAGGAGCCTGAAGCTTCAGAAACACGAAATATTTTTTTTGAACAGTGACGAGAACAACTAAGAAAAGCTTCGGACAGGTGGAATAATTGTTATTGTGAAAAATATGCTACATGAAAATCGAGCCTCTTATACTTTAATCGTCTACAGTTGTCTAACATTTTTTTCCGAGTACTGCAGAGTTTCAGTACACATGAAAATACATGTGAGAAGAAGCCGGAAGCTTCAGACTCGTGGAATTATTATCTTCGTTGAAGCTGTGGCACATGAGAATCGAGCATCGTTACCTGTGATTCTTTAATCGTTTACAATTGTTCAACATTTTTTTCGGAGTACTCCAAGTTCCAGTATAAATAAAAGTACTCGTGAGAAAAAGCCTGAAGCATCAGACGCACGAAATAATTGTTTTAATGGACGCTGTGCCACATGAGAATCGAGCATTGTTGACTCTTTTCCTTTGATTGTCCACGGTTATCTAACTTTTTTCCGAGCTCTGTAGAGCCTCAGATCACACAAAAATACATGTGGGAAGGAGCCGGAAGCATGAGACTCGCGAAATAGTTTATTTCTTGGAAGCTGCGTCACATAAGAATCGAGCATCGTTAGTTCCGATCTGTCGAGCAGCTATGTTATCTATTATTTTTTTCCAAGTACCAGAGAGTTCGAGTGTACATAAAAATACATGTGAAAAGTAGCCGGAAGCTTCAGACATGTGGAATCATAATCTTCGTTGAAGCTAGGACACTTGAAAATCGAGCATCGTTACCTATGATCCTTTTATCGTTTACGATTGTCCAAGATTTTTTTCGAAGTACTGCAGAGTTCCAGCATAAATAAAATAAGTCGTGAGAAAGAGCCTGAAGCTTTAGACGCACGAAATAATCCTTTTTGTGGACACTGTGCCACATGAGAATCGAGCATTGTTGACTCATTTCCTCTAATTCTCCACGGTTGTCTAACATTTTTTACCGAGTACTGCAGAGCCTCAGTACACACAAAAATGCATGTGGGAAGAAGCCGGAAGCACGAGACTTGCGAAATAGTTTTTTTCGTGGAAGCTGTGCCACATGAGAATCGAGCATTGTTGACTGTTTTCCTCTAATTGTCCACGGTTATCTTACGTTTTTTCCGAGCACTGTAGAGTCTCAGATCACACTAAAATACATGTGGGAAGGAGCCGGAAGCATGAGACTCGCGAAATAGTTTAATCCCTGGAAGCTGCGTCAGATAAGAATCGAGCATCGTTAGTTCCGATCTGTCGAGCAGCTATGATTGTCTATTATTTTTTTCCAAGTACCAGAGAGTTCTAGTGTATATGAAAATACGTGTGAGAAGTAGCCGGAAGCTTCAGACATGTGGAAACATTATCTTCGTTGAAGCTATGACACATGAAAATCGAGCATCGTTACCTATGATCCTTTTATCGATTACGATTGTCCAGCATTTTTTTTAGAGTACTGCAAAGTTCCAGCATAAATAAAATAACTCGTGAGAAAGAGCCTGAAGCTTTGGACGCACGAAATAATTCTTTTTGTGCACGCTGTGACACATCAGAATCAAGCATTGTTGACTCTCTTCCTTTGATCGTCCACGGTTGTCTATCGTTTCTTACCGAGTACTGCAGAGCCTCAGTACACACAAAAATGCATGTGGAAAGAAGCAGGAAGCATGAGACTTGCGAAATAGTTTTTTTCGTGAAAGCTATGCCACATGAGAATCGAGCATTGTTGATTCTTTTCCTCTAATTGTCCACGGATATCTCACGTTTTTTCCGAGCACTGTAGCGTCTCAGATCACACGAAAATACATGTGGGAAGGAGCCGGAAGCATGATACTCGCGAAATAGTTTAATCCCTGGAAGCTGCGTCAGATAAGAATCGAGCATCGTTAGTTCCGATCTGTCGAGCAGCTATGGTTGTCTATTATTTTTTTCCAAGTACCAGAGAGTTCTAGTGTATATGAAAATACGTGTGAGAAGTAGCCGGAAGCTTCAGACATGTGGAAACATTATCTTCGTTGAAGCTATGACACATGAAAATCGAGCATCGTTACCTATGATCCTTTTATCGATTACGATTGTCCAGCATTTTTTTTAGAGTACTGCAAAGTTCCAGCATAAATAAAATAACTCGTGAGAAAGAGCCTGAAGCTTTGGACGCACGAAATAATTCTTTTTGTGCACGCTGTGACACATCAGAATCAAGCATTGTTGACTCTCTTCCTTTGATCGTCCACGGTTGTCTATCGTTTCTTACCGAGTACTGCAGAGCCTCAGTACACACAAAAATGCATGTGGAAAGAAGCAGGAAGCATGAGACTTGCGAAATAGTTTTTTTCGTGAAAGCTATGCCACATGAGAATCGAGCATTGTTGATTCTTTTCCTCTAATTGTCCACGGATATCTCACGTTTTTTCCGAGCACTGTAGCGTCTCAGATCACACGAAAATACATGTGGGAAGGAGCCGGAAGCATGATACTCGCGAAATAGTTTAATCCCTGGAAGCTGCGTCAGATAAGAATCGAGCATCGTTAGTTCCGATCTGTCGAGCAGCTATGGTTGTCTATTATTTTTTTCCAAGTACCAGAGAGTTCTAGTGTATATGAAAATACGTGTGAGAAGTAGCCGGAAGCTTCAGACATGTGGAAACATTATCTTCGTTGAAGCTATGACACATGAAAATCGAGCATCGTTACCTATGATCCTTTTATCGATTACGATTGTCCAGCATTTTTTTTAGAGTACTGCAAAGTTCCAGCATAAATAAAATAACTCGTGAGAAAGAGCCTGAAGCTTTGGACGCACGAAATAATTCTTTTTGTGCACGCTGTGACACATCAGAATCAAGCATTGTTGACTCTCTTCCTTTAATCGTCCACGGTTGTCTATCGTTTCTTACCGAGTACTGCAGCGCCTCAGTACACACAAAAATGCATGTGGAAAGAAGCAGGAAGCATGAGACTTGCGAAATAGTTTTTTTCGTGAAAGCTATGCCACATGAGAATCGAGCATTGTTGATTCTTTTCCTCTAATTGTCCACGGATATCTCACGTTTTTTCCGAGCACTGTAGCGTCTCAGATCACACGAAAATACATGTGGGAAGGAGCCGGAAGCATGATACTCGCGAAATAGTTTAATCCCTGGAAGCTGCGTCAGATAAGAATCGAGCATCGTTAGTTCCGATCTGTCGAGCAGCTATGGTTGTCTATTATTTTTTTCCAAGTACCAGAGAGTTCTAGTGTATATGAAAATACGTGTGAGAAGTAGCCGGAAGCTTCAGACATGTGGAAACATTATCTTCGTTGAAGCTATGACACATGAAAATCGAGCATCGTTACCTATGATCCTTTTATCGATTACGATTGTCCAGCATTTTTTTTAGAGTACTGCAAAGTTTCAGCATAAATAAAATAACTCGTGAGAAAGAGCCTGAAGCTTTGGACGCACGAAATAATTCTTTTTGTGCACGCTGTGACACATCAGAATCAAGCATTGTTGACTCTCTTCCTTTGATCGTGCACGGTTGTCTATCGTTTCTTACCGAGTACTGCAGAGCCTCAGTACACACAAAAAAGCATGTGGGATGAAGCCGGATGCATGAGACACGCGAAATAGTTTTTTTCGTGAAAGCTGTTCCACATGAGAATCGAGCGTCGTTACCTTCGATTCTTGAATCATTTACAATTATCAAACATTTTTTGCAGAGTACTGTAGACTTCCAGTATAAATACAATTACTCGCGAGAAAGAGGCGAAGCATTAGACGCACGAATCATCAATGATCTATGCTTGCATAAGAAAAATGTTTTCGACATTAAATAAATGGACTTCGCAGCATAATTCATTGAATAAATGACAAATGCCGACCGGTCGTATGATACATGATTCGATCGAGAGGGACAGCAAACTTCGGTTGGAACAAAAGACTTCCGGGCTCGCGAAACGAAATTCTGCCTGAACTCTGTCGCTCTTTCGAATTTTTCGAATCGGAGCCTTGATTACCCGGTCCTGAGGCGTCTCCGATCATGAATGAAACAGCAACTCTGATTGGTCGAGAATTCTAGAATTCTATTGCTTCCTATTTAAAAGCTATTTAGTATTTTTTAAAACGCCTAAGTCATTTTATTCAGAATATAGCCTGGAATACGTAGGTGTCGGATGCACTACCTATACCGAATCACCCTGTATATGCAAAAACATTGCATTTTTAATGTATGAACTACTGGTAAATTTGTTTATATCTACTAGCCGTACTGATACTACGAACAAATTTTGTGAACGAGTCTTGTTATTTGTTGTATCTACTATAAAAAAATAAATGTTTGAAATAAGCGATACATTGCTTTTTATTGACACTGTGACGTCCATCGAAACTCCGTATTTCTTTTTTTTCTCTCTTCGAGAAATTCTTTAGATAACGTTACAAGATCACACAGAACGTCTAGACTCTTATTAACATTTTCTTTAGGTGAACTTCCCCCGAGTCTGTTTCTCTAAAAAAAAACACACGTGTTAAAAAAATATCAACGGACCGAATGCGGAAACTCATGAGGACTCGAAAATGCATTCCCACGAAAGGGAGTGATATGAGATGCCGCAACCTTTCGAGAACCACTTATCTGGCGACTAGTAGACGCCATGGGTAGATAGGGAACATGAATGTTTTTGAATACCAAAAATTCCCATGAAAAACAAGATTTTAAATATTCCCACGATCATAAAACTTTATGCAGCTGCTCTTCAAACGAAACGAAACACTTTTCAAATATTCTCAACATTGAAATATTTTTCTTTTAACAGTAAAACAATTTAAAGAAACAAATGCAAATCTCAATGTTAAAATAAATGAATTAATAATTAATAAATGGTAAAGAGAAAACAAAATAACAATGAAGATAACAGAAATTTCATTTGGAATGTTTATAACAATTGAAACAGACGACACGAAAAGAAAAGATATGTAACGCTATTAAATAAATTTAACATTAAGAGGCACATGATGTAAATCACAAAGCAAATGCTAAAACTTTCAAAATAACAATTTGCGATTGGACAAATATTGATTAATATTATAAATAAAATATTGTATTCGATAATATGCATAAGACGTAAGTTGTGGGGGGAAGAACGGCCTTCCCAAAGCAACATCTTTGGCCGTCAAGGAGGGGCAAAACCCACCTACGCGACAAAGATAGGGTAACCTATGTGGAGGGGAGTGTGCTCTCCCGAAGCATCAGGCCGTTTAGTTTAAGAAAAGGGAAAATCAAGATGAAAATGGACCATCATTGGTCGAATTTTTCCACGACTTAAAATTTCGGAACGCCTTTAAACCGAAATGATAAAAAGAAGCGCAGAAGGAAAATCAAGTCCGAATTTTTACAAATTGTTCAGAGTATAGTGCAGTGTAGAGAAGTCAGTAAAGTCAGAGAGTTGCAGAGTTAATGGGGGAGTATGGTTTTAAACACGAAAAAAAAACATATTTTTGTGATTTTTTTGCGGCGACATGAGTAATATAATTTTATTAAATTTAATTACATATTATTGTACAACTTTTGAAGTATGTCAGGAAAAATTTTCAATGAAAAATATTGATAAATAAGCCGGTGACGTTGAATCTCCAGAGGCGCCGTGAAAAAAAAGTGGTTTTGCGGTGAACATTATAACTCGTCACCGGATCATCTGAAACAAAAAAATTGATATGCATTTTAAAGGTGATGCATTTCTCGAGGTAATCAGGAAGAGTTTTTTTTTTATATCTTTGTTGCAGCACTTGAAAGTGAAAAACGCGATTTTAGCTAAAAAAATCGCGGTTAATTTGATATTAAAAAATAGAAAAAAAAACTCTTCCTGATTACCTGTTGATTTATGTGAAGAAGTAATGTTTAAATTTTCAAAAGGATCGGTTCATTAGATTTTGAGTTCTAATGTTCACGAACTTCAAAAATGACGATTTCGGGAAAATCGATTTAAAGTTTTTTATACGTGAAAATTCGAAATAAACCATCAATAAAAGAACATGAATTTTATATATTAGATAGAGTCATCAATGCCAGCTCCATACAGTGAAACACTGTAATTCAGCATATCCAATGCATCTTTTTGCTTTTGTCTACGTTGAATTCTACCCTCTTTCGTTGTACGCGCAGCTTCTTCTTCCGCTCGGGTTATTCGTAATTCATCAGTTAGGCGCGCCCACTGGTGAGCACTTGGGCCTGTAGAGATGCCCATTACATCCAAAAAGGACAAAAGAGCAAAACATCCTTTATTGAAAATGCATGCTGCTACATTTGCTGTAATTTCAACGACGATTGCAGTACCGCTTACTGATTTTGGAGAGATTTTCCAAATAAGTTGATTGAGACTCTCGTTGTTATTTTGCGTGAAACCTCCAAGACACCGCTGCAAAAGTGCGTCATTGCTCAAATCTTCATAGATTGGCTTTATGGCTGTTGTAACATCTGTAGGAAGAGCATTGTAGCTGTGTTTGAACGAATGCAGAGTATTTGCAGCTGCCGCTTTTTCCCATTCACACCAAGAGTCTTCACCGCTCGGGCATTTGTCGTGCTGTGGTTTCTCGTCTATCGAGCAGTAGCGATAGTATGTCACCCAAATTGCATTTTTCATTTTCGTTACACAATCGTAGTTGCGTCGAATGGCCAATCCATAATATACGGTCAATTTGTCTATCATTTTTGCAGTGAGTTGACCTTTTCTAGAGAGACTTTTCCTCTTTATTTTTTTGCCTGTTTTAGTTTCACCATCGACCATGGTTGTTTTTACTAGTTCGCGTAAACGTATACCCATTCGTTTCTGCACGTGTCCTATGCACTCATTCTTATTTATTGTGAAATCTTCACCATACGGTTTTTAATTTACCACACCACTGTAGGTCTTCAAGCGGCTACCGGGCAGGTATAAAAATCAGGTATCACGACCAGCCGTTTGAAACCCTGTAACTCCGTTAGTTTTACTCGGATTCACTTAAAATTTGTACACAATATTCTCGACATATTGTTTATCCAGAAAAAAAATTTTAAAAAAAATGCAAAATAATAATTTTAAAACTATACCCTGCCCTTAACAGAAGAGTACCGAGACCAAATAATAAGAAAGGGACCGAAAATAAATAACTTCAAGGAAAGAAGAAAAGATTAAAATAGTAGAAAAATTTAAGTTAATAGAGAAAACATTCAGAGTTTAAAGTTGAAATTGAAAAGTATTAAGTCAAAGAAGAATTAAGAATTTTTGAAGTTATTTCGAGGAACTGCAAGGTCAACGAAGATTTCCACCCTTTCGACTGACCGATTTCGTTCTGCCATCTTCATCGTTATCAAACTACAAGTCCATTAATTGTTTTATTTGTAATATCTTTAATTTGTTTTCCAAAATATAGACTCTTCGAGTCAAGTAAAATCCAACACGACGTTTCCACTTTTATTTGCACTCCTCAATTAAAGATCCCCATCCAGTTTATTGGCCGAGAGGCTAGGGCAAAAAGGGAACGACCATTTTTACAAGGTTTCTTAATCTCGAGTGCGTTTCGACGTCACATCACCATAACTTGTTTCTATTACAAGAGTGAATTTTAGAGTATATCACCCCTGAATTTTAGAGTATATCACAGTTTCATGTACACAGCAAGGTTCAATGCACAGGACGGTTTGAATGCAATCATTATGAGTTACAAAAATATATACAGTTATAAAAAATTAAATATATGCAATGAGCCATACATTACTTTTTCTTATTAACACAGCTTACCGAAAAATGCACTTTTTTTTTTAAATTAATAAATTCGAAACTATTGGTCTGAATATTTTTATTTTTGAAGTCAATATCATAAAGGGTTTCAAGAATAACGTAGTAAAATTTCATTTGAAAATATGAAAAAATGGCGCCGTGATGTTGGTTGCCGCGGAGCTCCTCCACACGATACGCGCGGCCCTTGTCCCACCTAGAGCTCGGTTATGGTAAATCTGGAAAAAAAATCAGGTTGTTCTTAAATAGTGTGACTAAAATGTAGCGTAGCCGTTTTTTTTTACCATTAGATAAATGATGGTGAGCCGAAAAAAATTTTGTTTATTTTTTACCGAAATCTTTCAAACAAAAACATCAATAAAAAAAAATCTAATCAAGTTATCGAAAAAATCCTAAGTGACATTGTAGATGATGTATCTAAGAATATTCAGTAAAAATTTGAAAACAATCGGACGGTTAGTTTCCGAGATCTCGAAGGTACCTGATCAAAAAATGTGGTTTCGAGATAATCGCAAAAGAAAGTAACAGTGCAGCTATTCAACTGACGGCGCGATTTTAGTGTGTCTTACCCTTAAATCGGCGATCCCTGGGCCATAGACGACTTCTTCGGCAGCTGATTGAGAGTCTTGGGCTCTTTTTTGATGCTCCCTTCGTGCTGTTCTTGCTACCTCGGACTCATTTTGAGCGCGAATTTTCGCTGTAGCGCAACGCTCATCGTCTGCTGTATTGCAGAATCTGTAACTGCGATCTCCGATAGTTAGGTTTAGCACATTCATCATCAGACGAATACTTATATACCCATCGTTGAAAGTACCGATAGCAATGTACGTGGCAATTTGGACGATATTTGCACCGCTGGAATACGTTTTTGGAGCCATTGACCAGATGACGGCGTTGTCGCTTTCATTATTATTTTGCGTGAAGCCTCCTTCGCACTGTTCTATGCATTCTTTTTTCATCACTTTTTCTGTGTATGGATTGGCGTCTACAATTCCTTTATACGTTTTTGAATCTCCATCTTCAATGTAATTTGCTTAACGAACATTATATTTCTCCATCGACCTCAAAAATATTTCCACTATGCTGTCGACTTCCATTTTTCCAGCGGGTCCTTCATGATTGGCGGAACATTCTTCATTATGATTTTTTCTCCACAGCTCGAATTCAATTGTGCCAAAATTTTTACTCCAATACTCACAAGCTTTACAGTATAAAGATTTAATTATTACATCTATCACTTTTCCTGAGTAATTTCCAATAGCCGTCGATACGCCAAAACGCGAAGATAAACCGCGTTTGCGCCAAGTTCCGTCACCAGAAACAGTCAACCCTGAACCTTCTCCCATCTCTGCTGTTAATTTTTGTTCTTCTTTCACAGCATTTTCCATCGATATTTTGTATACACTATCTGCAGCGGTGTGAATTTGTTTGACAACGGTGTCGTAGCACGAGTGATATACCGCTTTCGGTAAATCCTTGATGCCACAAAATTTATCGATTCCTTTCTGACCAATTCCCAATAATCTAAACGCAAATACGATTCGTCGATTTATATCGTACGCCCTGTGATTAATGAGACGACTTGAATCGACTACGGTCGGTTCACACAAGTCCCACGACACCACCAACTTGAAACCGAATCCACGAATACTCGTTTCCGAAAACGCAATGTCACTGTTGCACTTTTTGAACTTCACAATGATACTAATCGCAGAAAAAACAGGCACAAAATTGATGATACGGTATCCGAAATTCGCACTAACCAATACATCGATTTCTTCACTGGACTTTAATTTTTTTGCCGATCGACTTGTACTCGCCTTTTCCTGCTCCATTTCGTATCGATTGGCCGGGCGGTGGTGACCTTTAACACTGCTCGATTGACGTCTTCGACTTCTCGAACCCTTTTGTCCAAATAATGCCGAGACGCTGGTATTTTTCTTCCATTTTTTTAAATATTTTTGTCAGAATATTTTCACGTGCTTCTGCATTGCTAGTCGAATACTAACTGACGCTCATGAAAATAGAAATAACGGAACTACATTCTGGGTATTAATGCTTCAGGTAACATAGTAAATGATTCATCATATAAAAGGACACAATAAAACAGCTGCATGAGCTGTGCGAATTCTGAAAAAGGGTGCGACTGCGCGGTCGACCGCCCGTAGCTGCTTAACCTTTTGGTCGAAAAATGTCTGTAATTTGGCCAATTTTAAGTGTTTCGATACGCAACAGGTCTTAAAATGTTCGTTACAGTTCAGGGTTTAGTAAAAAAAAATTTTTAAATGAAAAAAAAAAATTCCAGGGTGGCCTTAGAAGAGTGAACAGCCATGAATCTTAGAATATATCATAGTTTCATCTGCACAGCACATTGCGTTTTGAAGGAACTTAACTTGAATATTAATTCATAAAAATGTTTATAAATTTATAAAGATGTTTACCAGTCATAAGCTTTCTTCATCTTTTTGAAACAATGTCACAGTTAACGCGTTATTAACTCTGAGTATTTCTGTTTTTTGTGGATTCCTGTCATTTCCTTTGTAAATATGCCTTTATCAATTCACGCTTTTCTTCATCGGCTTTTATTTTTTTTTTCTATGAATAATTTTCTTTCTTCTAATTCGATTTTTTTTCTCCACAAGTCGAGTTTTTTTTTCTTTATAATCAAACATTTTTTCGATCAACTTTGCTTTATTCGCTGGCTTCCACAGTTTTTCGTGGCCTTCTGATCTTCTTTTCTGACCTCCTGATTTTGATTTTCATGAAGCGGCTTTTTCTTCAAAGCGACTGAGAGCAAAATGTGAGGAATTGGATGGCTTCGTTCTCAGGATCTCATCCATTTCGTCGAAAAACAGAAAACGTGACGGCGCACGGCCAGTTTTGTCTTTGCACTGTTTATAACTGTGGTTTAAATTGTTCCACTTCGAATGCCACTTCATATTGCCAATTGTATGGTTTTTTTTCTTTGTGAAGTATCGCCGGACCGTGAAGGGAGGTAAAAAAACAATTATTTCGCACGGCGCATTGCATTTAAGTATTTTCTATAAGAATAACACAGGAGAATATTGGGACTTCTGAATGTGGTAGTGCAACTTTTCAGCGTACCTTTTTTAATTAAGCACTGTACTTTTTGTGCCATCAATAGCTGGTATATTTTCTTTTCTCTTGGGTCGTAAAACGAAAGACGAACTAGTTGTTGAGACATTATCAATCAAAATAACATATTAATCAAAACAACAATCAATAATCCGTTGTTTTTAAATTAATTTCTTAAGGGAAACTTTTGAAATGATCTTCTTTGAGAAGGTTCAAAATAGTTTTTTACAACTTTTTCACTTCACTTCCGAGGGAAGAGAAAAACATGGGGAATCAATTTTCTCACATAAAAACGAAATCAATTTATCAAATTTCAAAAAAACTATAATCGACCGAAGTTCATATATATTTTTTTATATTAAAGCAACAATAATTAAAGTCACTTAAATTCATCTCATTTATTATTAAACAATTTTATCACATCTACTGAAATATTAAAAAATCTCTAATCTTCTGTAAAATTCTTCAAAATAAATTATTAATCGGTTATTGAAAACTAGTGCGACGTCCGTCGAAACTCCGTATTTCTTTTTTTTTCTCTCTTCGAGAAATTCCTTAGATAACGTTACAAGAGCACACAGAACGTCTAGACTCTCATAAACATTTTCTATTGTAACGTATCCAGTTTTGGTTACATTTAATATTTATTTGTTCAGACTCGATCAGGGAGCAGATTAATTTTACGTCGGGTAAAATCGGTAAAATAAGATATATTCTCCAATAAATAATATGTGTTGTGACGTGACATTTCGTCTTCCGTCACCTGGACGAATGAGTGTCGACGAGAGGGTCGGATCGACGACCCTGGGATGACGCGCGGTCCAACAGTCGCGGAAAAATTACGGCTTGGCCGTGAGTAGGTGAGTTGACGGAGGTGGTGGCGGTGGACGTGTGAGAGAGAGAGCGCGTGGAGATTTTTGCGAGGATCGCGAGAGACGAGAGACGCGATAAAGAGCCATTGCTTTATCTATTTTTTTTTTGGTCGATCGGGAGAATTTTATGTAGTATGGGAAGGCCACCTTGCCGCGGTCGGGATTCGACCAGTGACCGGTTTATTGTTTTGGGGAAAAATAATAATCGGGAAAATTCGATCTATAAGCCCGTTTGAGGGAGTTTTCGACGGGCATCGCGTGGCAGCGGGTGGTCTCGGTGTCGCCTGCCACTCAATGCGATCAACGTGCCTTTACTATCAGCAGTGTGTTTTGTACCTTGCCTAGCATGCAGGCGAGGTGCATGAGAATGTTTGGGGAGTCGTCGCCACGTCATGGATGGTCCTGCGTGGCTTTGGGCGAGTTTTCGACGCCTCGGGATTAACATCGTTTCCCAACGCCGCATTCCCGGACTCAAGGTTCGTTTAATAACGGCGCCCCTATCGTGGGATACGGGTGTTCCGGGGCGATGTGGAGTATTTTGGTGGGCCCACCACCCTGGTCGAGGTCGCTCCTCGCAGGGTGAGGGAGGCTTCCACCCATCGTCCGGAATTACCGGCAGTATTCTCGGGGAAAGAGTCAACGGGACGGCCACATGGTGAGGCGCGAAACTCGCCCGACGTGGCACGACATATCGAAAATTACGGTAGCGATTGCCTTGCCACCGGACGGGGTCCGGGGGGGGCACGCTGTTTTCCCCAAAATTCGCGCGGGCACGGCCGAAAATGCGGTGCGCCGCTGGCCGGCGACAGGTGGTGGGGCGCGCTGGGGTCCGCGCGCTTGCTGCCGGCGAGCCGAACCTCAGTCAGTCCGTGCTTCGCTACGCTCTATGGGGTAAGTCTTCTTTCTCTATTACGACGGCGGAAGGAGATTCGGGCCGAGATGCGAAGGGCCTTCGTATAATTAGGACTGATCAGGGGCTGGGTTATTTGGTTGCATCACGGGATGTATTAGGTTTTTGTTAGTAACAGCCCCGATCAGTAATAAAACATCGAGCTGAAGCCTCGTGTCTCGTCCCCTATCCCTGGCCTATATCAAACTTTGCCTTCCGAAAATTTGCCTTGCCTTCTCGCGTAATTTCAATTCGTCAGAATTATGGTTCGAATCCCCGTGCCGTGGTACGGTGTGAGGAGTAATGTTTGAGCGCGTCAAATAATTTTTATTAATGAAATAATATGTGTTGGATCGCGTAAAGTATGTTGGAATCGCGCAATATTCTGCGTGATAAATTTTTGGGGCTGTTACAAAGGCCTCGTGCTCGCTGCTCTCGCGCTCAGGGTCGCACTCGCTCGCGTCTTGTTGTTTGTCTGTCTCTCTCTCGCGTGTTTACGCCACGCGCCGGCTCGTTCCTCGGCGACGAGCGTTGTGTTTGCCTTACCTTTCGTCGCGCCTATCGTCTTGTATTATTTTGGGAAATCGCGATTATTTCGTCGAACACATTATTGTCACATCGCGGCCGTCTTCGAGTTTTGCGGCGAATTCCTCGGGAGTGTGGCTCCCTCGGCATTCATGTATCGGGCCTACCATTTATGTATTATATTTTCAAGCGTATTTCATACAAATTTAGCTGGGGAAAACTGCCTTTAGTATTTTATTATCGTTTATTTAGCTAAGGAACTACCTTACCTATTTTGTTATCGTTTATTTAATTCAGTAAATGCCGTTACTATTTTATTATCGTTTATTTAGCCAGGGAACTACCTTACCTCTTTTTATTATCATTTATTTAATTCAGTAAATGCCGTTACTATTTGATTATCGTTTATTTAGCCTACCTTACCTATTTTGTTATCAGTTATTTAACTCAGTAAATGCCTTTCTTATTTTATTATCGTTTATTTAGCTAGGAAAACTGCCTTTCTTATTGTATTATCACTTATTTAGCTAGGGAACTGTCTTACCTATTTTGTTATCGTTTATTTAGCTAGGGAACTACCTTTATTATTTTAGTATCGTTTATTTAGCTAGGGAACGGCCTCGCCTATTTTATTATCATTTATTTCTGTATTTAGCGTCTAATACGGCCTTTGTTAATTCCGGTATTATTTCTGTACCGTCGTGAACGTCGTACTTTGGCAGCCGGTTTATATTATGTTCGTTATTAAGTTTTGGGGCCGCTATTTCGAGATGACACGTCCGAGTTAAGGAAAATGCGATTAAACGAATTATTGCGAACATGGTGTTTCTTTTCTTTTCCCTGCCTGGTAATGTCGCCCGTCTCTATCCCATCACCCCGCCCCTCTACCGATGTATTCGAGTCGAGTTAGTCGGCATAGCCTCGGCCACGCCGATGATAAACCATCTCGGCGGGCGGGTTCGCCTTCGAGGAGGAAAATATGAAAGCCGGTTTTGTCGGCGGTACCCTGGTACCTGGCGCCCAACCTCCGCGGGGGTGAACCGGGCCCGCGCATCGGCCTCCGGGCCGAGAAGATTGTGCGCGGGAGGAAAAATCGGTCACAGTGTACAGGGAATTTTTGTTGTTTTTTTGGTATCACGGTGAGTATTCATCCCGTTTCCGCTTTGTAATTATGTGCTAACCTTAATTATGTACTTAAAATACTAACAATGTTTGTATATCGTGTTTCGGTGATTCTATATCATTTAACTTTATCGCGCGTTTTAGTTTTTGCGTTTATAATTTTTGTATAAGACTCACGGTGTTTTTCTTTTTGTGTGTGGTATAGTGTAGTGCTGTCCTGTGTTGTATGATGCGTGTGTTCGTCACGTTACGTCCGTCTCGTGTAATGTGATGTGAATTCGTACGTCCTCCTTGTTTCTCCTTGCTCACGCTCTCTCTCTCTCTCACGTCTCTGTACCTATTCTTCTCCCTCACAGCTGATCTTGACAGCTGTCGAAAACGTGATTTTCGTGAATTCCTCGTGTGATTCTCGTAGCCGTTCGCACGTTTTCCTGATCCCTCTGGTTTCCTTCCTTCACACGTAAGTACTCCCTAGAGCCTTCAGTAATCGTCGTGGTCACAGTACACCGGCAACACTCGGAATTACGATCCCCACAAATATGGACTCACGAAGAGTCAATACCCGATGTGCATGCGTGTCTTCGAGTTGTTCAAAACCGTACGACCACTCGATTTCCTCAGGCTTTCGCCTTCGTACTCCCTGACTATCGTAGAGTCTTTCCCAAACTCTAACTCGGATACGTATCACTTTCCGTTCGTTCGCGTACCGGGAGACCGTCTTACAACCAGGGCCAGATCTTCCTCGTCGGTACACTACTTCCACGTAGGTGATGCCGTAAATCGAGCGTGTGACACTGTCGTGCACGGTGCTTCTGTGTCGCGAGTTGTTCAAGACCGTGCGAGTCCTCGATTTCCTCGGGCTTTCGCCTTCGTACTCCCTGAGTATCGCACAGTTTATCTCAAACTCTGGCTCTGATACGAATCACTTTCCGTTCGTTCGGGTACCGGGAGACCGTCTTACAACCAGGGCCAGATCGTCCTCGTCGGTACACTACTTCCACGTAGGTGACGCCGTAATTCGAGCGTGTGACACTATTGTGCACTGAACTTCGATTTCCAAGAGATAGCATGTAATGCTCCGTTCCACTCTTGAGACCAAGTCTGATTTTCTGTTCCCTTGCTCCCCTATTTATACTCGGAATATATTGTTTAAACATCCCTTCCCTTTGTTTAATTATTTATCTTAATATTGTTAATTTTTACCCTTCCCCAGATTCTTCGTTTCTACGTGTTACGTCCCCGTGAGCTTATCGAATTTAAGGGAGACGCAACACGGTATTGACTTCGCTTTCGAGTCAAGACAATCAAGCCCTTTACCCAGGGACGGAAGTCACGTCGTCGATATGGGAGGGATGACCGTGGGATAGTGCGTTAGAAGGAAGGATGGTAATATATTATGAGGCGGATTCACACAGTGTACTCACTGTGTTTATTTAGTGTAAGATATGTTCCGTGCAGGTAGCGTTTTGTTACAATCTTCTTTGCTGGGTTGCTGCTCTTCGGTTGTTGATATGTATCGGTAAGGTTCGAAGTCTTTGGCGAACACTGTTCTCTTTTATTACATACACACACGTACACATCCAATGATTAACTATTATAGTTACACTTAGTTACAAATGTCTGATTACAATTTGGTTACAAGCGTAATCTCGATCACGACAATTTAACACGGATAAATTCTGATTTACACACACTTAATTCGAAGCAACCTTAGAGTATATAAAAAGCGATTACAATTTAGGCTGATTCGTGAATAGTCTCGGCGCGGTGCGGTTAAACTCGACAGCGATTATTTGTCGTACGAGTGGAGATCAGTTGACTAGAAACTCGATGATAGTGCAAGATTGCGACACAATACTCCGCGGATTCACAACCTTGATTGAATAGAATTAACGCGACTGATATGTCTGATACGACGCGGCGCGACTTGAGAAGACTAAGTGAAAATTAGAGACTGCGAATGTTCCCAACTTGGACTTAGAAGATTCGCGAAGATGATGCGTAGTACGACCAAGAGGTCTCGGTAGAAAAATGTCGACTGACTCCGTGGAAAAATCTCGATGGACTGCGTAATCTCCCTCTTTTGGTCCTCATACTTATACCCCTTTTGTCGCCCGGGAATCGAGAGGTCCAGGCGATGACTCACATGTCTCCCCTTTGATTTTCCGAGAATTCTTCATCTTCTTACCCCATGGCCTCATTTCGATTTTACGAGTATGTTTAGGATTCCTCGCGTGGTCCACCTTTGGGGCCCCCACGGAAAAAAAATATATTTTCGAATGTTCCTAAAATGTATTCCAAAGTATATAATTTATATATTTTCAATTATATAAATTGTATGTTTTAAATTATATAATTTATATATTTCAAAATATACAACTTGTTGCCGCTTTATTATATTTGGAGACTATATTAAGGATTATATTTTCAATTATATCGAAACGTATAACTATGCATATACATACAAATATAGTTTAAAATATAAAAAAATATATTTCATTATATAACTTTGTGTGCACGTACAAATACAATTTTATTTATAAAATTAAGTATTGTAAATACTTAAACATTGGAAAACATCGGTTTTAAAACATCGGAAATTAGCACATTTAGTTGCATTAGTGAATATTGAAACCAACTTAGCCGCTATACCCATTAATGACATCAAAGAAAAAGTGATGGTGCTAAAAGTACAAAATTTAATTACAGCATGCATCCACCTAAATCGCGTGGAATGCTTATTATAAAGTTGCAAAAATCGATTGAAACTCGTTGATAAAATATATTTTCTTCTTACATATTTTCCTTACCCTCAAATGCATGGGAAACAATATTTTAACAACTAGAAGGAAAAAATTCGTGGTTTTTATTACATTTTTAAATTACGGTAAAAATATTTTTTGGTATCTCCACTTACTGTGAAAATATGCTCGATTATATTCAATTATAATAATCGATATAGTTCTATATATAATATGAAATATAATATGGACCTAAGTAAACATAATCTGTACTGTATATTCCAATTACATCGTCCCATTGTAGTTGGTTATATTTCATTTTATATTTTTTTATTACATTCCAAATTTTTTTAAAATTTATAATCTACAATACAATTCCAAATTATATGCGATTACAAAAATAAATACAATATTGAATATAATGAAAAATATAATCATAAACTACATTTGGAATACAATTAAATATAAAGTCGAAATATATTAAATTATATGTAATATTATAATGTTTGAAATATACTTCCACTAAGATATTTTTACCTATATTTAAGAAGTACATTTTTTTATAATAAATTATTATAACCTGCATTTCAAAATTTTTTTTTTCCGCGGGGGGGTGCTGTTGCGTAGGGGTGCTGGTCTCTCGCGAGGTGCGTCTTCCGCGACTCGTGCCTTTAGGTACCCCGAGTATTGATCTGTCCAGGGGTAACGGTGACTCGTAGGTTGGTCCTCTTCTTCTGCTGGCCGGGGAACTCGCGTATGGTCCCTTCCTGGTATCTTCGGATTTTACGGCGTTCCTGGCGCCTCGAATGTTGACGTGGGGGTCTCGAGTGATCGGACGGTGTGGCTCCCCTTCGTTTGCGGATTGATGATGCGCAATACTCTTGCTCATTTATAGATTTGCAATAACACGTGTCAGGCAACTTTAATTGTTAACATGGTCCCCTTGTAAGAGTATTGACCCGCGCGAACTTGGCAGCGCAAATCATCACATGGTTGAAAAAGAATGCTTGGACGTAACATGTGTGTGTCGGTGTTTTGTTTTCGTCGACTTTTGTGTCTGTGTGTGTTGTGTCGGTGATTGTTAAGTGTTAACTTTTATAAATGTTTAATTTTTTCGTTGTTTTTCGGTTTCTGTCAGCTGTCGTTGCGGTGTTGGTGTCTATGTGTGTGTGTTTACATCTCGGTCGTTGACCTGAGATCATCTGTCCGTGTTATGACGTATGATAATTTTTTTTTTGTTTTTCAGGTGCCTCCTCGGCGAGCGCGGAACTGCGAGCGATATGGGGAGGGGGGGGGGGGGGGTACGAGAATACATGAGACGTTTGACGTTTCACTATACAGCCTGTCCCAAAAGGGTCGAAGGATCTCTGAAGGGGTGGTAGATCTCGAAATTCTGAATCGAAAAGTCCTTAACGGTTTTTCGATCCGATGCCCCCCTGATCTGTTTTTAATAATTAATGACAGCCAATAATACGCGTGGGCTGGGCGGCGGGTGGTGGTGTGCGTGTGACGGTGTACCCGGCTGCACCGCGAGAGGCAGGGCTACGCCGCGCGACGTGGACGTGCGTGTGTGCATGGGTGTGAGGGCCCAAGCTAGGCAGCACGCGTTGATTGTATTGAAGGAGAACGCGAAAAAAATAAGTCGTGCCCCGCGATGAAACATTTTCCGAAGAAATGGATGATAAATGAATGAAATTAATTCATGTGGAATTGTAAATCCTTAATGGAAAGCGAAATCTCTACTGAAGACGTTAAAATTCCATTAATTTTTTTATTTGAACGAAAAATAAACATCAGCTTGGCGTTTTCTTATACGATATTTTTACATTATTGATTGAAAACAAAAAAAAAATTATGAGCATTAATGGTCGAATTTTACGCATGCTAATTAATTTATTTTCATGATTGTCCAACTTAGTTAATTGATGAGTGAGATAATCAACTTGATCAATGACTCTCTCTCCTTACTTTTCGAACGAATCGTCTCGAAATAATTGAATTTAAGGTGTTTCTGAAGAGGGAAATAGCGAATATCCTAACAGGTAAAGATTTTCAAAACTCTCGACACGGAGAAATAGAAATTTCAACATTTCAGTCTGCGAATATTTCACAGAATGTATTTAGTTTCAACAAATCATAATTCGCAGACATTTCTAGGGTTAAGGAGTGGATGAAATCCTTTCTTTAAAAATTCAAGCATCCCTCCGAACGGTGAGTATGTACATGTACAAAATATTAGAAATACATTTTTTTGCAATGATTGATCATTATTTATTGTTATTCGTGTTGTGTAATTATTGTACAACACAAACAACGTCAGTACAAACATTTCACCTCACCATCTCGTAATTATTATTCTTCGGGATCCTCGGAGGTGTCGGGTGTATTTTTATAACTTTTGAATCCTTCGAAATACATTGTATTTCGCGCCTCTTCCGATAGATCCCACTGTAGTCCCCCCTGCCCTGCCCGAAATCACCACACGTATTCAAAGCCGATCTAAAAACTTTTTCGTTGCTATGGTTTCCCGCACGGCTCTGAGACTCATTCTTCTTCCGTGTGCCGGAAGATCCACACGTTCTCACTGGTAAAATTTTACAAAAATTCAAGCATGAGTACGCGGAGCTCAAGAAGTAGGTCTGCGGACGGAGAAAATGTGCTTGAAGAAAGAATTTAAAAAATCGAGAAAATTATCGAGAAAAAGCAGAAGAAAAAGCGCAAGAGTAAGTATCGGGATTTGTATATTGGCTTTTCACATGGCGCGTTTATAGGTGAGCTTCACCGACGCCGCCGCTGGGTTTTTGAAAAATTCAACATGAGCCCCTCGTGTGGCCTCTAACCCATGCGAGGCAGAGTTATTACTCGGGCAATACCTCCAAAAAATAACGTTAATTCAGGCGTAACCTGTTTAACGCGTACGTTTGACGTACCCGGACACAAACTCTCTTGGCGATAGAATGCATTCTGTCTCGTTTTCGTCAGGACGTCGTCACGTCTCGAGCTCATCGGAGGAAGCACGTAGAAAGCGTGGGAGGGATGTTCGGAGACGTACGAGATATTCGACATCGGAAAGCGCCGAGAGGGACGACACGATAGATCTCGTCTCGATCGTAGATCAGACGGAGTCTCGGTCCACACAGATAACGCATGTTGCATCTCAGGAGTCAACTCGGATTCCAGCCGACGACATCGTCGAGCCTCGTCAGGTTTTACCTGCCGCAGAGCAAAACACGGTTCCCACTGCATCGAAATCGGCAAAAGAAAATGCTCTTGACCCCTGTATACTAGAAGTTCTGGGAAAAAGGATCTTGGAGGAGGGAGTACTGGATGAAGAGATTCCACCAGAAATGGCAATCCGTTGGGAAGAGATCCTTAAAAAAGGGTTGCCGACAGAAGACAGGACCGAGATAGTTAAAAAGTACCCGCCTCCAAAGAATGCGAAATATATTGACCCGCCAGCGATAAACCCGGAAGTAAAGCCCGTTCTTCCGGAGACAGTGATTAAGAGGGACGAACGTATCGCAGCAAAACAAGCTAAGCTTGGTGCTTGCATCGCCGTGTGGGAAAAATGTTCCTTGGGGTCCTGAATGACTCGCAGGAGAGACTCTCTCTCCTTGAGCGTCTGAGCGATACAGGGAGACTATTGGCAGATCTTCTGCACGACGAGTCAGCAGTGAGAAAAAGTCTCGTTCTGGCCAACATAGGCTCGTCTTTCAAGGAAGTCTTGAATTCGTCGACGGCTGATGAATTATTGTTCGGGAAACAGCTGGACGAGAAAGTAAAGGCAGCAAAGGTGCTCGAGAGTACCAGCAAGGAATTGGGTACAGTGCGAGCAGATTCATCAGCAAAGGGGTAAAAAAACTCGAAGTTCCCGCCTCGTCGGTTCTCAGGCGGCTATCGCCAGCGATCGACGGGTTCAGGCGGGAAAAAGACGACGCCGTATGTGAAAAATCGCGGCAATTTTCCGAGGCAGAAGAGGCCCCGCCGCCGAGATTCGCCGAGACGGAGATCGAGCCGCCCTCCAGCACACAGGCGCCAGTTTTGCCTGTGAGTGTCATAGCTGGAAGATTGCGTTTTTTCACAGAGGAGTGGAAACGGCATACTGCCGACAGGCGCATTCTAACGTGGATAGCGGGTTACGAAATTCCCTTTTCCTCGAGACCGATCCAAAAATTTCTCCCAAAAGACAAGTCAACTGCCGGTAAAGAAGATACGATAATTAGGGATCTCGTGACGGTTTTGGTAGAGAAAGGAGCGATAGAACCGTGTCAGGACAGCCAAGGCCAATTCTTATCAGACGTTTTCGCGGTTCCAAAATCCGGGGGAGGCTTTCGGTTGGTTTTGAATTTAAAACAGCTGAACAAACTCGTTCCGACGTCACATTTTAAACTCGAAGATCGTAGAACGGCAGTTCGTCTTTTAAATAAGGATTATTTCCTCCCGACAATCGACCTACAGGATGCATATTACGCGATCCCGGTAGCGAAGAAGGACAGAAAATTTTTGCGATTTAGATTCGACGGCATGAATTATGAATTTACGTATTTGCCGTTCGGACTAGCGACAGCCCCGTTTATATTCACAAAAATTCTAAAACCTATTATGGCCGAATTACGTAGTCGAGGCCTACTTTCGGTTATTTATCTGGACGATATTCTCGTTATTGGAAAGTCCTTTGCAGAATGCAAGAATAATTTTTTGGTTACTCGGAGACTCATCGAGTCGCTAGGCTTCGTAATCAAGGAGAAAAAATCTCAGTCTACGCCGTCGAAAAGGTGTAAATATCTGGGATTTTGATTTGATTCGAGAAAAATGCGCCTAGAGCTCCCGGAAGATAAGAGAATCAAAATAAAGGGCCTGATTAAAAAATTTTGTCGCACAAAGAGCTGTAAGATTCGTTGTTTTGCGCGGTTTTTGGGTTCTCTAGTGGAAAATTGTCCGGCGATCCCTTATGGATTCGCTCATACCAAAATGTTCGAGAAACCGCGTTACTTGGCCCTTCTAAAGTCGAAGGGCTGTTTTGATGCGAATATGACACTAGGCCGTGAGCTACAGACAGATTTTAATTGGTGGCTGAGAGCCATCGGTAATCCGAGTAATTCGATAGAGCCTCTAAAATTCTCGATGGAAATCTTTAGTGACTCGTCTCTGTCTGGCTGGGGAGTAGTATGCGGAAAAAAGAAATCCCATGGGTTCTGGAGTGAAGAACAGAGTCAAAGTCATATCAACATTTTAGAATTAAAAGCGGCTCTTTTTCGGTTACAATGTTTCGCTGATAAGCAGAAAAACAGCGATATTTTGTTACGGTTAGATAATACCACAGCGATCGCGTATATAAACCGAATGGGAGGTACACGCTCCAAAAATCTGAGTAGCGTAGCGAGACTAGTATGGGACTGGTGTGAAGCGAGGAATAATAGAATCGAAGCTTCGTTCATTGGCACAAAAGAAAATGCAGACGCTGACTTTGAATCGAGGAGACGTTATACAGAAACGGAATATTCTCTGGCGGATTGGGCTTTTCAGGATATCTCGAGATCGTTAGGAAATCCCCAAATAGATTTGTTTGCCTCACGCGTTAACACAAAATGTGTGCGATTCGTCTCGTGGTTTCGCGATCCAGAGAGCACAGCGATAGACGCCTTTACAATACAATGGGGGGTTTTCTCTCTCGCTTACGCGTTTCCCCCATTTTCAGTAATTTTGAGAGCCTTACAAAAAATTAGAGAAGAAAAGGCCAGGGTAATCATGGTGGTCCCCCAGTGGCCAACGCAGCCTTGGTACCCACTCTTCCGAGCTTTACTATCCGAAGAGACTATCGTTTTCTCACCCAACAAAGAATTATTATTGTCTCCTAGCAACCAACCACATCCACTCTGGAAGGACCTTACCCTGGAGGTGGGGTTGTTATCAGGAGGGCGTTCCAGCTGAACCATGTACCGGAAATCGCACTGGATTTGATGACGGCTTCTCTCCGCACTGGGTCGATAAAACAGTACGATTGCGCGTTACGAAAGTGGTGGAATTTTTGCAAGGAACACAATGCGAGTTTCTACAAGTTTTTCCAACGATTGTTGCGAATTTAAATAGAATTAAAAATAATAGAAGGATTCAAATGTTATAAAAATGCACTCGACACCTCCGAGGATGCCGAAAATAATAATTAGGAGATGTGTTGAAATCTTTGTACTGACGCTTTTTGTGTTGTATAATAATTACATAACGCGAATAACAATAAATGATAATGGATCATTGCAAAAAAAATATATTTGTAACATTTTTTACATGTATACATACTCACCGTTCGAATTGATGCTTGAATTTTTAAGAGAGGATTTTATCCTCTCCTCAACCTTAAAAATGTCTGCAAATTATGATTTGTTGAAACTAAATACATTTCGTGAGATATTCGCAGACTGAAATGTTGAAATTTCGATTTCTCCATGTCGAGAATTTTGAAAATCTTTACCTCTCAGGATATTCGCTATTTCCCTCTTGCGAAACACCTTAAATTCAATTATCTCGAGACGATTCGTTCGAGAAGTAAGGAGAAAGAGTCATTGATCGAGTTGATTATATCACTCATCAAGTAACTTAGGGTGTGTTCCGATATTACCGTGAGTACTGTCGAAGTGACGTAACTGAATGTAACTGCAGTGATCGTTCCGTTTTTACTGGCGCTGTTTCTTTACACTGTGGCACTTGTATAACGGAACGCCATCGGCAGTAAACACGATCCGGCATTGCGAAGCATTTGGGCTAAACATAACCTATAAAAAATTAAAAATTGGATCTGAAAGTGCATCGCAAGAACAAAATGAGTCTCGAAGTTGCCTCCCAGCAAACACACTTCGTTCATTTACAGAACTGACACATCACAATTGGATGTAAATAATACATAATTTGTTGATGTCATAGATACGTAATTTTTTCATAAGATACGTTAACTAGATGTAATTGTTACATTTTCATGTTATGTTTTCATGATGTACCAAAAGAATAGAAATGTTATGTAACAAGAATTCTCTCCTTTTTAATACTCTGAATGTGATGTAACATTTATGTACTGTTGTTGACATCTCAAATACCTGTTGATGTTGCACAGAAAATATGAAAATTTTATGTAACAGAAGTAACGTTCTTTTTACTTCTTAAGAAATAACATAACAGTGATGTCTCGCTGTCGACGAGAGTGTTATGTAATTTGGTTACTCTAAAAGGATATCATTTTTACGTATCAGAGATTACATCATTTTTACTTCTAACTGTATGACGGAATCAGGATGTACCATTGTTGACGTAGTTGATGCATTATTTGCGTGATGAAACAATTACACAAAACTTTGCATATAACAGTTATATAAAATTGATATGTAAAATTCTCATCACTCGATTACGAGATTTTTACATATACTCAAAACTCGTACAAATCTTATGGATTAGTTTTGTAACCTTTACGGAACAGTACAGAAGCACAGAAAATATGAAAATTTTATGTAACAGAAGTAACGTTCTTTTTACTTCTTAAGAAATAACATCACAGTGATGTCTTGCTGTCAACGAGAGTGTTATGTCTTTTGGTTACACAAAAAAGATATGTATTTACGAAGGGTCATTATCATTTATGGGTAAGTATAAAAAAGAACAAAAATAATAAATAGAAAGCTGAAATAAATAATGAAATTTTTGAATGTCTTTAAAATAAATATTTCTATAATTGAAAGTGTAACAAATAATTGTGCCTAAAAATATTGTAAAATAAATATTTTGATAATAAGCAAATATACAATTATATATTTTTAAAGGTGAGTACGCGAGTCCAAATTTTTTATACCACTTAAAATTAAACGTTTTTTGTGGAAATAAAATGCTCCAGAATTTTTAATAGAGCGTATATTAGGTATATTTCACTTCTAAGATAGATACAAGATAGAGACAATTAGAATATATTTTCAATTAATATTCGTGAATTAAAGGTACAACGATACACTTTCCATCGTCGATTTGCATTTTTAGACTCTTTTGGGCAATTTCCGATGCTTGAACTGTAATGTTTTCACAGTTTCGATAATCTATAATCTTAATATTTAAAAATTTTGAGTCACATGGAACGTGGAAAAATGATTCTTCCTCCGTAAAATGTTTTCCTTCTAACCATATAGTATCATCTTTGACAAACATTTTTTCAATTTCTATTGTCATTTTAGAATGAGTTTCAATACAATTGTTACCTTTTTTTAAGCTTAACATGTAATTTTTATATTTCAAAGACTTTATGAACCGCGTTTCACCATTCGTCTCATTGGAAAACACAACAACTGGATATTGCAGGTCTTTACGTCGTACGTCGGTACTTAAAGATTGTTCAATAAGTCTGTTAACAACTTGTGCCAAAGGTTTTCCTGTCGGCTGTACTTTCCGCTTTATCTTTTGCAAAAAATTTTCGAATTTGAAGCAACTATAACTGTCGAGGGGCCCAAATCTTTTCACATCATCGGGTACATGAATCAAATTATGTACATTGAAAGAAATGGTATCAGGGCCGTAGAGCTTCCCGAAATTCTCCACAAAATACAGCAACAGAAGTCTTGCGTAGTTATTAAAAGCGATGTGAAGCTCTTCGCTCGCCAAAATCCTGACTGCAACGCTCAGAGTCAAAAAATGGCAATAAAATTTTTTGTTTAAACAATCTCGAAAGATTACAGGCCCTGTATACAACAGCAGTTGCCGAAACTCTGTCGCTTTGAATCGATCTGATTCCAAGAGAGGTCTTGGTTTTCTAGCAAATTCATCCGGTATC
Source organism: Heteropelma amictum (assembly GCA_959613375.1). Taxonomy (NCBI): domain Eukaryota; kingdom Metazoa; phylum Arthropoda; class Insecta; order Hymenoptera; family Ichneumonidae; genus Heteropelma; species Heteropelma amictum. The sequence continues at coordinate 1,740,678 of OY390725.1, forward strand.
ACACATGTTAATGATAGCAGACGCTCGTTAGCAATAGCAATTTTTTCTTTTGACATGCGGACATTTTTTCTACCTTTCAACCAAAATTGAAGAATTTTTTTCATGACGCCGAGGCATATCAAGTGCATATAATCGAGCGGGAATTGACTGACCATTCCAATGTTATCAATATTTTCCAGAATAGATGTTCGTTTATGATACCTTTTATCCGACTTATCTGCAAATGATTTATCGGACCTTAACGGTGCATACATTTTGGGGTATGTTACACGTTTCGCAATAAAACTCCCCTCCTGCGTACATTTATTGCAACCGTAATACGCGTTATGTCCTTTCGTCCCAGTAACGTAAGCTCGGGCTGGTGTATCGCATATGAACAATTTTAGTTTGCACGAGATACATTTTTCATCAACCATAAAACCATTTCGCAATACAGAGTTCACATCTTCGACGAAATTCATTAAATACTTGTCGCAGTCTTGAGGTTTCTTTTTTCCACTATAAATACCAATAGCGAATGGTTCTGCATTAACCACAGCAGTATCAATACACGCCAAAATGGGCCAAAATTGTTCATCACTACTGTTAAACAGAGGTAATCCATCTATATTAACGATGAAATTAATTTTACGGGGTATATTATCCTTTGAAAAATGTTGTACTATCGAATTTTTCAAACCCTGAACTAGGCCAAAATGGTAATATTTCCCCGGCTCGATGTCAGTAAACTTGAGGGTTCTTGGAGTTGATAATAATGTTCGGTAATCAGCCGGTAATTCGTCCTCGTGACCGTATTTACGTAAAATTTTCAATAAGTTATTTGCCCATATTTTTCCGACACCAGAATCTATAATCCATTGACGAAGCTCGTCTGTGATACCAGGGTTGTTTTCGTGATTCTCATGATCTCGATCATGAGTTTCGATCAAAATCGAATCGTTCAATAGGTTACATTCTGCAGTATCATGAACAGAAGGAGAGTTTTGAATCTCTTGTTGAGAGTCTTGTTGACAACGAATATTTTCATTTTCTACGTTGTTCAAAAACAAATTCGAAGTGTGCGTTTGCATATCGGCATTTTCAATTTCTTCTGAGGTTAATTGCGTTGATGAGCGATCTTGAATTTTCGGTGTGATCGTGACAACTACTGGAGCAGGTGCGAGATCTTTCCTCATTTGATTGATTGTTTGTTTCAACAATCTTTTCTGATGCCTTTGAGTAATGCAACCAACTTCTTTCTTTCTTATTTTCCCCATCTGAAATATAATTTTTCAATAACAAATTTAACAAATTTTGTATAGGTTTCCTTTACTTTTGAGAATATATATACAGATTTTCGATATTCGTGTAAAATTTAATGCCATGTATAACAACGTGGAAAGAACAGAAACAAGAATTATGCATGTGTAAAAAAGCAAATATCAATTACGATGTTAAATAAACAATCCAACTTACCTCGTCATAACAAATACAATATTTGCATATGGATGTCAGGTTGTCAGGTTATATTCCATCCGTGTATTCAACACAAACTCACCAACGTGAGAATGTGTAGTCCGTGTACATGCATACTAGTGGCGACGCCAATCGGTACTTCGCTTGCACGGAAAAACGTATGTATGTACATACACATTCTCACTTTGGTGAGTTGTTGAATGCACGTGGAGCACCGGCAGGTTACAAAGTCTTCGTGCTTCAATATAACTAATTACACCATAATAAAAGGTAACGTATACATATGTATGTGTTTCTTTGTTTTTTAGGCTTATGATGAAAGAATTATTGTAATAGTTGAAGTTTTGTCATTTTTATCGTCGTTACTGAGATAAGAATTTTGCTAACCTCACTTTTTTTTATGTACCTCAAGAAACGTTCGATAAAAATGGCTAAGCCGTACACGGTCGTTAATTTTATAAACGACAATAATACTCTGCATGGAGAATCAATATCAGAAGTACCATCATGTTGGATTTCTGAAGATGAAAAAAAATGCTGGTGGCCAAACAGCAAAAACGCGGGACTCCACATTTCGAGACGAACAATGCCTGAGAAAAATGATAAAAATTGGCAACTCCATGATATCGAAATCATCGGATCGTATGGTATAAGATTGATTGATATCAGCAGTTATTTCCTTCTAAACAATTTATTTCAGTGAGATATTTTTTTCTTCAATAGATGATCTCGCCGCAGCTCGAAAAAAAGCCAACGGTATGTCAAGTGGCGGAGAATCTTTCGAAGGTGATTGTCCAGCATTTACATGCAAGAAGACATCGTTGGCAACGATCAAGGAAGAAAAGGCCGTTAGGACCAAGAAAACGAATCGAAAATATACACAATCGGAAAAAATGAAACAAGGTAACAATATACACATATATTCGAATGTCTCGATGAAAATCGATGTAACTGTCAAAGTTATGTAGCTGTTACTTTGTGTTTGCTGGGATATATATATATATATATGTTTATATTCAGGATAATCTTTTAATTTCTTTGCAAATTTTAAATTTGAAGATTGGCTCAAAGAGTTTACTGAGCTCGTTTTACTAACAACATATGTTTTAATAATTTAAATAATTTATGTTCATAGAAGTAAACAAAACATTATTCCAGATTATTCATCTTTAGACGAATCAGACATTCAGGAGAGCGAGGATTCCATTGCGACTCCACCAAAACTATCACTGGATAAAAACATTTCTAAGAACTCGGAAGATCTACAATCCAAGAAATCCAATAAACCGAAGGTGATCAACGACGTCCCAGCTTCGATTAAAATCCCATTGAAAAATACACCAATCCGGATCGTACAGCAGACCAAAGGTATTTTTAGATTTTTTATTTTTACTTTTATATTTTATATGATATTTTTATTTTCGTAATTATATTTTACATAACTTTTGAAAAAAATGTTAGACTAGACTATTTGATATCATATTTTGTGATGTCTCAAATATTTTGATTTAATAATCGGGATGCTTAGTACACACTTTTTTCAAATTGTTGTACATTTAACATTATATAATTTCCATTTTGATAAAATAAATGATTCTTCTAATTTTAGAACTGCCCAGTGCTAGTCGGGTTAAGGAGGTATTGAATGATAGCAATGGCAATTGCACATCTCTGCCGTTCCTTGATGCGTCCTTGAATGATTTTCTCATAGCAGGTATGCATTCACTCAATATCAGGTAAAAAAAAAACTAAGCTAAACTGATTGAGTATTCGGAAAATTGTGATCGTCCTTAATTTATGTTGCTTTAGATCAAAAATCAATATCCCTGCAAATTGAAGGATTAGCTACCATGATAAAAGGTGCGTATTTCAATCATTATTATATATTAGTTCGATTACTCACGTAGTGTTTTTTATAGATTTATCTGAGAAAATAGCAGAGAAAATGGGAGAGTTGGCGTTCTCTGTGGGCCAGATATCTGGTCGACTGGACAATTTGGAAAGAATAATTAACTCCAATCAAGTGACACCGTCTAATAACGATTTTAACGATTTGGCTGCATTGTTTCCTCTGACAACCATCGATCAAGTTAAAGATTTTGAGAATCACCTGACCGTGGGTGACGTCAGAATTCGATTGGTATATAACGTTTGTCATTTTTTGTTAAATTATTATCAACAATTTGATATACATGAATTTCGATTATACATATTAAAATTAAAATATTAAAAAAATGAATGGTCAATAATGAATATTATTGGAAAACTACAGATAACTAATGAGATGTATTTATTATGTATAGATTTCATATCTGAAAAAGGTGGGAGGAAGCAGTGCGAAGGACTGCATTTCACGAACATTGAAAAAATTGTTTGGGCCAGAGCTCGCTAGACAATCATCCTGGCATGGTCTGAGAGGAAATTTTAAAATTGGAGATTTAAAAATTATGGAGGCTGTAAAAGGTAAATGATCGTAATCATAATTAAGTAAAAATGTGGTTCAATAATGTTGGATCATACAATAATATTGTGCTTTGCCTTTTCAGAGGCAGTGCAACAAACCTTCGCTTGTACTGACAAGGTTTTCGAAGACCAAGGCGGAGAATGGTTTCGGCAGGGAGGCCAGAAATTTGCTAGAATGCAAAAAAAAATGGGGGCCCTCTAAAAGCTCATTTTCTCAATTTTTTGTTTTTTGGGCCAGAACTTATCTCTAAACAATTATACTAGCAAGATCTGAGAGAAAATTTTAAAGTTGGAGATCTGAAAATTATGGAGATTATAATAGGTAAATAAACGTCATTATTATCTAGTAAAAATGCGATTCAATAATGTTGGGTCATACAATAATATTGTGCTTCGCCTTTTCAGATGCAGTGCAACAAAACTTCGCTTGTACTGACAAGTTTTTCAAAGACGTAGGCAAAGAATGGTTTCGGTAGAAAGAGCAGAAATTTTCTCGAGTGCAAAAAAAAATGGGGGCTCTCTAAACGTTAATTTTCTTAATTTTTTTTGTTTAGGCCAGAACTTTCTAAACAATCATCCTGGCAAGGTCTGAGAGGGAATTTTGAAGTTGGAGATTTCAAAATTATGGAGACTATAATAGGTAAATAAACGTAATTATTATCTAGCACAAATGCCATTCAATAATGTTGGGTCATACAATAATATTGTGCTTCGCTTCTTCAGATGCAGTGCAACAAAACTTCGCTTGTACTGACAAGTTTTTCAAAGACGAAGGTAAATAATGATTTCGGCAGGAAGGGCAGACATTTTCTAGAGTGCAAAAAAACGCCCATTTTCTCAATTTGTTTGTGTTTCTGCAAATTATCTTCCATTTTTTTAAGTTTTTATAATACAAAATTAAATAATTAATCATAAAATACAAAACATTCAAATTATAAATCATAAAATACAAAACTGTCACATTATAAACATCTCAGAAAAATAATAAATATTCATGTTCTGAAGTACAAGCAGATTAATATTTTAGAACCTCAACCAAAATGTTATGTATCAATTACATAGAAAAATGCATCAAATTTACAGGCCAGAGATAATCCGATCTCGTAAATTGCAGAACAAAATTATGTAGTTTATACATAAATTGTATGTAATAGTAGACGTGTATTTAACTTTACTGTTACCCCATTGTTACCTCATTGTTACATATATATCGCATTAATGTTACGTGATTATTCCGTCATAGATATGTAACACTTCTGAGTAGAATACATAATTTATCTTTGTAAATTTTACATAAACGAGATCAACGAAAATGATGACATATAACTCAACATGCACTCTTCATTCACAGAACATGTAATGTAACCATTACACTTGATGGAACATTCGTTACGTAAAATTTATAAAATTATTCTATAACAGTGTTTGCTGGGCTTGATATTCGAGTGTGTGAAAAATTTGTTGCAATCATCCGACAGTGAATCGTCAGATGATGAAGAAAACGAACTCTTATTGTTTATTCGAAGATATAATGCAAATATGAGGCCTCATATACGGTGCCAAAATTATGTCGAGAATGTTGTCGCTTTGTACACCGATGAAGAGTTCAGGATGCATTTTAGGTAAGTAAAAAATATTTTAGAAGTAGAGATTTTATAACTTCAACGCTTCAATGCAAAAAAAGTAATAGATATTGTTGCTACATTAGCTGTTTTTCTTCCTTAACCTACACTCCTAAAAAATCTAGAAAATTGATTTGATGAGATTAATTAAGTTGATTAAATGAGGTTTATCTTTATTAAACAGAAAATAATCTTCATTCTTTTTGTCTGATTGATCGATTGTTTCAGGATGCATCGGACAACATTCAGAGCGCTGTTAGATCTGTTAACGCCCGATCTTTCCAAACAGAGCGACAGATATGGCAGGCATCCAGTGTCACCAGAAAGACAGCTGCTCGTTGCAATCTGGATTATGGCTACACCAAGTTCCTACCGGTAATAAAAGTAGTAGACTGTTGAATGGTAATTTTTATTTTGTATGAAAACTGAGTGTAATGAAACAATTGAATCTTATGTTGCAGTTGTGTTTCAGACCGATTTAATATCGGCAAAGCAACAGCATGGCGAAGTGTAAGAAAAGTGGTAAATGCTTTGTACAGAAGAGCTGCATCATTCATTAAATGGCCAAGCATTGAAGAAGCGCAAGAAAACATGGAAACAATCCAACGGCGATATGGTTTCCCACGAGTTATAGGGGCTATTGACGGCACCCATATAAAAATAACTGCCCCAAACCACAATAGTGCTGCATATGTAAACAGGAAAGGTTTCCACTCAATTCAACTACAGGTATTAGACTCAAATTGTAACATCATCGATGAAGCTATATTTAACAGCTTCTAATAGTATCTATACAAATATTGAAGTATTTGAATTGTTGGAAACTTACTGCTGATATTTCTTCTATTTCAGGTGATCTGTGATTCGCAATTGAAGTTCATTCATTGTTACACAGGTCAAGTGGGCTCTGTTCATGACATGCGAGTGTTTAGATTGTCAAATGTCGAAAATATGTTCAATGATGCCAAATTTCATGGTGATAGCCATATTTTGGGAGATGCAGCGTACCAGATATGTAAATACGTTATGGTACCATTTAGAGACAATGGTCATTTATCCGACGCTCAAAAAAATTTTAATTTCGTCCATTCGTCTTCGAGAATTTTTGTCGAACGATCATTGGGACTCCTGAAAGGTCGTTTCAGAAGCTTACTGGACACGCTACCGATGAGAAGAACGGATTTAATTCCCAAATATATAATTGCGTGTTGTGTTATGCACAACATTTGCTTACTTCAGAATGACATGATAGATATTCCAGTGATTGTTAACGAGGCGCGCGTTGAACAAAGAGGACGAATGTTGAATGATAATGTACACAGGGAGGGCATCGACAAACGAAATGCGATTATGTATGCAGTGCGAAATATTTAGGGATGTATATTAAAAACTTTCAATTTTCCATGGATATTCTGCACATAGTAGTTGACCCGGCGAACTTCTTTCCGCCTAACGGTCAATGAATAAGCAGATTTAGGATTTTATAATGAATTCAAAATTATTAAGTTCAATTTTTTATTCGGAAAATAATCTTGTGTGTAAAGAGCAAAGTCGGTTTACTTACACTATTTATAACTAATGGACGGCTAGAATGATGTTCTTTTAATGATAATTTTTTTAGTGATGAATATCATATTTTAATACTTATTATCCTATTCCGGAAGAAAAAAAATCCAAAAACACAAAAATCATAAAAATTGGTCCAGCCATTTTTGAATTATAAGGGGTATAACTAACACGACTTTGTTTTATATATATAATTATATTTATTTATAAAAAAATACCCACTGTCTCGGTTTTAGAATCTAATATCTGGTTTTGAACATTTTTTCAAAATTGGGTGTTCATTCCTTCTCCAGACTTCACCCAATAAACTAATTTAATTAATACTGTTTCAAAAATTATTTCTATTTTTTTTTCTATTATTTCAAACATTCCAACGCAGCTTACACAACTAACGTAGTCGGATACGATACCCACGCGTAATAATAATATTGCCAACATTTTCAATAAATCGTTGTCACTTCAAAACTACATCTAACTCGTTAAATGAAACTTTTAGTATGCTGATATTTGGTATCGTATATGTCAATAGAAAAATACGCACTTGTAAGGCTTCGAGGTTTTTTAATTTCCTCCTTCAGACTCAGTCTTTACTCCTCCCTTAAACTTTATCCTTTGGTCTTCATTAATAAGTATTTTTTAAAAAATCTCTCATAACGAACACAGCCAGTCATTACATTTTAGTTATCCGCGGAATATCTTCCAGCGTGTAATCAATAAAAGCTACTAACATTTCAACATTTTACTTTGCTCAATGATAAATAACTGCTCGTTAGACACTTATATAGTAATAATATGAATAGTGTTATTTAAAAAAAAATTTTAAACTCCTGGCGCAGCCTTCATTTCTTCGACAACAGTTTTTCGACCATCGTTTCAAGTCGTTTTAACACAGCCAGCTTTTCCTCGTGTTGTTTTTCTTGAAATTCTCGCTTTTTATTTGCTTCCTCTTTTTTAAAATCGATAAGCTCACGAATATATGGATGGAATTTTTTTTTTTTTGTATCTGAAATTATAAGTACCGAATACAATTAATTAATCGTACTGGTATAATTTACAGTGGATGATCGCTTTTACCTTCTTTGTGAGATAAATTTCCTTCGCTTCCATCGGTTTCCTTAACATGAGAACCCGCAGTCGTCAACGGTTTTACCCATGGCTTATCAGCGAATAGTTCGTCCATAATCTAAAGAAAAAAAATGTTCATATAACACTATTTCAGGTAACCGAATTACAGAACACGTTTTTTTTTTATTTTGAACCTCTTATCATTTGTGTAATTTTCAGTACAAATTGATGAACAAAACATCACAATTATTGACTAGAAACAATCAGTAATGATCTTTTTTCCCTGTTTTCTTTGAATATTTATCTATACATTCTATTTTGTATTCAATTATTTTGTATATAACTGTATATATCGTTATTCATATTATAGTTTTATTACTATGTAAAACTAATTATTCATTCCTTAACATATAGAAGATATTTTTGTAGTATACTGCACTGAAAATATTGACCTTACAATAATGCGTATCAAAGAAAGGAGATACGAAGAAATAAGTTACCTTCATATATTCCCACTCTTTACGATTATTTCCACTGATCTTGTTATGGTCCACAACAGCTTTGTATGTCCTTTTCAGCGATTGAAATTTTGTGGACCATTTTGCTCCGGTTATACCTGGTGATTCTTTGCCCATGAGGCTGGCAATTTTCTCCCAGAAATTTTTAACCGTACCTTTTCCGTCTTGATATTTGTGTTGATGTTTTTGGAACGTGCTTAGTAATAAAAGTACTTCCGATTTGTTCCAAGTGTACCCACCTAGTGTGCACGGAAAAATTACAGCTATCATCCTTTTCACAATATCAAGCTAACAATTTACTATCTTTATTCTGCAGAAACATACCCGTACTTGTGCTCGCTAAAACAAAATGAATACATTCGAAATTAATTTGTGTTAAGGACGTGTTTCGAGGTTTCTAGATACGCAATCCCAATAAAACCGAATTACGATGTGAATTTTGCGTACTTACCGATAATATAAAAATCTTTAAAAAATCGTTATATCAAAGGTTAGCACCAAGCACATTGATTTTTGATAAGAATAATATCAATAAGTTATTAACAAAATAGTAAAACAAAAGTTACTTTGAAAAAATGTACAGAACTTATTTTCTTCTCGTGTGAAATAAATCCATTTATTTGTCAAAGTACACGTGCATTTTTTTAAATTTTTCCATCGTTTTGATATTTCTTTTGCAAATTTTTAAAAATCCATTAAAAAATTATCAAAAGTTACAAATTATTAATAATTCTGGCATACGAAGGTCCTTCATTACTTAGGAATTTGTATTCTATTGAAGTAACGCCTTCAGTTACACAGTCCTTTAAAAGTTGAAATTAACGGATTTTAAAACGACGAAAAAATGCATGTATATACGGAAAAAAAAATTAATGTATTCCACATCAATACAAAATAATTTTCTGAATTTTTTCCAAAGTAATGTTTTTCTGACTAATTTGTATATAACTTTTCGATATTGTTATTATCTGAAATCAAAGTACCTTCTACATGACTAATTGTTTTCAGATTCGTATACCATCGATAAGTAGGCAACATTCACATTTGATTTTGGTTTTGTTGAATTGTGCGTCCAGAACATCCTTAAGCAATAATTTGGCGGATCACTTCTTAAATCATCCTAATTATACTTACGTTTTGCTGTCTCCTCTATTTCCAGTGCTAGATTTGAATAAATATATTTGAAATTAATTTATACAAAATATGTATTGGTACTTATTAAGTGAAACCATTTTTTACCTTCACATGTTCCTGATTCTTCCTTTGCAGAATGGAGAAGTAGCGCTGCAAAGTTTATATCTATAAAAAGTTCGAAAGTTTCGTTTACAAATTCTGTATATTTGATGGTAATACTGAAAGTTCGTAATACAGTACCATATAATACAACATAGATGATGTCGTAACATCATTGAACTAATAGGATATCGTATACTATACACAGTTCTTCATGTACAAGTATTTTACAATGTAAAAAATATGAATTGGTTCAGGTCATTATAAAAAGAGATGTATCGCATCTTGCGTCAAACACTCTTTGATGACAATATTTGACAAAACACCTTACTCGAAAGGTCACACGCCTTCATTAGAATCTTCTTGTATCTCTTAATTTATTATAAGCAGTATATGATTTACTCGATTTACCAGCTGTATATAATCTAAAAGAAAGTAATTTACAGCTCGTGTAAATAAAATAATATACAAAGGTAAATGATCATAAACAACAGTAATCGCTAGTTAAAATTGATTTCCAGAAAGGCTTTTTTTCATTAAATATTATACGGCAAGATGCAGAATTACTTTTCTACAGCTTTTGAATAAACACTAATCCATTGCTTACAATTAGAATACATGTGAATTGTGTTTATGCGGCAAAATGTGAGGTTATATTTGTACACTCTCGAGAATTATAAAACTAGTGTTATCGGAAATGAAATAATCTTACCTCGTCGGGCTCTTTCTGCATCTGCGGCACTGACAATTATTTTGTATTCTTTGTTACTTTCAGCATCTAATAACAATAGCTCTTCGGTGATTACGAGCGTATCTTTTTTGGAGGCTGCCATTTTTTCAAATGCTTATCTGCTGTCGTGCCTCACCTAGCGAGCGGCAGTAACGAAAACAGGAAATGACGATAAAATCCGTGACGTCATATGAGCCCGACAGCGCATTGAAATCGTACTTTCACGTATATCGGAACGACATTCGCAGTACTGCCAGTACTCGCGGTAATATCGGAACACACCCTTAGTCGGACAATCATGAAAATAAATTAATCAGCATGCGTAAAATTCGACCATTAATGTGTATAATTTTTGTTTGTTTGCAATCAATAATGAAAAACAATCGTATGAGAAAACGCTAAGCTAATGTTTATTTTTAGTTTAAGTAAATAAATAAGTGGAATTTTAACGTCTTCAGTAGAGATTTCGCTCTCCATTCAGGATTTACAATTCCACATGAATTCATTTAATTCATTTATCATCCATTTCATATAAAAATGTATCATCGCGGGGCGCTACTTATTGTATTTGCGTTTTCCTTCGATACAATCAACGATCGCTGCCTAGCTTGGGCCCTCACACCCATGCACACACACACGTCCACGTCGCGCGGCGTAGCCCAGCCTCTCGCGGTGCGGCCGGGCTCAAGATGAAAATGGACCATCATTGGTTGAACCTTTCCACGACTTAAAATTTCGGAACGCCTTTAAACCGAAATGATAAAAAGACGCGCAGAAGGAAAATCAGCGTAGTACAGAACAGAGAAGTGAATAGTAAGGTCAGAAAGTTGCAGAGTTAACAAAAGAGTACCGAGACCAAATAATAAGAAAGAGACCGAAAATAAATAAATTCAAGAAAAGAAGAAAAGATTAAAATAGTAGAAAAATTCAAGTTAATAGAGACCATATTCAAAGTTCAAAGTTGAAACTGAAAAGTATTAAGTCAAAGAAGAATTCAAAATTATTGAAGTTATTTCGAGGAACTGCAAGGTCAACGAAGATTTTCACCCTTTCGACTGACCGATTTTGTTCTGTCGTCTTCATCGTTATCAAACTGTAAGTCCATTATTTGTTTTATTTATAATATTTTTAATTTGTTTTTTAAAATACAGACTCTTCGAGTCAGATTAAATCCAACACGACGTTTCCACATTTATTTGCACTCCTCAATGAAAGATCTCCATCCAGTCTATTGGCCGAGAGGCTAGGGCAAAAAGGGAACGACCATTTTTACAAGGTTTCTTAACCCTGAGTGCGTTTTGATGTCACACTAGGGGCGTGTTCCGACATTGGCTGGCAGTACTGCGAGTCCTATGCTGTATGCTGTGTTCGCAGTACTGCCAGTGAATTTGGGAACAGGCCCTAGGTATCTTCTCAACCATCCTGGCCGTCCCTAAATATATCATACTCGTATGTATTCATTCATACTCAATATTGGAGAAGTTACGATTGAATGTTTATGATTGTTTATTGAAAATTGTAATTATAACGCTTTTTACGGTCTCTTGCTTTTTGACTGATATGACAACTTCTCTCCACATTATTTAAAACACAAGATTTTATTTTACGCCATATGAATTTAATTCTCATAAGTAATATAGATGTTTTTATTCATTCTTTTTTCGCATTTCTTTTTAAAATTTTGGCATTTTTAATCGAAATATTACGAATTATTATCGATTATGTGATTATTGTTAATAAGTTCGAACGGTATTGAACACTCATTGTCAATTTGTATAGGAATTCGCTGAAATATTTCGATAAATTGTCAAATTTTGACAGAATTTCAATGAAATCTGAAAATTTATGTAGAAAATACGTTTCCGAATTTTGTTCGAGACCGTCAAAATGTAATAATAATCTGTCGATATCTGAGACTATGTTCCAAAAGCTGTACAGAATTCGTCATTATTTTAACATAACTTTGTTTTTTGACAGCTTTTAATAATTTTCGAATCGATTCTGATATAATTTAAAAGTAACCGGTCATTTTTTCTTACACATTCTGACGAAATCGGATTGAACTTTCTACCAGGGGGGGGGGGGGGGGGGGATTTTGAATCCTTGCAAGTTCAAAATTATTTCCATCTTTGCAGATGTTTTAATAATTGCGTATACTTTGTGTGCTCAGAACAGCGAGCAGGGTTGGAATTTCGAGCGTTTGCTCCGTGCATATCTCGCCCGATACTCTGGAGTACTTCAAGTGCGAATTCTAAATTTTGAGAGTCCTGAACGTTAATGGCGTATAATAAACCGCTCTAATTTTCTAAATTGTCGGATGGGCCTCTCTTAAATGATTTTTATGGCACACCTTGTTACGTCCCGAGAGAGGGATTAAATACGAGCGCGAAGATTTGAATATCAAACGCCGGAGAGTCTTTTAATGGGCGGTACGCAACTACAAATCGTTCAACAAACTCGGTACAATTTTATGGCTTTAACAATAACGAATTATTGCGTATCGAGAGATCTCAGTCTCTGATCAGTTTTAACAATTCAAGCGAAGTTCGGATAACTTCTAAGTTAATTTTGGTTCGGATTTTGACGGACGTTACGACGACGTGAACAGAGTAAAATTTCATAATGATTGAGCACTGTATTGTGGCTTATACAGATTTTATATAATAGTTTCTGAAAAAAGGTGTTCCTTTGCTGCTACACATTGGTTAGTTTTTTGTGGGAGGGGTTACTCCAGGGGGTCCAAGCCCAATGTATAAGCCAGGCATCAAAGTTGCACCCCAACTTCGCCGAACTCGTCTACTAGAGGCGCTAGTGTTCCCAACTTTCTCTCTCGCACACTCTTTCTGTCTCACTCGCACTCCCCCCACTCTTTTCCAATCTGCGAGGACAAGTGTATACGCACGGTCAAAATTTTTTGACAACCAATAGAATTTTTTACCCCCTATTTTCGCAAATTTTCCGACGCTTCCGCTGTCACGTAGGCGGTCAAGCAATAGCGTCGGATAGGACAGGATTGCGTCCTTTTCACGGTCAACGCTTGAGGAGACCGGACGTGTTTTTCGCGTGCTGTACGTTTCAATAATTAAAAAAAATTATTTTATACTGTTATAATGCAGAAAAAAGTAAGTGCAAGTGAAAGTTCGTATTGTTTAGTTTTTGTGGTATGATATGTGTTATAAAACCTATTGACATTCTGATAACAGTTTCAACTATGCCAAAAAAATGTTGCGTGAAGGGCTGCATTGCAAATGCCCAGCGTTTTTTCCGCTTTCCACAAGAAAGTGCTGGCAATACGCGATTTCCAGCTTGGCTGGCAGCTTGTGGAGATGCAAACCTATTAGATATCGCACCTGAAAAGATGCGGTATAAAGTCATATGCGATGTTCACTTCGAGCCAAAATACATGTTGGCGACAAAACTTACCGCTGCGGTTCCGACTTTACATTTGCCAGGTATGATTACATGGATATTACAGATATATCATTTTGTATTAAATGATCATAAAATTTTGTTTATTATTTGCGACACTATACCTTTTTTAATAGTTAAGATTGTTTAAGAAAGTTAAAGATAGTTAAGAAAAGTTTGTGCGAATCTTCCATTACGCATGTGACGCTGCATGACGAGTTTTTCATAAAAACAATCTAGTGTCGAACTTTACCAAGTGGAAATTCTTTCCACTTTGCTGTCTGCACTGCACAATGAAACTTTTTTTTCTATCCCGATTCTATTATCTGTCCAGACTACTATAAATTGGATGATTATTTTCCTACTTCAGGACTTCCATCAAATGAAAAAGGGGGTGACAGGGGGGACAATAATAAAAGGGAAGATGATAATGGCATGCCGACACCAAATGGTGGTGACGATGGCGACCACGATTTCTCGACCATACATCCAGATCGCGTGTAGAACTTACCCTCTCTCTAGTCCCCTACGCGCCCATCACACAATCAGAGAAGCGCGTGTCCGTGAGCAAGCGACGCTCGGACGCCGTCGGAAAGAGCCGAGCGCGGTCGAGAAACTTCGACCGCGGCTTCGGCACCTACACTCATACATGGGGACGCTGAGCACGTTCATGTGGCGCGTAAGAGGACTAGAGAAAGGGTAGCCTCTACACGCGATCTGGCTGCTGGCTTCCGGCTGCACGGATCGCGCGTGACGTCACCCGACGGCCCGCGCGAATTCTTCTAATAAATTGCTCCCGCTTCACTCACACCCGTCCTAATGCCAAATGCATTGTAATCCCTATAAATAAGCGGAAATATATTTTTATTACTAATATTATATTAATTCTCATACTTTTATCGAGGGCTAAAGCAACAAAAGAGCAAACGAATACAAGCCAATCATCTATCCGGCCGCGAATCACAAGTACGAAAATGTGCACCTATTCCTCACGCGATCAGATGGTCCAGTCGGTAGCGTGCCTGACTACGGTCCGAAGGGGCGCGGGATCGATCCCCGCTCTAAGTACTTTTTTTTATTTTTTATTTTTTTGGCGAATTGTTCATTCGTGACACACGCTCATTGATAGAACAACAATTTTGTAATCGTATGATAATACATCTAAAATTTAGATGTATTATTATATTATATTTCGCTTACGATTGATACGATAATAATACATCTAAAATTTAGATGTATTATTACCCAGAAAAAATCGTCTACGACGAAAAAAAAATTGGACAAGTACTTTGTCGTGTGCTTGCTCTATTCTTTTATCACCCGCAAAACTGGACGCGACAACAAAAAACCTTTGATATCATTATTTTAGTCAAGTTATGAATGTTTATCATGTAGTCACAAAAACCACACCACATGAGTAAAGCTGTTCGTAAAACGTGCATCACAAAAACCACACCATATGAGTAAAGCTGTTCGTAAAATGTGCAAAACCACACCATGAAAAAAAGTACTTGGCGCATGTTTAATATACTTCATACTTTGTAGAAGATGTAACTCTTTTTTAGAATGCCGTATGATGTATATTAAAAATGCGCCAAGTACTTTTTTTCATCGTGTGGTTTTGCACATTTTACGAACAGCTTTACTCATATGGTGTGGTTTTTGTGATGCACGTTTTACGAACAGCTTTACTCATGTGGTGTGGTTTTTGTGACTACATGATAAACATTCATAACTTGACCAATATAATGATATCAAAGGATTTTTGTTGTCGCGTCCAATTTTGCGGGTGATAAAAGAATAGAGCAAGCACACGAGAAAGCACTTGTCCAATTTTTTTTTCGTCGTAGACGATTTTTTCTGGGATATCATTCGTTTTGGTAAAGATTTAGTTTTACCAACAAAGTATATCGAATTTCTTAAATGAACTGATTTTAAATCAATATTGATAGAGAGAAATCGTTTGACTAATAACTTTACGATTGTGTCAAGTTGTTAAGTTAATTGTTCTTCTTACCTTTGTCGATCTTGTTACTGTGAATTTTTTTTTTTAATGTATTCGTTTTTATTTATTTTTTTTCTACGTTAAATTAACAGATGAGGTTATGTATGATACCGGTAAACTGAAACCACACTGTTTTTTAATGCACCATTAGCGATCTATGTGAAGTTGGCCATCTTTGTATGCATTTATTTTTGTTTCATCCAAATCTCACGTCGATGGTTATTTCATCAGATTTTATTTACGAAAATATTTTCATCTTACTGGAAAGGACTTTTCACTGTTTGAAATTCATAAGAGCTGACGTTTTTTTCTAATCCACATTTTATAACTTTGTTCGAAGAGGTTAGAAAACGCGTATCGTAAACTCAGTTTGCGGGAAAAAGATACGTCGAGATACTCGAGATATGATATGAAGATACTCTCGTTCATTCCATTATACAGCATGTAAACGCGGTGGAAACTTGCCCTGCGTGACCGAAAACTAGTCGCGCTCATGAAAATCCGGCATGCGTGACATCTCAAGCAGACGCTACAGCGTCAAAACTAAGGCACGCATTGGAATCATGAAATTAATGAAACACGAAAATCCGACGTCTGGGCGCAATTTTATCGACACCAATCGACAGATCGTTATCACATTACCTAATGAAACTGTGATCAAAAGTTAATTTCATTCTTTAGATCGATCTAAAATTAATGGGAAAAGGTCGGCAATGCGCGTGAAAGTAGTTTGTTCGGGAAAAGATACTCGGCGAGCCTCGGGACACGTACTTGTCCCGAGACTCTGCCGAGTCTCTTGATATTATATTTCGCTTACGATTGATACGATAATAATACATCTAAAGTTTAGATGTATTATTATATTATACTTCATCATATTTCCATACTTTCTCTATTTATACAAACTTTTATCAAGCAATAAAACATTATCCCCGAAAACAAGTCATCATCATCTATCCGGCCGCGAATCACAAGTACCAGAAGATGCACTGACTCTACAAGCAATGGGATGGTCCCGTGGTAGCGCGTCGGACTCCGGACCACAAGGGCGTGGGATCGATTCCCACGCTCAATATTTTTTTTTTTTTTTTTTTATGGGGCGAGTTGTTCATTCGTAAAACACGCTAAAATAAATTGCAAAATAATATATATATCACATTCGTCAAGTGGCGAAGTAGGCAAAACACCGAAAAATCAAAGCGTCGGTGCTGAATGTGGAAGTATTTTAACCTTTTCCGATGTCAAAGTTTTAACGCTTGAAGAATTGTTTTGTTGTTGTTTTTTTTCACTTATATGATTACATTCGGTGGTTTCGTACAAAAAGAAGTGAAATCCACATTTAAAACTTTAAAAAGTAAAAAATGTACACCAAGTAATAAAAATAGAAGTTTTCATCGAAAAGTATTTTTTTTCAAATGGTGTGAATCAAAACAACAACAAAACAATTCTTCAAGCTTTAAAACTTTGACATCGGAAAAGGTTAAAATACTTCGACAATCAGCACTGACGCTTTGATTTTTTGGTGTTTTGCCTACTTCGCCAGTAGATATATGGGGCCGGTTCTAATCCAAGGTCTCTGCACCGACATTTACCGACACTTAGTCGAGACACGAACCCCGATTTAGCCGGGACACGAACCCCCCGGAGAGGGGGTATTTTGGCCTGGATGTGAATTCTCGAGAAGGCAGAGTGGGAGGGGGAGGGGGGGGGGGTTCACGGCGCGTGTCGCCCGATTCCATCGAACGTTGTATATATCGAGCGCTGATTTAGGATAAACTTTTTTGAAGACTCGAAATTTCTCGGAAGTGGTGCGTGTCGTTGCAGGACGGCACTTATCAACGCGTGTCGTCCGATTCCATCGAACGTTCTATATATCCAAGCGCAAGAGAAAGAGAGAGACAAACAATGCGAGCGCATCATATTTCTCGATGAAAGACTGAAGTACCAGGCGCAAGAGAGAGGGAGCGACAAACGATGCGAGCGTTGAACATTGGAGACCTCTGAAGAGTCGTCCGTGCCGAGACACAGAGGAAGAGAGAAAAAACGAATGCCCAGTTTTGATTTTTTCCAAGAGAGAGAGACCGAACGACCAACCCGTCAACGAAAGAGCCGAATGATGCGAGTGCAGGAGGAAGAGAGAAAACGAGCGCCAACAGACCGACCGACCGACCGACCACTACGAAAGAATTTTCCGATGAAAGACCAAACCATGAAGCGTGAGAGAGAGAGAGATGGCCAACGTAAGAGGCCTCTGAAAAGCGGCCCGTACCGGGACACGGCGGAAGGGAGAAAACATTCGAGAAAAACAAAAAGAACAGCGTCTCAATTAATTTTTCTTTTATTATAAAAATAACACACACACACACACACACACACACAGTATAAAATACGAAATACAAAATATCGACTACAATACGTACAAAAAATATAAAAATATAGAATTATTATTATTAAATGCCGCTGCTGCATACATGTGGTTATTCCCTGTAACAAACAAAAAATGTTTTTATATTAGTAAATGCATATGTGTGTTTATATATGCATCAATGTATATTTCAATTTTCGTTTACCTGCAGTAAGGGCACGGGAGATTTCCCCAACAGGAGGGACAAGTTTGGGCATACTGCCACTCCCAATATTCCTCATCGAAATTAATGGGAGCGAGTGGGTATGGCGGCAGGAGGTGGTGTTCGTCCCTCCTGTCCACAATACCCAGCGCCTCATCATCCATCTCCTGTTGGTCCTCGTCCTCTTCCTCCTGATCCATCTCCTGTTGGTCCTCGTCCTCTTCCTCCTGAGCCTCTTCTTCCTGCTCCTCTTGTTCCTCCGGCTCCTCTTCCTCCACCGGAGGAAATTGAGGTGGATGAAACTGGGGTGCATACTCGAACACCCACTGCCCATGTTCATCCACCTCTTGAAGAGGAGCAGGCTCTTCAGGTTTTTCGAAGATACTCAGAAATATTACGAGGATCGAGTGCAACATCTAAAAAAAAAATATATATATATAAATATTAACAGAAATTGGAATATTTGATTAAAGATTTTCAGAGAATCACAAACTTACTGTATTATAAATTTTTGTCGTCTTCTCAAACGCGCTTAATATTTTTCTGCTCCTTCCTCGTACGAATGTCGCCGTGTGACTGACTAAAACTAGCTGCTTCACACAAAGCACAGAGCGCAAAAACACTTGAACATATGACACAGTCAAAGGTTAGCCGGACGCATGGCGTATTGGTAGAAAAATATATACAAAGGTTCGAGAACGTCTAAGATAAAAAAGGATATAGAGAAATGGTTTACGTTGGCCGGTTTATGCTTGCCTCTCTAAATATGTTATAGACGTTTTACCCTGTCTGCTCTCCGATCGTCTATACTTTGAGATATTCGTGGCTAAGCAACGACATGTACCGAACAGCTTGTATGAATTTTCGAAACGCACAAGAGTATTTTCTTGAGCGATTGAAATGTGCATTAGCTGTAATAAAGTTTATGGTATGCAATAAATATGCTTTTTCGGGGGTTAATGTACAATTTTTATAAAAATGTACACTCTCTAAAGGTGATAGCAACGATAAATTTCATGCGTAAAAATTACATCACCCTTTTGCTTATGCGAAGCGGAGGAAGAGGAGGAGGAGAGCGGTGAAGCGATAAGCGCTCTTTTAAGATGCTGCTACGCCGAAAATTGCCACACTTGCGATTGATCTATTGAGCGAATAGCTTGCATTCACGATGGACGCTGATGAATATCGTAAAATTATCGATGAGTTGGAAAGAGCGTATGCGGCGCTCAAAAGTAACGTCTCCCGCATTAAAGTCGAAAAAATGTTAAAGTTCTGCGATGCTAGCATTAAAGAACTAACGCTGAATTTTCGAACGTTTCATCTCAAGACGGGTGAAAAATTACGAATTCAGGCTAGTGTAGCCAAGTTGCTATCGTTGAAGGAAAAAATTGCGCGTATCAACCCGCGAAAAAGTGGTGCTAGTTTGAGTGTCGCGAGTGGTGCGGTGAAATGGGCTGATGTAGAATCAGCGTTTCAAGGTCGAATAAAGACGGGTGCTATAATCAATTTGGACCACAAAGATGTGTCAAATTTCCTCGAAGATGCGAAGAAAGTAATGGTGCCGAAATTAAAAACAGTCGTGAGAGAAGAAAATAACATCAAGGTCAACGTTACGCTAGTATGCAAATTTCACCTTTCGAAGATAGACGAGATCGTTGAGGAGCAAAAAACATTTCAAACGAGGAACGCGAGCATTTCCTTATCAACGAATATTGATGAATGGTTCATGGAATACGTGCAATCAAAACTGCTCGTGAAAATCGAAGATTTTCAGGAAAAAGAATCGGGCTGGTCTTTGCATGAAATCGATCATCTCCTCGTTAGCATCAATTCGTACACACCGCTGCTCGGTGGCTCATCCACATACACGCCTATGCCTCGAGATATTCAACTGAAGCGGGCGGTTGTCAACATTGTGAACGCGGATGTGTATTGTTTTTTATGGGCTATAACTGCAGCCTTGTCACCCGCACCAAATTCACATACCGAGAGGACGACGTCTTATCCACACTTTAGCGATGTGCTTAATTATGAAGGATTCGATTTTCCGATGCGTCTATCGCATGTTGAAAAATTCGAAAAAATTAATGGATTATCGATTCATGTGTACGGTATAGAACGTGTGAATGGGCGGAGTGAAATTGTGCCAGTACATCTTAGTAAACAGATATCGAAAAGACCTACGATACATTTGCTTATGATAGAAGCGATTCATTCGATCGACGATGATGATGATGATATTGAGAAAGCGTATCATCATTTCGCGTGGATAAAAAACATTTCAAGACTGGTGAGCGCGCAAATATCAAAGACAGAGCATCAAGCGTGGTTGTGCGACCGATGTTTGTGCCACTTCAAAAAACAAGATACTCTGAATAAACATCAAATAGACTGTGCAAACGTTAATCATTGTCGTGTTGTTTTTCCAAAAGATGAGGCGACCATTTTAAAATTCAAAAACTATAAATACAAAGAAGCTGTGCCGTTCGCGATCTATGCAGATTTAGAATGTCTTCTCGAGCCGGTAACAAGCCCGCAAAAGAATACGATGAATTATCAAAAGCATACGCCTCACAGTATCGCCTATTACGTACACTGCAGTTTCGACGAATCGAAATCGAAGTATGAATTTCATCGAGGGAAAGATTGCGTGGAGTGGTTTATGCGTAAATTGCAAGAAATGGCGGTGTCTTTCAACACGCTTTTCCAAACAATAGTGCCGATGAATCCGTTGAACTCGCGTGAAAGTGACAATTTTCGTTCGGCTAAAAAGTGTCACATCTGTGAAAAACCGTTCATCGTCAACGCGACAAAAGTACGAGATCATTGTCATTTCACGGGAAAGTATCGAGGTGCTGCTCATCAGGGTTGTAATTTAAATTACAAAAATTCTCACGTTGTTCCCATCATATTTCATAATTTGTCGGGTTACGATGCGCATTTTTTGATAAAAGCTTTGGCGAAAAACTTTGAAGGATCGGTGAAGCTTTTGCCGGTGAATAAGGAGAAATATATTTCGTTCATCAAAACCGTCAAAGGAACACGTGTGCAATATCGATTCATCGATTCGTTCAGATTCATGGCAAGTAGCATCGACAAATTAGCATCGTATCTGAAACACGAGCAAAAAACCATAACACGACGATTTTGCGATACTGATGAGAAATTTGAATTACTAACGCGAAAAGGTGTTTTTCCGTATGATTACGTTGATGATTGGAGGAGACTCGACGAGACCGAATTACCGGAGAAAAAAGACTTTTTTTCAAAACTTCAAAGCTCAAACATCTCGGACGATGATTATGCCCATGCTCGCGACGTATGGACAACGTTCAATGTGCGCACATTGGGTGAATATTCGGATTTGTACCTGAAAACCGATGTACTGCTTTTGACGGACATTTTCGAAAATTTTCGACGAAATTGCATGGAAACGTACGCTCTCGATCCTCTGCATTATTATACGGCTCCGGGTCTCTCGTTCGACGCGATGCTAAAGTGCACCGGTATCGAACTCGAACTTTTGACCGATGTTGACATGTTAATGTTCATCGAGAAGGGAATCCGCGGTGGTGTGGCACAGTGTTCGAATAGATACGCGAAAGCCAACAATCGCTACATGAAAGACGAATACGATTCAAAAAAAGAAGAATCATATTTGATGTATTTCGACGTTAATAATCTTTATGGTGCGGCCATGAGCGAGGCATTACCTTGCGGCTCTTTCGCTTGGGTGGAAAATTTCCAAGAGGACATTGAAAATATTCCAGATGATTCTCCGGTCGGTTATATTTTCGAAGTCGATCTCGAGTATCCTCGCGAGTTACATGAAAATCACAAAGACCTTCCATTGTGTCCCCAACATTTTGCTTCTGAGGCTCGAGGTTTGAAAAAATTAATGACAACATTGTTGCCGAAAGAGAAATACGTTATTCACTACAGAAATTTGAAACAGTGCACAAAATTGGGTCTTCGTGTGACACACATCCATCTCGTGCTGAAATTTCGACAGATGCCCTGGCTCAAGAAATACATCGACGTAAACACGGAACTGAGAAAAAAATCGAACAACGAGTTTGAAAAAAATTTTTACAAATTAATGAATAATGCCGTATTTGGGAAAACAATGGAAAATGTGCGAAAGCACAAAGAAGTGCGGCTTGTGACGGAATGGCGTGGACGGTGGGGGGCAAAAGCACAGATCGCTAAACCAACGTTCCACAGTTGCACTATATTCGACCGTGATATGGTGATAATAGAACTCAACAAGGCCAGCGTTTTATTCAACAAGCCCATATACGTTGGATATTCGATCCTCGACATCTCCAAACTTTGGCTCTACGACTTTCACTATTATTACATGAAGACGACTTTTGGACAAAAAGCGAAATTATTATATACAGACACCGACAGCCTCATCTATCACATCAAGGTACCCAACGTTTACCAAATGATAAAAGGAGATATACACAAATTTGACACTTCGGATTATCCGGTTGACAATCCGTATGGTATTCCACGAGCTAATAAAAAAGTATTGGGTCTGATGAAGGACGAAAACAATGGTAATATCATGGAGGAGTTTATTGGATTGAGGGCAAAATTGTATGCTTACAAAATTTTTGGTGACAATGGTGAAAAAAAGCGGGCAAAAGGCATCAAGGGCTCAACGCTCAAAACTATTACGCTTGACGACTACAAAATGTGTCTGTTTGAACATAAAAATGTAGTCAAACCTCAAAATTTAATTCAAAGTAAAAAACACATTGTTCATACTGCGATACAGAAAAAAATTGCTCTAAGCTGGAGAGATGATAAGAGAATGTTGATGTATGATTCAACTGATACACTACCATGGGGTTACTCGTTAGTATAACCCGATATTTCGTGCGCGCTAATAATTTCGGACGTGACTTCTCGCATGCCGACAAAAACGAGAGCTGTATATACCGAATATAAACAATTTTAAGAGCAAACAGTCTTCTTACGCGCTGGAAATCAGAAACTAAAAAATCGCATCGAGAAAACATATTGGCGGAGGTATCCATAAAGTGGTTGAAAAAAATACCAAATTCGATTATGTTTATTGGGATGATCCTAACGAATTGGTCGATCGTTTACGTTTACTCGTAGCATCTCAAGCAGCCGGCAACTTGTCTCATTCCAACGAAATTGTATCAATCATTGAAGAATTACGCGAGGCTGGAATTATTCATTAAAACGATTCTCACCAAGATCTTGTTGCACATTCGCAAGATGAGCGTTGACGTGTTTGGACGCCAATTGCAGCCGAAAAATAGAAGTGAAAATGTTCGTGGACCTCGAGGCAAAGGATTCAAGATTACTCGCGATGGACAATACGATATTGATAAAAAACGTTTGTGTAATTTGGCTGATCCGATAGACGAGAATGATGCGATTTCAGTGCGAGTGATGCGAAGCGCAATGCAACAAGAAGTACGTCAGATACATCACGTTACATCTTCTCTACGGGAGGATATTGACACTCATGCCATGATGATCAGTGCACTCGAGTCCCAACTCGCGGAGCACATAAGACATCAGAAAATCAATCATGAAAATCATGAAAACCTGACGAAACGCAATTCCGAGCTCATTGTGCTGTTGGAAAACGAGCTGAAAACATTGGAGCAAAGTAGTAGTAGTAGCGGTGATTATATGTTAATGATCGATAGTGTCAAGAGCCACTTGAGCCAGTTTAAAACGGACCAAGAAGCTGTACACGCGTTATCAGTGAAAAATTCCCAAGTGCTCGCGCTACTGGACAACCGCTTGCACGCACTCGAGCATGAGCGAGAAAGAGACCGTGGTGAGAGAGCTACATAAGCCGGCGCGAAGAAATTACATCCGTCGGCGTGTTGATATACGCGGTCTCGATGAGACGTGGCAGGCCGATCTCGTCGATATGTCATCTTACGCTCACCGAAACTCTAAGCAAAAGTTCCTCCTCACCGTTATCGATGTATTCTCAAAGTATGCCTGGGCTGTACCGATCAAGAGTAAGACGGGGAGAGATACGACATCGGCTATGAAATCCATACTAGTTCAGGGTCGAACACCGAAAAACTTGCAAGTCGATCGAGGAAAAGAGTTTTACAATGCCGAGTTTCAGGCGCTTATGGAAAAATTCAACATTCACATGTACTCGACATACAGCAATTTAAAAGCTTCGATCTGCGAACGTTTCAATCGTACACTAAAAAATAAAATGTGGATACGATTCAGTCTTCGCGGAAATTACAAATGGATAGACATTCTCGATGATATGATTTCCGAATACAACAATACCGTACATCGTACAATTAAGATGAAACCAAAAAATGTTAATACAGCTAATGAGAAACAAATTTTACGCGATATTTACAAGAAAATCACGCCTCCTACGAAGAAACCGGCAAAATACAAAATCGGCGACAAAGTGAGAATCAGCAAATTTAAGAACGCATTCGAGAAAGGTTACACTCCGAATTGGACAACGGAAATATTTACGATTGATCGAGTGAAAAATACGAATCCAACGATGTACCAGCTGAAGGATCATCGAGATCAACCCATCGGTGGCGGTTTCTACGAACCAGAGCTCCTCAAAATGAAATATCCCGATGTTTATCTCGTTGAGAAAGTATTGAAGAAACGTGGAAATAAAATATTTGTAAAATGGCTTGGTTTTGACAATACTCACAATAGTTGGGTAAATAAATCTGCTGTATGAAATTGATTTATTTAAAACTTGTGTACAATTTTTTTTCATTCCTCATTTTCACTCTCACTCAACATTGCAGCGCGTCGCTCTCGCCATGCCAGATTTTCGAATTCGCACGATTCATACCCCGCAACAGAGATATTTCAAAAGCGTAAAAATCTGAACGGCATTTCAATTATGTAGAGTCTTAAAAGTGATATCAAAATTACCAGAATCTGCTGGTGATGATGATGGAATCCATGTTGATGCATCATCATCATCATCATCGCTACCATATTTTTGATTAGCATAGTTTACACGAGCGGCATCATATTCAAGGTACACCCAGTTGTCAGCAACATCGTCTTGCGTTGGTGCCTCCTCAACTGGTGGGGATGGTGATCTTTGACACATATCGCACACATTAAGAGACTCTTGCGATGGTGTTAGTCGTGGTGGAGATGCTTGATTTCGACCGGATGGTCCGGCTACAGCTCCATCAGCTTGCTCGAACTCGCGCGAATATTGATTTTGATCCATCCATCGAACGCGTTCTTGAATGCTTCCCCATCGCGATGCATCATTGATTAAGCTATTTTCATCCTTCTCCGATCCTGATGGCTCATCAATATGATGTATCGATGGAGATAATGACGAAGATGATTCATCACTCGAAATTTGGCGAAGTCGAATTATCGCTTAAAAAAAGAAAATAAACACAATTAGATGGTTTCTAGAGTTGTTCAATAATGATGATGAGCTTATAAAAAATATGCTCTTACCATGGTCCTTCAATATAGGCGCAAACATGTCCAATTCCGCCCAGTCAAATTTGGCAATGATTTTAACTGCGGAATCCAATAGCTCGTAGTTGCACAATAAGCCATTGTCATATGCTTTCCTGATATCTGCACGCGGCACCAAAGACAATACTCTCCGTAGTTTCCGGTAGACCGCTGATTCTGGGAGTAAGCGTATGTCGACAGCTCGCAAATTTGGCCATATGTTTGTCAAATATGGATTTCGATTCAGCAGGAAAATCAAAAGAGTATGGACTCTATCGATGTCACGTCGCTGTCTCATTCTTTTCGAAAACTGCAATAGAATGGATTTTATGAAAATTTCTTCTTTATTCGAGATAGTGAGGCGAAAATTTTATAATACGTACCCGATGAATACTTGGCTCCAAATGATCCGCCGAATATTGCTCGAATGACCAACGTTGACATCTTCGATGTTATTGATAGCCGCCGTGTATATAATAGTTTCTGATTTCCAGCGCGTAAGAAGACTGTTTGCTCTTAAAATTGTTTATATTCGGTATATACAGCTCTCGTTTTTGTCGGCATGCGAGAAGTCACGTCCGAAATTATTAGCGCGCACGAAATATCGGGTTATACTAACGAGTAACCCCATGGTAGTGTATCAGTTGAATCATACATCAACATTCTCTTATCATCTCTCCAGCTTAGAGCAATTTTTTTCTGTATCGCAGTATGAACAATGTGTTTTTTACTTTGAATTAAATTTTGAGGTTTGACTACATTTTTATGTTCAAACAGACACATTTTGTAGTCGTCAAGCGTAATAGTTTTGAGCGTTGAGCCCTTGATGCCTTTTGCCCGCTTTTTTTCACCATTGTCACCAAAAATTTTGTAAGCATACAATTTTGCCCTCAATCCAATAAACTCCTCCATGATATTACCATTGTTTTCGTCCTTCATCAGACCCAATACTTTTTTATTAGCTCGTGGAATACCATACGGATTGTCAACCGGATAATCCGAATTGTCAAATTTGTGTATATCTCCTTTTATCATTTGGTAAACGTTGGGTACCTTGATGTGATAGATGAGGCTGTCGGTGTAAAGTTATACGAATTGAAACAGAGTGTAGCTGCCGAAGCCGCGGTCGAAGTTTCTCGACCGCGCTCGGCTCTTTCCGACGGCGTCCGAGCGTCGCTTGCTCACGGACACGCGCTTCTCTGATTGTGTTGTTACGTCCAGAGAGAGGGATCGAGAACGAGTTTTGTGACCACCGGATTTGGAGCGCGAAGATTTGAATATCTTTCGCCGGAGAGTCTGTTGGTTGGTCCGCAACTCGCGAAATACAAATTTATTATAAATGTGGGTTTTTATACCCGATACTCTTCGGAGATGTTTTGGAGGTTTTTTAGATCGGAGAAATCTTTGAGCAATCTCCCGAATAAAATGTTAGCCGATTTAACAAATTAACAGAGTTTTATTTAATATTTTTATCACTATTGTTTTTACAAGTTCGGTACAATGTATTGTTTGTCGATAATAGTTCGGATTATCGCGGATTGAGAGACTTCGGTCTCGTCAATCGAGTTTTAATAATTCGGTCGAAGTCCGGATAATTTCAAAGTAAATTTGTCTGGATTTTAACGGACGTTACGACGACGTGAACAGAGTACACTTTTTATCGAAGTGAAGCGCTTGTTGTAACTTATACGGAGTTTATATAGTAAGTTTTGATCTAGGTAGTGGGAGATGATTCGCGTCTCCCACGGATTAACAAAAAAGGGCATTCACCCGTTACACGGTGGGAGGAAACAGCCCGCTCTATTTTGAATGTTACAAAGTTGTTGAGCTGCATTTGGATATTTCATTGCAGCGTATAGAGATTTCGTTTTACGAGTTTTTATCGTGGCGACGCATAGACGCACGCGTTGCGTCTAGGAGTCGTTGACCCTTTTCAAGGGGCTTCCTGACTTTTGTTTTTGGGGCTCGAGCGTTTTATGACTTTGGATAGGAGTTGTCGCAGTTCGAAAATAAAAGGCGGTATATTATAAAGTTTATGTTGTACCCTATGCGTGTTTCGAAAGATAATTAAAAAAGGAGGAAAAGATGTTGCTTGTGGGAAAACACTTGAAGAGTTTTTCCCGTGCCCTGTTTTAACTTTTACGACTTTTCGAGGAAATGTCCACTGTCAATCTCAGAGGAGGCTTGTTACTAAATTTGTAAAAGAATTTGTATGCAGTGGTTTTTTTATATTGAGAAGAGTCTAACAGTAAAAAGTAGAACGCTGCACGTGCTTTGAGTTTTTGAAAGAGGGGTATTTTACGGTTGTCGTAAATTTGGGTGCACTTAGTGACTACATATGCTTCGCCGAAAGAAGATACCAATAGATGCGTGCCCTGCAAGTACCTACTGTGGCTATTGCGTGTTTTTTTAAATGGGGGCTAAAAAAAGAGTTCGAGCGTGAGAGCTGGGACGTAACAGTGTGATGGGCGCGAGTAGTTATATGGGGCCGGTTCTACTCACAGATCCCTGCACCGACATTTACCGACACTAAGTCGAGACACGAACCCCGATTTAGCCCGGACACGAACCCCCCGGAGAGGGGGTATTTTGGCCTGGATGTGAATTCTCGAGAAGGTGGGGGGGGGGGGGGTTCACGGCGCGTGTCCCCCGATTCCATCAAACGTTGTATATATCGAGCGCTGATTTATTATAAACTTTTTTGAAGACTCGAAATTTCTCGGCAGTGGTGCGTGTCGTTGCAGGACGGCACTTATCAACGCACGTCGTCCGATTCCATCGAACGCTGTATATATCAAACGTTGATTTATTGTAAACTTTTTTGGAGACTCGAAATTTCTCGGAAGTGGTGGTGCGTGTCTATGCAGGTCGGCACTTATCAAACGTTGATTATGAACTTTTGCGTAAACATGCATATCGAGAATGGCGCCGCTATGGCGCGGGAGGATTTATTGGAAACGGCATCGCGGCGGTCAATCATCAAAGGAAGGAGGTGACCAAATGAAAGGGATCATTTAGCTCAGTCTGATGCAATATCTTCGATCGCACGTGTCGGCACTATTGAATTTGTTTCTCCGAAAAAAATGGGCGCGTGTAACAAATACTCGGTTTTTCCCTGCGCGGATCCGCGAACGTTAACTAGGAACGAGCTGGAATATATTCCGAAAACATTGCTTTTAAAGTATTGGGGTGATCATATACATTTGCTCTGGCATCTCCTTCCGAGACGTTATCACATTGATCCTGAAGTATTGTCGTATCTTCCGTGTAGAGAGCATTATAATACTTCTGTGAATATGGATCATTTTGATTGCACCCCACCCCAACGTCGAGTGTGTGAAAAATGTTTGTCAAATTCGCGGGTGGAGAAAAAGAATGAGTAATTTTTTTTCGTGTGTGGGGAGGGTAAGGATATATAACCGGCAATTTCGTGAGCGGCTTCATTACAGAACGATCAAATGCGAGACAGACGAGTCCTGCTGAAACAGCGATTATTGTTACACTTGAAAAATATCAGAGAACTGAAAGTCTTGTTGCAAAGAGTGTCGGTGATTCGAGATATCAACGAAAGTGTGAAAAATCTTTCAATATCCGAAGTAACGTTACATCCGCACAAATCTCGCACCGTGAACAAAGTACCGAGCCACAACGACAACAACAATGGATCTCGAGGCTATCAACAAAATCGGCAAGATGGACGATTTTCTACCGACGAAAAAATTGTCGGAACTGCCGGTGCGGGCGAATCAACGTATATCAAACGTGAGAGCTGTCCAGACGAAATTCGGACGACGGTACATCGTCGACATTGATGGTGAATTTTCCGTCTTCCTGCCGGCCAGAATCATGAAAGCCATCGATGAGGACCCAACGACGTTGGACAAATTCCAGACTGCGACTAACGATGGGAAACTACATCTGAATTACATCGGTGGAAAATATAACAAACTAGAATTTATTCTGTTGTAGGGAAATTTGAATAAAAAACAAATGTCATGTAAATGTGTGTGTGTGTTTTTTTATTTCAAAGAATATCGCGATTACACAAAGTTTGATAGGCCTTTAGCCAACTTTTCAGCGATTTCAGCGATCCCGGTGGAATTTTCGGCAATTTCTTCAACGATGGGCAGTCCAGAGTCTCGAGATCGATAATCTCAGCGGTCGTGAACTTTTTCATCCATCGTGTTTTTTCGAGTCCCTTGACGTATACTTTGCGAGCTCGTTGCAATATGGCGCCAATCACCGTTTCTGCCGCTTCATAGGGTATTTCACTGTCTTCCCAGCTCATTCCATGATAATTGCGTGTTAGCCATAAATTCATGGCTTTGTATTTGACCGGCAACGACTTCCATGGCGATGGCGAATCGAAGAACAGAGTCAAAGGTGGACCGTTTTGTTGCACTTCGACAAAAGATATTTCTTTGAGGACAAACTCGTTAATTGGCCGTTTGAAGCCTTGAAGATCAACGATGTAATCCATTATATCAGCTTCTTCACGCCGCCGCTGATCGGATTATACTGAACGATACGATCGTGAAGTATGAGGCAGTAAGCCGATGTATGCGCAGGAATATTATTTTTCGACACAAATTCAAGGCGAACATCCACCGGGCCTGTCTTCAACGATTCGTTTTGCTTCGAGCAGTCGATAATAATGAGCGGAGCATACTTCAGAAATTGCGACTTGTCTAACCATGGCTCGGGCTCTCTGTTGTAGTACGTGGATTGGAAATTTGCGTACATCTGATACAGCAAAGCGTACTGATTTTGATCGATGTTGAGATTCAAATTTCCATAGGGATAACATTGCGAATTGAGATACAGTTTGACGTCGGTGATTTTGCAATGATCGAAATTACTCGCATTCTTGTTCTTCTGATTTTTTCGATCTGTCTGAAATGCGAGAATGACGTAACGAGGCTTCTCGAGTTGCGTCGATGTTTTCACGGACCAAACGTGTTTCGAGGAGGCCGGTAGCAGCGGATATTCGTATAGTTCCCACGTGCGGAAACTCATGGAAATCGGCGGATCCTTGGCTATGTACTTCAAGAATTGAATTTTCCGCTGATCCGAGACTGTCACGTATGGCACGAGCCATTCAATCTTTTCCAGAACGAGTTTGAAATCTTCATCGGCCGCCTGTACAACGGCATCATTGTCGGTCTTTGATCGCGATAGGATGAGCTCGTGTTTAGCATTTATCACGATTTTTCGATAATCCTCAGCGAAGCCCAGCAGCATGCTCAGCGGTATGCATATGTCGAAATTACCCGCAGCATCGACGATTTGCTTCGTTTCCTCGACGTCGAGCCATCCGGTGTTCTCGAGCATGCTGCTTTTACTCGGGCTCATCGACGAGTAGCCCTTAATCAGACTCGTGAGACCGACATTTTTACTTCGATCGATCTCGATGGCATTGAGCTCGTAACGTATTTCCTCGAACAAATAGCAAATGGCGTTATTGACGAGGCTCGTGGTGAGGGTCGGTGTGCCATCGTTTTTCATCAATTTTCCGCATATATGTAAGGAGCTGTGACTCGGTAGTATGCAGAGATCTTGATGCTGAATGGAGATGCGGATTTCATCGCTGTTGTTGAAGGTTGCAGATGCATACGGCTGATGAGCATGAATCTCACAATGTGTGATGGATTCATCGAAGATGACGGGGTTCTGAATATTAACTATTTCCTCCTCCATTGTACACAGCATATGGCCAAAGCGCAGAACAAAAATTTATGTCTCACACGTTTTTTTCGCGAATTTTTAGGCCTAGACTCTGCAGGAACAACACGTTTTGAGGTGTTAACGCTCTGCGCGTTGATCGACGACTGTCCATCGCAAGCCATGTCGGTTTATTAAGAATTCTGTTGTAAACTATGCCCATTGCGATTTTATATGCAAACGAATCGTAATAACTTCACCGCGAAAATTGACTATATCACCGTCCTGATCGACTATCTGAAGTCTGATGCAATCTATCGTTCTGCTGGTGATCGGCAGATAAATCACATGTGCCGGTACTTCGATGATTTTGTAACCAGGTGGGACTGTCGGAAAAAACTCGTGAATCGTGTGTACTTTTCGCTCGTTGATATAAGCTCCCGTGGTGATGTTACACTCAACTCGCAGTGCGTTCACTTTGAGAATAGCTACCGGTAGATCGGATTTGTGTCTTTTATCGGCACTCAGAATACGCGGTGTAAATCCCAACAAGCGTCCGATAGAATCATTAGGTATAAAATTTATTTCGCGATTACACTTAATTTCACTACGCAAAGTATTATTATTGGGCTTTATATTGAGAATAATATCTTTACGCGATAACTCCGACTGTACGTATTTCTCAATATCTTCAATCTCGTAGCTGCCCGTAGGTATCGTCAATATCTCATCTCCAACGTAAAGTTTATTACTTTGAAAGTCGATGTTAGGAATGGAATTGAAGGTTAGCAATTCGATGAGACCGAGGCTATAATTTTTGTGAGGTGAGAGCTCGATCGGTGGAAAGTATTGCGCCTCGAGTATGGACGAAGTTCCCGATATCGTTAATGTGAAACTATCATCCATGATGGTTAATTTACGACTGACCTCCCTGTTTTACCCTGTACGTTTATATAACGCATACTTTTCACCAAAATCCAATTGATCGCAGAGAAACTTCAAGCACAAATGAACGCACTCGATTGTATCATAGTCTTGGTATCTCTCGTAGTTGTAATTCACGCTACCGACACCGAAATATTTTATGAGTTCGGATGGTGGTCGAAGGTTGCCAAAACTATCGAAATAATCGATCCTTTTTTCAAATTTTTTGTACGCAACCCAGTGTGTACCACGACCGATATTCTCATCCAAATTCACAATTGCCGTTCCGTATTTCAGCGGTCCGCTCTTCGGTAGTTTATCCCGCATGTAAACACCTCGAAAATGTCGAATGTTCATGATTCGTGCGTATTTACGGAGATCCGCGTCCGTGAGCGGTCGATGCGGTAGCTTCAATTCACGTTTTTTGGAGCTAAATGAAGACCCAATCCCTGCTTGTATGGTTTAAGATGTAAGCCTTTGCCCAATGCAATAGCCTCCATCGTTCGATTGTGTCGTTTGTGTTCGTCCAATTCTCGTTTAGCTGCCTGAGCAGCGTTAACGGCTTTCGCTATACTCGCCGCACCACCGGCCAATGCCCCGGTAGCGCTGAGCCCCGCGAAAATCGGCACGAGAAACGGCAAGAAACCACCGATCTTTTTCGGCACGCGTATAACACGAGGAGCGCGCATTTTACATCCTGCTGCTGCTCTTTTCGTCACGCTCCGAGCGCCCTTGAGAGCGGATCTGATGAGTGCTCTCGAATCATCGCTGCGAATCATCGTTGCTCGTGCTGCTGCGACAACTTTTTTGAAACTTGGCTTGACCCCCATACCGAATTTCCTTTTAACCTTCATGATATTAGCGATACTCAGGGTACTCGCTTTCTCGCCTAAGCTAGCGTCTCTGGCGAATACTCGTTTCCACGCTTCCTCGGTCAGCACCTTGTCAGCCGCGTGTCGCGCCGCAATATTCTCCCGATTTTTCGAATACGCGATATCGTGTTCTTTGCAAGCCGCGTCGAGCGGATTAACGCCAGGATCGCCTCGCGCAAGCCGCTCAGACAATTTTGTGCCGGGCCCGCAATATTGATATCCCGGTATGTGTAACTCGAATGGAAGTTTATTAATCAAATTGTTGACGACTCCTTTTCCACGTTTTTTGTTTTTCGCGCCAACGATCATGCTCCTCGTGACAGTTTTCGATGCTCGCGATATCCTTATTTACACTGTTTCTTCTTATCACCAACTGCACCGTATCGTCCCGGATCAACTTCACCCGTAAATGGTGTACTTCCTCTAATGTTAGGATTGGAATAGTGACGATTGGCAAATTTCTTCAAATTGTCGGTTATAGGATTTTTCGGATCGTCTTGTTTCGGCATTTTCCACATATGTTCATCAGACGGGAAAACATTCGCAACTGAGACATCAATCGTTATAAGCATACTACTTATACCTATTTCCATCAGTCACGGTCAAGATGAGTTCACAGATGGGACTATTGCCTGTAATAAATTTCGATGAATTTACGCGAGCGGAGAAGAGACAAAAACGTCATGGTGATTTGCTGCCTGATACTATTCGTGCTGTGTTTTGCGGTCCATCGAATTGTGGCAAAACCAATGCTTTGCTCTCGCTCATAATACATCCCAAGGGACTGAGATTTGAGAACATTTACCTCTATTCAAAATCGTTGAAACAACCAAAGTATAAATTGCTCGAACGATTGCTCGAACCGGTGAACGGGGTCGAATATCATCCGTTCAACGAGCACGAACAAGTGGTGTCACCTAGCGACGCGCGACCTCACTCGATAATCATCTTTGACGATGTTGCGTGCGAGAAACAAGACAATATGAGGGCCTTTTTCTCCATGGGAAGACACGAAATTGTCGACTGCTTCTATCTTTGTCAGACGTATGCTCGCATTCCTAAGCATCTCGTGCGAGATAATACGAACTTTCTCGTTCTATTCAAGCAGGATGATATGAATTTGAAACATGTGTATAACGATCATGTTAACACGGATATGACTTATTCGCAATTCAAGAGCATTTGTTCGGAATGTTGGAATTCTGATAAATACGGATTTATCACGATTGACAAGGATAGCGAAGTGGACAAGGGCAGATACTGACGGGGTTTTGATACTTTTCTCACCATTAAATGACTTTGTTGTATCCAACAAACAGCAGTATCATCAGCGTCGCTATAGCGACAACATGGAGCATAAAAAAGAGCGAGATGTGTTGCATCAGCTTGTTCGAGCGAGCGAAGCGATTAGAAAAAAACATCGTATGATGAAAAGCAGCAAGGATGATGTCGAACTCATGAGGCGGGAAGTTTTCAAACCTATAGTCACACCGCTGGAAACGTTAATACGGAATGTGGATCATCCAATCAAGGAGGAGGAAGTGAAAAAGAAGAAAAAAACGTTACGGAAGAACACGATGATTCGTTTGGAAAGGAGGATGTTAAAAAAACTGATACGTCTTATGATGATGATGTCTCCTTCAAATCAACATATGATACGAGTATGGATGAGAGTGATAATGATGATGACAAATCAACCCGCAACGTTGACCAATTAATCAACGAATATATCGTGTTATTACAAACAAATCGAAAAACGAATTTCGATGTTTTTTACGGTGTTCGGCTTCTCGCCAATGACAAACTGAAAATTGGCGATTCATCGATAAACTTTGATTCACCGAAGATTCGCGTGGGAGATCGAGAGTATGCAAAAACTGTTGCATTAATCGAGCTATTGTTCAAAAAAGTTCCCGATGTCGAGACTATCACGGAGGATGATGTAAAAAATTATGAAGATATCGTAATTACAACGAACGCTCATAAAAAGTTTTACAAAGCCGGTGAGGCGATACGAAGGGATAATACTTATAAATTCAAAACATATATTGCAAAAATTGCATCGAGAAAACATATTGGCGGAGGTATCCATAAAGTGGTTGAAAAAAATACCAAATTCGATTATGTTTATTGGGATGATCCTAACGAATTGGTCGATCGTTTACGTTTACTCGTAGCATCTCAAGCAGCCGGCAACTTGTCTCATTCCAACGAAATTGTATCAATCATTGAAGAATTACGCGAGGCTGGAATTATTCATTAAAACGATTCTCACCAAGATCTTGTTGCACATTCGCAAGATGAGCGTTGACGTGTTTGGACGCCAATTGCAGCCGAAAAATAGAAGTGAAAATGTTCGCGGACCTCGAGGCAAAGGATTCAAGATTACTCGCGATGGACAATACGATATTGATAAAAAACGTTTGTGTAATTTGGCTGATCCGATAGACGAGAATGATGCGATTTCAGTGCGAGTGATGCGAAGCGCAATGCAACAAGAAGTACGTCAGATACATCACGTTACATCTTCTCTACGGGAGGATATTGATACTCATGCCATGATGATCAGTGCACTCGAGTCCCAACTCGCGGAGCATATAAGACATCAAAAAATCAATCATGAAAATCTTGAAAACCTGACGAAACGCAATTCCGAGCTCATTATGCTGTTGGAAAACGAGCTGAAAACATTAGAGCAAAGTAGCGGTGATTATATGTTAATGATCGATAGTGTCAAGAGCCACTTGAGCCAGTTTAAAACGGACCAAGAAGCTGTACACGCGTTATCAGTGAAAAATTCCCAAGTGCTCGCGCTACTGGACAGCCGCTTGCACGCGCTCGAACATGAGCGAGAAAGAGACCGTGGTGAGAGAGCTACATAAGCCGGCGCGAAGAAATTACATCCGTCGACGTGTTGATATACGCGGTCTCGATGAGACGTGGCAGGCCGATCTCGTCGATATGTCATCTTACGCTCACCGAAACTCTAAGCAGAAGTTCCTCCTCACCGTTATCGATGTATTCTCAAAGTACGCGATATTTACAAGAAAATCACGTCTCCTACGAAGAAACCGGCAAAATACAAAATCGGCGACAAAGTGAGAATCATCAAATTTAAGAACGCATTCGAGAAAGGTTACACTCCGAATTGGACAACGGAAATATTTACGATTGATCGAGTGAAAAATACGAATCCAACGATGTATCAGCTGAAGGATCATCGAGATCAACCCATCGGTGGCGGTTTCTACGAACAAGAGCTCCTCAAAGTGAAATATCCCGATGTTTATCTCGTTGAGAAAGTATTGAAGAAACGTGGAAATAAATTATTTGTAAAATGGCTTGGTTTTGACAATACTCACAATAGCTGGGTAAATAAATCTACTGTATAACAAAAAATTTACAAAGGGTTTTCAAAAAAACTGATTTATTCCCCAAACAATTTTTTAATAACGTAATTTCGTTTTCTGCGATCCAGTCATTATTTCCATTGTTGCACGCACCCTGTAACAGACAGTTCGAGAGAATAACAAACGGTGTTCCAATTGTTTCAATTATTAAGCCGTGTATGTGTTGAAATTACCCGAATCTTTTGTTGATTTCTTCTTCTTTTTTGCTTCGGAGCGACACTTGTCGCAGCATCGTCGCTTCGGCGGAGTACCATCAATATGATCTCGAATTTCCGGTCTGTTATAATGCTCCGTGCACGGAAGATATGAGATTACTTCGCTGTCCATTTGAAAGCGTTTAGGCAAGCGATCCCAAATTATGTGAAGTTGCGAACCCCAATATTTCAATAATACACTCTTTGGTATGGAATCGAGCTCGCTGTCGGTTAGATCCCACGCATTCTTGGACGGGTGAAGTGCGTACATCTTAACGTTCTGATATCGACTGAGGGTTCCAGTAAGTCGTTCCTCGCGCAAGCGTAATAAATTAGGTCTCCACGATCCGAGTGCGTGTTTCAGCAAGTTTGTTTATATTCAATGCTTTAGAATCATCACAGTTATAAACGCTTTTCTCGTTGCCTTGAGCAAAATTAACATGCGGAGGTTCATACAAATTTCAAGTTACTCCAATGAATAACCCCAAGGCAGAGTATCCGTTGAATCATACATCAACATTCTCTTATCATCTCTCCAACAATGTGTTTTTTACTTTGAATTAAATTTTGAGGTTTGACTACATTTTTATGTTCAAACCAACGAAGGAACGAACGGAATACCAACGAATAATCCGAAGTGTCAAATTTGTGTATATCTCCTTTTATAATTTGGTAAACGTTGGGTACCTTGATGTGATAGATGAGGCTGTCGGTGTCTGTATATAGTAATTTCGCTTTTTGTCCAAAAGTTGTCTTCATATAATAATAGTGAAAGTCGTAGAGCCAAAGTTTGGAGATGTCGAGGATCGAATATCCAACGTATATGGGCTTGTTGAATAAAACGCTGGCCTTGTTGAGTTCTATTATCACCATATCACGGTCGAATATAGTGCAACTGTGGAAGGTTGGTTTAGCGATCTGTGCTTTTGCCCCCCACCGTCCACGCCATTCCGTCACAAGCCTCACTTCTTTGTGCTTCCGCACATTTTCCATTGTTTTCCCAAATACGGCATTATTCATTAATTTGTAAAAAATTTTTTAGATAAGTTGACAGCGAGCAACGAAAATGTAATTATTTCTAATTTGCGACAGTTTAATACTACAAAGTGTAGGAGACATTATTCTATGAAAGAAAAGATTTTCTCCTTAGCTTTGTACAAACGGAGTACCAGAGCGTATCGTTTTATGCAAGAAATTTTTCCTCTTCCTACTACAGAAACTTTGCGGAAACTCGTAACTAAAATCCCACTTGAACCCGGCTTTTGTCCAGTTTTATTTCAAACTTTAGGAAATAAAATCTCAAGAATGAATGATAGTAAATCAAAGTATTGTATATTAATTTTTGATGAAACGGCACTCGGGCCTTCTCTACAGGGTGATTCACAGCAACACTGACAGCCAGTAACTGCACATTCTCGACGATATACTGAGCATATCTACTTGGCCGTTTTTCAATTTTCAAAATAGTTTTTAAACGGGGAGCAATAGAATTTGGAAGTTTTAAGCCAATCACAGTCGTTTTTTTACACGCGTTCGAAGGTGCCTCAGTGCCGGATCAGCAAGGCTCCGATTCTAGACATATGAAGAACTGGCAAAGTTCAGGCAGAAAAGCATTTCGCGAGCGCGAAAGTCTTTTTTTTCAATTGAAAATAGCTGTTCTTTTTGATTAAATGGCGTATCGGCAGCTTGGATCGGCATTTGTTACACGATGAATAAATGATGATACGATGTCCGCATCATTTATTCGAAAAAGATCACAATACGGTAACACGCGGATTTCAGGTGCACGAACGATACATGATCGAAGAATAAGAAGTAACAATAAGTGATTACGGATTTTTCTGTATACTTCTTATTCTTCGGTCATATAACAATAAGTGATTACGGATTTTTCTGTATACTTATTATTCTTCGATCATGTATCGTTCATGCACCTGGAATCCGCGTGTTACCGTGTTATGATTTTTTTCGAATAAATGATGCGGACATCGTATCATCATTTATTCATCGTGTAACAAACGCCGATCCAAGCTGCCTATACGCTATTTAATCGAAAAGAACAGCTGTTTCCAATTAAAACAAAAGACCTTCGCGCTCGCGAAATGCTTTTCTGCCTGAACTTTGCCAGTTCTTCATATGTCTAGAATCGGAGCCTTGCTGATCCGGCACTGAGGCGTCTTCGAACGCGTATAAAACAACGACTGTGATTGGCTTAAAACTTCCAAATTCTATTGCTCCCCGTTTAAAAACTATTTTGAAAATTGAAAAACGGCTAAGTAGTTATGCTCAGTATATCGTCGGGAATGTGCAGTTACTGGCTGTCAGTGTTGCTATGAATCACCCTGTATATTATAATCAATGTACTGGGACAATTGATGGGTTCGTGGATTCTGGTTACGAACGACAACCGCAAATTGCGAATCACGCGACTGTATGGATGCTGAAGAGTGTACAAGGAAATTGGAAGCAACCAATCTTGTATTCTTTCTGTAATGGCACTGCGAAGTATGATGATATTGTTCGCACATTTAGCGATATTGTACGAGAAGCGAGCAAAGTTGGAATCAAGATTGTTGCTTCAATTTGTGATCAAGGTGCAACTAACGTTAGAGCAATAAAAAAATTGATTGAAAGTAGTAAACATAAGATATCTGATAAGAGCAGCGGTGCGACCGATAATTTGATCGTTATTGACGGTCAAGTTATCGTTCCGTTGTATGATCCACCACATTTAATGAAGTGCATGCGTAATAATTTATTAACAAAAGATTTGAAATATTCCTTGTCCGACGGCGTTGAACGGATTGCGAAATCGTCAGATATTGAAATAGCGTATCAAATAGATAAAGGTACTCATAAATTGATGACTAAATTAACTGATTGTCATGTTTACAAAAATAAAATTAATAAAATGAAAGTAAAGTTATGTACGCAATTATTCAGTCGTAATGTTGCCGAAGTAATGTCTTTAATGAGTCTATGTGATACGTACCATGGTGAATTAAGTATGCCCTCTGATGTAGAAGACACGGCATACTTCATTCGATTCATGAATGACCTTTTCGATTCCGTTAATGGTGGATTAGAGAATAAAACAGAGACTGCAGCAGTGAATGATAAATGGAATGAATGTATTAATGTAATTCAATCTATAAAATTCATAAGTTCGAAGCCTGGGGATAGAGTTAGACCGATGGTATTAGATAATTGGATTAAGACCATCGAAGGTTTTAAATACTTAAAAGTTTATTTAAAAAACTTGGGCTTCGAAAGTTTATTGTTAAGGATGTTCAATGAAGATGCTATCGAAAACTTTTTTGGTCAAATTAAACAATACGGAGCACGAGATACTAAGCCTAATTGCACTCATTTTGATGCTCACTATAAAACACTTCTACTTCAAAATTTTTCTCATCATAATACTCGATTTAACTGTGAAACAGATGGGCGTTCTGATTTTCTCGTAGATTTAGAAAATTTTTTAACTGATCGCATCGTCCAAAAACATGTCAAATTTCCATTAGTCGCTGATTTCAAAAATATTGTATCAAACAAAGAATTTCAAATCGATATCAAGTTTTTTACTAATAGCATACAATCGTCTTTCCGAAATTGTGAAACGTGTAATGAAAATGTATGTAATCAATCATTTCTTAGCAGTATGAGCATGCTGGAGGAGGTGGCTTCTCAGTATGTCTTTCAATTCATACATGTAAAAGGATTCGGTAAAGCGTTGATTGAACATCTTAGAGAGGCTAACATTTTTCAATTTAACCGATGTCAACACGTAGAAGAAATGTCAAGTGTTGTAACAAAAAAGTATGTAGAAATTAGTGTGAATCAATATTTGAAAAAAATTAATAGAATATTAGATGGAAAAGAGAATATTGCGTCGAATATAAATGATTCGTTGATGCTGCAGGCCTCTAAACTAGGTTAGGTTCATACTTGCTGTGTACGTGTCTGTATAAACTGTTTCATCAATACTGTAAATGTATGTGTACTCTCGAAATAAAGACTCACCTTTTTGTTTTTGCAAGCACACCCTTTGTCCGCGAATATTATGTAATATGTATGTTGTGTATAAATATTAGATCTATTATTTTTGTAAATGTATATAAGTTTATGAATGAAGATATAATTTTTTGTTTTTCCTCGGTGCACATCTCCCGCATTTAAATTTTAATTTATTAATAAGCTTCCTCTTTGATGCAGAAATAATCTCATGTACATAATATAATAGAAAATAAATAAAAATATGAAATTAATGTTATTGAAAATATTGAGATATATTCCTTACTTTCCCAGCTATCATTCCTACGATCGAAATTTGAATGCATGCGAGTTTTTTTCCATCAATAAAGAATCATTTGTAGATTTCTCATGAATCTTTTTATGTATGTTCCTACTGTTTATTTGATTGCCTTTTACGCATGCTTCATTTATTTATATGAGGAGCTCGATTTTCTCATTCTACAAGCCTGAGAATAATTCTCTTCAGTCTAAACACGCATTTAAACCGGTACTTTGTATACTTGTATTCGCGGACTTTTGGGTTTCATTATGGTTTTGGCTTTGCTTGTCCCGCTTTTATCATAAAACAGGTGGGGGCAATGTGCGAGTGAGATAGAGAAAGTGTGCGAGAGAGAAACTTGGGCACACTAGCGCCTCTAGTAGACGAGATCGGCAACTTTCGGGTACAATTTTTCCGCTGAGACTTGGACCCCCTGGGTTACTCCTCTTATTTAGGATGCTGTGGGAAAGAGATGACACCGTGCGATTGACTGTATATATCAGGAATTATGTTATCCCGTCAGAGAGAAATGACAAGTGAAGTTATTTCCCCACTTTCGGCCTACGCTAAGCGTAATAGCACGGGACGGGGAATAAGGGAAGGATATCGTTATTCGGGCAACGGCAGCTCGTGAGACTCAAACTCCCTTCTATAATGATCTACGACGAAAAAAAAATTGGACAAGTACTTTGTCGTGTGCTTGCTCTATTCTTTTATCACCCGCAAAACTGGACGCGACAACAAAAAACCTTTGATATCATTATATTGGTCAATTTATGAATGTTTATCATGTAGTCACAAAAACCACACCACATGAGTAAAGCTGTTCGTAAAATGTGCATCACAAAAACCACACCATATGAGTAAAGCTGTTCGTAAAACGTGCAAAACCACTCCATGAAAAAAAGTACTTGGCGCATGTTTAATATACTTCATACTTTGTAGAAGATGTAACTCTTTTTTAGAATGCCGTATGATGTATATTGAAAATGCGCCAAGTACTTTTTTTCATGGAGTGGTTTTGCACGTTTTACGAACAGCTTTACTCATATGGTGTGGTTTTTGTGATGCACATTTTACGAACAGCTTTACTCATGTGGTGTGGTTTTTGTGACTACATGATAAACATTCATAACTTGACCAATATAATGATATCAAAGGTTTTTTGTTGTCGCGTCCAGTTTTGCGGGTGATAAAAGAATAGAGCAAGCACACGACAAAGTACTTGTCCAATTTTTTTTTCGTCGTAGACGATTTTTTCTGGGATATCATTCGTTTTGGTAAAGATTTAGTTTTACCAACAAAGTATATCGAATTTCTTAAATGAACTGATTTTAAATCAATATTGATAGAGAGAAATCGTTTGACTAATAACTTTACGATTGAGTCAAGTTGTTGTTAAGTTAATTGTTCTTCTTACCTTTGTCGATCTTTTTACTGTGAATTTTTTTTTTTTTATGTATTCGTTTTTATTTTTTATTTTTCTACGTTAAATTAACAGATGAGGTTATGTATGATACCGGTAAACTGAAACCACACTGTTTTTTAATGCACCATTAGCGATCTATGTGAAGTTGGCCATCTTTGTATGCATTTATTTTTGTTTCATCCAAATCTCACGTCGATGGTTATTTCATCAGATTTTATTTACGAAAATATTTTCATTTTACTGGAAAGGACTTTTCACTGTTTGAAATTCATAAGAGCTGACGTTTTTTTCTAATCCACATTTTATAAGTTTGTTCGAAGAGGTTAGAAAACGCGTATCGTAAACTCAGTTTGCGGGAAAAAGATACGTCGAGATACTCGAGATATGATATGAAGATACTCTCATTCATTCCATTATACAGCATGTAAACGCGGTGGAAACTCGCCCTGCGTGACCGAAAACTAGTCGCGCTCATGAAAATCCGGCATGCGTGATATCTCAAGCAGACGCTACAGCGCCAAAACTAAGGCACGCATTGGAATCATGAAATTAATGAAACACGAAAATCCGACGTCTGGGCGCAATTTTATCGACACCAATCGACAGATCGTTATCACATTACATAATGAAACTGTGATCAAAAGTTAATTTCATTCTTTAGATCGATCTAAAATTAATGGGAAAAGGTCGGCAATGCGCGTGAAAGTAGTTTGTTCGCGAAAAGATACTCGGCGAGCCTCGGGACACGTACTTGTCCCGAGACTCTGCCGAGTCTCTTGATAGGCGATTGGCATGGTAACCAATATCGCTTCTCGATTATACAATGAAAGTATGGACACTTTACGCAATGCGAGGGATGAGTTGCCCTGAATATCCAGGCATGGTAACCATTGAGAGATTCGAAGAGGACCTCAGCCTACGCTGTGTTGCTTTCACGAGGTTTCTGGCAGTCGATTGCATCCGGTACGATGGGCATGTGAACCAACTATCGTCCTTCTGTTCTCGGAGCCCATTTTACCCTCGTGGCCTTCCCGCGTTTAAAAAGTAAGAAACAGATCTGACAAGTTTGCCCTCTTTTCAAACATCTATCTCGCAGGTTGCATAACAAAGGCACGAGGAGGTTGATTCGAATGATAAAATGAAATTGATTTTTGTGCTTTTATTGAACAACATAATAATCTAATCTAAAGTAATGATAGAAACATAGCTGTTTTCCACTGTATACAATAAACTTCCAGTTCTTGGGCAATAAAAGTATTCGACATTCTCGTCTGTTATAGTGATCGGAGGAGTTGAAACGATCTCGCGGAATTCTACTTTACAATTCTTTTTGATGTCCAAACCATCCCATTTCAAGTGCTTCCGCAATGTCTTAACGGCATTTCTATAACGCTTTCGACTGAATTTAGCTTTGTCCACGCGAAGTTTAATCGATTCCATGGACTTACTCTATGATGCGGTGATGATGGTGATTTTGGTGAGATCGTTGATCTTTGAAGTTCCGAGATGATGGTGATGTTGGTGAGGTAATTGATCTTTGAAGTTCCGAGATGATGGTGATGTTGGTGAGATAATTGATTTTCGAAGTTTCGAGATGATGGTGATGTTGCTGTGATCTTCGAAGGTCTGAGATGATGGTGATGTTGCTTAGATCGAAGTGTTGACGAGATTTACTTTCCGCACCTCCGAGACTCGAGATGTACGTCGTGTCCTTATTACTATGTTTTTAAGAATCCTATAGTATGAAAAGAAAATTGACTGAGTGGGGATGCGTCCCTTCTTACAGCTAGAGAAATGAAGCTAGAGTTTGTCACGTACGCAACATTTTTCGAGGGAAACGCACATTGTAAATAGCAAACATCATCCCTTGGCGTGGCGCGTGATAGTCGTATCGCGGG
The DNA here is from genome assembly GCA_959613375.1 of Heteropelma amictum. Classification (NCBI taxonomy): domain Eukaryota; kingdom Metazoa; phylum Arthropoda; class Insecta; order Hymenoptera; family Ichneumonidae; genus Heteropelma; species Heteropelma amictum. Next base: position 1,785,480 of record OY390725.1, read on the forward strand.
ACCTTTGGGCCTCGTTTGCGACTCGTTACCTGAGGGATGCGTCATCTGGCGTGCCGACGGGAACTGTCCGCTGTACATTTATAATCTTAAGAGATAATTCTTGGGGATGAATTTCCTCTATTGACATATCCTTTTGATAATCTTATCCATATCTTTGGACTTTACTTGGGTTATGATAAATGTAGGATTCCTTTGAAAGAGGACCAAACACGTATCGCCCTTCAAATAAATAAACGTTATGTCCTTAAGATAATATAATATCGCTGGGTCACAATCTACGATAATGGAAGTAAACGTTTCCTTGAGCATGGAATGCAATAACTAAAGGTTGCCCCTCGAAAATAGGAATACAAATCAAATGTTCGAAATATTTATACCTTAAACGTTATGTCCTTAAGATAATATGATATCGCTGGGTTACAATATACAATAATACAAAATGTTTAAACGAAAAGAGAGAAAAAAAGAAGATGAAAGGAGCTGGAGATTTAGATAAGTCCGTATTTTCGTGCGGATGTTACAATGTATATATTAGGTATTAGGAATTTCATCGATGCTTAGACGTGGCAGAGTCTGAGGGTCGGCGGCTTACTTTTCAAAAAGTTTAGATTTTGTAAACTGATATAGTGTGAATGTTTAGGCACGACGAGGGGCTTTTTGTGACTTTAGGCGGGCGGTGTCGAAACTGTAGGATGGGTTTATCTTGAGGACGTATCTCGGTATTTTTATGTTTTACCGTGCGCGTATTCCTGGGAAATTTCGGTTTCCAAGGATTTAAATAGAAGGGAAGATTAACCATGATGGGGAGGGTCCTGTAGGGACTTTCCCTTCCGTTGATTGAACTTTTACGATTTTTGAAGGGCATTCGCTGATGTCTTTGGAGAGATTAAATTACTTGAGGTTTCGAGACGATCCAGATGTGTCGATGTCGAAAAAACTCTATGATAAAAAAAAACTATGCAAGAAAGTTTTGGAAAGTTTACGAGGATAAAAAAAATAAAGGGTAAGCGATGCTGTCAATTTTCGGAGGGAGGGGTGTTTTATGGTTAACATAAATTAAGGTGCACTCAGAGACTACATATTGTATACTTTGTTGAAAGAAGATACCAATAAGTCTATCTCTCACGTACCTGTTGTCGGTATTGTGGGATTTTTCAAAGGGGGCGGAGAAAAACGGACGTGTGGAACAGGAACAGTTTTGTATCCTCTTAATCTGACGGCTTGTGTCTCTGAACAATAATAAGGGTACGATTTATTAGATGAAACATAATCTTTCAAAGCTTTCGACAATTCTTGAATTAAAGCTATGTTTTTTATCGGCGATTGCATAGCGGGCTATTTCTTTGAGTTTTGAACAAACTCCTCTAAAAAATGATGTTTTAAAGTTTTCGGACACAAATGTGTAACCGTTTTCAACATCATCATTGACTGATTTAAGGATGTTGAGTCTCCGAATCGAAACGACTAATTTTCTAATATTATTAATATTTCAATAACGAGTTTCCTAATCGTCGTGAAATTTTTACAGGACTTGTTGATTATTTCATACAATGGTATAAAAACATTTCAGAATTTTATCATCATTTTCGATTTTGAATTCAATATCCTTATTAAGGGTGTTAAGTTCAAGATCGAAAATTATGATAAAATTCTGACATTTTTTTATATGATTGTATGAAATTATCAACTGGTCCTATAAAAAATTCACGTCGATTAAGAAGCTCGTTATTGAAATATTAACATTAACAAATCACATGCAGTTTTTTGGAAACTTACACAACTTTTCGGTAATTCTTTTTCGTTCGTGAAAAATAATGTCAGAGCCACCATAAAAAAAATCACACTTGAGTGAAAACATATAAAAAGCATCGCGTGAGTGTCTTCACAAGAATCATGTCGCAAGTTATGTCAGTTTCCATAAGACTGTATGTAATTTGTTAATGTTAATATTTCGATAACAAGCTTCCTCATCGTCGTGAAATTTTTACAGGATCAGTTGATTATTTCATGGAATGATACAGCAAATTTTCAGAATTTTATCATCATTTCCGATTTTGGACTCAACATCCTTATTTTTGTCATTGAAATTTGGTACGCTTGTTGTAGTGTTACGTCCCGAGAGAGGGATCGAGAACGAGTTTTGTGACCACCGGATTTGGAGCGCGAAGATTTGAATATCTTTCGCCGGAGAGTCTGTTGGTTGGTCCGCAACTCGCGAAATACAAATTTATTATCAATGTGGGTTTTTATACCCGATACTCTTCGGAGATGTTTTGGAGGTTTTCAGATCGGAGAAATCTTTGAGTGATTTCCCGAATAAGATATTAGCCGATTTAACAAATTAACAGAGTTTTATTTAATATTTCAATCACTATTGTTTTACAAGTTCGGTACAATGTATTGTTTGTCGATAATAGTTCGGATTATCGCGGATTGAGAGACTTCGGTCTCGTCAATCGAGTTTTAATAATTCGGTCGAAGTCCGGATAATTTCAAAGTAAATTTGATCTGGATTTTAACGGACGTTACGACGACGTGAACAGAGTAAACTTTTATCGAAGTGAAGCTAACAAAATAGAATTGAACAGAGTTTATATAGTAAGTTTGATCGAGGTAGTGGGAGATGATTCGCGTCTCCCACGGATTAACAAAAACGTATCCATACGCTATAAGATGTAGGTCAGATTTGGTATGGGAGGAGATCTCCCTATTTTTAAATGTTAAAGTTGTTATTTAAAGTTTGTACATAGAGGTTTCGTTTACAGAGTTTTTATAACAGTGGTGCATAGACGCACGCATTGCGTCTTGCAGTCATTAACCCATTTTTGGCTTCCGGGTGTTTGCTTTTTGAGTTCGAGCATTCGTTACTTTGGGTAGGGGTTATCGTAGTTCAAAAATAAAAGGCAGTACGTTATAAAGTTTATGTCGTACTGCGTGCGTGTATCGAAAGATAATTAGAAAAGGAGGAAAAGATGTTTGCTGTGGGAAAACACTTGAAGAGTTTTTCCCGTGCCCTATTTTAACTTTTACGACTTTTCGAGGAAGTGTCCACTGTCAATCTCAGAGGAGGTTTGCTACCAAATTAATAAAAGAATTTGTATGCAGTGGTTTTTCTATTAAGGTATGACTATCGCTCAAGTCACCAAGAAGCGAGGGGGCAAGGGAGGTTACAGAAAAATTATATGGAATAATCGAAAGAGGTGGAAATTGTTTAATCTATCATGCTATTCAGCCATAATATGATTCTCGTTCCTATATGAAAGCATAATATTGTCGAAATAATTATATCTATTAATCTTTTAATTTTTTTTGAAAGAATCTTTCCCCCAAGTTTTGATACGGTCCTGCTTGCTCACATTGATATCGGCGTGTACGTATACACGCATACTAATACCCGATTTTCAGTGGTATAGACGTGGCAACGTCGCTGACGTCATTCGGTTCCAACTTATATTGTGTAGTGTTGTATCCACGTGCAGAGAATTGAAATAAAAATGTCTCAACAATTTAGAGCAAATGGGCGATTTGCGAAAAAAAAAGTTATCGACAAAAAATTGAAGGCACTTGCTGCAATGAAAAAATTTCATGAAGAGATTCCAAAGAATAAAAGTGGATTGAATTTTGAGTGCGATGAGCTAACAGGAACACGTTTGGTGCAGTGGTCTGAATTATGCAAAAACTTCAAATGTAATCAATGTAAAAAAATTCTCAGTCTTGAAAATATTAAAAAAGAAGTCCGCAAAGGATTCGCTTCAATATTAGAGATTTTATGTGTCGATTGTGGTTTGATAAAAAATGTTGCAACCAGTAAGTTCCACATAACCAAAAAAAAAGAGACACGTTCAGACGTCACTACAGGAATCGTTTTTGGTAATTACTTTTTTCTACAAAATCATAGATTTTTTTTTTCATAGACTTTTTCATTTTTCGTTTTTTTTTCATTACGTAACCTCTTTATTCACTCCACAGGAGCTGTGCATGCAGGTATGGGTTGTGGCACACTGAATAAGCTTCTAGCTTGTGCTGATATTCCTCCCATCACTGACAGCTTATTCAAACGATATGAACGAGAAATAGGACCGATGATTGAAGAAGCTGCGAAAGAGAGTTGCAAGCGAGCAGCTGCAGAAGAACGACGACTGGTGTTAGAGAAAATGGATCAGTTATCACAGGAATTGTAAGCCCCTTCCCTTGATACTGTGAAACAATTTTTTTTTTAATTTTTTTATTACGTCATCAAATAATTTATATTCATGACGTCCATTAATTTTTTGTCAATCAATTTTATCAGAGTAGCTGATCAATTGCAAATAATGTTGAGAACACAATTGATTGTACACAGTTGTGTGGTCATTTTTTTTTTTAATCAATTGAAACAATTTTTTTTTTATACTGTGACGCTTTCCGCGAGGGGAAGCGCGACAATGCGGGGAACGAGGACAAATAAAAAAAAAGGAATTAACAAACGGAGAATAAAATGCGAAATAATATATTGAGAAAAAAAAAGACTATGGTATAACAAAGAAGAATTTTCGTGTTGGGCGCCAGCGAGTTTACGAGAACTCGCAACGACAAATTAAAAAAAAACGAAAGAGAACAGACCGAAAAACCGGTAATAATATACGCTGGGCTGGGGGAGGGGATCTCAGGGGGGAGGTTCCCGAACGCTAGCACGCCGCTTACCCTTGACCGCCGAGTCCAAAAAAAAAGAAAAAAGAATGCGGAAAACGTGATCCTCGCGAAACAAAAAAAATCAAGACAAAAAAGAAACTCGGAAAAACTTGACTCTCGGGTGCGGAATAGCGACGGGGGGGAAAGGTACGGAGGATGGGGGCTCACGGGGCGCGGGGAAATATATGGGGAACGCAGGGGGGAAAACACCACGCACTTTTCGCCGGGAATCGCAGGGGGAATACGAAAAGGAAAAAAAACGGGCCTCGTGGCCGCTCGCACGCAATCTCGCCGAAATCAAAATAGAGAGAAAAAAAAATAATCGGACCGATAAGAAAAGGAAAACCAAACTCACGCTACCGTTGTCGCTTCTCTCCTCTCGCCCACACTCGTCCTTTCCGTTTCGTCTCTGTTAAATTCCTTTCCAAATAATCCCTTCCTCTATCGTCCTTTCCAACGTCTCTTTCTCTATCGTCCTTCCCAATGTCGCTCTCTTCACACTCTTTCTCCCTCTCACTAACGTCTCTCCGCTACAATCGTCCTCTCCACTTCTTTACTCTTCGTCCGCTAACTTTTTTTTGTTTTTTTTTTTTTTTTTTTTTCTTCTCTCTCTCTCACACACTCACGCACACAATTTTTCTCGCACTCTCTCTCTCGCACGCAACTTCTCTCACACACAATTTGTCTCATACACAATTTTTCCTATACGCAACCTTTCCTCGCACACAACTTTTTTTTTTCACACACTCTCAATATCGCAACAAAAAAAGAAATTACACAAAGGGGCTCGAAACGCAAAGTAGATTATATAATCGATGTTCGCCGATCTACGCTCCTCTCGCAAGTGACGAGCTCGTCACTTGCTCGTCGGGTTCTGGGTTAATGAGGGAAAGTGGGAGAAATTTTCGGGGGGCTAGTTCGTAGGAAAAGGGAGGGATGGCAGCACGGTGACTCCGCATCGATCCTAGATCCTTCGAGGTGTGCCGCGGGAGCGAGGTGTCGTGTGATATTCCGACCCCGGGGGTCGATGCATACTCTCCGTGTGGTCGCTGTTACCGGCCGGTGATATTGGGGACGGCCCTATTCCCCCATTCTTGATAAGTCCACGGAGGGTGGGCCTTTTCCTCCGTGTTTCGACTAGTGTAGGGAGATGTTGGTGCGGGGAAGCACAATCCTCCGCCGCTACCGTGATGCACCCCCGGGGTGGCGTCGACAAGATAAGGTGCTTCGGCGATGGTCTGGTGTGATCTGGTGGTGCTGGGGTCCACCGATGATGCTGCGCAAAGGGGGGGGGATGGAACGGGGGGGGGGAAGATTGAAATAAGCGAGACGAGGGCGAGCCCTCTAGCGTACTCCGCTTCGAGTTTTTTGTTTTTTTTTTTTGCGAATTCGCCATGCTTACGACTAGTTACGGTCTTTCGCGACATTACGGGACGGTTTTAACTTACGGCGCGTATTGGGGGATCACGAGGGGAACGTAACGCGTGGGAAGGGAGTGGAGGGGGGGCGTGCGTGGTGGACTTGCGAGGGCAGGTCGGGGCGATATGTGGCGCAACGTCACAACTCCCCCCGGCCTGACGTTGATACGCTCCGCGTATTATCGTCATCTTTTGCGGCTAAAAAGAAAAGAATCCAGTGATTAGTGCTAAGACATTTTCAAATGATACAAAAGCGACTTTTGTAAGCGCGAGCTCCGCTCTCCCCTCTTGCCGGTCCTTTTCGGTTCATGCGTGGCTCTATCGCGGTTCTTCCTGGTGGACGTTGGGAATGGAGGGAGTCGCGAAGACGCTGGCCGCACTTAATTGTAGTGACTTCAGCCTTGTGCCGCGACCAAGCGCATCGCGTCTCGTCAGTCTTCGTTTTGCAGTCGGCGTAGCGGGATCTTCGTCGTGGGTTCCTTGGGTTTGACTAGATGCTCGTGCTGTTGCCTGCAGGGTTCTTCAGGGTTCTTGCAGGGCTTGGCGGGTTACCGCGGGTTCGTAGAGGGTTCTGCGGGGCCAGAGGGGGGGTCGTGACTCGGGGATCTGGGATCTCGGGTTCAGGGAGGGTTCCGAGGGTTCGTTACGGGTTCTTTGTGGCTCAGGGGGGTCGTGGGCTCTTGGGATTGGGGCCTCGGGCTCAGGGAAGGGTTCTGGGGCTCTTTGCGGGGGACTAGGGATAGGTGGCACTGGGGAGGGAGGGGATTTACCAGCTGCTGCTGGGGGGCGTGGGAGGCCTTAGCCGCCGGCCGCACTCCTCGTGTGTGTGGCCGAGTTGGCCGCACGACCAACACCGGAGGCGCCGGCGGGCAAAGGGTGGGGGGGTGTACGGGAGGGGTTCGGCGTCGGGATCGGGGAGGGGCATGTCAGGGGGAGGGAGGCAGGGGAGGTCCATCAGGGCCGGGATCGGTGCGGGAGGGGCGACGGGACGGTCCATTAGGGCCTGGATGCGGGGTCGGGACGGGGGGACGGGGACGGAGCGGGGACGGGGACGCGTCGGCGGGCGCGACGAGGGGAAGGAGGGTTCGGGGAATAGGGGGGGTCGGCGATGCGGGGCTGGCGGGGTTTTGGGGGTGGGATGGGGCAGGGAGCGTGCAGGACGAGGGGTGGTAGGGACGACGCGGGGTTTAGGATGGGGTTTCAGGGTGGCGAGGGACTGGGATGAGGATCGGGGACGCGGGGGAACTGCTGGGGAACGACAGGGACGACGGGTGGTGGCGGTGGAAGGCGGCGGGGGGGAACGGGAGATCAGGAGGCGCTCCAGCAGCTCCTGGATCCGCTGGAGGTCCTCCTGACCGAAGGGATGGGACGCGGGGGCTGAGGAAGCAGGAGGGGGCGTAGGGGGCATGGAATTGGGGGATGGCGGAGAGGAGGGGGGAGTGCTTCCGTAAAGCGGGACATACTTCCGGGGGGTCGATCTCCCGGGGGAGACCCACTCCTCCGGGTCGATCACCGTGCCCCCGGGGCGATGATACGCGGGACGGGGGATCAGGGAAAAGGGGTGGGGACGCGGTCCGAATCGTCGGAGCATCTTGAAAACCTGCAAATTATCAACTTTTATTAGTTCCGGCGGGGGATTCGCGAGGGTGGCGACATTACGTTGCGAGCGTAATCCGGTGCGACGTGGCAGGTTTCGCTCTTTTATGAGGGGTATTACTCGCGGGGGCGGAGGGCTTTCCTCTACGATTGGGGGTGGGATTTCTTCGGTGATGTGGGCTTTTAAATCTTTTATGTGGACCCGTGGGTTTCTCCTACTTTTTGGGTCCTCTAATTCGTAAACCACGGGGGAAATAACTCGTAATATTTTATAGGGGCCACTATAGCGCGGGGCTAATTTCGCGGCGAAGTTCTGGGCCCCGGATGACAACACTCGGTTCCGCCGCATCACGAGACTGCCCTCTTCAAAGGTCACGTCTCGGTGGTGACGGTTATAATATCGGGCCTGCCGTTTCGCCGCGATTTCTAGGTTCTTATGCACCCAATCGTGAATAAGGGGCAACCGTTTCATTCGGTCCCCCCAATTCGTGATCTCTCCGGGGTCCAGCGAGGTACTGGGGAGGGCAGCGTCGCGAATGCTTTTTGCAGGGCGGGGATTTCGACCGAAATTGAGGAAAGCGGGAGTCATGTGCGTGGAGGATTGTACGGCGGTATTGAGGGCGAAGCATAGCTCGGGAAGGTGCTGGTCCCACTCACGGTGGTCGAGGGTGATATAGGAATTAATCATGGTCTTCAGGGTTCGGTTGACTCGTTCTACAGGGTTTGCTTGGGCGTGGTAGGGAGGCACGGTGGTTTGGGTGATGCCCCATTCATGAAGGTGCTGTTTTACGTGTCCGTTCGTGAATTCTGTACCGTTGTCCGTCAGTAAAAATCGGGGGCATCCCCAGCGATTCACGATTAATTCGTTAAACGCCGTCATTATGGTGGGGCCGGTTGCTGCGCAAAGCGCACGGGCTTCTACATATTTCGTGAATAGGTCCTGAAATACTAGAATATATTTGTGTTGGCTTTTGCTGGGGGGGAAGGGGCCCATAATGTCAGCAGCGACAACAGACCAGGGGCCCTCGGTCGTTCGCTCACGCATTATCCCTGCGGGGACGACCTGGGGGACCTTCTGCCGCTGACATTCGGTACAGCGTGAGACGTATCTCGCGACGTCTTGGAAAACCCCGGGCCAGAAGAAATCCTGAATTACCCGGTGGTACGTCTTGTCCACGCCCAGATGGCCGGACTGGGGATCGTTGTGGGCCTGGTGGAGGGCTCGTGGGCGGGAGTCAAGGGGTAGAACGAGTTTCCACGAGTCAAGGTCGGTCATGGCAGGGTCGATGATGGCGTGGGGGCGGTGGTAGTAGATACGGTCGTCTTCGATCCGCCAATTGGGATATTTCCAGGGAAATTCGCGGATGTTTCTCATTTTGTCGGTGTACCAGGGGTCTGCGGATTCACCTAGGGCACAAAGGGCGTCGTTACACGTTTCGTACATCCGTGAAAGGGCATCGGGGACTACATGCAGGGATCCCTTGCGATGTACGATCTTCATATCGTAGGCCTGCATCGCAAGGGCCCACCGGGCTAATCTTCCCGTGGGATCTCGAAGATTACGGAGCCACAGCAGGCTGCTGTGGTCCGTGATCACGGTAAAATGAGTGCCCTCAATATAGGGACGGAATTTCTTCACTGCCCACAGTACCGCGAGACATTCCCTTTCCGTCACCGTGTACTTTCGCTCGGCGGCGGTCAGGACCTTGCTCGCGAATACTATGGGCCGCTCTACCCCTTCAATCTCCTGCGTCAGCACAGCGCCCACTGCCGAGTCGCTGGCGTCAGTCTGGAGAGTGAAGGGCTGCTCGAAATCAGGACGGGCGAGGACGGGGGTTTGGACGAGGGCGTCGCGAAGGGTCTCAAAAGCACTTTGCTCTTCTGACTCCCATTTCCAGGGAACATTTTTCATTAATAGGCGGGTGAGGGGAATTTTGTCATGAGCGAGATCGGGGAGGAAGCGTGCGTACCAGCCGACCATTCCAAGGAAGCGGCGGACTTGCTTCAGGGTGCGAGGAGGGGGGTAATTGAGGATGGGCTCGATTTTTCGCGGGTCTGTCTTCAGTCCGTCGGTTCCGATAATGTAACCCAAATACGACACCTCGGGACAGAAGAATTCACTTTTCTCAAAGTTTATCTCCATCCCGGCGTCCAGAAAAGTCCGTAAAACCTGTCGCAAGTATTTGAAGTGGCTGTCCTCGGTGTCTGTCGCAATTATAACGTCGTCAAGGTAGGCGAAAACGTGAGGTTCCCATGCTGTGTCAATTAGCTGGTCCATCAGTCGTTGGAATGTCGCGGGAGCGTTCGTCAGTCCGAAGGGCATGCGTGTGAATTGAAATTGTCCTCGTCCGGGGACAGCGAAGGCGGTGATGGGGCGGCTGCTGGGGTCTACAGGGATTTGGAAATAGGCTTGGCTGAGGTCGAGTTTGGAAATAAATCGGGCACGTCGCAGTCCGTCGAGGATTCTGTCCATATTGGGGAGGGGGTACGCGTCTTTCTTGGTCACTTTATTAACGTCCCGGTAGTCAATACAAAAGCGGTATTTTCCGTTGGGCTTGGGTACAATGACGGGGTTACTCAGCCAGGGACTTTTGCACTTCTCGATCACTCCCTCATTGTACATGCGATCGACCTCGCCGTGAGCGACCTTGAGCATGTACGCCGAGAGAGTGCGAGGTTTCTGGCGGATGGGAGGGTGACCTTGTACATCGATGGCGTGTACGGTCAAATGGGTGGAACTGAGGATCGTGGAGGTTTTCTTCAGGGTCATTGTTTTCAGTAGGGTTTGTAGACGGGAGGAGGCCGTTTGGGAGGGTTCGACGAGACCGGCGCACGCTATTTGGGGATGTATACGAATCGCGATTTCTGAGGAGTGGAACGAGTGTTCCACTCCGTACCTCGTTCTCCACGTTTCCTCCTCATAATCAATCTTGAAGCTAAACATTTTTAAAAAATCTATCCCGAGTAGACAGGGGTATTCGATGGCAGTGACGCGCACCCCCAGCGTCTCCAGCCGTCCCTCGACCTCAAACAGGAGGGAGGCGAGGCCGCGAACAGGGAGTACAGCGCCACTGGCCACTCGCACGGTCTCGTCGATGGGTTGCAGGGTCGCGCCAAGGGAATCACTCAACTCCGCGCTGATGTAGCTCCTCGTGGATCCGGAGTCGATGAGGCTTCGCGTGGGAGTTCCGCCCACAGAGACCCACGCGAAATGCCGATTGTCGCCAGTGGCGACCGCGAGGGGGGACGGTGTAGGGGTTCGGGCTTCTATAGGATGGGGAGGGGGGACGGATTTGTCTTTCCGGGGGGTTAGGGTTTTTAGTGACCCCCCGGCATGGCGTTTCCCGCCCGGCGACGTGCGCAAACTGGGCAAGTGTTTACGTCCACCCCTGGCCGGCCGCACACGCGGCAAAAATAGCCAAGGGGGAGCAAACACTCGCGATAAACGTGGCCGGGTTTCCTGCAGTTGTAGCAGGTGACTGAGGGGGATTGTGAGGGTGGGGAATATGCACGCGGGGGTTGACGAGGCGCCACATCAGCGAGAGCGGGGATTTTTCGCGGGGGGCTGCTCGGGGGAGGAGGTCGTCGTAGTGTGGTTGGGGAGCGAGGAATGACGGCGGCTGCCGTTTTCGGAGGGGTCGTGCGGGGAGGGGAACGGGCAACGGTGCTGTACGAAACGCGCGGGACTGGCTTGGGAATTTCCGTGGGGGGGGTAGCCTCGAAATCCATCAGAAGGTCCGGAGAGGGGTCGCGTTTTTTGTCCGCCACGGCGGCAGCGCGTCCGCGCACGCCCTTCTCCGGATAGAATGCTGCGGCGGGTAATGCGGACTGGGAAACGGGGGGGGGAGGGCGATACAGCCTCATACGCTCGCTCACCTCCTCTCGCCGGCGGCCCACACGTTGTAGATCGAGGAAACTATTTATTTCCTCTCTCACGACGTGGACCGCCAGTTCGGGGTGGAGGTTGCGGCAGCAGATGTCGATCTGCACGCTAAGGGGAAGGGGAGGGTTGAGATGGCTGAACAGGGTGCGCATCTTCACGAGGTATTCCGCAACCGGTTCGCCGGGTCCCTGCGTTCGCAGCTCCACCTCTCGGCGCAAGCGCTCCTGCAGGTCCCCGTGGCCAAATCGTTCCCTAAAATAGAATGTGAACCCCTCGTACGAGGTCCAGCTGGGGTGCTCCACGCGGTGCCACAGGAGAGCTTCTCCGGTGAAAGCTTCCGGCAGCGCCCGCAAAAGCTCCCCCTCGGTGAGGCTGCGGCTCGTCGCGTACTCATGGAGGCGACGGAGGAACTCCTCAGCGTCATCGCCTCGTTTCCCGGCGAAACGAGGGCCGAACTTCCTCCAATGGTCCGTGAAACGCGAGTCGCGGGCCTCCCGAGACTCCGAAAAGGTGGGAAAACCGGAAAAGGGAGGAGGCGAGGGTCCGTGGGGGGTAGGGGTCAGTGAACGAGTATGGGGGGGAGGAAGAGGGCCCAATCGGGTGCTGCTGTGCCCCGTGGCACGCGGCGGAAAAACGTATGTGCCCTCGGGGCTCCAGGGCACGTACGATGCAGGAATAGGGGATTCGCGAGGGCGGGGCGAGGGGTTACGGGTTGGTGCTGCCGGGGCATACGACAGGGGGTGTTGTTCGGCACGCGGGGGTAGCGCGAAGGTGACGTGGGGGGAGGAAGGACTGGGAACAGGGATGAGGGGTTGGGGTAAGCGAGACAAGTACCCAGGGGTAGTGGTGTCGAGATCGAGTGTAAGGGGATCTCGATAACGACCCATGGATTGCCCCGTGGGCAAGGGGTCGCTGGGGGAAGAAAAGCTACGGGGAGATGGGATAGGAACGTTTCGGGGGATCCCTGGGCTTACAGGGGGCGAAACGCGCGAGGGTCGCAGGACCTCCCCGTAAAGGGGGTGCTCAACTGCGACGCTGAGGGAAAAGGGGAGGGAATCAGGGCTCAGGGTGTCGGCTCTTTCGTCCCAGGGGATGTGCGTGTGAGGAAAGCGACTGCGGAGCTCCGCTCGCACCAGTCGCTCTTTGATTTCCTCCACGCTGCCCCAGGAGGTGAGCCCTGCTCGGTCGCAGCGGAGGAGGAGGTCGCGAACGTCATGGATGGCGTCCAACGACGCGCGAATGGCTTGGGCTCGTTCATCAAGCCCGACCTCGACTCGGTCACGAGGGTGGCTAGTGGTGGGTAGGGGGGCGGAGGTAGTACGGGGCGAAGTACTAGTGGTCGTGGTTGGGGTGGTGGTCGCCGTAGGGGCCTCCATAGCCCCTAGTACGTAGGGCTAACGCGGGGAAAACACAATATAAGCAAACAAAAATACAAAAAAAACGAGTAATGATACGGGAGAGGGGTGGCACTGGCACAAGGAAAAGGGGCGAACAGGGAGAAAAAGAGAAAAGAAAAAAGGAAAAGAAGGGAAACAAAAAGACTAATTACGTGACACAAAAAAAAACTAAAAAGATAAATAAATAAATAAATAAATAAATAAATAAATAAATAAATAAATAAATAAATAAATAAATAAATAAATAATCGCGAAGAGAAAAGAAGGAAAAATAAAATAACAGAACTAAATGAAGGGGGTAATTAATTGGTTCCAAAAAAAAGGAAACGGGGAAAAGTGAGAAGAGAGAAAAAAAAAACCCGACGGAGAAACAAAGATAATTTCGATGCAAAAATTAAAAATAGTAATGTCACTACGTATGGGGGAGCAAGCAAAAAAAACAAATAATCAGATCAGAATAAAAAAAAATTAAAAGCGCAGTGCGATACCAAAAAAAAATGATGGGAATAAATACAAAAAAAAACAACAAAAAAAACGAGAGAAAGAAAAAAAAATGTACGAGGCGAACAAGAAGAAAAAGAATTTAAACGAGCTGCAAAAAAACGAAAAAGGGAATAGGGAAAGAAGGGAAAGGACACAAAAAAAAAATTATCAGACGAAGGCAACAAAAAAAAAAAAAAAAAAAGAGATGAATAGTGATAAATACGATGTGATATAACGCGAGGGGCGAAGGGGGGCAGGGCTGGCGCAAGCTATCTCTCAAGTTTACGTGGGGGGGAAATAATCACGAATGCAACAACAAAAGAAAATAGATAAGTGGAGACAATTGTTCAAAAACTTACCGCTTACAGGGTGCGGAGCAATTTTATTTCTGGGGTCCTCTGTAATTCTTTTTCCAATTTTAATTCCGTTTTTATTTCCGTATTATTTACCTAAAATCTGTAGGGAGGTAAGAGGAAGAGAAAACACGGCATACGAAACAAGAGAAAAAAAAAAAAAAAAGGGGGGGTGAGAGACAGCTCGGCGGGCGGATTCCGGAGGGCGTATGTCCAATGTCAGGTGGTAGTGTGTGATGGTCGCTCGAATTCGCGGCACAAGTCGACTATATACTCTCGGAATTTCGAAATAATATTTCGGCTACAATGGTAAATTATTAAGCGTCTTCGAAGCGACGATTTGTTTGGGGAACCGTGCGTGGTGCGAGTGAGACGGCAACAACAACAAGCCTTGGCTCACCGCGCGAGCTCGCTCAGCAGTGGTGAGCGAGGCGACGAGGGGGCGGGCGGGGCAAGGGAAGGAGGACTCGGACGGTGGGCGATTTTTTTTGGTACAGTACTCGCTGAAATAAAGGGAATATTTTCCCGCGAGTACTGTTTTTCGGGCCCCACGTTGGGCGCCAAAATTTGTGACGCTTTCCGCGAGGGGAAGCGCGACAATGCGGGGAACGAGGACAAATAAAAAAAAAGGAATTAACAAACGGAGAATAAAATGCGAAATAATATATTGAGAAAAAAAAAGACTATGGTATAACAAAGAAGAATTTTCGTGTTGGGCGCCAGCGAGTTTACGAGAACTCGCAACGACAAATTAAAAAAAAACGAAAGAGAACAGACCGAAAAACCGGTAATAATATACGCTGGGCTGGGGGAGGGGATCTCAGGGGGGAGGTTCCCGAACGCTAGCACGCCGCTTACCCTTGACCGCCGAGTCCAAAAAAAAAGAAAAAAGAATGCGGAAAACGTGATCCTCGCGAAACAAAAAAAATCAAGACAAAAAAGAAACTCGGAAAAACTTGACTCTCGGGTGCGGAATAGCGACGGGGGGGAAAGGTACGGAGGATGGGGGCTCACGGGGCGCGGGGAAATATATGGGGAACGCAGGGGGGAAAACACCACGCACTTTTCGCCGGGAATCGCAGGGGGAATACGAAAAGGAAAAAAAACGGGCCTCGTGGCCGCTCGCACGCAATCTCGCCGAAATCAAAATAGAGAGAAAAAAAAATAATCGGACCGATAAGAAAAGGAAAACCAAACTCACGCTACCGTTGTCGCTTCTCTCCTCTCGCCCACACTCGTCCTTTCCGTTTCGTCTCTGTTAAATTCCTTTCCAAATAATCCCTTCCTCTATCGTCCTTTCCAACGTCTCTTTCTCTATCGTCCTTCCCAATGTCGCTCTCTTCACACTCTTTCTCCCTCTCACTAACGTCTCTCCGCTACAATCGTCCTCTCCACTTCTTTACTCTTCGTCCGCTAACTTTTTTTTGTTTTTTTTTTTTTTTTTTTTTCTTCTCTCTCTCTCACACACTCACGCACACAATTTTTCTCGCACTCTCTCTCTCGCACGCAACTTCTCTCACACACAATTTGTCTCATACACAATTTTTCCTATACGCAACCTTTCCTCGCACACAACTTTTTTTTTTCACACACTCTCAATATCGCAACAAAAAAAGAAATTACACAAAGGGGCTCGAAACGCAAAGTAGATTATATAATCGATGTTCGCCGATCTACGCTCCTCTCGCAAGTGACGAGCTCGTCACTTGCTCGTCGGGTTCTGGGTTAATGAGGGAAAGTGGGAGAAATTTTCGGGGGGCTAGTTCGTAGGAAAAGGGAGGGATGGCAGCACGGTGACTCCGCATCGATCCTAGATCCTTCGAGGTGTGCCGCGGGAGCGAGGTGTCGTGTGATATTCCGACCCCGGGGGTCGATGCATACTCTCCGTGTGGTCGCTGTTACCGGCCGGTGATATTGGGGACGGCCCTATTCCCCCATTCTTGATAAGTCCACGGAGGGTGGGCCTTTTCCTCCGTGTTTCGACTAGTGTAGGGAGATGTTGGTGCGGGGAAGCACAATCCTCCGCCGCTACCGTGATGCACCCCCGGGGTGGCGTCGACAAGATAAGGTGCTTCGGCGATGGTCTGGTGTGATCTGGTGGTGCTGGGGTCCACCGATGATGCTGCGCAAAGGGGGGGGGATGGAACGGGGGGGGGAAGATTGAAATAAGCGAGACGAGGGCGAGCCCTCTAGCGTACTCCGCTTCGAGTTTTTTTTTTTTTTTTTTGCGAATTCGCCATGCTTACGACTAGTTACGGTCTTTCGCGACATTACGGGACGGTTTTAACTTACGGCGCGTATTGGGGGATCACGAGGGGAACGTAACGCGTGGGAAGGGAGTGGAGGGGGGGCGTGCGTGGTGGACTTGCGAGGGCAGGTCGGGGCGATATGTGGCGCAACGTCACAATACATTTTATAGCTGAGATTTATTGTCTCAAAATAATATAGTTATTATAGTTACTTTTTTCACGAGAGATATTCTCCGTAACGCTTCGGAATTGTCAATTGAATAAAATGATTCAGAACCATAAATGTTGTTTATTCTCGTCTCATTTCCAGTTTTCTCTCTCTCTATCTATCCAATTTTCGATTTCCATTTAGACCCGAGGAGTTGAGACACGTGATCTATCCCCAAGTGGCAATTCTACAAGCATCAGCGGACTCTGGACTAGCTGACAATGATTTGGCCGACCAAAATAATAATGCAGCGGAAAACCCGAATAAGAATTTTGATTCAGCCTTGTTGGACGTAGTGAACATTCTGGTTTCGTACGATATGGGCTGGAGTAAACGTGGGAATGGTCGGAGCTATAATAGCTTGAATGGGTACGGTGCAATTATTGGCTTCTTGAGCGGAAAAGTACTGGATTTTGCTACGCGAAATAAAAAATGTAAACGCTGCAGTTATGCACGTCCTGAAGATTGTCGCCACCCAGATTGTCGAGTGAATCACACTGGAAGCGCCAAATCGATGGAAGCTAGCGTTGGAGTAGAGCTAGTTCATGATAGTACAGTATTAAAAGAAGCCAACGTCAAGGTTCGTGTGCTGATTGGAGATGATGATAGCACAACGATAGCTGCTGTTCAACGTGGAAGTGCTGATACTATTTTCAAACTCTCTGACACAAATCATCTTCGAAAGCACTTCGCGAATGATTTATTTGAACTTAAGAAAGAGTACCGAGAGATGAGAGCGAAAGAGACAATCCCGCATTTAAAAAAATGCTTCGGTTATGCAGTTAAGCAAAATAAAGGGAAAACTACTGATGTAGCAGCTGCCCTACGCAGCATACCTCAGCATGTTTTTGGATTGCACGAGAATTGCGGGCAGTGGTGTCGTGATCCTGGAGGAAAGCATGTGCTTCAACTTAAAGATGAGAATTTGCATGAAAAATTAATTCAAATTTTTGATAAATATGCTAGAAATGCTCATAAATTTTCAATGGCTGCTTCCAGTCAGAGCAACGAAAGTTTGAATAACATGATAGTGCACAAGGCTCCAAAAAATCGGTGCTTCAGCACCAGTCCATCGTGTGATTACCGAGTAGCGAGTGCTGTTGTTGCAAAAAATGTTGGAGAAAGCTACATTTTGGACGTTCAGGAAAAATTAAAGCTGCCACGTGGATTATACTCCGCACGCTTTGCAGGCATCCGTGAGAAAGTCAAACAACGAAGAATAGCCCATGCTAATTTGCCATCGACAAAAATTCAGCGAAAGCGGTTGGCTCAGGAGAATGACGTGGCGACGAAAAGGCAAGAAGACAACGAAGGTGTGCTGTACCAGTCCAATTGTGGTATCAATCTCACTGCAGAGGATGTAAATTCCATCATCGATGCATCAATTGTTGATGATCTACCCACTATTTCCTTGACTATCGACAATTGCAATATCCTTTATTTTGATCTGGAGACGTCGGGACTTGCTAGTACCTGCGATATTCTACAAATTGCAGCCAAGTTGGAGGAGCACACATTCAATATTTACATAAATCCCAATCAACTGATTGATCCTGGTGCATCGATGGCTACGGGCTTACGAAATATCAATGGACGTTTATATTATCATGGAAAAGAAGTTGACTCGGTTCCTCTAACTGATGCATTGGTACAATTCCAACAGTTCCTGAATCTATCATCCAAGCCATGCATACTTGTTGCCCACAATTGCAAATTTGACTCTTCTCACTTACTTCGGGCAATAATAAATAATTTAATGATCGTGCAATTCGCTAATATTGCTGGTTTTTGTGATACTTATAATCTATTGAAGAAACGTTTCCCTGATCGCAAGGGTACAGGCTCATTTAAATTGGAAAATTTAGCTAGAGATTTACTCCATGTTGAATTAAATGACAAATTTCATGAAGCTACGTATGATGTATTGATTTTGGAAAAATTATCGTCTGCGTTCATTTCAAAATCAGATTTTGTTACTAATTGTAAGAGTTATAAAGAGTCCATTTCCTACAAGCTGATAGAACCCCAACTGAGTGATCTGAAGAATGTTGTCAACCCATTAATTATGAAAAAATTAATAACAGCAGGACTGACCTATGAGATATTGACAAAAGTATATCTAGAGCATAATCGTGAAGGTATTGCAGCGTTATTGTCAAAAAAAGATATTAATAATAAGGTAATGATTACCAAAGATAAAAGAGTGATTGATAAAATTGTTAGTCAATTGAAAAAAGATATTCAATGTTATTCATGAAGAAAAAAAAAAATTTTTTTGTTCATTAAAAAAAAAATATATTTTTTTGTTCATTAAAAAAAAAAAAAAATTTTTTCATTATAGAAAGAAAAATTTTTTCATGTTTTTATTGAAAAAAAAATAATTAAAAAAAATAAATTATATTCATAATTATTTTTGTTACATTAATAAAAAAACTTTCACCAAAATTCTGAAGCAATTTATTACCTGAAAAATTTATAACCTAGAGAAGGGAGACGACTCACCACATTTGAAATTCGCGCGAAAGTAATACGTCACAGGCAGAGCGGCGTTGCCACGCTTCTATCGCTGATTTTCCCGTTCTGATTTATATTAATTATTTATTTTCTTTCTTCAAAACTATACGTCAGAATTCACTGATTCCGGTCTCAAAAAATTCTTAAAAGTGGTGACTATGGGCTACAATTTTTTCAGAAGCCCCGTAAGGGCCGTTTTTCTTTAAATGGAAAATGATTAAATCGCGACCCAATTTACACGGGTTCTTATGGGGAAAATGCAATCTTTGAAATTCAATATCTCGAATTCTACACGTCAGATCATTTTTCTCCATAAGGAAAAGTTGTTGGGTTTCCTGTGGAGAATATCTCTGAATTTTTTCAGATTTTTCGTATGGGAAGCCTCTGGTGATAGTCATACCTTAAGAAGAGTCTAATAGTGAAAAGTAGGACGTTACACGTGCCGTGAGTTTTTGAACGAGGGGTATTTTACGACTTGTCGTAAATTTGGGTGCACTTAGTGACTACATATGCTTCGCCGAAAGAAGATACCAATAGACGCGTGCCCTGCAAGTACCTACTGTGGGTATTGCGTGTTTTTTTTAATGGGGGCTAAAAAAAAGAGTTCGAGCGTGAGAGCTGGGACGTAACAGTAGGGCCATGGATTGTTCCATGCTTGTGAACAGAGCATCAGCAATTTCCTTATGATATGCAATATATGCGATATCGGCTTCCGCCATTTCGTCTGTGTATTTTATTTCTTTTTTTGTTGATATAAGCTTCAAGGAATAATAAATTTATTTATTTATTACTTTTATTTTCTATTTTTATTTTTTTGAATGGTAATAAAATGTAGACTTTCGATGTATATGCGATAGATGCAGTTATCGATAAATTAACACGAAATCGAATGCTATCTCAATTGCAAATGGATTGATCGCAATCGAACGGAAATATCCCACCGCAGTCACCAAAAATGTATCTGTCCCAAGGTGTGAGGAGAGAGTTAGAAGGATAGCGTAAAGCGCTATAGGTTTATAGAACCTATAAACGCTACGCTCGATACGTTTTCCTCTGCAGATCTCAATAGGCACACGTGAACACATGTATCGAAACGCTACTAAGAGTGTCGTGGGCCTATACCTGAAAATCTCGACAAATCTTGTCTTCTTTGATTGTTGCTCAGGAAAGGATTTGATGAATAAGGGATCTAGGATTCTTTAAATGCTCTTTAATGAAATCAATGAGTGTTAGTTTCATACAAACGGTATTATTTGGATTATAATATAATGTAATGTAATGAATACTTCACCAGGGAGATATCGCAATTGTACTTTACCGTTACAATGGTTTCTTCGGTACTCTCGTTAGAGGTTCGGGCAAGTCGCGTTAAGACTTTATTTCCTTGTTTAATTGGTATTTTGAACTTATGCCTCGAAAAATAAAAGTGAACATTTTTCGAACTGATGGACAAACCGAACTACTGTAAAAAGTACAATGGCGACCGAGGTGTGGGACGAAATGTTGTAACGAGGTGTCTCGCACAGAGTTGGAAACGAAGTGTGATTATTAGCTAAAAATCAGGCGTAATACTATAAAGGATTGAGGTTATATGACTGTTAGGAACTAATTTTCACATCAGCGTGGTGGTCCAGTTAGGAGTTTATAGGGCTGACTCATTAAGATTATCGGATCGTGTGCAAAGATTCACCACGGCTGACGTTAGCTGGCCACGTGTTCGATTAACTATTGTTTATGGAAACGGTCTATAACATTTTACTCTTACGTAGTTTATGTTGTTAGATTTCGGAATTTTCGAAGATGGTCATTCGATATCCTTCCTTCTAATTCCTATCTTTCGACGGTTTTATTAACTCTTACTTGCCGCACTAAGGTTACCCAGGTTTACATGAATTTACAGGAGTGTGGCAAGTAAGGGTTAACGTTAGTTGTATGTTTCTATATAACGAAAGGAAATTGCGTCTTCTGTGACAGTTTTATCCAAAAGTTGTCGGTCATAATAAATAAATAATAAATATTTAAAAAAATTGAATTGAAAAAACAAATATCGACTTCTTTTCCTCAAATTGAGAAAAACCATTTTTTGAACAATAAAATATTGATCACAATAATATTAATTTTTTAATTCGATTTTTCCAAACATTCAATGTATACAGTGTGGCAATTATAAAGTGGACGTTATTTATTTGAGAGTTTAACGCGGTGATATCGGAATATGTAAAAATCGTAATTTAAATAACTTTTTCCGCTTTCTTCGAAGAAAAATACGGCGTTAATGTAGGACACATAGTTTTCGCTGGCGGAAGATGTAATACGGAAAATGAAAAGAAAAAGTTGTTCTTTATTTTTTTTTAAGAAAGCTTATTCAATTCTAAACACAGACCAGTTTTTACATTTCGTTTGCGGATAATATTCGTTGAGAAAAAAAAACAAAATTGGGTAAAATACAGGTTTTCAAATCGAGACAATAGAACAGAACCGTCGTGCATGAACTTGCATCGTTATCATGCTGCTGCAACGATCGTCTTGTCGTCTGCACTGACGGCAATCACAGCTAATGACGATAGTGAGATTGAGAGATCTCGATTAGTGCTGACATGACATATCATCAGGAAAATTGACAGTTTGAATGCTCAAGGGGGGGGGGGGGGGGGGAGGCGTGAAATGAAGTTTTGATTCGAAGGAACAAGAATAATCCATTGAAAAAAGCCGAAAAATTTCGGAAAGTGCTCGGCAGTTTATCTGCATTGAACAACCGTCGGAGGATCATGGCCACATTCTGCTGTCTTTCTCGACCAAATTATGTGGCAGCGAATGACTGGTGTTCGACAGTTGTGCGAAAGAATAATATTAATAATTAATAATTAACTAATAGTTTTAATTGGTTGAATGATAAATTAACTTGTTGATTAATAATGAAATCATTGTCAAACACTTCAATAGAATTGATAAATTATGGAACGATCTTTTTTCAACTGGAGCAGCACTCTAAGACAATGCAGTAACTTCCAAGCTGCATTTTTCAGAATGCTTTTAATCAAGTATCTTTTTTCTAATTAACCACGGGTTGTGCTTTGGTAAAAAATAATTATTTCGTTTTCTAACAGTTCATACGACTTCTCACATGTGTTCTTGACACTGCACAACTCGTGGTTAATTAGAAAAAATATAATATGCTGTTAGAAAACGAAATAATTTTTTTTTACCAAAGCACAACCCGTGGTTAATTAGAAAAAAGATACTTGATTACAAGCGTTCTGGAAAATGCAGCTTGGAAGTTACTGCATTATTTTAGAGTGCTGCTCCAGTTGAAAAAAGATAGTTCCATAATTTATTCATTCTATTCAAGTGTTTGATAATTATTTCATTATTAATCAATAAGTTAATTTATCATTCAACCAATTAAAACTATTAGACAATTATTAATTATTAATATTATTTTTTCGCACAACTGTCGAACACTGGTCATTCGCTGCCACATCATTCGGTCGAGAAAGACAGCAGAATGTTGCGATGATCTTTCGACGGTTGTTCAATGCAGATAAACTGCCGAGCATCTTCCGAAATTTTTTTGGCTTTTTTCAATGTATTATTCTTGTTCCTTCGAATGAAACTTCATTTCACTCCTCCCCCTCTTGAGCAATCGAACTGTCAATTTTCCTGATGATATGTCATGACGGCATTAATCCGGGATCTCTCAACCTCACAATGGTCATCAGCTGTGATCGCCGTCAGCGCAGTCGACAAGACGATCGTTGCAGCAGCATGATAACGATGTAAGTTCACACACCACGGTTCTGTTCTATTGTCTCGATTTGAAAATCTGTATTTTACCCAATTTTGTAATTTTTTTTCTCAACGAATATTATCTGCAAGCGAAAGTAAAAACTGGTCTGTGTTAAGAATTGAATGAGCTTCCTTGAAAAAGAATCAAAAATAACTTTTTCTTTTCATTTTCCAATTTACATTTTCCGCCAGCGAAAAGTTTGTGTCCTACATTAACCCCGTATTTTTTTTCGAAGAAAGCGAAAAAAGTTACTCAAATTACGATTTTTACATATCCCGATATCACCGCGTTAAACCCTCAAATAGTAGCGTCCACTTTATAATTGTCACACTTATTTTATGATCGAAAACGATTAGATAAAACAGAAATATAAAAAATATTGAAGAGTTAAATGATTATTTCACCATTTTTTCCTGTAAACAGCCAGTGATTTTTACTTAATATGAGCAAATTAATGTAATGTTTATTTTTTGTAAACGAAAACTTTCATACACTTTAATAGAAATATCGTTTGTGACATCCGTTGAAACTCCGTATTTCTTTTTTTTCTCTCTTCGAGAAATTCTTTAGATAACGTTACAAGGTCACACAGAACGTCTAGACTCTTATAAACATTTTCTTTATGTAAGCTTCCCACGAGTCTGTTTTTCTCAAAAAAACACACGTGTTCAAAAAATATCAACGGAACAAAAGCGGAATGCGTGAGGACCAGAAAATGCATTCCCGCGAAAGGGAGTGATATAAGATGCCGCAACCTTTCGAGAACCACTTATCTGGCGACTAGTAGACGCCATGGGTAGATAGGGAACATGAATATTTTTAAGTACCAAAAATTCCCATGAAAAACAAGATCCTAAATATTTCCACGATCATAAAACTTCATGCAGCTGCTCTTCAAACAAAACGAAACACTTTCCAAATATTCTCAACATTGAAATATTTTTCTTTTAACAGTTAAACAATTTAAACAGACAAATAATAATCTCAATGTTAAAGTAAATGAATTAATAATTAATAAATGGTAAAGAGAAAACAAAATAACAATGAAGATAACAGAAAAATCATTCGGAATGATTATAACAATTGAAACAGACGACACGAAAATAACCATATGCGATTTGAGAAACATTGAATAATATTATAAATAAAATATTGTATTCGATAATATGCATAAGACATAAGTTGTGGAGGGAAGATGGGCCTTCCCAAAGCAACATCTTTGGCCGTCAGGGAGGAGCTAAACCCACCTACGCGACAAAGATATGGTAACCTATGTGGAGGGGAGTGTGCGCTCCCGAAGCATCAGGCCCTTTAGTTTAAGAAAAGGGAAAATCAACATGAAAATGGACCATCATTGGTTGAACTTTTCCACGACTTAAAATTTCGGAACGCCTTTAAACCGAAATGATGAAAAGACGCGCAGAAGGAAAATCAATTCAGAATTTTTACAGAATAGTGAGAGCGTAGAGCAGAGTTTTAGAAAGAAGTGAACAAAGTATCGAGACCAAATAATAAGAAAGAGACCGAAAATAAATGAGTTCAAGAAAAGAAGAAAAGGTTAAAATAGTAGAAAAATTTAAGTTAATAGAGAAAACATTCAGAGTTTAAAGTTGACATTGAAAAGTATTAAGTCAAAGAAGAATTAAGAATTTTTGAAGTTATTTCGAGGAACTGCAAGGTCAACGAAGATTTCCACCCTTTCGACTGACCGATTTTGTTCTGCCGTCTTCATCATTATCAACCTGTAAGTCCATTAATTGTTTTATTTGTAATATCTATAATTTGTTTTCCAAAATATAGACTCTTCGAGTCAAGTAAAATCCAACATGACGTTTCCACGTTTATATGCACTCCTCAATCAAAGATCCCCATCCAGTCTATTGGCCGAGAAGCTAGGGCAAAAAGGGAACGACCATTTTACAAGGTTTTTAACCTTGAGTGCGTTTCGACGTCACACGTTCATCGCTTGTACTTCAAACAGCGAATTAGATCATGTGCAAGATGTAGAAAAAAATCGCAGCTATTCCTGTTTTTTCTCGTTCTTTTGTTACTGTTTTAACTTGAAAAATAGTTGTAACAGGCCTTTCTACTCCAGTATTTTTGAAACGCCGAGAAGGTTACTAAAATGTTGTTAAAACTTGTTTTTTTCAATACTTTTGAAAATCTCGAGCGCATAATAGAAAAAATGAAGCTGAAGCTGAAAAATGAATACAGCAGATTGAAGGCGACATTTTCAGCATTCAAAATCTAGCTCGCTAATCTCTGTACGATCAATAGTTGAGCAACTACGGAGTACCCAAGTTGAAAGTGCGTTTCTTAGCGTAATAGCTGATATTTCCGCGAAAAAAGATTGTACAGAGCTTGATACTAAAATTAATTGTTCATTATAGACGAAGATAAGAGAACCTACTCGTTAGTATCGAAAAGATTTTCCCTGTAAAATTCATGTGGTCAAACTTCAGGGAAAATTTCACAAATATTTTTTTGCCCGCTTGCAATTAGATAATATTTGGCAAAAAATGAACGTCTATTTCAGAAATTAGAGGATTTTACCTTTCGAATGAGTTTTCAAAATATTTTTTACGATCTTTTGTAACCAAGGTTACAAAACCAAACCAGGATGAACCAACCTCTTCAAAAACTGCTGAAAAAATCGTATTATCGTAGGGGTGTACCTATAATTTCTGATGGTTGTGTGGATACCGATGAGGGTGTAATACATACGTAACGCATCACTGAATCGGTAAAGTAGAGCTCTAATGCATTATTTGATAAGTGGACGATTCTTTACACATAAACAAGCAATGTAACACATGATGATACGATACTCTTGTAACGAGTTGGCATACTATTTTTACTTTTTAAAGTTTTAAATATTTTATGGAATACTGTATGAAGCAAATGTAAAGGTTTCGCCATATGTTTATCCTATACTACTCAAAACATTGTGGTTCATTGAAGTATGAGTGAAAGTATGAGGATGGGATATACTCATGTTTGTATGGCATGTAAAAACAGATTTGTATTAACGTTGTGCAAGCAGCGGACTATCGAAGAATACACAGTACCCAGCCTTGCTTGAGCATGTAATTTCTGGGCGTGCGCACTCTGCGTCACCTTGGTAACAAAATATGCTATTGATTTTAATAGAATAAATTATTGTACTTTAGATTTCAGTGACCTATCTCATTCAGTAGAACCATCGTGGTATACATAAGGTTTCACGAAATTGACTATTCTTAATTCAAAAGCATTCTGTTCAAGCGGCAAGTGATAGCCGAAAAATATAGTGCAAAAATCACGAATCACAAGAAGATAATACAAAAAAATAACTCGTACATGCAGCGTAATAAGTGAAATACAAATTTTCGTTCGTTTAATATATACAGCATTCTCATGGAGTCCAGTTATAGAGCAAATATATTGAAATGGTTGCCTATTCCGAATAACATGTCTGAAAATTGGTTTCTCGATGCGCTGGCATTGCAAGAAACCATAAATAGGCACGTCAACGTCTTCGTTTCAATTATTCAAAACGTTCAACATAGCCATGGATATAATAAAATGGTGAGTAAACCCTATTTGCCCATATCCTAAACTGGGAAAAGATTAGAGTTGTAAAAATAGTTACAACAAAGAACGTCCGGAAACCAAACCATCAATGTAAAATGTTATTACCATTTCTTCAAGAGTACAGTGCAACATTTTACTAAAGAAAATAAAGCATATCCATTGAGACAAATGCATTCCGTGAACAAGTTACTCGAAAATTGCTCAAACTGAGATTACACAATTTAATCGTTTCTAATGAGTTTCAAATACTCTTCTTATAACCAAACTGTCAAAAATGTCAACCGTTTAAAAACTGTCTGAAACTAGTAATATCGTGAGTAAGAAATACAAGTATCTTATACTGATAAAACGTTTTTTTTTTCGTTCAATATAGTCTACCCTAATATCAGACTTATCTAGCGTTCCTGAGATTCCGAAATATAAGGCGAATATCTTGTAAAAATTTTGTTGTCGTAATCAGTCTACCCGGAGGACCTGGTTACAGACCAGGACTAGACCCCAAGGAGGTCTAGCTCCTGACCCGGTTCGAGCTCGGTATTGGTCATAGCCTGAGAACTCGAAGACAATGGATATAAAAAATATCATGGGAGTGGTGTTTTTTAAACTGTTTATAGACTAAATGAAACTAATGGCAGAATAATAAATCATAACCCAATCTCAGCTCTTCACTTTTGTAAGACTTACAGTTAATGGCAAGTACTCTGCCTGCAAATCGCGATCCTTCGTACCGATCAATACAATCACGTCAATTTTCACTAACTGTAACATCCTTCCATCAAAGATAGAACGTTCATTATCGGACAGCCGGTATTTTCGAAAATAAATGATAGATATTACAAATAAAACAATTAATAGACTTACAATTTAATAACGATGAAGACGGCAGAACGAAATTGCTCAGTCGAAAATGATAGAAACCTTCGTTGACCTCGCAGTGCCTTGGAATATCTTCAGCAATCCTTAACTTTTCTTTTACTTAATACTTTTCAATTTCAACGCTAAGCTCTCAATATTTTCTTCATTAATTTAAATTTTTCTAGTATTTTAATATTTTCTTCTTGTCTCGAATTTATTTATTTTCGGTCTCTTTTTCTTATTTTGGTCTCGGTACTTTTAAAACAATTACTACAACTCAATCCATTAACTGACTCTAAACAACTTTGAATCTGACTCAACTGGAACTCAACTCTGACAATTTACTTCTTCCGTCCGTGTTTTTATTATTTCGGTTTCAAGGCGTTCCGAAATTTTGAGTAGTCGATAAGTTCAACCAATGATGGTTCATTTTCATCTTGATTTTCCTTTTTCTCGTTTCAGGGAGGGTTTCGCCCCTCCCCGACGGCCAGAGATGTTGCTTTGGGAAGGACCATCTTTCCTTCATAAATTACGTTTTATGGAAAATATCGAATAAGATACTTTTATTTTCAATATTATTCAATGTTTGTCAAATCGGATATTGTTGTTCAGAATATTCTAAGCATTTGTTTTCTGATTTTCCTAATGTGTCTCTTATCGTTAAATTTATCTAATAGAGTTAAATGTCTTTTCTTTTCGTGTCGCCTGTTTCGATTGTTATAATCATTTCAAATTAATTTTCTGTTATCTTCATTGTTATTTTGCTTCCTGATTACCATTTCTCAGTTGTTAATTTATTTACTATAACATTGAGATTTTTATTTGTTCGTTTGTTATATAACAATTTTGTGGAGGGAGAATTAAATTTGAGGGTCTCAAAATTGCCTTCCTTCTTTCGTGCTGCTCGATTTTTTGGCGGAACGCCTTTTCGACTTGGTCGAACAACGTGGAAAACTCCGCGTCGGAGGTCGGAGTTTTGGACCTGTGTTGATGCGTGTTGTCGCTAGGGCGAGCGGAATTCTCGGGATCGACGTTCTCCTTGCAAACCTGGCGGCGATCAAGCCTTCGCGAGTAGGTGGGAGGTCGTTGCATGAATGATGACAGCGATCTTTCGTTTTCCTTAAGTTTTCTTTTATATTTTATATTTATTAATTAAATCCGTAAACAAACTATTTACAGGCGCGTACCTCCTCTTTGGTGAGAATAAAATAAAATACTTTACTTGCTTTAAGAGGAAAGAATAAACTTTAAAAAAAATTATAACGAAAAAAATGAAATCAGTCGAATTGGTCATATGACCGCGTTAAAATGCGATTAATTACGTAAGCTTAAGATACAATATGAATAAGAGAAACTTTTTAGTTCATTAAAAAATTAGAATTTTCGAGATGGTAATCTGACCGCTACTTCCGCGCAGATCGGTAAGTATTATCGGCGGGATGCGGTTTATTTCGAACTGCTTGTTCAGCAGTTCGGGAATGTACAGGATAACTGCTTGTTCAGCAGTTCGGAATGTAAAGGATAACTGCTTGTTCAGCAGTTTGGTATTTCCGGATAATTGCTTGTTCAGCAGTTTGGTATTTCCGGATAACTGCTTGTTCAGCAGTTTGGAATGTAGAGGATAACTGCTTGTTCAGCAGTTTGGTAATTTGGATTAGTTTTTTGGCAGGAGAGATCCGCTTGGTTTCGCAGTCAGACTAGTTCTGCTTCTCGCGGCGCGGTGCTTCAGCTTATATAGTAGTTCGCCGCTACGCCGCATGCGTGCGCGTTATCTCGCTCGCTTCTCGAATGTTCGTGGTTCGCGAATGTTCCAGCCGCCTTCACGCGGGTGCGCAATTTTCGCGAAATTTCTAAGTGTTGTGATCATGGAGAATAGAGGGAAGGAGTGTCATCTCCGCATGTTTAGCCGGCGTAGAAAACTGACAAATAGGTGCGCTGCTGTCGACTTGAGCAGTTATGTTATATATATATCAATGCGCGCATAGTATGCGCGATGGTATATCGCGTTATGAACAGCCTTTCAGCTATTCATAATAATCCTGAATACGTTTATCCCAGAAAAAATCGTCTACGACGAAAAAAAAATTGGACAAGTACTTTGTCGTGTGCTTGCTCTATTCTTTTATCACCCGCAAAACTGGACGCGACAACAAAAAACCTTTGATATCATTATATTGGTCAAGTTATGAATGTTTATCATGTAGTCACAAAAACCACACCACATGAGTAAAGCTGTTCGTAAAACGTGCATCACAAAAACCACACCATATGAGTAAAGCTGTTCGTAAAATGTGCAAAACCACTCCATGAAAAAAAGTACTTGGCGCATGTTTAATATACTTCATACTTTGTAGAAGATGTAACTCTTTTTTAGAATGCCGTATGATGTATATTAAAAATGCGCCAAGTACTTTTTTTCATGGAGTGGTTTTGCACATTTTACGAACAGCTTTACTCATATGGTGTGGTCATTGAGGTCATTGTAAGCCGCGAACCAACCGAACAAGCCGTCAAACCTAGTGAAACCCCAAACGCGGCTGCAACTTAAATATTAAAAAACTACAGTATCTGATAATATGATTCCGTGGGGTAATTGGTAGAGCGCTAACTCACTATTATGCAGGTACTAAGTTCGATCCCAGGTGATATTTTTTTCGTACGCATTGTTTTTTTTTATATACATATATCCGAACACATCGATATTTTACATAACACCATCCACATAACTAATTTCTTAAAGTGAATAAAGTAATTTGAATTGTTTCCAATATTTTTTATCTCATAAAAAACCAATTATTTGTGATCATGGTTATTTTTTTGTATTGTTTACGTGAGTCTACTATATTTAGGTAGTTATTTTTCGAAAGTATAGCGTCGTTCGACTTTTAGATGTCTGTTTTTCTCAGCTCCGTCTTCGGCTTTTATATACTCCAATACTTATAGCTGGTTGTCCATTTTTCTTAATTTATTTCAACTCTGTTCCTTTGACTCCTCATTCCCTTATTTCTATGTGCCTGAGGTTAATTATAATATTTGGTTAGTTCAATAATCGGTGTAAAAATAATTACATTATTACCATCTTCACCTTATTCATTATTTCATACAATGGGTCTTCATTTCCTCCCGGGTTCAGTCTGGAATATCCAATCTTCCAGTTACAACTCCTTTACACGCCTCTCTTACAACTATCTTTTACTCTTCTCCATTATAATACTCTGTTTTACATTTCTCTCTCCACGTTCTCTCATGCCATTCACTCTTACGATTTTCTCTTACACATTCTCTCTTACCGAATCAATATTTTTCTTTTCCTATCATGTTCTTTATTTCCCCCTCGGCTCTCTTCAACTTATTTATTATTTGTAGTTTGCTAAATACGTGTCATATTATTAGGTGTATGACTTAGTTATTGCCGATTTTTTCCCCAATTTATTGTATATAGAAAATGGACAACAACGAACTTTATCTTGAAAATATTATCCGTTGTTTTCTATGATTTAACGCTATCTCTGAGGTAGCTTATGACGTCCGCGATAATATTTCTATTATAAATATAATTTTAAGCTCAAAGGAAAAATCTGTAAAAACTAAATCATGGTATTTTTTTTTTTTTTTTTTTTTCGGAGGGCAGGGGGAAAAACCTTCAACAAGGCGCCTGCAGGGTCCGCACTGGCAGGGAGTGTAGGTTTACCAGGTTAGAACAGGTTCTTTCAATCTCCCGATAGGCGTAACTGGCAGATAGCCGACACATTTAGCGTAGGGTAACTATCAGTTGGGCTTACCGGGGGGTTGGAACAACCCGCTCTAACCCAGCGACCCACTAAAAAACCCCCTCCCTTACTGGAAACACCTGAGAAATGAAAAGAAAAAAATGTTGTTAAAAAATAAAGGTTAATTTTTAAAAGCATTCGAACGGCTAATACAACTGACCTGAAAAAGCTGCTGTAAAATGTCCAAAGCTCCAAGAACTGCACGTTCTTTACAATTTCGTATTTTTACGAAGTGTTTTGGTCCTGATGCGCTTCTCGTTGTTATTGGCATTGTACGATTTGACCAGGAAGTGAGCATGCATAATAACGTAGAAGTCGATGATTTTACGGGTTGTCTCTTTTTGATGTTCTTTACATCCAATCATCGGCAACCCACTGAGTTGGGACAAGCGTTGCAACACTGTACTCAATGTATCGATTTGTACATTGAACTTGCCGACGACATCGAGGATCGTTGACTCGAGTATATTGATGAGTTGGAACAAATCATCGCTAGGATGCAGCAAACCTCCGTACTGGTCCTATAGATTAATCATGATGTCTCTAGACTCATGTAGCTCGTTGTCGGGAGACTGCATCGTGTGGATACAATCCTGGCACTTTATTCGCTTCATCATTTTACGTACTACGTAACCGGCCATATAAGCTTGCACCTCGGAACTCGTACGAGTGACATCGTACGTGTGGTCGTGCACGCTATCCTTCCAGGTACTCATTGAGAACGATCCTTCATAATCGTGATCTTGCCGATGCGTTTCCGTTAGTGCATCGTCGACATGACCTCCTTCCAGTAACTGATCGAGATTTTTTAACCACTCAGTGCGTGGTTTTTTAGCTTCAGCCAACGAATCTTTCGTTTGCATTAGCACTTCCAGTAGATCCGTACCACTCACATTGGAATTTCTTGGTGGTTTGATCAGCGAGTAACTGCAAAGCAGGCGGAACACCTGGGCAAAAAATTGCGGATCCGAATGGTCGTTGCTTCCACACGCTCCACGCATCATTCCAAAGAATCGCTAAAATAATAAAAACGATAGATCATAAAAATGAAGAGACCTAGCTAATTTTGATAAAAGGCAGCAAGAAAATAAATTAAATTCTATATGAGGAAATAATATATCAAATACCTCTAGAGCATCTTGATTTAAGCGAGCTGTCCTGAGATAATCGAAATTTGATTCGCGTTTCAAAGTTTCGAAAAGTTTGAGCGTTGCACCCATCGTAACTTTGAGCCCGATCAGTGTACTTGGAGATATAGGCATCTCTTTACTTGTCGTAATGGACTCCCATTTCCTCAAGTACGCATCGAAATCAATGATCGCCTAGTTGCAATCGCAAAAACAATCATATGGTAAATGCCCATGCACCAAGACCGAAATACAAAGCACATGAGAGCAAAATGTGAGATTAGAAAAAGATGCAAAATCAGTGTGAATAACTAGCACATTAGTTTCTTTTCATCAGGTGCAAATGAAAATTGAGAAAAAAAAGAAGTGCATGGAAATGGTAAAAATAAACATAGAAGTGCAGCAGCTAAGTTGAAGAATGCCACGCCGTCCAGCGTAATTTTCGAGGTGCAGGGAAACTCGCACTCATGCAGAAAATAAACCAAACGATGAAGATACTTCGAATAACCGAGCCACTTAATATTTTTACCAAATGCGATTAATACGCAATGAAATGTGTTTTGCGTCAAATGACACAAAAATATTCAGGTTTGAGGTTGCCAACTCCGATGCACCTCCAGGTTACGAACAAGCTGCAATAACTGATTCAACCTTTTATTTTTGTACCAACAATCGTGATTTTTCCAGCGAATCGACGAAGTAGAAAGAAATTATCGACCGAAGGAAAGGACGTATCTGCAGCAACGATGAATCAAAATTGAAAGACGATGAGCCAAGGTGTCCATGGAATTCGAGAACGATACTGCCACATGCTAAAAGGGATTGGATATTAAAATACGTCGTATATGTCCGGCGCAATAAATAATTAGTGGCATCACAAACGTTGATGCAATTAAGTATATCCTCGTGCAATAATTTATTAATGAAGCGCAGTGTGTCGTCTGTTGAATTAAAAAGTTTCAACCAGAACGATAATTTATTTAATTGCATTAACGATTTAGAACCAGCTTCGAGTTAACTATCGAAAATCACGATATGATAAATTGGATAGTTGAAAGCAGCAACGAAATGTTTAAAACATTTTATATCATGGAGGTTCGCCAAGATTTTTAATACAAAAAGAACGAAAACCATACAAGAAAATGTTCAAACCATTGAAACGTTTGAACTCGCCCTGACGTTACTATAAATCGTATTAACGTCGTTCCATGAATTTATCATAATTGATCTTTGTTCCTGTTTTGGAACGAATATTGCAAATACAATGATTATTATTGTGAAGCCGAGAGGATCACTTATTCGTTCTATATAAGCTGATAACATGTGGTTCAGCCTTAATTATCAATGAATGATGTAAAATACCTTTGTTTGTTGACAATTTTCCGTCCCGCGTAAGGCATCTTTTGGCGTGCGTGACATCATCGCTGTTATCAGCTTATTGAGTTTTGCCGATAACTTTTGCGTCGGTTCGGAATCTGCCAACTCCGGGCACTTGTTCTGCAACAACTCCATTGCCACACGAACTGGCAGCGAAAACAGCTGAAAATATTCAACAAAAAGACGAAAGCTAATTATTATTTCGTACATTGTAGTACGAGTACTTCCTGTGAAAGCTTGATCACTTGATCGGAACAGAATTTAATAAGTTATACGAGTGGATATTTTTACTTTTAATAAAAATATAAATAATCGTACTTGGAAAGCCAGTGGCACGTTCATTTTTTGGTATCCGACAGGATTGAGGTGAGCTGGTGTCAAGTTGTGCGCCACTTTCAAATTGGGCTTCTCGTACTGCTCGTACTTGAGCAGAGCTTCCCAATGTTTTTTCTTCACAGTACCGTCGGGTGTCTAAATAATGAGTTAAAAAAATATTGAGAATGTCAGAAACATTAATCAAAGAACGCATGGTTTTTACCACTATAAAAAGCAATAGAAAATGAGGAAGGAAGTTAATAGTTTACCTCAACTAATGCACGTTTCAAGAGGCTGGTCCTGATACATTTAACCAAGTGAGGGAAGTCGGAAATCATGAACAGTCTTCTGTTCGGATCATTCGGATGTTCGCAGCTGAATTTTCCATCTTCGATTCCAAAGATGGACCACATTCCACGATTCCACTGCGCTCCATCAGTTGTGACGACATCGACGTGAAAACCAGAGTTGCCCAGCAGAATGACGCACTCCAAGATAAGCTTGTGCAGTACAACACTCGTCACGGAGTTTCGCGTCAGAAAACAGCCGAAGGCTTGCACACAAGATCCCCGAAATGGCTGGAACATGAAGACCAGAGCATGGTCTGCTCGCATAGTCTTCTGATTTTCAGGCGTGTATTTCCCGAGATCAACGAAACCTCCGATTTGGAGCGTTTGTGCGTTGAAAGACACGGATTCGCTCAATTTCATCTCGTCGATGAGAAGAACACCTTGAAAATTGAATTGAGAATTTGCAATTTTGTTACCACAAATTAACTCGAGTGATAGGCAAACAAATTATGGTGAAGAATGAAATGTGAACTACACGTTGATACCTCGCTTGTCAACAAACTTCATTTGCGAACCCTTCGTCTTTAAACATTCAAATATGGCCGTTTGAAAGCCATACGCAGATCTTATTCTTTGAATATATTTATTCAAAGTGGTTCTGCAGGGAAGGGGCAGAATTTTTCGATCTCGAATATGCTCGTATAATGCGCTGTTTTTTATCCGCATTAACAAGCATTCGTAGATCCAGTCTAGCTCGTATCTATAACCTTTGCTGTTCTTCACCCTAGCAGCGTCAAAACAAGTTCGAACAGCCTGTTTCTGAGCTTTGGGCAAATCTGCTAGGCTCTTCTCTAGCTTTTCGTTTTTAATTGCTGCACACTCCTCTTTCAGCTTCCTTGCATTTGCAAGTAATTTTATGGCCTGCAAAGTGTACATAATTTCTTCGTAATAGGCACGGCATCAATTTAATAAGCAGCAACAAATTCTTATTTATTATTGTTTATTAAAGTGGAGCCTTGGTTACGTTTTTCATTTTTTTTCAATGACGTATATACTGAATACAATTGATACGTCATTGAACAAAATGACTTCAAAAGTCTCGATTTCGTTTGCACCGAGCAGTTCCACACAACGGAAATATTTCAAATACAATCAAGTTAGTTTTTGTATTAGTTTTTGAGAAATCATGACCACCGTCTTCAAAAACAGTGTTTTGAGAAAAACGCGATTATTTGTATCGTTCTTTATTTGTCTTGCTTAATGGGAGAAATTTCCAAAGGCCCTCTTTTTTAGACTCTTCCTCTAATTGAGTTTAAAACTTTGGGAAAATATTCTAGGCGTAACGTACTATCAGATAGAAAAAAAACGATTTTTTTAGAAATTGAAAAACACATGTATCCCCTTAAGCTGTAATGACACAGTCTGTAAGCCCCGTTAAATGCTATAACATGTCATTATACAGTGCTCGCCTTTTGAAGTGGGGCAACATGTATTTCGTTGATTTTGGCGAAAGTTTGGCCGATTTTCGAAAACCAAAAAAGAACATT
Organism: Heteropelma amictum; assembly: GCA_959613375.1. Lineage (NCBI taxonomy): Eukaryota > Metazoa > Arthropoda > Insecta > Hymenoptera > Ichneumonidae > Heteropelma > Heteropelma amictum. The sequence continues at coordinate 1,820,893 of OY390725.1, forward strand.
CTAGTAAATTTAATAATACATACAATGAAACCAGTTTCAACTCGATCGGTCAAAAATTGGCCGATTGCGCCACCATTTTGTAATTCGATGTAAATCGAGGTTTCGCAAAATGCTCAAAAACTGATGTTTGCTGCATGCGAAGCTTTCGATGACTCATACCAGTTGAAAGAGCATCTCCTGGCGTTTTGAAAACCCCTCTGACAAATTCAAATCGGATAATTCCAAGTGGAGTTATCGCCCCGCGAAGCCGGAAACGCTCATGATCGATAACTCAGGAAGGCGTCGACCGATCCAGCGGATCTTTTTCGTGATATCCAGGTTATCGACGCACTTCGTTGGAGCATTAGTGTTGTCACAATGACCGTCCTCGTAGACGAGATCTAGGTATCATCTAAGCGCACTGTTGTGGTTTTCGACAGTTTTCATATCGATAGACTTGTGTACCCCTAATTCGAGTTCGAGAATGTTAAAGAGAAAGATTCAACGAGTAGAATGAGTACTCATCGGTTGCCGAGAGAAACCTGTATCGAAAACGGGACGCTTCTGGAGACGGACATCAAATTTGACTGTTCGATAAAAAATGATATTCACAGTTCGAAACCGATTTTCTTTTGTTTTCCGGCAGGAACGAACACGGGCCCCGTTTACTGCTGCGATTAATTAATCCGCAGTTGTTATTACCGATCGGAAAGCAACTAACAAATAGAAAATTTCAATAATTCTCCAATAATGATAATCGATTAATTATCGAGTAAAAATGGAATATTTATTAATTGTGGATAATAATTTTTAATACACATACCCAAGAAAAAGTTTCTATCATTAACGTTTATTTCATAATTCTGTATTTTCGTTAGCGATAATGAGTTTCTGTCGTTAGCGAATTCCTTTCGTTGCGAGTGCATTATCATTCGTAATTCGCAATTACAACGGTTAGATGACGATTCAACCTTTCGAAGCTTACATTTTTTAAATGAACGTATGATCGTGAAAATTTTTACTAGGGGGTTTTTGGAGTCAGCGATTACGAATCCGTTATCAGATTGGCGAAATTCAAGATGGCGACAGTGAATTTTCAAATTATTATCGAATTTTACGGATTTACGGGTGGATGTCGATCATATTGGGTCCATTATTTTGAATCACGTGAATCTGACATTGGATTTGTAATCAGTGACCTCAAAAACCCATTCTCACTAAATTTCAAGTTATTTTCTTGGATAGCTTCTTCAAAAATGAATTTTTCCAAAAAAATCGTCTTTTTTAATTTTGTTTATTTATGAATTTTAGATTATAAACAGTTATGTTAATTAGACTGCATTTGTATGTTTTTTATGTTGCTCGCCTTTTAAAACGTTACTTTACGAGAATATTAATGAAAATTTTTACTCAGAGTTTTTGGGGTCGCTGACCCAATATGACCGACATCAACGCGTAAATCCGAAAAATTCGATAAGAATTTGAAAATCCACTTCCGCCATCTTGAATTTTGCAAATCTGATAGCGAATTCCCAATCGGTGACTCCTAAAACCCTCTAGTAAAAATGTTCACGATCAAACGATCATTTAAAAAATGTATCCTTCGAAAGGTTGAATCGTCATCTAACCGTTGTAGTTACTAATGACGAATGATAATGCACTCGCAACGAAAGGAATTCGCTAATGGCAGAAATTCATTATCGCTAACAAAAATTCAGAATTATCAAAAAACAATAACGATAGAAACTTTTTCTTGGGTACGTGTATTAAAAATCATTATCCACTATTAATAAATATTCAATTTTTACTCAATAATAACCGATAATGATTATTGGAGAATTATTAAAAAATTTTATTCGTTAGTTGCTTTTCGATCGGTAATAACATCCGCGGATTAATTAATCGCAGCAGTAAACGGGGCCCGTGTTCGTTCCTGCCGGAAAACAAGAGAAAATCGGTTTCGAACTGTGAATACCATTTTTTATCGAACAGGCAAATTTGATTTCCGTCTCCAGAAGCGTCCCGTTTTACAGGTTTACAGGTTTCTCTCGGCAATCGATGAGTACTCATTCTACTCGTTGAATCTTCCTCTTTAACATTCTCGAATTCGAATTAGGGGTACACAAGACCATCGATATGAAAACTGTCGAAAACCACAACAGTGCGCTTAGATGATACCTAGATCTCGTTTACGAGGACGGTCATTGTGACAACACTAATGCTCCAACGAAGTGCGTCGATAACCTGGATATCACGAAAAAGATCCGCTGGATCGGTCGACGCGTTCCTGAGTTATCGATCATGAGCGTTTTCGGCTTCACGGGGCGATAACTCCACTTGGAATTATCCGATTTGAATTTATCAGGGGGGTTTTCGAGACGCTAGGAGATGCTCTTTCAACTGGTATGAGTCATCAAAAGCTTCGCATGCAGCAAACATCAGTTTTTGAGCATTTTGCAAAACCTCGATTTACATCGAATTACAAAATGGTGGCGCAATCGGCCAATTTTTGACCGATCGAGTTGAAACTGGTTTCATTGTATGTGTTATTAAATTTACTAGAATGTACTTTTTTGGTTTTCCAAAATCGGTCAAACTTTCGCCAAAATCAACGAAATACATGTTGCCCCACTTCAAAAGGCGAGCACTGTAGTTCACAACGATACATTACAGAATAGGCCTGCTGCCTGACGAAGACACGTTGTGAAAAAGCACGAGTAAAATGATTACTTGACGTACCTTTTGTTTGAGGCGAAGAAATTTCTTTCGTGTTAAATCGACTATCCTACGTGTTCGTTTCAGTCTACGCTTATCATCCTTGCGCTGCTTACTATTACGTTGCAGCTTAGCACGAAGATGTCGACAATCGGTGCACCTTGGATTTTAAGGCTGACGTTCGTACGTGTCATCCAGAATGCCGATGCAACGAGGATCACGACTGTTGAAAAACCAACGGAATTCGAATTAATTTTTCGTTACAGATTAGAATTATTAATGTCTTAATATTACATTTTCAATCGACAAATACTCGGTCTTCCCGAAAAAAAATAACTAAGTACAATAACTAACAAAAAATAACTATATTTAAATGTATTTGACTATTTTTGAATGTGATGACTATTTCATTACTGAAATTGTTTACATTAAAAAAATAATTGTTTGTGAAGGGATCTGGTGTAGGTGGACAGGAGAGGGCCCAACTTCAACGATTCAAATAAAAAGTATATTCTCCAAACTCAACGATACAGTAAAGAAGTGTACAGTAAAAACGTGAGAGCGTTGCCCGAAAACCGGTGAGAATTGTCACCCGTGTGAGACGTGCCCGCGTATTACCCGACAATGGCCGACGCCGGTAACGCGACGCGGCCCGACGCGTGTGGTCGAGTCGACCGAGAGTTCGGCGATCCTCGCGTTGAGCGATACTTTATCCCGCCCGACGAGTGAGGAAAACTATCCCGAATACTAGCGTGAGATTATTTCCCGTTTCCGAATGATTAGCCCGCACAGAGAATTCCCAAATTCCCAGAGAAATGTCCCGTATGCAAAATCCACGTGAGCCGATGCGTGTGGTCCGTGTGATCGATGAGGAAAGAGTGAGGAAGAGGAAGGGAAAAGCCGAGCGATCACGCGATCGATGAGAGGAAATGCCCCGAAAAGTGGCGCCGTCGGCGGCTGCCATGAGTAATTGCCCGGCGTGACGCGCTCGTCTATTTCCCGCGATAATTACGAATAATTCAGGAATCACGAAAACCTCGTAATTCCTGAACAAATAATAATAATAATTCAGTGCTACCGTTTTTTTCAAATCCTGTTGCACTGCAAATTGTGAGACGCTTTAGAGTTTGTAAGTCCCCGTATATGTCGGCTATCGATGTCACGTGCTCGTTTATCGGTATAACCGTATCTGTGGCCGTCCGAATCTGCAACATAAAAGGAAAAATAAAATATTAATCTTTGAATTTAAACAGGAACGTTTATTGAAATTGAAATACAAATATCGTAATTACTTGTGTGGAAAGATTCGACGCAATTTCCAAATAGAGCCGTGGTTGATGATTGCTTGGATTTAGAATCGTGAAGACCAATCCAGACGGTGTTTGAGTCCACGCACAGGATTCCGGAAGTAGTCCCGCTTGCAGTTGCTCTTTCAGCGTGCTCATCGAAAATGAGTTTTCATTAGTTGTTTGCGTACCGTCATCCGCCATCGGTTCGTTGGAGAAACCTGATGCCATCTCGACTATTGTGACAGTTTCATCGTCATCGATGTTTATGGTGGCGTCTCTTATTCTATCATTGTTGACCTGAAATTTCGAATCCCATTCAGTAGTTAAAAATAATTTACGTAGTAAATTAATAGTAAAAAATAGTCAAACAGTAGTAAAAAAAAGTAGCAAAAATAAAAAACAATTTAGGGGAGACCGGGGCACTGTCCCTCATTTCTTATCGACAAAAAAGTAGTAATGTACCTTCAATACTTTTTATGAACGATTAATCTCATCAATGATTACTTTATGTGCATGGAGTAGATAGATAATTGAATCATTTAGAAAATGACGTGAAAATACTAAACATTTTCAATGAATATTATGTATTTCAATAATATTGGCAGATATGCCCTTGTGACTTTAGGTCATCTTTCATCTCAAGATAAAAAAAACTGCACTAAACTAACTGTGAAAAGCACTAAAAAAAACACTTTAAAAAACGTTTCCAGACTTCAATTTTTAATGTAGGAAAACTTGGTGAATGTGCCCTTATAACATGAGGTTGACTGATAAATCAAAATAATAAAAAACATTACAAAAAGGACAGACAGAAGTTCAACCTCTCAAAGTGTTTCGAAACGTGTTACCATTATATCGATCCTGGTCTCTTGTTGTGCTAGTGGCATTGCGTTATCCTCGAGATACCAATGATCTCGAGGTATCTCGTGGATTGTTCCATCTCGCAGTACGGTTTTATCGGTCTTCTTAATCGACTCTTCTGTGAAGTGAAGCTGACAAATAAATTGATTTGCCTTCAAATCACAGCCGAGTATTTTTCCCCACTGTTGTCGCTTGATATTGCACTGCGAAGAAGTGAAATATCAATATGAGCATGTTCATGCATAAATAAAAACACTGTCAAATATTTTCAATATACAATCGGCTTACCTTTGGAATTAAAAAGAGCGAAAGTTGACGTACGTTCAGTTTTTTCCGCTTCTTGCGGTCTGCATATCGGCCACTCTGACACCCAGGAATGGTGCAGAACTTGACCATCTTTATGGATAGAAAAATCAAATTACATTTATAAAAATTTGTTCTAATATATTGTTATGACAATAATTTAAAAAGTGAACAGAATCAAAAGATTGTTTACCTTACTGGTTGAGCTGTCGGAGCTGCTGTGAGATCAACTGTAGCTGGAAACCTAAATAAAAACAAACGGAGAAAATATTTTGGATTAGATTTGACAAATTAATTGAATATACCAATACTCCCTTCGTTTTTTTATTTTCGTCGAAAATTCTGAGGTTGATTGTAGCGGCGTAATTTTTTCAATTTTCTGCGTTGTTAATTTTCAGAGAGCGATCACAACCCAAGAGCAATTGCTTGTATGTGACAGGCCAGCCCGCCAAAACATTTCAATCGCCATGTTGGTCGGATCTTCTCGTGATTGGCTAATAATACGGAACATTTTGACTAGAGCGACGTGAGGGGCGAAACTTGGAACTATAATTTTTCAAGGTCTCCGGCCGGATTTCCTAGCCCCACTTGCATGGAGATGACACTCTTCCCTCTAGTCTCCATGGTTGTGATAGTGTATTTTATGTTTTTTTATTTGCGTGTCGCGAGTGCTAAATAAAATTATAAACGGTGTACAGTGTGGTGAACGTGTCATTTGTGTTAATTTTCTAATTTTTTAACCTTTGTTTCTATTTTGTTTTTCAGGTTCGAGAACATTCCGGGCGGCTGGAAACTTCGAGACGGTAATTTGTTACGTCCCGAGAGAGGGATCGAGAACGAGTTTTGTGACCACCGGATTTGGAGCGCGAAGATTTGAATATCTTTCGCCGGAGAGTCTGTTGGTTGGTCCGCAACTCGCGAAATACAAATTTATTATCAATGTGGGTTTTTATACCCGATACTCTTCGGAGATGTTTTGGAAGGTTTAGATCGGAGAAATCTTTGAGTAATTTCCCGAATAAAATGTTAGCCGATTTAACAAAATTAACAGAGTTTTATTTAATATTTTAATCACTATCGTTTTACAAGTTCGGTACAATGTATTGTTTGTCGATAATAGTCCGGATTATCGCGGATTGAGAGATCTCAGTCTCGTCAATCGAGTTTTAATAATTCGGTCGAAGTCCGGATTATTTCAAAGTAAATTTTGTCTGGATTTTAACGGACGTTACGACGACGTGAACAGAGTAAACTTTTATCGAAGTGAAGCCCTGGTTGTAACTTATTCGGAGTTTATATAGTAGGTTTTGATGTAGGTAGTGGGAGATGATTCGCGTCTCCCACGGATTAACAAAAAAGGGCATTCACCCGTTACACGGTGGGAGGAAACAGCCCTCTCTATTTTGAATGTTACAAAGTTGTTGAGCTGCATTTGGATATTTCATTGCAGCGTATAGAGATTTCGTTTTACGAGTTTTTATCGTGGCGACGCATAGACGCACGCGTTGCGTCTAGGGGTCATTGACCCTTTTCGAGGGGGCTTCCTGACTTTTGTTTTTGGGGCTCGAGCGTTTTATGACTTTGGATAGGAGTTGTCGCAGTTCGAAAATAAAAGGCGGTATATTATAGAGTTTATGTTGTACCCTATGCGTGTTTCGAAAGATAATTAGAAAAGGAGGAAAAGATGCTGCTTGTGGGAAAACACTTGAAGAGTTTTTCCCGTGCCCTGTTTTAACTTTTACGACTTTTCGAGGAAATGTCCACTGTCAATCTCAGAGGAGGCTTGTTACTAAATTTGTAAAAGAATTTGTATGCAGTGGTTTTTTATATTGAGAAGAGTCTAACAGTAAAAAGTAGAACGCTGCACGTGCTTTGAGTTTTTGAAAGAGGGGTATTTTACGATTGTCATAAATTTGGGTGCACTTAGTGACTACATATGCTTCGCCGAAAGAAGATACCAATAGATGCGTGCCCTGCAAGTACCTACTGTGGGTATTGCGTGTTTTTTTAATGGGGGCTAAAAAAAAGTTCGAGCGTGAGAGCTGGGACGTAACAAGTGACAGATTTTATAACCTAGAATGTTCCATAACTTTCTATGATTTTCTACTGACGTTTTTTTTGGTTTCTGTTTCAGATTTGGATGTTCCTTTTGAATTTAAAAGGTATGGTTGTAGGTAAGTATGAATGCCAAATTGATTAATTACTTGTTGTATTAATGTTTGTATTTTTATTTTTGTTTCAGCGGAAGAAAAGGCGGCGGAGAAGCTGGCGGTAACACGTTTAAAATGTTTTACTGTTACAAGAAAAATATTTCAATGTTGGGAATGTTTGAAAAGTGTTTCGTTTCATTAGAAGAGCGGCTGCATGAAGTTTCACGAGTGGGGGAATATTTGTTACGTCCCAGCTCTCACGCCCGAACTCTTTTTTTTAGCCCCCATTAAAAAACATGCAATACCAACAGTAGGTACTTGCAGGGCACGCGTCTATGGGTATCTTCTTTCGGCGAAGCATATGTAGTCACTAAGTGCACCCAAATTTATGACAGTCGTAAAATACCCCTCGTTCAAAAACTCACGGCACGTGTAACGTCCTACTTTTCACTATTAGACTCTTCTTAAAATAAAAGCCACTGCATACAAATTCTTTTATAAATTTAGTAACAAACCTCCTCTGAGATTGATAGTGGACACTTCCTCGAAAAGTCGTAAAAGTTAAAACAGGGCACGGGAAAAACTCTTCAAGTGTTTTCCCACAGCAAACATATTTTCCTCCTTTTCTAATTATCTTTCGATGCACGCACGCAGTACGACATAAACTTTATAATGTACTGCCTTTTATTTTTGAACTACGATAACCCCTACCCAAAGTAACGAATGCTCGAACTCAAAAAGCAAACACCCGGAAACCAAAAATGGGTTAACGACTGCTAGACGCAATGCGTGCGTCTATGCACCACTGTTATAAAAAACTCTTAAAACGAAACCTCTATGTACGAACTTTAAATAACAACTTTGTAACATTTAAAAATAGGGAGATCTCCTCCCATACCAAATCTGACCTACATCTTATAGCGTATGAATACGTTTTTGTTAATCCGTGGGAGACGTGAATCATCTCCTACTACCTCGATGAAAACTTACTATACAGCCTGTCCCAAAAGGGTCGAAGGATCTCTGAGGGGGTGGTAGATCTCGAAATTCTGAATCGAAAAGTCCTCATCCGTTTTGCGATCTGATGCACCCCTGATGAGTTATTAATAATTAATGACAGCCAATAATACGCATGGGCTGGGCGGCGCGTGGTGGTGTGCGTGTGACGGTGTGCCCGGCCGCACCGCGAGAGGCAGGGCTACGCCGCGCGACGTGGACGTGTGTGTGTGTGCATGGGTGTGAGGGCCCAAGCTAGGCAGCACGCGTTGATTGTATTGAAGGAGAACGCGAAAAAAATAAGTAGCGCCCCGCGATGATATATTTTCATAAATGGATGATAAATGAATTAAATGAATTCATGTGGAATTGTAAATCCTTAATGGAAAGCGAAACTTCTACTAAAGCCGTTAAAATTCCATTTATTTATTTACTTAAACTAAAAATAAACATCAGCTTGGCGTTTTGTCATACGATATTTTTACATTATTGATTAAAAACAAAAAAAATTATGCGCTTTAATGGTCGAATTTAACGCATGCTAATTAATTTATTTTCATGATTGCCCGACTTAGTTAATTGATGAGTGAGATCAACTCGAGCAATGACTCTTCCTCCTTACTTCTCGAACGAATCGTCTCGAGATAATTGAATTTAAGGTGTTTCTGAACAGGGAAATAGCAAATATCCTGAGAGGTAAAGATTTTCAAAACTCTCGACACGGAGAAATAGAAATTTCAACATTTCTGTCTGCGAATATTTCACAAAATGTATTTAGTTTCAACAAATCATAATTTGCCGACATTTTTAGGCTTGAGGAGAGGATAAAATCCTCTCTTAAAAATTCAAGCGTCCCTTCGAACGGTGAGTATGTATACATGTAAAAAATGTTACAAATATATTTGTTTTGCAATGATTGATTATCATTTATTGTTATTCGTGTTATGTAATTATTATACAACACAAAAAATGTCAGTACAAAGATTTCAACACAACATCTCCTAATTATTATTTTTGGGATCCTCGGAGGTGTCGGGTACATTTTCATAACTTTTGAATCCTTCTATTATTCTTAATTCTATTTAAATTCTCAACAATCGTTGAAAAAAAATTATTCTAATAATTGTTAAAACACTGCTATGAATTTTTGACATTTTTCAATTTTTAGTCTTACAGTTTTAGCAGTTCGTTGTAATTTTTTACTTTTTGTTTTTGCATAAGAATTTTTTTTAACGATTGTTGTGAATTTAAATAAAATTATGAACACAATTTTGTTTGCCGTGCAGATGTTTTTGAAGTATCATGTATTTCGAAGGATTCAAAAGTTATAAAAATACACCTGACACCTCCCAGGATCCCGAAGAATAATAATTACGAGATGTTGTGGTGAAATTTTTGACGTTTCACAAATACTGATGTTGTTTGTGTTGTACACAATAACGTGTTGTTGTAATAACTACACAACACGAATAACAATAAATGATGATCAATCATTGCAAAAAAATGTATTTCAAATATTTTTTACATGTACATACTCACCGTTCGAAGGGATTCTTGAATTTTTAAGGAGAGGATTTCATCCACTTCTCAATCCTAGAAATATCTGCAAATTGTGATTTGTTGAAATTAAATACATTTTGTGAAATATTCGCAGACTGAAATGTTGAAATTTCTATTTCTCCGTGCCGAGAGTTTTGAAAATCTTTACCTCTCAGGATATTCGCTATTTCCCTGTTCAGAAACGCCTTAAATTCAATTATCTCGAGACGATTTGTTCGAGAAGTAAGGAGGAAGATTCATTGCTCGAGTTGATCTCACTCATCAATTAACTAAGTCGGGCAATCATGAAAATAAATTAATTAGGATGCGTTAAATTCGACCATTAAAGCGCATAATTTTTTTTTGTTTTTAATCAATAATGTAAAAATATCGTATGACAAAACACCAAGCTGATGTTTATTTTTAGTTTAAGTAAATAAATAAATGGAATTTTAACGGCTTTAGTAGAAGTTTCGCTTTCCATTAAGGATTTACAATTCCACATGAATTCATTTAATTCATTTATCATCCATTTATGAAAATATATCATCGCGGGGCGCTACTTATTTTTTTCGCGTTCTCCTTCAATACAATCAACGCGTGCTGCCTAGCTTGGGCCCTCACACCCATGCACACACACACGTCCACGTCGCGCGGCGTAGGCCTGCCTCTCGCGGTGCGGCCGGGCACACCGTCACACGCACACCACCACGCTCCGCCCAGCCCACGCGTATTATTGGCTGTCATTAATTATTAATAACTCATCAGGGGTGCATCAGATCGCAAAACGGATGAGGACTTTTCGATTCAGAATTTCGAGATCTACCACCCCCTCAGAGATCCTTCGACCCTTTTGGGACAGGCTGTATAAACTCTGTTCAGTTCTATTCGATATACACACTTCGATAAAAGTTTAACTCTATTCACGTCGTCGTAATGTCCGTTAAAATCCAGACAAAAATCAACTTAGAAATTATCCGGACTTCGACCGAATTATTAAAACTCGATTGACGAGACTGAGATCTCTCAATCCGCGATAATCCGAATTATTATCGATAAATAATAAATTGTACCGAACTTGTAAAACAATGGTGATATAAATATTAAATAAAACTCTGTTAATTTGTTAAATCGGCTAATATTTTATTCGGGAAATCACTCAAAGATTTCTCCGATTCAGAACTTCCGAAACATCTCCGAAGAGTATCGGGTATAAAAACCCACATTGATAATAAATTTGTATTTCGCGAGTCGCGGACCAACCAACAAGAGTCTCCGGCGAAAGATATTCAAATCTTCGCGCTCCAAATCCGGTGGTTACGAGACTCGTACTCGATCCCTTTCTCGGGACGTAACATATTTAAGATCTTGGTTTCTTGGGAATCTTTGGTATTTGAAAACCTTCATGGTCCCTATCTACACATGACGTCTACTAGTCGCGAGATAAGTGCTACTCGAAAGGTTGCGGCATCTTATATCACTCTCTTTTGGGAGAATGCATTTTCTGGTCCTCATGCGTTTCCGCTTTCGGTTCGTTGGTATTTTTTGTTTGATGTGATCGCCGACGAATAGTCGGGATACGATTTGCCAATTGGTGGCGAACTATCAAATTTTGCGAAGTGAAGTTGAAACAAAGACAGGTGGCGCTAACCAAATTGACAGAACCAGCCGACGACAGAACAGACCTAGGTTGGCGCACAGTGTTGGGGATAAACGTAAACAAAATGAGACCGGTGTCAAAATGAGAATTATTCTCAGTGACGACGTTTCAGTGTTCCAAGGCTCACGGCGATTTTCGTTTGGACAGTGCGCTGTGGTGAACGGAATAATTGAAAAGTGGCCGGAAGAAGGCGTAATAAGACCAAGCATATCGGCGTACGCGAGTCCGATAGTTGTGCCGCAAACAAAAAGTGGTGAGCCAAGACTTTGTGTGGACTATCGACGATTAACAAGAAAATCGTGCGCGACCGTTATTTTTTGCCGGTGATCGAAGCCGAAATTGACAAACTATCGCGCGCGAAAGTGTGCAGTTGTCTAGATCTAAATGGCAGGTTTTTTCACGTGCCGGTAGAAGACGACAGTATTAGATATACTTCTTTTATTGTGCCTAATGGGCAATACGAGTTTTTGCGCGCACCGTTTGGACTGAGGAATTCGCTCGCATGTTTCCAGCGACATGCACAGTGTTTCACGACTTCCTTACGGAACAGAACTGGAACTGGCAGGACTGGAATGGTTTTGGGGTACCTCAACGATATAATTGTCCTCGGCGAAGACAAACGCGATGGTTTCGAAAAGGTTAGGCGAGAGCTGAAAACAACGAGCGAATACGGTTTAAATATTAATTGGCGAAAATGTCAAATCCTAGCGAATCAAGTTGAATACCTTGGTCATATGATTGAGAACGATATGGTGAAACCCAGTGAACTCAAGGCGAGAGCTGTGATGAATTTCCCGAAGCCCACGACGCCGAAGCAAATACAATCTTTTCTGGGACTTACGGGATACTTCAGAAAATTCATTCCGAATTTTGCATTGATCGTAAGACCATTGTCCAAATTGTTAAAAGCCAACGAAAAACAGCCGAACAGAACAAACATAAATGATGCCCACACACGGAATGGGCATAGTCAAGGCCTACATTCAGAACGGGTTTGCAGAAGCTCTCACACGTCAATTTAGACGAGAATCTCACACGGAAGGAGTACACAGGACGAACACGAAGCATTTACGGACGGTCGGCGACGACGTAGGCGACGGCTTTGCAGCTAGGTGAGTAAGTCACTTAAACATCCCGTCCTATCCTCTCCATTCCCTCGAAAAAATATAAAGCAAAATGTCGGAGATGACGAGACAATTAAAACAACGACGAGCGATAGTCTAAGGACAGGTTACGTGGATATTAAACTCTCTTAATTCAGCCGAAGCGATAAGCATGGAACATGCCCGAGTTCGATTGAGACGACTTTACGACGCATAGGCAGGCGATCGATCAGTATCAGATGGCAGTCGATAAGAAGCCCTATCGAGTCGAGGTAGAACTGAAAGCAAGACTAGAGGACGGTGACGCTGAGTGGACTTCTACTGATGACTCTTCCAGAATTCAACGAAGAATATACGAAATGGCTGTTTTTCAAAAATAGCTTCGAGACGACAATTCATAGAGACGCCGATCTATCATCGATATAGAAACATCAGTACTCGGTAGAAGTTCTTTGGGGAGAGGCTCTGCAAGTGATTCAGGGTTTCAACATATCGGAAGCAAACGACGAGAACGCCTGGCAATTGCTGAAGAATCTTTACGACAATTAGGTAATGATAATCAAGGCTCATCTCGACGAGATGTTCAAATTCCCGCAAATAGCACAAGAAAACAAAGCGTATTTAACGTCACAAAGACACTTTTCAGAAGTCCTTTTTTCAACGTAATTATTTACCATGAAAATATCTGTGAAAAAATCCTTAAAGTACCTTGTCAACTATTTTCAAGGATGCTCTTTCGAATGGCGTAACTCAAATTTCGATAAAATTTTTTTTTATATCATATCTTTGCAAAATAAGTTGAAAAGACACAAATTTTTGAGTCCATTTTTTTCATTTTGAATTTCGGAAGTCTTATCGGATTATTTTCGGACCGTAACGTGCTCTAAAGGTGTCCTCGATAGCTGCACTTTCGAAATATATAAAAAAACAATTTTCTCCGACAATATACCCGCAAAATAACAACAAATAGACAAACAAACTTTCTTCGTTTTGGAGTATTCAAATATTGTGATCGAAACGAGTCTTTTACGGTCAACATGTAAATCGACTCTCGATTTCGGGAGTTTTTCTGGTCGCTGATCGAGAATTTGACATCATTTTCGCAAAAATAATTTGTTTAAACGAATTGCTTGATCAGTCAATGTCACTATGTAAGTTGCATATGGTTTCCGATGTTTTTTTGGTCGTCACGAATTTGACATTGTTTTTGCAAAAGTAATTTGCTTAAACATATTATTCAAACAATCATTGTCAATATGTTTACTGCAACAGTATACATATGGTATACAGTATACATACACATTTTTTTTTTTGCATGTTTCGAAAGTTCAACTATCAAGGACACTTTTAGAGCACTTTATGATCCGAAAATAATCTGATAAATCCCGAAATTCAAAATGAAAAAAATGTCACTCAAAAATTCGTGTATTTTCAACTAATTGTCCAAAAATATGTAACAAAAATTTTTATCGAAATTTAAGTTGGGCTATTCGAAAGAACACCCTTAAAAATAGTTGACAAGGTCCTTTAGGAATTTTTTCGCTGACATTTTCATGATAACTAATCACGTCGAAAAGAGGACTTTTGAAAAGTGTCTTTGTGACGTTAAAGGGTTAAAGGGTTAATATTGAACACTCGAAAGTAAAAACCTCATTTAAAAGCGGAACTGGCACAGATAACGTAAGTATTAATTACAAAATAAGTTGAGCGAACCTTTAAAATATTAAAAAATAATAATTTTTATTTACCCATACATTTTAAGATTTACACTCCAGGCTTATGGTACTACGATAAGCTACTTTTTCTTGACTCATATGTCACACTCAGGGAGAGTAAAGATTTTGGAAGACAAGAAGTTTTTCAATGAGATTCGCAGACTCAGGTAATGTCTAGCTCGATACTTCTACATTCCAATGTTAGACTTGTTCAAATATTCGTTATGGTTATGTTCTTTATGTTTCCAGGCTACTGTTATTGATGCGGCAATGGAAGATTCATCAACCGATGAGCTGTTCGAAAATATCGAATATCTGCAAGAAGTCGAAGGAGAAATTCTGCAACCCCCAGTGCTGCAAAAAAATACACCTGCAATGAACAGAGTGCGCGTTCCACTGAGCAGCCCGTCATCGTCATCGTGATCGATCACGAATTACCAAGAAGAAAGTTTTGTTTTTCAGCGTCCCAGTATCGTCAGCCCTGTTCCATCCATTTCTTCCTCATCAGGCGTATACACGACAAGCACACGCAAAAAAAAACATGCTCGCTTGGAACTACACCAACAGTAATATTACTAGTACTGTCGCAGCCATTGCCAAATCGGTGTCTGAGCCCATTAACGTTAATTTTGGTGGCGTGCAAATTCATTAATGGATCCAGATCATTCATTTGCAATATTCTTAACATCCCTATTCCGCCGTTTTTTAAATTTTGACTTAAAGCCTTTAAAACTTTAACACCTCAGAATGTATTAAAGAATTCACGCGAAAAATATGTATCGCGCATAATGCAGGAGGTTTCGACGCACAATTCATTCTACGCTATCTAATCGGGGAGAAAAAAAACACAGCTCTCGTCTTCAATTATAAACAGTACAAGGATCATTTCCATGCGTCTCGAAAAACTTGTCTTTCTCGATAGCCTAAGTAGAAAGTTCGTAATATAGCGAAAATAAAGGCAGTTTCCTAGCTAAATAAATGATAACAAAATAATAAAGGCAGCTTCCTAGCTAAATAAATGGTAACAAAATCATAAAGGCAGTTTCCTAGCTAAATAAGTGATAACAAAATAATAATGGCAGTTTCCTAGCTAAATAAATGGTAACAAAATAATAAAGGCAATTTCCGAACTAAATGAATGAGAACAACATAATAAAAACATTTTCCTAGCTAAATAAATGATAACAAAATAATAAAGGCAGTTTCCTAGCTAAATAAATGATAACAAAATAATAATGGCAGTTTCCTAGCTAAATAAATGGTAACAAAATAATAAAGGCAGTTTCCTAGCTAAACAAATGGTAACAAAATAATAAAGGCAGTTTTTGTAGCTAAATAAATAGTAACAAAAGAATAAAGGCAGTTTCCTAGCTAAATAAATGATAACAAAATAATACAGGCAGTTTCCTAGCTAAATAAATGATAACAAAATAATAAAGCCAGTTCCCTAAATAAATAACAAATAAACAAAATAATAAAGGCAGTCTCCTAGCTAAATAAGTGATAACAAAATAATAAAGGCAATTTCCGAACTAAATAAATGAGAACAAAATAATAAAGGCATTTTCCTAGCTAAATAAATGATAACCAAATAATAAAGGCAGTTTTCTAGCTAAATAAATGATAACAAAATAATAAAGGCAGTTCCCTAAACAAATAACTAATAAACAAAATAATAAAGGCAGTCTTCTAGCTAAATAAGTGATAACAAAATAATAAAGGCAATTTCCGAACTAAATAAATGAGAACAAAATAATAAAGGCATTTTCCTAGCTAAATAAATGATAACAAAATAATGAAGGCAGTTTCCTAGCTAAATAAATGGTAACAAAATAATAAAGGCAGTTTCCTACGCTAAATAAATCATAACGAAATCATACAGGCAGTTTCCTACGCTAAATAAATTAATAACGAAATCCTACAGGCAGTTCCCTAAAAGGTAACTAATAAAGAAAATATTAAAGGCAGTTTCCTAACAGGTAACTAATAAGGCAGTCAAGAAAACAATAAAAGCGTTTCCTACGCTAAATAAATGATAACAAAATAATAAAGGCAGTTTCCGACGGTGAATAAATAATAACAAAACCATAAAGGCGGGTCCCTACGATACGCACGCGATTTCCCGAAAGTGACGAACGAAATATAATAAACTGCAACCAAATTTACATGAAATAAGCTTTGAAGTATAGTACATAAATGGTATGCCCGATACATTAATTTTCCATCACGATGCCAAGTTCACAACACGCCCGAGGAATACGCCGAAAAATGCGAAGACGGCTACGCTGGTACAATAATATGTTCGACGAAATAATCGCGATTCCCAAAATAATACGTACCAAACGATAGGCACGAAGAAAGGTAAGGCAGACAATAACGCTCGTCGCCGAGGAACGAGCCGGTGCGTGGCGTAAACACGCGAGAGAGAGACGGACGAACAACAATACGCGAGCGAGTGCGACCCTGAGCGCGAGAACAGCGAGTATGAGGCCTTTGCAATAGCCCAAAAATTTACCACGACATAACATTCCGAAAATATAAATTATTTTGCGCGATACACGAGATATTCATCCGACTATTAAAAATTATTTTACGCGATAAAACATTATTCCTCACACCGTACCACGGCACGGGGATTCCAACCATCATTCTAACAAGCTTGTAATACGCGAGACAGCATTGCGAGAGTTCGGAAGGCAATTTATATAGGCAAGGGATGGGGGACGAGACACGAGGCTTCAACTCGATGTTTTATTACTGATCGGGGCTGTTACTAAACAAAACCTAATACATCCCGTGATGCAACAAACTAACCCAGCCCCCGATCAGTCCTAATTCAGTCCTCGCCCACACTCTTCTTCCGCCGTCGTAATAGAAAAAGGAAGACTTACCCCATTAATCGTAACGACGCACTGACTAACTGAGGTTCGGCTCGCCGGCAGCAAGGGTGCGGACGCCAGCGCGCCCCACCACCTGTGGCCGGCCAGCGGCGCACGGCGTTTCGGCCGTGCCCGCGCGAATTTTTGGGAACAGCGTGCTCCCGGACATCGTCCGATGGCAGGGCTATCGCTACCGCGATTTTTTGCCGTCCCGTTATCTCTTCCCCCGAGGATACTGCCGGTAATTCCGAACGATGGGTGGAGGTCTCCCTCACCCCGCGAGGAGCGACCTCGACCAGGGTGGTGGGCCCACCAAAATAACTCCACATCGCCCCGGAACCCCCGTATCGCACGATAGGGGCGCCGTTATTAAACGGACCTTGAGATCGGGAATGCGGCGTTGGGGATGGTGATAACCCCGAGGCGTCGAAAACTCGCCCAAAGCCACGCAGGACCATCCATGACGTGGCGACGACTCCCCAAACATTCTCATGCACCTCGCCCGCATGCAAGGCAAGGCACATTAATGAAGCCCATAATAAAGGCACGTTGATAATACTCAGTGGTAGGCGACACCGGGCCCGCGCACTCCCGCGCGACACTTGCCGAAATCTCCCTCAAACGGGCGCAAAGATTGAATTTTCCCCAAATTGCCATACGATCTCCAAAAATAACAGCAAAGCTGGTCGATGGTCGAATCTCGACCGCGGCAAGGTGGCCTTACAATTGTACACAAATTTCCCAAAATAACAGAAAAAAATTAGATAACGTAATAACGGTTCACTCGCGTCTCTCGCCTCTCGCGCTTTTCGTAACGTAACCACGCGCTCTCTATCACGTCCACCACCACCACCCCCGGCGTCTCGCCTACTCACGGCTAAGCCGTAATTTCCTCGCAAAGTTGGGACTGCGCGTCGTCCCCGGGTCGACGATTTCGGGTAAACGAAACTAAGCTAAGCACAAAACACAAATGCAAAATACCTGGCTACCGATGTAATCGAAAAGACCGCGAATGAAATTCAGGAGACCCGGGAGTGGCCATCTTCATTAAAACCAATATAACATGCTCTGAAATCAACTTCGATACCAAAACCATAGAAGCGCATGGGATCAGATTAGGAAACAATCATATAATAGCAACTGTTTATGCCAGACCACAAACCAAAATCAGTACCACAGATCTGAACATTATTTTTAACTTAGCAAACTCTGTAATCGCTGTAGGGGACTACAATTCAAAACATACGAACTGGCACTGCCCAAACAATAACATGAATGGCAGAACTATATACCAATACACTAGTCACTCGAACATTGCATTAGCTGAAACAGTAGCTTTACTTTATATCCCTACAATCTAGCACTCCCGAGTGTCGTTGACTTTGCTCTTATCAAAAACATGCCAAATCCCATAATCGAAACCCTAAATGAGCTTTACTCAGATCATACACCACTCCTGGTACAACTAAAACAAACAACATTTCAAACTACAATTAAGCATACACTCAACTACAAAGACGCAGACTAGGAAAAATTTTCTCTATTCTTAAATAATAACATTAGCCTCATACAAAACATCCAATCCCAAGTAGAAATAGACAAATGCGTCCTCGATCTAACTACCTAAATAACAGAAGCAATAGAGTACTCGATACCTCTCAACAAGCTAAAAGGCAAAGTCACAACCATCAATGAAGAAATTATCAAACTAATAAGGCGACGCAACAAGTATAGAAGAAAATTGCAGACTACCAGAAATGTGCATTTTAAATTCATTAGAAATCTCCTCTCACGGACAATTAAATACAAAATCGAAGAATACTCTAACAACGCATGGGAAACCAAGCTAAAACGCTAAATATCGAAGATAATTCAATTTGGAAAATGGCAAAAAGCTTCACAAAACTAGCAGAAAATTCTATACCCACTCTTCATGGTCCTCGGGACTAGTTACAAGCAATAAGCAAAAAACCGATGTGCTGGCTGAAAATTTCGAAAAAGTTCATCACTCAACGGAAGACATGAGCAACCGCTCCCATTCTGCAATGGTACACCAGTACTATAAACAGATAATCAATAGAGACACCGACATTAACGAGATTCGATACACAACCCCAACCGAAATCATGAAAGCAATAAAACATACCAAACCCTTAAAAGCACCAGGTCCTGACGCTATATAAAACATCATTCTAAAACACCTCCCCAGGAAAGCTATTGTCCAACTCACAAATATATTTAATGGTAGCCTTAAACTTAGTCATTTTCCTACTCCATGGAAATATGCAAATCTACTACCGTTCCCGAAACCGGGTAAAGACAAACTCTTTCCCCAAAACTATCGACCTATCAGTCTTCTACCAACCATCAGTAAAATATTTGAAAAAATCATTCTAAACAGGCTTAAAACACATGAATATTTACACAAATAACTAATGCCAGAACAATTCGAATTTAGAGAACGCCATAACACAGTTCAACAGTTAGCCAGACTCACTAACCATATAAGCTTCAATTTTAACATAGACGAATCCACAGCCCTAGTACTGCTGGATATAGAGAAGACATTTGACACAGTATGGCAAAAAGGATTAATTTATAATCTTGATAAGCTCAACATACCACATTACTTAATTAAATTGATATCTAAATACTTAACCAATAGAACCTTCTCAGTCGTAATAAACGGAGAATACTTAAACAAGCAGACAATAGTAGCTGGTGTCCCACAAGACTCAATCCTTGGCCCAGCGCTCTTCTTTTACTGTATTAACGATATCCCCAAAACGGCAAAAACTGAACTTGTACTATTCGCTGATGATACGGCGGTTTATGTTAGCTCCTCGAATAAAACATCAGCTGTGGCTCAGGTCCAGAAACATGTCAATCTAATTTCAAAACATTTTAACAAATGGAAAATTAAATTCAACGAAAACAAAACTGAGTATGTAATATTACTAGGAAAAAGAACAAAACGGATTATAATCCGCCCCTACTAATGAATAAGACGAATATTAAACCTAAAAGATTTGCCAAATACTTAGGAGTTATGTTAGACGATAAATTAACATTCACAAAATATATTGATACCGCTAAGAAAAAAGCCTAAATCACTAAAAGCATGCTACAATATTTAATAGGATACAAAAGCAAAATGAGTGGCAAAAATAAACTCCTACTCTATAACGCTATAATCAAACCAGTCTTACTCTACGCCGCACCCATCTGGGGAAATACCTTCAAAACTAATATTAATAAAATTCAAGTCTTTCAAAACAAAATACTACGAACAATTATCAAAGCGCAATGGCATGTAACCAACGAGAAAATTCATGAAGTCACGAAATCAAAATTAATCATAGAAGAAATTTACAATAAATCACGCACCTTCTACCAACAAATGAATCTGCCAATCCTTAGCAACATTGGCACATTGACACCAAAGAATGCGCCATTTAGAATAAAATTTAAATTACCCCATCACATTATAATGTAATGAAAAGAATACCGAACTTACAATGCAATATGTGATAATTAACAATTGAGGTACACTTACAATCGAAAACGCACCATTTAAATATAAACACTACTCAATACAGCATTACTATATGCGATAAAATTATATTGCAATATTAAGAATGAGATACAACTGTGATATAAATATTAATTTTTAGTATTTCCTTTAGATAAGATATATAAGATATTAGATATTAAGTTAGATTTAAGATGAAACCGTGTAAAAATAACAGGTATGTTTTTCGACTTTTAACCTGGACCAAATAGCAAGCAAAGTAAATTAACTAAATCAATAATAAAAATACTGAATATGTACAAACAAGCTAGTTAAGTTCCAAACGGAATAGGGATATCTATAAATTGATCAAATTATGTATGCAAACCAATGCCAACTGTAAAATACAAAACAAAAGAGAATTTTGAACTTGAAAGGAAGTCACACTCTGTCACTCGCTGCAAAGTAAGTAACAGCACTCCCAAACCCCACCTCTACCTTGCGCTGCAAAGACCATAAGCCATAATTATTCTTGCTTATGCTGTAAAGCAAAATACGCTCTTATAAATTGAACTAGTCCATAATTTTTTATATTACTCACCTACGAGTTCACTTGAAATTTCTTATTAAATCAATCAGTATTTTTTCACATACTTCCCTCATAGTCTTTTTATTCCAATATACCCAATAACAACTTACGTATACACGACCCGGTGTAAAACACATACACACTAACCACGCCCCGAAAGGTGCTCTCTACCGCATCAAAATCATCGTATATGCCGAAAGGCATTACTTTATTTACTTTTATATTATTATTTATTACTTTATTACTTCATCCATCTTCGTGAATCAACGACGAGGAAGAGCCATGTTTGTAATAAAATCTTGGTCTTATTTTGCTAATTCTTGGACGCCGTGTCTGGCAAACACATATAACGTATAGCAAAGATATAAGAAAAAAGTAACGACAGGTTTTGGTACTCTTTTTCAGTCGCCCGTCCCTCATTACATCAATGCAGGAGACCGTATACTTTATTTATTTTTGTCAAAGACGAATTTTATTCTGAAATTAGAATGGCTATTGAAATGATCAGTACTTCCCCTTTTTTCGGTGTAGAATTCATTCCTGTAAGTATTACACAAAAAAAAGAAATATAGACTATACCCCGACCGGGCACATTTTTCATCATCATATTTTCGCGTGTTTTTAAAATTTGATTAATGTGGCGCAACTGGGGAATCCATATTGGGGCTCCATTAACCCATTAGCGCCTAAGCGCCGATGATTTTTTCGCGATCTTCGAGCATCATTCTCATAAGGATCAACGCAGAATGTCATTATGAGAACCACGTTTCTTTATGGAATCAGGTGCGCTCTTTCGAATAGCGTGGTCAGAATTTCATTTGCTCGCAGCACAAAGAAAATATGGCGTATTTTAAGTGGAAAAGTACCCAAAAATTGAAATTTTTTATTTTTCATATTTTTTTTCGGATGGTTTTAGCGTGAAAATCGAGTTGTAACCATGCACGTTGGTGCACGTTAGAGTTGAACTATAAAAATAAAAAAATTCCCCAAACTTACATACTCTGAAACCTTTTCAAAATGGCCAATTTCGCAGAAAATTGTGTAAAGTATGAGATTTTCTCTAATCTTTCAGAGTATGTAAGTTCGGGAAATTTTCCAGACAGACTCCAGCCTATGTGCATTTTTTGGGGTGAAATGCCCTTTTCGTTACGACAAGTTATAGCGCCTTTCCTGGATATTTGAAATTTCGAGTTGAGCGTCGGAACCCGATTTGCGCGGACAATTCTAATCCGATCGAGTATGAACTAGGCTAATTCGAAAAACAGTAAAATTTGCAAGATAGTGTTTCATTGGTTTTTTCAAATTGATTGATTTGCACCGGAGATCGACGACAATCAGTCTTTCATGTCAATTGGTTCGCATTATTGCATTGCAATATATTATCATTAAAGTAACGATTATTATATTTAAAAAAATGGTGCAATCCCTGCTAAAAATGTCCGATTGAATTTCATCAACCATCATAGGAATAATACATAATTCTCATGATATCCTTTCGGACCTATCTCGCTCTTCCTTGGGGGTGCATAAATATTGGTTCGTTTCGAATATAAATCGATGCTCCGTGTTATAAATGTGAAGTTCGTCATTGCTACTTTATGAATTTGAATAGATTTCTATGCGATCCGTTGAATTCTATCAGACGTATACCGTAGCCACTGTTTAGTTTTATATGATTTCTTTGTCATTCAGGTACTAATTGAATTCTTTCGTCTTCGTCTCATTGTAGGGCATGATTCTATCGGTTTCGTATCATTACATTTTTTTTCCTTTAATATATTAATAATATCCATATAAAACTAAGCCACGGTTTAGTTTTATATGATTTCTTTGTCATTCAGGTACCAATGGAATTCTTTCGTCTTCGTCTCATTGTAGGGCATGATTCTATCGTTTTCGGATTATTACATTTTTTTTTCTTTTTCCGAATAATAAAGATACGATTATGCTGCTGAAATTTCCTATGCACTTTGGATGAATCGAATTGAATCTTATCCCGAACTTAAAACTGAAAACTCGTCAAATATTCTATGCGAAAAGTGAAGTATTATAAAAAAAAATGTGATAAGGACGATGTTTATTCATATGATTCGTTTTCCATGCGTCATGAGAATACTATTCTTTCGTTTGTATCTCATTCGCACACCTTGCTTTTATAAAATCTACACTATAAGCGATGCGGAAATGAATTCGAAGAATACATATACAGCTGCAATCGTGAGAAAAAATTTCGTGAAAAAAATTAATTTATTAAAAAAAAAAGAAAAAAACGGACCCACAATGGGACTAGCGTTGAAATTCGTATAATGTATCATATTATTTTAGGGAATTTTTTGAAAAAAAATAAAAAATGGCAATCATCTTTTAAAAAAATAGTTTCCACTTTACACGCTCACAAAATATTGATAACGATGATTTGAAATTTGTTTCCTTTTTTTTGTGAAAGTGTGAACAAGTATGAACAAAATCGATTCACAGACATTTTTCGATATATCAATTAATTTACGAGATATCGGCGTTAGAACGTTTCCAAACTTTCTGAAATCCAAATTTTTTGAAAAATTGTAACTCCAGAAATTCATGCTATAAAAATCTAAAAATTACAGAGGATGCTCCTTGAATAGGATACTATTTTATAAAAATAAAAAAATCAGAAATGGTCTGATTATTACAAATTATAGATATTACAAATAAAACAAATAATGGACTTACAGTTTGATAACGATGAAGACGGCAGAACGAAATCGGTCAGTCGAAAGGGTGTAAATCTTCGTTGACCTCGCAGTTCCTCGAAATAACTTCGATAATTCTTAATTCTTTTTTGACTTAATACTTTTCAGTTTCAACTTTAAACTTTGAATAATTTCTCTATTAATTTCAATTTTTCTATTACTTTAATATTTTCTTATTTCTTTGAATTTATTTATTTTCGGTCTCTTCTTTATTACTTGGACTCGGTACTTTTCTTTTGACTCTGATTCTTCCGCACTGTGACTTCTCTTACTCTCTGCTGGCTCTTCTGCCCTGATTTTCCTTCTGCGCGTCTTTTTATCATTTCGGTTTATAGGCGTTCCGAAATTTTAAGTCGTAGAAAGGTTCAACCAATGATGGTCCATTTTCATCTTGATTTTCCTTTTTCTTAAACTAAAGGGCCTGATGCTTCGGGAGCGCACACTCCCCTCCACAAAGGTTATCCTATCTTTGTCGCGTAGGTGGCTTTCGCCCCTCCCTGACGGACAAAGATGTTGCTTTGGGAAGGCCCATTTTCCCTCCACAACTTACGTCTTATGGGTATTATCGAATACAATATTTTATTTATAATGTTATTCAATGTTTGTTAAATCGCATATTGTTATTTTAAACATATTAGCATTTTCTTTGTGATTTACATCATATGTCTCTTAATGACAAACTTATTTAATAGCGTTACATATCTTTTCTTTTCGTGTCGTCCGTTTCAATTGTTATAATTATTCCAAATGAATTATCTATTATTTTCATTATTATTTTGTTTCCTCATTACTATTTATCAATTATTAATTCATTTATTTTAACATTGAGATTTCATTTGTCTGTTTAAGTTGTTTACTGTTAAAAGAAAAATATTTCGATGTTGAGAATATTTGAACAGTGTTTCGTTTGAAGAGCAGCTGCATAAAGTTTGATGATCGTGAAAATATTTGAGATTTGGTTTTCTTGGAATTTTGGTACTTAAAAAATGTTCATGTTCCCTATCTACCCATGGCGTCTACGAGTCGCCAGATAAGTGGTCCTCGAAAGGTTGCGGCATCTCATATTACTCCCTTTCGTCGGAATGCATTTTCTAATCTTCATGCGTTTCCGCTTTCGGTCCGTTGATATTTTTTTGAACACGTGTGTTTTTTTTTGAGAAAAACAGACTCGTGGGAAGTTTACATATAGAAAATGTTTATAAGAGTCTAGACGTTTTGTGTGCTCTTGTAACGATATCTAAAGAATTTCTCGAAGAGAGAAAAAAAAAGAAATACGGAGTTTCGACGGACGTCACAGTATAGTTGTATATAAAAATTCTTTTTCTTTTATCCTGGCTTTTGTATGGTGTGTGTGTGACTCGCTTGCACATATTATATGTCGATGTCGTCGCATAGATTACAAAATTAATAGACATGGAGTTTTCTTTTATAAAGTAACACACCTCATCAATCAAGCCTTTTCTTTTGTGAGTTTTTTTTTCAAAGGGTGCTTGCACAACAATCATATACAAGCACTCGTTTTTGTCTGATTTTGAAAAAGAAATTTTAACGGTGTGTGTTATGACGATTAAATATTGTTTGCCCTTCTTTATATATATCTCGTAAGCCAAAGAGAAGCGCTTACGCACTCGCTCGCGCACATCCAATTTTTGTTTTTGGATCGGACGTCTCTAATATATCTAAAATTGTCGCAATCGCATTTTTTTCTCCTCTCCTTTTTTGTCCATTAAACTGTACGGACAATACGTTAAATTGTAATACAAGTTTTATTTTTTTTCTCTTTAATCTTTTTATTTGGATGATTAATATCTAATCGTATTCAATATAGGTATTACACTAGAGAATACGAGAAGCAAGTAAAAAAAACGTCATCATATTATTACACAAGCGTTTTTTTGTAAAGATTTTTCGGATCATCTGTGTTTTTTATACGTCAAAAAACTTGTTGAAAAAAAAACAAAAATGTTAAACAAGAGCAAAGCGTTTGAGGGTTGCGACATTATCGCATGAAATAAAAAAGGATAAGGAGAATTTATAAGAGTGCAATAATGGTTTTTCATTTTTTTTCTTTCTTTTCAGCGTAATGAATTTGTCATACTTTTCAATAATAAACCTGCAGCAATTCGGATGGGCTCATAGCTCTTTCAATCGCCTGCACTAATGTACACTCGATGTACAGTCAATGTGCTAAAGTGTAGGGCTAGTGTATCAATGTGCTAATGTGTAAAGGGCTGGTGTATCAGTGTAGTATAGCACAATGGATGTGGATTAATCGCAACACTTAGCACCCGTGAATTAATACTCGCGGCTTGACTACACTGTACAAGTACAGCTTGTCTCCGCTCCTTACACTCTTTAGTGCAGAAGTGTACACTCGGTTTACACTGGTGTGGCCAGTTGAAATAGATTTTTCTGGAGCGTACGAGCGGCCCGAGTCTGCTCCATTTTTCAAAGAACCATAACTTCGTGAATAATGAATAAAAAATTACAATAATACTGTTAGCTGAATTATTGAGTCTTTTTCCGTATATATCCAATCAAGAAATCAATAGCAGCGCAAAACATTAAAAAGCGTTATTTTTCCAATTACAATTTAGTTGACTAAATATAATCAAGAGTGAATATACAAAGTCAGCCCGGAATTTTGGGCACTTTTTGACTCTTGTACATGATGGCGACGAGATATTTATATATGGCCAATTCCACCATACTTCACCTAGGCATCCGGCATCGAAAATTTGATCTGCTTGCAGTTCTTACATGTGGTTGTACGTACTGAAAAATGATTGTTCGTAAAACAAGAACCTTCAAACGACTGTTTGAGGAATCAATTATTGAATATTTTTTAAATTAAAAACATGACTTTTTCCCATTTTTTCGCCTATGCAACGCCACGAAAAAAAAATTTTAAAATCCTTGTCCATGTAAAAAGCTCCAAATTTCCCGAAAAAAGTTATCTTTTACGTAGGGGTGCGTTTTACCCTTCAAAAACGTGTTCAAAGATGAAAAACAGGACTTTTTCATCTTTTTTATCATACTGTATTTTTTATCACGTAAGTACATAGCAAATTTCCAATAAAATAATACGAGTAATCAATAATACAGTCTGAACTACAATGAGACGTATCGCATTCAGAATGATTAATTTTCATTGAAATAACATACTGTATCCTTTATTACGTAGTACATACATCCGCAATGAAATACGACTAGTAATCAATAATACAGCCTGAATTGCAATGAGACGTATCGCATTCAAAATGATTCATTTTCATTGACATATACTGTATTCTTTATTACGTAGTACATACATTCGCAATGAAATACTACTTGTAATTAATAATACAGGGTCAACTGCAATCAGACGTATTGTATTCAGAATTAATCATTTTCATTGACATATACTGTATTCTTTATTACGTAGTACTTAGATACTTTCGCAATGAAATACTCGTAGTAATTAATAATACAGCCTGAACTGCAATATGAGACGTATCGCATTCAGAATGATTCATTTTCATTGACATATCATACAGTATTCTTTATTACGTAGTACATACATTCGCAATGAAATACCACTGGTAAGTAATGATACAGCCTGAACTGCAATGAAACGTATCGCATTCAGAATGATTCATTTTTATTGACATATCATACTGTATCAAGAGACTCGGCAGAGTCTCGGGACAAGTACGTGTCCCGAGGCTCGCCGAGTATCTTTTCCCGAACAAACTACTTTCACGCGCATTGCCGACCTTTTCCCATTAATTTTAGATCGATCTAAAGAATGAAATTAACTTTTGATCACAGTTTCATTAGGTAATGTGATAACGATCTGTCGATTGGTGTCGATAAAATTGCGCCCAGACGTCGGATTTTCGTGTTTCATTAATATCATGATTCCAATGCGTGCCTTAGTTTTGACGCTGTAGCGTCTGCTTGAGATATCACGCATGCCGGATTTTCATGAGCGCGACTAGTTTTCGGTCACGCAGGGCGAGTTTCCACCGCGTTTACATGCTGTATAATGGAATGAACGAGAGTATCTTCATATCATATCTCGAGTATCTCGACGTATCTTTTTTCCGCCAACTGAGTTTACGCTACGCGTTTTCTAACCTCTTCGAACAAAGTTATAAAATGTGGATTAGAAAAAAACGTCAGCTCTTATGAATTTCAAACAGTGAAAAGTCCTTTCCAGTAAGATGAAAATATTTTCGTAAATAAAATCTGATGAAATAACCATCGACGTGAGATTTGGATGAAACAAAAATAAATGCATACAAAGATGGCCAACTTCACATAGATCGCTAATGGTGCATTAAAAAACAGTGTGGTTTCAATTTACCGGTATCATACATAACCTCATCTGTTAATTTAACGTAGAAAAAAAATAAATAGAAACGAATACATAAAAAAAAAAAATTCACAGTAACAAGATCGACAAAGGTAAGAAGAACAATTAACTTAACAACAACTTGACTCAATCGTAAAGTTATTAGTCAAACGATTTCTCTCTATCAATATTGATTTAAAATCAGTTCATTTAAGAAATTCGATATACTTTGTTGGTAAAACTAAATCTTTACCAAAACGAATGATATCCCAGAAAAAATCGTCTACGACGAAAAAAAAATTGGACAAGTACTTTGTCGTGTGGTTGCTCTATTCTTTTATCACCCGCAAAACTGGACGCGACAACAAAAAAACTTTGATATTCTTTTATCACCCTCAAAACTGGACGCGACAACAAAAAACCTTTGATATCATTATATTGGCCAAGTTATAAACGTTCATCATGTAGTCACAAAAACCACACCACATGAGTAAAGCTGTTCGTAAAACGTGCAAAACCACTCCATGAAAAAAAGTACTTGGCGCATTTTTAATTTTAATACTCATACTTTGTAGAAGATGTAAATCTTTTTCAGAATACCGTGTTACGTCCTCGGGAGTTGGTTGAGGTTAGTCGGCGGGGGAAATACGAAGGGGAGAACGTAACACGGTATGTAACGACTTCTCTTTCGGGTCAAGACAGTTAACGGGCATCAAGCGATAGCATACGAAGCGCCAAGTGGCAAATCCACGAACTAAAAAACTTTCTTGACGGATTTCTCGCACAATATGCTTTTATTGAATGAATAACAATAAAAAGTTAATTTTCTTCCCCGAGAAGAATGGTGCTCTGGTTGTTTTTTTTGTGGCAATTTTTTCGTTAATTAGTATTCAATCATAGAAAAACCGAGGCGACTTTCGTCCTCCATGACAGTATTGTCGATCCCAGAAGTATTCTTTTTATTATGAATTCTACGCACATTTCCCACGTCTTTTCAGACCAGAGCACCGTGCATACCACATCACTCCATGTTTTAAGACACTTCGCGATCTATTTTATTGCGAAATAAAAGAAAAATCCGTCAAGAAAACTCCGAGGCGTCAAACGTACGGCAGCGGCCATTTTTCTACTCTCAACCTGTCATTTTTAGTTGGAGCATTTTTCGTCAGGTTCGCTAGTGGTAAATCAGTGAGCTCCCCAGTAACGTGTTATGCGATCACCAGAACCCCGAGTCTCAAATCCATGCAAAGTGACATTCGCAGTATTATATGTAGTGGATTGTGTTTTTCTACTGCGGATGATGTATTATTACTGCAAATTGCAATAGAATGCATGTGGATTTAATATATATCTGTATTTTGCAATGAGTCTGTATTCGAAATAAAGTGATAAATAAAAGATTTTGAGATGACACGCATTAGATAGAAGAATTTTGTTTATACATTTGAAATCTTTTGTTTCGAGTTTTTTTCTGCTCGCGCGAGACTCTTCTAATAAACAGTGCAGCCAGATCGCGCGGAATTCTTACCCTCTCTCTAGTCCTTTCCGCGCCTACCATACAACCAGAGAAGCGCGTGTCCGTGAGCAAGCGACGCTCGGACGCCGTCGGAAAGAGCCGAGCGCGGTCGAGAAACTTCGACCGCGCCTTCGGCAGCTACACTCATACATGGGGACGCTGAGCACGTTCATGTAGCGCGAAAGAGGACTAGAGAGAGGGTAGCCTTTCCGCGCGATCTGGCTGCTGGCTTCTGGCTGCGCGGTTAGCACGGCTCGCGCGTGACGTCACCCGACGGCCAGAGCGAGACTCTTTTAATAAATTGTTCCCTCTTCACTTACACCCGTCCTAATGCATTATAATCCCTATAAATAAGCGGAAATATATTTACATTACTAATATTATATTAATTCTCATACTTTTATCGAGGGATAAGCAACAAAACAGCTATCGAATACAAGCCAATTATCTATCCGGCCGCGATGAACAAGTACGAAAATGTGCACCTATCCCTCAAGCGATTAGATGGTCCAGTCGGTAGCGTGCCTGACTACGGTCCGAAGGCGCGCGGGATCGATTCCCGCTCCAAGTATTTTTTTTTATCTTCTTTTTTTGGGCGAATTGTTCATTCGTGACACACGCTCATTGAAAGAACAACAATTTTGTAATCGTATGATAATACATCTAAAATTTAGATGTATTATTATATTATACTTCGCGTACGATTGATACGATAATAATACATCTAAAGTTTCGATGTATTATA
This sequence comes from Heteropelma amictum, assembly GCA_959613375.1. NCBI lineage: Eukaryota > Metazoa > Arthropoda > Insecta > Hymenoptera > Ichneumonidae > Heteropelma > Heteropelma amictum. Next base: position 1,851,511 of record OY390725.1, read on the forward strand.
TTATACTTCATCATATTTCCATACTTTCTCTATTTATACAAATTTTTATCAAGCAATAAAACATTATCCCCGAAAACAAGCCAATCATCATCCATCCGGCCGCGAATCACAAGTGCCAAAAGATGCACTACTTCCACAATCGATGGGGTAGTTCCGTGGTAGCGCGTCGGGCTCCAGACCACAGGGGCGTGGGATCGATTCCCGCGCTCAGTATTTTTTTTTTTTTTTTTATGGGGCGAGTTATTAATTCGTAAAATACGCTGAAATAAATTGCAAAATAATATATATATCACATTCGTCAAGTGGCGAAGTAGGCAAAACACCGAAAAATCAAAGCGTCAGTGCTGAATGTCGAAGTATTTTAACCTTTTCCGATGTCAAAGTTTTAACGCTTGAAGAATTGTTTCGTTGTTGTTTTTTTTTACTTACATGACTACATTCAGTGGTTTCGTACAGAAAAGGAGTGATATCCACATTTGAAACTTTAAAAAGGAAAAAATATACACTAACTAATAAAAATAGAAGTTTTCATCGAAAAGTATTTTTTTCAAATGGTGTGAAAAAAAAATTAACATTATCAAAAAAAAAAATCAAGCTTGGCATGCATGGTTAAGATAAAGAGGTGCATGCACGTCAAGTTTGATTTTTTTTTTTGATAATGTTAATTTTTTTTTTCACACCATTTGAAAAAAATACTTTTCGATGAAAACTTCTATTTTTATTAGTTAGTGTATATTTTTTCCTTTTTAAAGTTTCAAATGTGGATATCACTCCTTTTCTGTACGAAACCACTGAATGTAATCATGTAAGTAAAAAAAAACAACAACAAAACAATTCTTCAAGCGTTAAAACTTTGACATCGGAAAAGGTTAAAATACTTCGACATTCAGCACTGACGCTTTGATTTTTCAGTGTTTTGCCTACTTCGCCACTTGACGAATGTGATATATATATTATTTTGCAATTTATTTCAGCGTATTTTACGAATTAATAACTCGCCCCATAAAAAAAAAAAAAAATACTGAGCGCGGGAATCGATCCCACGCCCCTGTGGTCTGGAGCCCGACGCGCTACCACGGAACTACCCCATCGATTGTGGAAGTAGTGCATCTTTTGGCACTTGTGATTCGCGGCCGGATGGATGATGATTGGCTTGTTTTCGGGGATAATGTTTTATTGCTTGATAAAAATTTGTATAAATAGAGAAAGTATGGAAATATGATGAAGTATAATATAATACATCTAAACTTTAGATGTATTATTATCGTATCAATCGTACGCGAAGTATAATATAATAATACATCTAAATTTTAGATGTATTATCATACGATTACAAAATTGTTGTTCTTTCAATGAGCGTGTGTCACGAATGAACAATTCGCCCAAAAAAAGAAGATAAAAAAAATACTTGGAGCGGGAATCGATCCCGCGCGCCTTCGGACCGTAGTCAGGCACGCTACCGACTGGACCATCTAATCGCTTGAGGGATAGGTGCACATTTTCGTACTTGTTCATCGCGGCCGGATAGATAATTGGCTTGTATTCGGTAGCTGTTTTGTTGCTTATCCCTCGATAAAAGTATGAGAATTAATATAATATTAGTAATGTAAATATATTTCCGCTTATTTATAGGGATTATAATGCATTAGGACGGGTGTAAGTGAAGAGGGAACAATTTATTAAAAGAGTCTCGCTCTGGCCGTCGGGTGACGTCACGCGCAAGCCGTGCTAAGCGCGCAGCCAGATCGCGCGGAAAGGCTACCCTCTCTCTAGTCCTCTTCCGCGCTACATGAACGTGCTCAGCGTCCCCATGTATGAGTGTAGCTGCCGAAGGCGCGGTCGAAGTTTCTCGACCGCGCTCGGCTCTTTCCGACGGCGTCCGAGCGTCGCTTGCTCATGGACACGCGCTTCTCTGGTTGTATGGTAGGCGCGGAAAGGACTAGAGAGAGGGTAAGAATTCCGCGCGATCTGGCTGCACTGCTAATAAATTGTTCACGCTTCACTCACACCCAGCCTAATGCCAGATGAATTATAATCTCTATAAGTAAGCGGAAATATATTTATATTTGTATTATTATATTAATTCTCATACTTTCATCAAACGATAATGGATGATTGGCTTGTTTTCGGGGATAACGCTTTATCCTTTGATGAACGTATGAGAATTAATATAATAATACAAATATAAATATATTTCCGCCTACTTATAGGGATTATAATTCATTTGGCATTAGGACGGGTGTAAGTGAAGCGTGAACAATGTATTAGAAGACTCGCGCGGGCCGTCGGGTGACATCACGCGCGAGTCGTGTTCTCAGGGTCCTTCTTCGCAGCACGGCACTGAATGTATGTACCTAATTTGATTAACAATATTGCCGCTGAAGGCGCTGGTTACTAGTGGTACGGAGGTGCGCTCTGCTACCGCGAGAGGCGGTACCCTCGATTCCGGGTGGAACAGCTGAGCTTGATGCCCGTTAAGTCCTTTACCCAGGGACGGAAGTCTCGTCAACGATACGGGAATGTGGGATGACCTTGGAGCCGTCTAGTCGATGGTCGCAAGATGTTGAGGAATTGCACACATGTTATGAAGAAGATGTTACTCACGCTGGTTAGATTTATTGATCAAGCAAATCCGGAGGTTCCTTTTCCCCTTACAATGGTGTTGGTTGTACAATTTTTGCAGATGGAGTTGCACAATCGGCAGGGTGACTCTCAACGGTTTGTCGCCGTGATACAATAGATAGTCAAGCAGCTGGTTACAATATCGGTCCAGCGCTGGTTACAAATTCACACACTATATTTCGCACTCGGTTATAATGTTCGTTCGCAAATATAAGCACACTTGATTATACGCAAGCTGTTGATTATAAAGTTAATTAAGCGTTGACACGCGAAATGGTTCTTCTCGGTTATAATTTAGAAATAGCTTCCGATGTTATAATAGTAGTGTTACGTCCCAGCTCTCACGCTCGAACTCTTTTTTTTAGCCCCCATTAAAAAAACACGCAATACCCACAGTAGGTAATTGCAGGGCACGCGTCTATTGGTATCTTCTTTCGGCGAAGCATATGTAGTCACTAAGTGCACCCAAATTTACGACAAGTCGTAAAATACCCCTCGTTTAAAAACTCACGGCACGTGTAACGTCCTACTTTTCATTATTAGACTCTTCTTAATAGAAAAACCACTGCATACAAATTCTTTTATTAATTTGGTAACAAACCTCCTCTGAGATTGACAGTCGACACTTCCTCGAAAAGTCGTAAAAGTTAAAATAGGGCACGGGAAAAACTCTTCAAGTGTTTTCCCACAGCAAACATCTTTTCCTCCTTTTCTAATTATCTTTCGATACATGCACGCAGTACGACATAAACTTTATAACGTACTGCCTTTTATTTTTGAACTACGATAACCTCTACCCAAAGTAACGAATGCTCGAACTTAAAAAGCAAACACCCGGAAGCCAAAAATGGGTTAACGACTGCTAGACGCAATGCGTGCGTCTATGCACCACTGTTATAAAAAACTCTGTAAACGAAACCTCTATGTACAAACTTTAAATAACAACTTTGTAACATTTAAAAATAGGGAGACCTCCTCCCATACCAAATCTGACCTACATCTTATAGCGTATGGATACGTTTTTGTTAATCCGTGGGAGACGCGAATCATCTCCCACTACCTCGATCAAAACTTACTATATAAACTCTGTTCAATTCTATTTTACATGCTTCACTTCGATAAAAAGTTTACTCTGTTCACGTCGTCGTAACGTCCGTAAAAATCCAGACAAATTTACTTTGAAATTATCCGGACTTCGACCGAATTATTAAAACTCGATTGACGAGACCGAAGTCTCTCAATCCGCGATAATCCGAACTATTATCGACAAACAATACATTGTACCGAACTTGTAAAAACAATAGTGATAAAAATATTAAATAAAACTCTGTTAATTTGTTAAATCGGCTAATATTTTATTCGGGAAATTACTCAAAGATTTCTCCGATCTGAAAACCTCCAAAACATCTCCGAAGAGTATCGGGTATAAAAACCCACATTGATAATAAATTTGTATTTCGCGAGTTGCGGACCAACCAACAGACTCTCCGGCGAAAGATATTCAAATCTTCGCGCTCCAAATCCGGTGGTCACAAAACTCGTTCTCGATCCCTCTCTCGGGACGTAACAAATTATATATCAATAAAACTGGTGGCAGCGGAAACTAACGAATTCGCACCAGCAATAAAACTGGTGTCAGCGGAAAGCAGCGGAAAGCAACCAATTAAATCATACTATCAATAAAACTGGTGGCAACAGAAAACAACAAATAAACCATATCACCAATAAAACTGGTGACAGCCGAATACAATTTAAATCGCACCATCAATAAATTTGATAACAGCGAAAAACAATCAAAAATTACACAAAATTAACAAATTTCGTGTTACAATTCTTGACAGAGTATCACTAACAAGTAAACCGGTACACAAACGTGAACTTTTTAAATCGTGAAAAAGAAAAAGACAATCTTTGTTCGCGCCATAAATCATTGAACACTTGAAAGCGAAGTCATCCTTCGTTATCGTGAAAACGGCAGCAAGTGTGACCAGACGGCACGCGTACAACCATCACCGAATCTTCAAGGGCCAGGTCAATTTCCAGTAGCTACTCGACACCTTTTTCGACCGCCTGCACAAGCATCATAAATCGTCATCTACTACATCTACAAGAACCTTTCTTCTTCTCGACATCTACAAGATCTTCAACGAGTAAGTCAAAACATTTACAATGCCTAACGACACCGAAATCCCTATGGAAACTTCGACGGCGTACAACCCTTCGCAACCACATCAACAACAAGGGCCAGCGCAGCCTTTGTCACAGAACACTTTCTCTTCATCATTTCAAGTCCCATCAGCATCGCAACATCCAGTAGATAATAATACGACACTGTTGTACAATAGTTATAGAGATTTCACAAAATATTTACCGGAGTTTGATGGAACAAGTAAAACAATTTCACTTACAAGTTATTTGGAATATTGCGATACAGCAAAAGAATTCATTGCCGCGACTGGGGAAAAGACAATTGTAGCGTTCTTGAAAAGCAGATGTAAAGGGGCAGCTCTCGAAGCATTAGAAGGTTCTCCAATTCCGACAATAGACGAATTAGTGGGAACATTAAAGGAGAAATTCATTATTAAAAAACCAATTTTAATGTGGTTTTGGGAAATTTCGAAATTTCAGCAAAAAAATAAAGAATCAGTTACGGAATTTCATAAGAGAATAATCAGATATTTAACGGAACTTAGGCAAGCAGTTGACAGTTCAGCGCTTAAAAGCCGAACTGGAGCAATAGAACTGGCAGAAGAACTAGCAGCTGACCAGTTTAGAAAAGGTATCAAGCCAATATATCGTGCTCACATCACATTCGAACATCACCCTGATATTGCAAAAATCTTTACACAAGCACGCGAAATTGAACGGTCTATGGGTTACACGGAAACAGATGACGAAACGCCGAAAACTTGCTTACCCATAACCCGATCAAATAATTTTCACAATAACCCAAAAATTAATTCAAGTAAATTTTGTACACATTGCAAGAAAACAAATCACACAATAAATGAATGCTTTGCACTCATGAAATTAAACAACGAAAAGAACACGAACGAGAACCAAAGCGATCAAATTTGCAATTATTGTAAAAAGAAAGGTCATGTAATTAAAGATTGCCGAAAAAGAATGTTCAATAACAACAAGAAAACTGAGCAGATAAAGGCAGGTACAGCCCAGGGAAACGAGAAATCGACCCCTCGACAGGGCGCTGCGACGGGGCAACACTCGCAAGAGCGCCAGGAATAGATAAAATCGTTCCACAAAAAATCCTTCGAGCAAAATGCAATCTTAACTTTACATCCATTAACAACAATTCTCCAACAATATTGTTGAGCTCGAAAGATTTCACAAAATCAGAAATTTTATTTTTGGCAGATTCGGGATCTCAATTAAATCTAATAAAACTAAATCATTTAAAAATTCCCGATGACATTAATAATTCAGTAATTTACGAATTACAAGGAATTTCAAATCATGATAAACCAATAACTCTTGGAGAAATAACAATCGAAATAAATAACAAGTCAGAAATATTCCACGTAGTTTCAGATCATTTTCCAATAGAATTTGACGCAATACTTGGTAATGAATTATTAGGAAAAAACAAGGGTAGAATCGATTGGTTAGCAAAGTACGTACGGCTGAACGATACAGATTATCCATTTACAAACACAGAATCACTTCTTCTGCGGGCCAGACAGAAAACGATCATGTTTGTTCGGGTAAACAACGCGTTAAAGACGGGTTACGTACCGCGCATACCCTTAGGTGATGACATCTTCGCAGGTGAAGCTTTGGTTACTAATACTAACGGCAAAGCCTACTTATATGCCATCAACACCTCCGACAAAGACGTTAAGATAAATGTTCCCGTAATTTCACTATATCCATTCGATATGAGCATAGACGAGAACGATCAGACGGACGATAATTCCGCAAAAGACCAGACCTTCGTACACAATGATAGTACTCGGACGCGAGGAAACCGTGCTAGTGAGGTAATGAAGCTTTTGAATCTTGATCATCTTAATGACGAAGAGCGTAATGCAGTTTCCACTCTCGTAGAGGAATACGCAGACCTTTTTCATTTGCCGGGAGAATTTCTAAAATCAACCAATGTTTGCACACACAAAATTCCGACTATAGACGACATTCCGATTAACACAAGACAATATAGACATCCACCTTTCCAAAAGCCAGAAATAGAAAAACAAATCAATAACTTGTTAGAATTAAATATTATTGAACCATCAGAATCTCCGCACAATTCACCGCTGTGGATTGTCCCAAAGAAAGCTGACTCACAGGGAAATAAACGATGGAGACTTGTGATAGATTTCCGAAAATTAAACAATAAAACAATCGGTGATGCATATCCACTCCCCTTAATAACCGATATATTAGATCAATTGGGAGGAGCAAAATATTTTTCTATTTTCGATCTAGCTTCTGGATTCCACCAAATTGAAATGGATAAAAAAGATAAACATAAAACAGCTTTTACAACTCCTCATGGTCATTATGAATTTAATCGAATGCCTTTTGGTTTAAAAAACGCACCAGCTACGTTTCAGAGACTCATGGACCTCGTTTTAAAGGGTCTACAGGGGAACGACCTTTTCGTTTACCTGGATGACATCGTTATATACGCACGTTCTATAGACGAACATAAAAATAAATTCCGAAAACTTGCTGAAAGATTACGTAATGCAAACCTCACTTTACAAACTGATAAATGTGAATTTTTACGAACAGAAGTGCGATATTTAGGACATTTAATTTCTGCAGATGGAGTAAAACCTGATCCTAAAAATATAGAGGCTGTAAAAAAATTCAATATACCTAAAACTCCAAAGAATGTTAGAGAATTTTTAGGTCTCGCTGGTTATTATAGACGTTTCATTAAAAACTTTTCGGGCATTGCAAAACCCTTATCAGACCTGACGAGCAAGAATGTTCAATTTCATTGGACATCCGAACATCAGCGAACTTTCGAGAATTTAAGAGAAAAATTATGCACCACTCCGATCCTGCAATATCCGGATTTTTCAAAACCATTTATCGTTACAACCGATGCATCAAATATTGCAGTCGGCGCAGTTCTATCACAAGGCAAAGTCGGAGAAGATCCTATGGTAGCAGCAGCATCTAGAGTCTTAAATAAAGCAGAAAAGAATTATTCTACTCTAGAAAAAGAAATGGTCGCGGTCGTTTTTGCTTTAAAAACCTTTAGACCGTATCTTTATGGCCGGCAATTTACACTACTGACCGACCATCGACCACTCGTTTGGGTAAATTCAATGAATGACCCGACGTCTCGTGTACTGAGATGGAGAGAAAGATTAAAGGAATTTGACTTCAAAATCCAGTACAAACCAGGGAGAGTAAATACAAACGCAGACGCACTCTCCCGTAATCCGATTATTTTGCCGATCAAATGCAAATGGCGAATTAACGTGTCTCCACACGGAGAACGAATACTAAATCTTAATCCGGGAATCGCGAGAACATATACATCCTCGTCAGACTCTCATTCCCAGGGTAAAAGCAAACTTCAGAAAATCGAAAAATCTGATTCCGAGGAAGAAACTCCAGAAACTTCCGTGGAAAATCAATCTAACAAAATTCCTCATATACCTGAACCCGCAGATGTGGCAATTCCGAGAGAAACACACACGGAGACGGTTATTGAAGGAAGTTCCGAAATCCGAAATCATAATGAACGGCCTGATCATCCGTCATTTCAGAACCTCAATAATAAAGAAGAACAAAATCTCGCGAACGAAATTCAGAACCTCAGTATAGACAATTCAAATCCTCGCGAGAAAAATAAAAATCAGAGCATCGAGACAAGCGCATCTCAAAACTTAAATCAAAATCTTAAAATTAACGATTTTAATCAGAGCATCGGGATTAATGATTCCATAAATGAAAATCAAATTCTTAACCAGAGCATCGAGACTAGAAATTCTCAAAGCAATACAGAAAATCTTAAAGAAAGTTCGATCTATCGATCAAACAAACCGAAATCGGGTATCAGACAAAAGAGTCGCGCTAGTCGACATCTTTCATTCAAAAATCTATCGATTCACGATAAATCATCATCGTCTGATGAAGACGAAGATAACACAATCGCAATACCTGTGGACGTAGAATATATCAATAAAACTCCTATATCTTCAGATGCAGAATCAGTAAACGATGACGCACAAGAAAGTGTAGTTATAATAGGAGAAAAACTCGCTTCAAACAATCTAACTACACTTAACTCACAAGAAAATCAAGAATCTCCACAACATAAAACTACTATGCCCAAAGTTAAGAAAATCTTCAGCGATCTCTCACATACTTCAACTCCTTACGACTCAAAAATCGCTAAAAATAAAGGAATTCAAAAGCAAAATGATTTTCAACGAAATCTTGCTAGGGAACTCTTAGAAAAACGCTTACATAAATCAACGGATTATACTCCTTCCCCCGCAAGACGAGTTAGGAAAAAATTTAATGAATCTATTAATGATAAAAGAATGGAATTAGATTCGGCGACAGATAGACTCTCCCCAGAAAATATGTCTCTCACAGAGGAAGCGATCATGCAACAAAGTATTCAAAATATAACTATGCACGAAGATAACATGAACATAACTCCAATGCAAATGTCAATTTTGGAAAAGTCAGTCGATAAAGTATCTTCGGATAAGGATATGACAACAATCATAGAAAGTGCACCGGCCGTAACAAAGCCGAAAATAACCATTCCTCGTGCCCCTATTCAAAACTTTGAGGCACAACCGCTTCATAGATCCACAAGAGAGAGAAAACCAAAGAGATGTCCCTGTTGTACCGACGGTGAACACCACATACAGGCCAAGAAACCTCGTATTCAAAGAAAAGCAATGAAAAGCAAAAAACAAATTCAAATTCCAGAAACTATTGTTGAAATGTCTCCTCAAAATATTGCATCAACAATTAACGAAAATAACGATAAAGGGAAAAATTCATCCAACACTGAAGAAGCTAGTTTATCGATATTATGTGACGATATTTCAAAAATGTATGCGTCAATGACCAAAGACATTCCAGCTAATGTATCAGGATCACAGACTTTTCAAGTAGAAAATGATTCAGAAGATAGTCAGAAATCAAGTAACGATAAAAACGAAAATATAATTCCACCTCCAATAGAAATTGCATCACAAAGATCGTCAAATAGCGATAGCAATTCAGATTCAGATACAATTAATGTTATAGAATCCAGAGACAATTTAGAAATGAGTAAAGATCATTATATTTGCTTTGTATCTGCAGATGGAACAGTTTCCAGCGAAATCGGTAAAAGACTGATCGAATTAGGATTATTAAAAAATTTAACTCCTCAAAATACATTTGAAGTCGGTCAAGTCCTTTTATCAGGCACACCAAAAAAGAAAGTTTTCGCTTTAGCAATTCAAGATAACAGCACAGCACCCTTAATTCAAGATAACGTCATCAAAGCATTTAAAAATCTAAAAATCGAAATGAAAAAATTAAACATTAAATCAGCTTCGATCTCTCGTAAACGTAGCAACCTAGATGATACAATTTGGAACAAAATAAAAAATATCATCAGATCGGTCTTCGACCAAACAAACATACGAATCAAAATATGCAAAGACGAAATCACAATACCCCCTGTGGAAGATAGAAACGACATAATCAGAGAATGCCATGAATCACCAATAGCAGGTCATAAAGGCGTCACGAAAACGTATAATAGAATTCGACAAAAACACTTTTGGGATAATTTGAAGAAACAGGTAGAGGATTATGTGAGAAAATGCGAAAGTTGTCAAAGAAGGAAATTAGTAAGAATCAAAACCAAACAACCAATGGTTATTACGGATACTCCATTAAATGTATTCGATAAAATTTCAATGGATATTGTCGGACCAATAAATCCAGAATCTGACCTCGGTCATCGATTCATTCTGACGATACAAGACAATTTATCCAAATTTTCATTCGCAATTCCATTAGTAACAGCAACTGCCAACGAAATAGCTTATGCCCTTGTAACAGAATTCATATGCCTTTTCGGTTGTCCAAAAGTTATTTTAACCGACCAAGGTGCGGCTTTCATTGGTAGAATCATGAAACAATTAACAAAAGTATTAAAAATCAAGCAAATTAAAACGACTGCGTTTCATCCACAATCTAACGGCTCACTCGAACGAAGTCATCAAGTTCTAACAGACTATCTCAAACATTACACCAACAAAAAGGATTGGCATAAATGGCTACGACTAGCAACATTTGCGTATAATACAAGCGTACATGAAGGCACGAAATTCACACCATATCAGATAGTACTAGGTAGAGAAGCTCGACTACCATCTCAATTCAATTATCTCGACGGTTTATTAACATACGATGATCACGTTAAAAATTTAGCGGCTCATTTGCAAGAAACGAGAAAATTAGCTCGGAAAAATTTGGAAAATGCAAAACAAAAGTCAAAAGTCGTATATGATAAAAAAATTAATCCAATTAAATTCCAAACCGGAGACAAAATTTATTTAGTAAAGAATCAAAAAATCGGAAAATTCGATGACAATTATAAAGGTCCATACTTAGTAACACAAGTACTCTCAGACCATAACGATATCGAAATAGAAATGGAAAGAGGAAAGCGTAAAATCATTCATTGCGATAGGGCGAAAATAGCGCATTAAAACAAAACTCATACTTACCGGTACCTTTCAGGTATGCCGGGAGAAATCGGGATGACCACCTTCGCGGTAGTTCTCATCTACCTGCTCCAGCATGGCAGCGCGCTGATCGCGTACGATTGCGGCGCCCCATCAATGAACATCACGACAATGTCATTACTGGACATACAAGAGTGCGAAATCCCTATACCAAAGCCAGAAGTTAAGGAAACCAAGATACAACTACTCCAAAGAGTAGAATTTTCACACATTAAAGTCATACAATGCAAGTTAGAAATTTACAGAATAGTTAAATACTGTGGTATGCATTCTCATACTTCCGAGGTCAAAAACGGTCGTTCAGAATACTTACAGGAATTATCCGCTAATGTATGCAAATCAACGCACCTCACTAAATCGTATAACCTTTATAGCACCTTATTTACCGATTTCAATGTTAATGCAACAAATACTAGAAACGTAATGTTAGCCGGATCAATCGACAATAACGGAAACTGTCACGGGACCTCATTTTCAGACAGCTACGGATCCTGGGATAACGTCATTGTCATTGGAATGTTTAAGTTTACGCTCTTAGAACAATATGCTGCAGTTAACTTAAACCAAAACGAAATCATTCTACAATCGGGAGTAAGATGTAGCTATGACAAAGGGAGATGTGTCGACTTCCAGGGAGGATTTAGCTTTTGGGACCCTCTTGAATCCGATCAGTGTAAATTCAATAATTACGAAATAATTTATGAAGGACTGGCAGAAAGAATCCAAGATACAATTAAATCCGAAAACGAAATTTATTCGATCACCACGTCCGACATCACTTTCGCATTAACGGTTAAGGGCCATACAGTTTTGTGCGGTTACAAATTATTGAAAACAGAACATCCTAAACTATTCATTGTTGACAAACAAAATGGCGACTTTTTCGCAAAAAAACATATATCGACTATAAACATGGACACATTTGCATACGTAAACTCAAAATTAGTGTATATAGTCAGACATTTCGGTAATCAAATAACAGATCTCTATAATAACGTTGTCAAACAAGAATGCGAACTCGAAAAGAAAGTCTTGCGCAACACTCTGGGTTTTGCAGCCCTGGCTCCCGCCGAATTCGCGTATTATTTTATGAAAGAACCAGGTTACATCTCACATATAGCCGGAGAAGTATTAAGAATTGCCAAATGTATCCCGGTTAATGTAGCAGCACGGAAAACGGACGAATGCTATCAAGAATTACCCGTAACAAGGGGTAATGAGTCGATGTTCATGATACCACGTACACGCATACTTACTAAAACAGGACACGAAATTGAATGTAATTCATTCCTATCGCCAATGTACCGAATCAATAACGTTTGGTACCAATCCCTGCCTCAACTGGCACAGGCGGCAGCACCACAATCATTGTCCGCAGACACGAAGAAAACATGGGAATTTGTTGTCCCGGAACACTTAGCAGACAGCGGCATTTACTCGACAAAAGATCTCGAGAATTTGCGCTCGAGCATGATGTTCCCTATAGAAAGAACCGCTGTGTTAAATACACTCGCTAGGGGAGCGTCTGGCCAAAAACGATCGACCAAGGCGTATCTATTAACCATTGGATTAACGACGATATAATCCAAGAAAAAATCGAAAAAGTTTGGGGAAAGGTGTATAACTTTTTCCACACGGTCGGAACTTTTAGCGCGACGTTCCTGGGAGTATGGGTCACTGCCAGAGTAGTTAAATTTGTCATCGATACGTTAGTACATGGTTATGCGTTACACTCGATTTATGGATGGAGCGTTTGGTTGATAGGGGCTGTTTGGGACTCTATTACGAACTTATTACTTCACATCGGTAAAAGGAAACCCACTCACAATGCCGATAGCGAAAACTACGTCCCCCTTCAGGTCATCGAAACCGACAAAGAGGAAGACACAACGGCGAACGAAAATAAGATTTACCCTACTTGTCCAGCGACGTCGAGTAAGCAAAACGACGAACCAACGACTTCCGAAACACAATTGTGGCACCCGAGGTCGCATCCGATAATCTCGAAGAACAACCGCAATTCGAATGTATAAGAGAATTCTCAGCATAACGTTCCGTATTCGAATTATCTTCTATTTTGTTTTATGAATGTAAGGATTTAATTTTTTTGGGATGTGATTGCAAAGGAAAAACACATATCTACAATTAAATTTTCTTATACCATTTATTTTTCAAACATATCAGGGCAGAAACGAAAACGCCATAATCAACATTATAAAAGCCAATGAGCTGATTAATAAACAAACATACATATATTTAATGAAATGCGGTTTGGCAATTTCTTTTATTTTCAAATTTATCAAACATATATAGTTAATGATAATGGACAAACGATGCCTATTAACGGCACGAAAACCGAACCGACAACGTCAAATAAGTTACGTCAACCGATCCTGAGTTTGAATAAAAATGCGCAAGGAAACGTTCGGCCTGAAGCCAACGATTCCATCGACCAACGCACCAATCGAGACATTAAATAAAACTAATGATTCCATCGATGATTACAACATCACGATCGAGAAAAAGTATCGGATCAGAACCGACAACTCAACCAACGCAGACCAAAACCAAATAAACGTTGGAATCAGAATCCAACGATACCATTGATGACGCGAAGAAACGAATAAATGTTGTCCCAACCAAAGAACATGGACAGAAGAAAACCACTCGTAACATCAATAAAACACAAACACGTGCTAGATTCCTTTTTATATATATATATATTTTCTTTTATATCTTATATCTCCGCCTGCTCTCGTACAAAATCAATCACAGCGGGGGACGACCTTTTCTTATTTAATAATTGGGGTCGTAAGCGGAGAAAATACCCTCCGGGGTGAACCAGGCGGGATGGTCCCAATCATCTTCCGGATGAATTTGCCCCCATCGCCCTTCCAAAAGCCACCGTAGACAACAGACGTCAAACTCCGGGTAAGCTACGTCGAACTGGTCAGCAGTCGACCTCAGCCGCCGGCGTGCCATTCGCCGGTGCCCCATTACTTTAGGGTCCAATCGGTACAAGCCTGAACAGAAAAAAAAGACATAGATAAATAATTAGACCGTGTTTCGAATTCCCGTATTTAATATTTCTTCTTGCAAATACTTACGCTGGTAAACATTGAGCAAAGCTCGTAAACTCGTTTGCCGAGAATAGCGTAACGATCCATCCTTTTTTTTTCCTTCAAATCTTTTTTCCCAATTTCTCAAATCGACGTCACGTCTCGGAGTATTTTTCGGGTATGGTTCATCATCACGATGCAACGGGCTTATATACCAAATCTCGACGCATAAAACCAGCAGAGTAGGGACTAGATAAAAACATCGGGGCTACACCAACCCTGCGTATACGAAACCTCACTCGACTCTCAAAAAGATATATACACATATACATACAGGGTGACATGTTAAGGGTGGCCACCCCCTTTTATTTTGCCCCCCGTAAAGATAATCGGACGGGTCGCGGGTGATTTTTGAAGGAAATTTTCTGAACTTTTCGATAAAAAATACGGCGTTCATCGGAAAATGATAGGTTTTGCAGCACAAAAATGGCCACGACGAAAATAATGTGAAAATATATTTTTTTCTGATAGGAATAAAGTAGACTTTATTCCGAATACGGGACACACGCGAAAATTTTTTTTGAGTATCGCATCATTAAGAAAAGTTATGTCAAAATTAGGTGTTATAATACCAATTTAAACTTATCTAAACGAAACGATGGAATCGAATGAACAGGGCTGTAGTGTTTTGTCTCAAACTCGGTTTGTCTTTTGCGCTCAAGTTCACTCTCCCAATGTTAATTTTGTATCTGTCAGTGTGAAATGCCAAAAAGGTTATTTAAGAAATGTCAGGTGATTGAAAAATATGCCGTCAACAAGCAGACGACGCAGCAAATCACTCTCTCACCGCTCGTTCAATTCCGTTGTTTCGTTCAGTCATATTTAAATTTATTCGATAACGCGCATTTTTGATATCACTTTTCTCAATGATGCAATACCCAAAAAAAAATTTTCGCGTATGGCCCGTATTCGAAATAAAGTCTACTTTATTCCTGTCAGAAAAAAATGTGTTTTCACATTATTTTCGTAGTGGCCACTTTTGTGCTGCAAAACCTATCATTTTCCGATGAACGCCGTATTTTCTATCGGAAAGTTCAGAAAATTTCCTTCAAAAATCACCCGCGACCCGTCCGATTATCTTTACGGGGGGCGAAATAAAAGGGGGTGGCCACCCTTAACATGTCACCCTGTATATAAAAAGGAAAATCGTTCAAACGTTCTCAACACTTCCATCAAACTCAAGGAAAATGATAATTAAATCTAAGAAATATTATACTATGATTAAGAAACATTGTATGTTATCATTTCTTCTGTATATAAACTATATAGAAACATAATATCCTGTTAAGAAAAACTATTCTTAATACAACAAATATCATATGCACTCGAATATCTGTAACAAACAATTGCGTATTATAAATTACAACCAACGTATAATATTACGTATGCGATAAAATAATAAGCGCGAAATCAATTCGATTGAATTATCATAATTATAATCAATCACATAATCATTCATCTCTAATTTTTTTTTATATATATGTAACGAAAATACAAAATTCAATACTATTACGTAAACACTATATCTTACTGAAACAATTAATGCATTTAAAAAAAAAAAAGACATGCATAATATATATTATACTTACTCTTAAAATTTACAATTTATTCTTGTAAATCTTTTGTAATCGACGAACGAAGATACAAACAATATTACAGTGTCACTTACAAACATTTCGCCAATTTTTTAATTGAGCGAGACGCTCAATCTCGGGGATGGGAAGTGTTACGTCCCAGCTCTCACGCTCGAACTCTTTTTTTTAGCCCCCATTAAAAAAACACGCAATACCCACAGTAGGTACTTGCAGGGCACGCGTCTATTGGTATCTTCTTTCGGCGAAGCACATGTAGTCACTAAGTGCACCCAAATTTACGACAAGTCGTAAAATACCCCTCGTTTAAAAACTCACGGCACGTGTAACGTCCTACTTTTCACTATTAGACTCTTCTTAATAGAAAAACCACTGCATACAAATTCTTTTATTAATTTGGTAACAAACCTCCTCTGAGATTGACAGTGGACACTTCCTCGAAAAGTCGTAAAAGTTAAAATAGGGCACGGGAAAAACTCTTCAAGTGTTTTCCCACAGCAAACATCTTTTCCTCCTTTTCTAATTATCTTTCGATACATGCACGCAGTACGACATAAACTTTATAACGTACTGCCTTTTATTTTTGAACTACGATAACCTCTACCCAAAGTAACGAATGCTCGAACTTAAAAAGCAAACACCCGGAAGCCAAAAATGGGTTAACGACTGCTAGACGCAATGCGTGCGTCTATGCACCACTGTTATAAAAAACTCTGTAAACGAAACCTCTATGTACAAACTTTAAATAACAACTTTGTAACATTTAAAAATAGGGAGACCTCCTCCCATACCAAATCTGACCTACATCTTATAGCGTATGGATACGTTTTTGTTAATCCGTGGGAGACGCGAATCATCTCCCACTACCTCGATCAAAACTTACTATATAAACTCTGTTCAATTCTATTTTACATGCTTCACTTCGATAAAAAGTTTACTCTGTTCACGTCGTCGTAACGTCCGTAAAAATCCAGACAAATTTACTTTGAAATTATCCGGACTTCGACCGAATTATTAAAACTCGATTGACGAGACCGAAGTCTCTCAATCCGCGATAATCCGAACTATTATCGACAAACAATACATTGTACCGAACTTGTAAAAACAATAGTGATAAAAATATTAAATAAAACTCTGTTAATTTGTTAAATCGGCTAATATTTTATTCGGGAAATTACTCAAAGATTTCTCCGATCTGAAAACCTCCAAAACATCTCCGAAGAGTATCGGGTATAAAAACCCACATTGATAATAAATTTGTATTTCCCGAGTTGCGGACCAACCAACAGACTCTCCGGCGAAAGATATTCAAATCTTCGCGCTCCAAATCCGGTGGTCACAAAACTCGTTCTCGATCCCTCTCTCGGGACGTAACAGTAGCGTGAGTTAGAATAAAAAGGTTGTTCTAAGTCGGTACGTTAGACTTTGATTTCTAGGGTGAGACTCGACTCGACAAACTGACAAGTCCGAAAAGGTACTTTGATGAAAAACTGATCTTGAACTGACTGACATGAATTCTGACTTCGAACTGAGATGCGGGGTCGCAAAATCGCGATCTTTTATACTTCTTAGCTGCGTGGGCGTTAGTAAATGTTGTATTGTTTTTGGGAAGGGATGTCTGAGTCACCTAGCTCCCCTTGTTGATTTCACCCGTTTCCTCCCTGTGACTATTTTTGGTCCGGTGGTGATTTCTTTTTATTTCCACCGCGTCAATCCTCGCGAGTTATGAAATTTTGGTTAATTTACCTGAGTGGTTGGTCGTAAGATTTTATGGTATGTTTGAATTCGACGATTGACAGGGTACTTTACGAGTAGTGGTAACTCCCTTCCTTTCAAGACGTGATCTTTCATGTAAACATGCCTTGGCCATCGGTCGGTGACGAATTTATGGTTTGTCTTCTGTTAATGTTGTTTTGTCATTTGGGTGATGAAGTTTCAAAGAGGGTAAGTTTATAGGTTCTTGCTTTCAAGGGGTGGTACCGAGTTTCCTTATCTCGCGACAGCGTTACCATGATTATATAAGTGCGCGTACATTGCAGTCTATTTCTGTGCGGTACTTAAGGAAAAGTAATATCACACGTCTTGTGTTCTCATTTCTTTCATTCGATCAATACTAAATATTAGCTACGTTGGTCCATCGTACTTTATAGCTTCGTGGGGCTCGGAGGGTTCGTAACAACCGTATGATGTATATTAAAATTAAAAATGCGCCAAGTACTTTTTTTCATGGAGTGGTTTTGCACGTTTTACGAACAGCTTTACTCATGTGGTGTGGTTTTTGTGACTACATGATGAACGTTTATAACTTGGCCAATATAATGATATCAAAGGTTTTTTGTTGTCGCGTCCAGTTTTGAGGGTGATAAAAGAATATCAAAGTTTTTTTGTTGTCGCGTCCAGTTTTGCGGGTGATAAAAGAATAGAGCAACCACACGACAAAGTACTTGTCCAATTTTTTTTTCGTCGTAGACGATTTTTTCTGGGATATATATACTTTTCATAGATATATGATTCAACTTTATAATAATCCTATGAAGAATGCCAAATGTAACTCCATAAAGGCAGTATACTTTATACAGTGTTCATATAGAACATGATAAAATTTGGTTCACACGAATAAGATCCTGATTACGCAATACATGAATCAGAAACACGAAAGGAAACTATACATGCTGATTGGTACTTCGCTATAAGAGGCAATACATTCGTGCATATAGATTTATAACAACAACGAAAACGAAAGGTACAATCATACATAACATATACGAATAGATTCGCGCATATAAACAACATATGTCGTATATCGCAATCCTACGCAATGGCGTGGTATCATTCATTCACGATTAATTCGGATTGGAGCTCGATAATATAAACTTATCACCATCCGATACAATTCTTATCATAATAATCTGCGGATGTTTATGAAAAACACGAATCAGAAACACGAACCAAAACGATATCATTTTTTTTTTCGTTTTCTATCGGACATTTTCAGCAGGGATAAGCAAATATCATGTTGAAGAAAAAAAAAAGCTTGTCAAACTTTATATCGATTTTTCAGAGAATTGGCTGCCGGTGGATTCTGATGGCTTGGCCACGGTGTGAGTTTCGAGTTCCTGTCATCACCCAAGACCTCATCCCAAACTCAATAGTTGATTTAACATTTTTTTTTCTCAGTGCATATGCTCAAAAATGCATAAAAAAAAGAATAAAGGCATAAAATCTTGAATAAAAATGTTTTTTTTAAAGAATCAATTATTAACTGTTTATCATATCTTTGGATGAAATCGATTTCAGAATTTGCCACTGATAGTCGAAAGTCTGGCTGATTTTGTGCATGACTATAAACATATAGTTAACTCAAGATATGCTACAATTGCCGTCTTCGACTATAAAACAAATTATCTATTACGTACTATGAACATCGGACGGAATGCCATAGTCAAAGATACGGAACAACTTCTAAATGACATTGCAAAATGTAAATCCGAAGAATTTTTTCAAATTATATTCAGGTATTTAATAATTATTGGTCCATTTATACCGCATTAATGGGAATAGCAGTAATTTCGAGTTACACCACCAAATAACAACATTTTTATTTACAGGATCGTAATTGAACACAATAAAATGCTGGCCTTAGAGCAACGGATTGCGGATCCAGCTATAAATATTTTTGTGAATGATTGCCCACGAATACTGGAAATTCTCGAAGAAATATCGATAACACGCATTTTAAAGGTCTGCTTCTCAACATTTACTATTTTAAGTACTAAAGTTCATAGCTAAATAAGCATGCTGAATTCACCTCCAAGTCGTTTTCTATCGAGACGTAGGGGATTATTTCGGTACCAAATTCAGATAATTCACCCGACTTTGCAGCTGCTAATCTTCAATAGTAATTACTTGGAATTCATACTTTTCATATTGTGGAGAGGAAATTCATGAAATTCATTTTTCCTTCAGAAAATTTGAACCTCCCCTGACTGATTATTGTTACTAGTGATACTTATAAACTGGGAGAATCGTTAAAAAAAATTTATCGGCATTTTTCGGAAAAGTATGAATTCTAAGTACTTACCAAAGTTACAATTTAAATCCATCGAAATTCCTGTATGCTTTGCAATAAGCAATTTTTTTAAAAACTATGATAAACAATTTGAAAAAAAAATTATTTTATTATAAGTGTATTAAAATCAGAGACTGTGATTCAATATCAAGGCAATTTGATGAATTGAAATTATCTTGAAAATCGCAGTAAATCATTTAATGATAATCGCGTGAAATTGATGATCGGTGCTGTTTGATTATGTTGTAAATTGTTGATTGCATCGTCGATTGTTTAAGATTTTTATCTCGCAAGAGATTACCACGCGTAATGATTCGCAAGATTTTGCAATAAAAAGAAAAATCAAAGGTAAATCTCAGAAACGTTGCGAGGTGTCTTCCTCCGATTTCGATGACCTTTGAGGCTGTATTCCACTTAATGCCACGGTCGCGATCGCTGCATAAGAAAATACATATATTTGCGGTCAGCGTGAGCACTGCGGGTTGCTAAATGTTGCTAAGTGAAATATACCCTGAGTATGTTGTAGTTCTCGATGAAATAGGAGATGCCTATTTTATTATAACGGCCCTCAAGCCATTGTAAGGAGTGAAACCGACCCTCAAAATTGAGGGTATCAGGGGGTTGTTTCGCTATTCCACCTAAAAGCAATGTACCGTTCGATCCAAAACCAATTGCAAAATATTTCTCATGCTAAATCATGAATTTTCCATATTTGAAGTTCCCTGGATCTTAATTGCTAGGGGGTCAACCACCCCTTTTAAACGTTTTTAAAAACTTTTTCCATTGAAGTCTCCATCGATTTCAAGAAAAAAATTATGGAGTTGAAGAGCATAAAAATTTAAAGTTGACGAATTTTTGCAATTCTCGAAAAAAAAAATTAGGGGGTGAACAACCCCTTTTACAAAAATATCTGTATTCCCGACGTTTAAATAATTTTTTCTGATTTGAAAAATTTTACGAATGATGTACAACTCAGTGAAACAATGAATTCATCATGTCCAACTTCTCGTTGAACCTGCCGCATGCGTAAGGGTGAACCACGCTCTCGCGTGAAATTTATTATTTTTGGCATACATTCTTTTTCGTTTTGAAATGTTTCACATAATCTCAAAATGAAATTATTGAAAATTTGGTATGGCCGCTTTCAAATATGCTTCTTCTCAGGCCGTGAAAAATAGTTCACATTTTTTTATCAATATAAAAAACCATTACACTGTAATGTTGCATTGTTACGTCCCAGCCTCATGCTCGAACGTTTTTTTTCGCCCCCTTTCAAAAATTATGCAATGCCGACAGTAGGTACTTGCAGACCACGCACATACCGGTATCTTCCTTCGTCGAAGCGCATAGCTTGTAGTATACAAGTACCTCTAGATTTATGGTAGTCGTAAATACTCCCTTTCCGGGAAAAGCCTACATTTACAGAGAGACCTCATTCGACGTCGCCGCACTCCTTTTTTTTTATCATAGAGTTTCCCTAAATTCGGCATAAATAATTTGTCTTAAAACTCAGCAGCAATCGCATCCAGCGTTTTCCCCGAAAATTCCTCCCACATGTGGAACTCAAAAGAGCGACGGGAAAGTCCCTGCAGGATCTTTCCCACGCACAAACCTTTTTTTATATATATGCTTCAGTTATTCTTTCTCTCTATCTAAAAGATACTGAAATACTTCAAACCACATGCGTCTCAAAATGCGGAATTTTCTCAAACATTAACTTCAAGAAAATAAAAGCCGAACTCCCCTAAAAACAGGATGACGACTCTTGACCATCGCGACCAAGCGTCGCCATCCCCCATGTAAAAAAAAAAACCCAAGAATCTTTTCGAAAAACAGGATGACGACCCTTGAAACCCGTCGCGACCGAACGTCGCCATCATCCATGTATAAAGAATTTTTTTTAACAGACTTTCGGAAAAATAAGATGAACTTTGTCGCGACCAAATGTCGCCTCCATCCATATATAGAAAAATATCGAATTTCAAATAACTTTCCAAAAAACACGACGACGACCCTTAAACTCTGTCGCGCCTAAGCGTCGCCGTCGCGCCACTCTATAGAGATAAGAAACTCCGAAACTAAAGAGGACTATTGAGCCTCCCTTGCATTTTAACTCCGCCCTAATTTCTAAATGCACAAATGCAATCTGTTTATCCTGCAACTGCCCAATCCAAGATCTTGACTAACCAATAACTTTTAACTTCCATCTCAAAAACTGAATCGTGGGAGGCGCTAATCAACTCCCACCTTTCCCAAGAAACTATTATAAAACCATGATACAAACCTCAAACTTCGTTCAATCGTTATACAAATTTTATCGAGTTCATGTCGTCGTTACGTCCGTTACTTATTATAAATTTCGGACTTGGAACAAACTTTTGTAAATCTCCGTAAAAAAGAGACTTAGCTCTCCGACGCGTATCGAAACGATTCGAAATCAATTATAAAATTAATACAATCTGTACCGACTTTGATTAAACTTAGTGATAATTACTTTTGATAAATAAATACTCTGTTAACTTAAAAGAGAGGCAGTGGCCTAGTGGTAACGCGCCCGGCTCACACCCGGTGGGTCCGGGTTCGATTCCCGCCGCCGACACCAATGGATTTTTCTAAGTGTCTTAAGCTGTTCTCTCGTGGTTCGGAACCCACGTAAAAAAGTAGGTCTATTGGAGGAAATCCACCCACCCAGAAAAGCAAAGGAGGTACGAGGAAATGATACAGAATGGGTAGTAGTTGGGTGGGTGGCTTGTAAAAACCCGTAAAGGGTGTGCAAGTAAAACTCCCCAATTATTATTATTACTCTGTTAACTTGTTATCCGACGGACACTTTTCTTTATTCGGGGAACTTCATAGAAATTTCTCCGGAATTCATCCTTCGAAACATCTCCGAAGAGAATCGAGTGTGAAAACTCAATTGGCTATTTTATCCGCGAGCCGCAGACCAACCATCATCAAGTCATTGGCGAAAGATATTTAAACTTTCGCGCTCTAAATTCGGTGGTCACGTGTCTCGCATCAAAACCCCCTTCTCGGGACGTAACAGCATCACAGTTGGGCCGACCCGCTGCATATTTTATTCGATATTATTCAAAAAATTGGAGGTTCGGAGGTTTATAGCGCCGCCATGCAGGGGCCCCGGGAAGTGGGGGGGGTCCCAAGCTCCCTCTGTATCAACTTGCCTCTGCCTGAACTTGCCTCGCGTGCCAACCTTATTCGATGTATGTACACTGTCGGTAAGCTGTCACTGCGATCGCGTTCCACAGACCGCACAGCTTTCTACCTTATCATTACCTAACAGCAAAAAGTGCACGTGAGAGATTGCAATGTTATCGACCGCCTGGATATGTCCATCGCGTTCAAAGCTAAGCTCCTTCGCTCGATAATCGAATAATCCCAAGAAAAATATATTATCATAATAACTAATGATTCAGGAAATTAATAAAAGAGCTGATTTTGGTAAAATTTGGAATTAATTTGTTCCTGTGTCCAAATACACACGAGTTTCTTCCGAATTCACTCTGGTGATAGAACTTCTTTTTTAAATTTTCCAAAATGTATGATAAATAACAAATTGTTAATCACTTATCGTACACGGAAGTTCCTCATTGAGCATAACGGTATGGCGATTCACAAAACGAGCGGTCGAATTGTTTTACGGAACGAGTTTTTTTATATAATGCCGTCGAAACTCAAATAAACGTAGTTCCATGAAGACAACCTATGACCGCAACTGAGACATTAATCGTTATAAGCATACTACTTATACCTATTTCCATCAGTCAAGGTCAAGATGAATTCACAGATGGGACTATTGCTTGTAATAAATTTCGATGAATTTACGCGAGCGGCGAAGAGACAAAAATGCCATGGTGATTTGCTGCCCGATACCATTCGTGCTGTGTTTTGCGGTCAATCGAATAACGGTAAAACCAACGCTTTGTTCTCGCTCATAATATATCCCAATGGTCTGAGATTTGAAAACATTTACCTCTATTCAAAATCGTTGAAACAACCAAAGTACAAATTGCTCGAACGATTACTCGAACCGGTAAACGAGGTCGAATATCATCCGTTCAACGAGCACGAACAAGTGGTGTCACCTAGCGACGCGCGACCTCACTTGATAATCATCTTTGACGATGTTGCGTGCGAGAAACAAGACAACATGAGAGCCTTTTTCTCCATGGGAAGACACGAAATTGTCGACTGCTTCTATCTTTGTCAGACGTATACTCGCATTCCCAAGCATCTCGTACGAGATAATACGAACTTTCTTGTTCTATTCAAGCAAGATGATGTGAATTTGAAACATGTGTATAACGATCATGTCAACACCGATATGACTTATTCGCAATTTAAGAGCATTTGTTCGGAATGTTGGAATTCGGATAAATATGGATTTATCACGATCGACAAGGATAGCGAAGTAGACATGATTAGATGCCGACAGGGTTTTGATTCTTTTCTCACATTAAACGACTTTGTTGTATCTAACAAACAACAGTATTATCAGTGCCGATGTAGCGACAACTTAAAATTAAAAAATTAAATTAAGAAATTAAAAAAAGACGTTTTTTCCATTATTTTATTGAAAAATGTTAGAATGCATTTGAGGAGTTGCGATTATGGATTTGGGAAGCTCTTAACTAGTAGAAACTACAGTTTTAATTTGGTTCAAAAAAAGTTGATAGTTTAGCAACAATCTAATTTGGAACTAAAAAAAGTGTCCCACCAGATTGTTATTTCTTGCCCTATGGATAATCGTAGAGCAATGAACGAAACGGTTTTGGATAGTCAAAGAGTTAAACTACAACTTGTCGTTTTTAGAAAATCGATTTTTGCAATTTGAGACCTTCAAAAATGGCGTCAAAAAAACAACGTTATTCAAAGTAAAAAACAATGAGGAAAAAATAGTCATATAAAAATGCGACAAAATGCATTGGAAAGCTGCTATTTTTCTACGAATTTTGCCAACCTGACTTTTGTTCCACGATAATTAGGAGCCGAGATAACCCTTTTTTTTTTATTTCCCCTCCCTTTGTTTATTTATATGAAGCAACGAGACCTCAACGACTGCACAGAGGAAGAGTCATATTATCCACAGGAACCAGCAGAATTTGTTTTCCACAATTATTTATCGTATTTATTGATGGGGGAAGTGGAGGTTCTTCCGGGACCGTTCGACGTGCCGCGCGGAGGGGGAGCCGGAGAGAGCGACCCAGCGCTACGCGGCCGTCGATTCGATCGCGCGAAAAGTGATTTCAAAGGTTCAAACTGACCTCGCTGTCTGTATCTCGGGAACTACTTGACGGATTTTGATTATTTTTTTTAAATTTGTACTAGTGCATCGAGATATGATCGAATATCACTATGGCTTTCCCGGATTGTTATCGGAAGTCCCTCAAATCACAAATAATTCAATTTTTACGCTGCAAATTTCGTGAATAACGTGAATAACGTTTAGTGAAGGTTAATAACATCGTGACGTAGGAAATGAATATTGACTTGAAATAGGATTGTTTCGTAGAAGGATTGAATAATTATAAATGTATATTGATTCTAATCAAAAAATTTATTTTACATTTTTAAATATTTACATGTCCTTACTATCCATACAGTTAAAGCATTTGTTTACTCCTATTATAATCTTGGTCGTCTATTTGCGATAGGATATTCACTTTCGCTGCGATGCGATTCAATCCTTCTACGAAACAATCTTATTTCAAGTCAACATTCATTTCCTATGTCACGATGTTATTAACCTTCCAAAAAATCTATTTATTCACTAAATATGCAGCGTAAAAATTGAATTATTTGTGATTTGAGGGATTTCCGATAACAATCCGGGAAAGCCATAGTGATATTCGATCATATCTCGATGCACTAGTACAAATTAAAAAAGAAATAATCAAAATCCGTCAAGTAGTTCCCGAGATACAGACAGCGAGGTCAGTTTGAACCTTTGAAATCACTTTTCGCGCGATCGAATCGACGGCCGCGTAGCGCTGGGTCGCTCCGCGGCACGTCGAACGGTCCCGGAAGAACCTCCACTTCCCCCATCAATAAATACGATAAATAATTGTGGGAAACAAATTCTGCTGGTTCCTGTGGATAATATGACTCTTCCTCTGTGCAGTTGTCGAGTCCTCGTTGCTTCATATAAATAAACAAAGGGAGGGGGAATTAAAAAAAAAAGTGTTATCTCGGCTCCTAATTATCGTGGAACAAAAGTCAGGTCGGCAAAATTCGTAGAAAAATAGCAGCTTTCCAATGCAATTTGTCGCATTTTTATACGAACATTTTTTCCTCATTGTTTTTTACTTTGAATAACGTTGTTTTTTTGACGCCATTTTTGAAGGTCTCAAATTGCAAAAATCGATTTTCTAAAAACGACAAGTTGTAGTTTAACTCTTTGACTATCCAAAACCGTTTCGTTTATTGCTCTACAATTATCCATAGGGCAAGAAATAACAATCTGGTGGGACACTTTTTTTTAGTTGCAAATTAGATTGTTGCTAAACTATCTACTTTTTTTGAACCAAATTAAAACTGTAGTTTCTACTAGCTGAAAGCTTCCCAAATCCATAATCGCAACTCCTCAAATGCATTCTAACATTTTTTAATAAAATAATGGAAAAAACGCCTTTTTCTAATTTCCCAGCGCAATCGTCAAGCAACAAATTAGAATTTCGACATCGGATCAACGCTAATCGGTAGATTTTCCAATTCTCTACAACTTTCAATTTAACTTTTTTTCGATCCGACCAATAGTTTTCATTATATAAGCGAAAAACTAAGAAAATCACTGATTTCCGGCATTCAACCGCTATTTGTTGCTAAACGCACGGACAGAATCTGGCGCAAACTTTAGGGGATAATAAGGATACCTGTTTCTGCCAGAATCCACAGCTACTTTTCGGGTAGGCAAAAATCGTCATTTTGGGCTCTTGAACAGTTTATTTGACTGGACTATAAACCTATAGTCACACCGCTGGAAACGTTAATACGGAATGTGGACCATCCAATCAAGGAGGAAGTAGAGGAAGAAAAAGTTAAGGAAGAACACGATGATTCGTTTGGAAAGGAAGATGTTCAAAAAACTGATACGTCTTATGATGATGTCTCCTTCAAATCAACATAAGATACGAGTATGGATGAGAGTGATGATGATGATACATCGACCCGCAACGTTGATCAATTAATCAACGAATATATCGTGTTATTACAAACAAATCGAAAATCGAATTTCGATGTGTTTTACGGTGTTCGACGTCTTGCCAATGATAAACTAAAAATTGGTGATTCATCGATAAACTTTGATTCACCGAAGATTCGCGTGGGAGATCGAGAGTATGCAAAAACTATCGGATTAATCGAGCTATTGTTTAAAAAAGTTCCCGATGTCGTAGACTATCGCAAAGAATGATGTAAAAAATGGTGAAGATATCGTAATTACATCGAACACTAATAAAAAGTTTTACAAAGCCGGTAAAGCGACGCGAAGCGACAATACTTGTCAATTCAAAACGTATATTGCAAAAATCGCATCGAGAAAACAGATTGGCGGAGGTATCCATGAAGTGGTTGAAAAAAATACCAAATTGGATTATGTTTATCGGGATGATCCTAATGAATTGGTCAATCGTTTACGTTTACTCGTAGCATCTCAAGCAGCCGGCAACTTGTCTCATTCAAACGAAATTGTATCACTCATTGAAGATCTACGCGAGGCTGGAATTATTCATTAAAACAATTTTCACCAAGATCCTGCACATTCGCAAGATGAGCGTTGACGTGTTTGGACATCAATTGCAACCAAAAAGCAGAAGTGAAAATGCTCGCGGACCACGAGGCAAAGGATCCAAGATTACTCACGATGGACAATACGATATTGATAATAAACGTTTGTGTAATTTGGCTGATCCGATAGGAAAAAATGATGCGATTTCAATGAAAGTGATGCGAAGCGCAATGCAAGAAGATCTACGTCAGATATATCATGTTACATCTTCTCTACGATAGGACATTGATAATCATGACATAATGATCCGTGCACTCGAGTCCCAACTCGCTGAGCATATAAGACATCGAAATATGAATCATGAAAATCTAGAAAATCTAACGAAATGCAATTCCGCGATAGTAGTTATTATATGTTAACGATCGGTAGTGTCAAGAACTACTTGAGCCAGTTTAAAGCGGATCGAGAAGCTGTACGCGCGTTTACAGTGAAAAATTCTGAAGTGAAATTGAAGAAGAAATTATATCCGTCGACGTGTTGATATACGCGGTCTCGATGAGACGTGGCAAGCCGACTTCGTCGATATATCATCTTACGCCCACCGAAACTCTAAATAAAAGTTCGTCCTCACCGTCATCGATGTATTCTCAAAGTATGCCTGGAAGGTGCGGATCAAGAGTAAGACGGGAAGAGATATGACATTGACTATGAAATCCATACCAGTTCAGGGTCCAACACCGAAAAACTTGCAAGTCGATCGAGGAAAAGAGTTTTACAATACCGAGTTTCAGACGCTGATGGAAAAATTCAACATTCACATGTATTGAACATACAGCAATTTAAAAGCTTCGATCTGCGAACGTTTCAATCGTACACAAAAAAATAAAATGATACGATTCAATCTTCGCGGAAATTACAAATGGATAGAAATTCTCGATGATATGATTCCCGAATACAACAATACTGTACATCGTACAATTGAGATGAAATTAAAAAATGTTAATACAGGTAATGAGAAGCAAATTTTACGCGATATTTACAAGAAAATCACGTCTCCTACAAAGAAACCGGCGACAAAGTGAGAATCAGCAAATTTAAGAACGCATTCGAGAAAGGTTACACTCTGAATTGGACAACGGAAATATTTACGATTGATCGAGTGAAAAATACGAATCCAACGATGTACCAGCTGAAGGATCATCAAGATCAACCCATCGGTAGCGATTTTTACGAACAAGAGCTCCTCAAAGTGAAATATCCCGATGTTTATCTCGTTGAGAAAGTATTAAAGAAACGTGGAAATAAAATATTTGTAAAATGGCTTGGTTTTGACAATACTTACAATAGTTGGATAAATAAACCAGCTGTATGACAAAAAATTCACAAAGGATTTGAAAAAACTGATTTATTCCCCAAATAATTTTTCAACAATGTAATTTCGTTTTCTGCGATCCAGTCATGATTGCCATTGTTGCACGCACCCTGTAATAGGCAGTTCGAGAGAATAACGAACGGTATTCCAATTGTTTCAAATATTAAGCGGTGTGTGTTGAAATTAACAGAATCTTTTGATGATTTCTTCTTATTTGCTTCAGAGCAACACTTGTCGCACCATCGTCGCTTCGGCGGGGTACCATCAATATGATCTCGGATTTCCGATCTGTTATAATGCTCCGTGCACGGAAGATATGACATTACTTCGCTGTCCATTTGAAAACGTTTAGGCAAGCGATCCCAAATTATGTGAAGTTGCGAAGCCCAATATTTCAATAATACAGTCTTTGGTATAGAATCGAGCTCGCTGTCGGTTAGATCACACGCACTTTTGGAAGGGTTAAGTGTGTACATCTTAACGTTCTGATATCGACTGAGGGTTTCAGTAAGTCGCTCCTCGCGGAAGCGTAATTATGCCTCCATTATCCGAGTGCGTGTTTCAGTACATTTGTTTATATTCAATGGTTTAGAACCACCATAGTTATAAATACTTTTCTTGTTGCCTTGAGCAAAACTGAAACTTACTGAAATAAAATTGTTACTTTAGCAAAAAACGCTAAAGTAACAAAAACGAACACTCGCAAGAAAAACTCTCAAGAGGAACAGACGCGTAACTTGAGAACACTCGTAAATTAACCCAAAAGCGTAATTCCCGAAGCCTCGCAAAATGACCAGGGGCGCAATTCACTAAAAATTCTACACAAAGTAGCGCAGAAACGTATTTCGCGAAGGCTCGACAATGTTGCAGAGAACGTAACTCACAAAAAGAATTCGTAGGGTAACAAAAGCGTGGTTTGGAAAAAACCCCTTGTAGTAGCGTGACGAGAGCTCGCAACAGATCCTCAGAAATTACAAAAGCAAAAAAACTTGTGAAAATTCTCAAAAATTACAAACGCAAGAACTCGCGAAGATTCTCAAAAATTATAAACGCAAGAACGCTACAGTGACAAAAGCTGATGTTCCCTCGACGCGTCGCTCGTGCGTTGCTCAGTCGCGAAGAAGTGCGAGCACCCTCGTCCACACGGGCCACGCTCTAGCCACAGACACGCTCGAGTGAGAAAACACGCGGGGCAGGGAAGGGAAAAGGACGACGGTAGGCCTGCGGTGAGGTTTAACCTCAAAAATCGAACAAAAAGCGAACGGAGTGTCACTTTTCCCCGACGGGAAAAGTGCATAGAGGGTCGGGGTTTTTCGCCCGCGATACGTATGAATGAGTCGGGGGAGGGCCGCCGCTGCACGCTGTACTAACTCGCGCGCACGAATGAAAAAAAAACACAATACAGCACGCATGTGCGACCGGTCACACCTGTTGCATGCGCTCAGAAGTATGCTCTTTCTCTATTTCCACGTGCGAGACACGCTGTCTCGCCACGTTACTGTCGGAAAAAAAACCACGCAAAGAAAGCTCGAATTTAGGCCGGGAAGCGGCACTTTGGCGAGGAGACAGAACACCGAGAGTCGCGCACTCGACTCTCCGGCAACTCGCGCCCGAGTTGCCGGGAAGCGTGTTAAGCCAACCACATGAGTTGCCTTCAGTAGAGCAAAGTTCTTATTTCCGTATCCATAGAATAAGATTAGATATACAAAAAAAACATATAATAATATCTTTTCGTCGCTGAGACTTACCGCCGCGTCTTACCGTCGACATACGCCACCACGATAACTACGCCCAAATAAAATTGTTTAAGAAAAAATAACGCTACATTTTCCATGATAAGTTAACCGGATATGAAAATGTATGCGTACCTAAACAAATATCGCCGCGCGCTAGACGCCTTATCGCTCCGCTCTCACCGTGAGACTATCGCTTAGATACGTCGCATATTAAAATAGTTATTAACAAAAGCCGTGCAGATGCATGTGTGACCGAAGTCACGTGGGCCTTGCCCCACCATCGGTTTTGATAAGGAATTAGCCCTACGCAACAAGACATCGACGACCCACGAGTATGAATTGTAAGATCGCCGGTACGAAGAGGTTCTCGTCTCCAAGTCTCTACTCTTAGTTCAAGTAGTAGTAGCCCTTACCGCGCGTACGGGATAATAATTTACAAGTTTCTTTAAGAACTCGGTATAACACCTAACGCGTTTGCTGTAACGTATAAATAGTAGTGTTAATAAACCGAAACATTGTTATTCGTATCCGAGTAAAGAAAATATCGTTGTGTTAAATAATTGCATTTACAATTAAATCGATAAAATACTACACTCGTGATCTTCTCCTTTGTGTAAACCTGAAGACACCTTGTTCCAACTAATCCTAGCAAGCTCTGATTCTTCACCTGTTTCGCATCGTACTCATTAAGGTTCGTCCTCTTTCTCCGAAGACAATAACTGCTCACTATAACAGAAGTTTCCAAGAGAGAGAGCCTTTGATCTACATTTTGGCAAGTATCTTTGTACATATACAATATTCGTGACGCTCCTCGCATTGGTCCTGATTCTGACCTATTGTTACGCATATTACCATTCTGAAACGTAATATAGCCTTGGAACGGCTTTACCAAAAACTTAACCTGGCGATTCGAAAATCGAGTTACCTCGTGATGTGTATTTTGCACGAGGACCAAGTTAATAACGAACGCTAGTTGGATTTGAGTCATTCTTAAGCCATCCCGCGTAATAAGCGGCCAAGAAAAAAAACAATGAGGTACGAAAAAAAAATCACGATCTCGTAGCGGGAAGCGCTCGCGCTACGACCACGCGGGAGAGGATAAAAAAAGGCAAAGACTTACGAAGTATTCCTCGACTCTTTCGGGTTTTTCTTTCTCTCAAATCCCCGCTCTCCCGTCTCTCCTATCCTCGGCTTCCTCGCACCTCCTAATTCGCACGCCTCGGATTCCTGTTTTTCCTTTTTCCTCCCAAACCAAATTCCTTTCGCTCCGCTCTTCGCTTTTCCTCGCTTTCTTTGCTTCGCTCTCTCTACTTTTTCGCTCTCTCGCTACTCTCGGTACTCTCCACGCTATGCCGGTTCGTATGACAATGGCCAATATGGCGTCACGGAGTTTCGCCGTCGCCGGCTCTTTCGCGCGAAGCTGGGAATTTTGGCGCGCGGAACTCCGTGACATTAGCCATGGAAAAAGAGCGCGCCACTGTTCCACCGTGCCTCCCTGCGGTGGCGCCCCCAAACCGTCGGCAACGAGGGCCGAGGTATACGCAGCTCACGAGTGGGGAGACTCCGCGAGTCTTTACATCGAATCGAGACAAATAATGTCGCTTCGGTCGCTCCATATGCGTAGCGCGCGTGCAGTCGGCGGTCTCCCTGTGACGCAACGTCACAGTTTAAATAGGCACATTTTGTAGTCGCTAAGCGTAACAGTTTTAAGTGTTGAACTCTAGATGCCTGTTGCCCGCTTTTTTGCACCTTTGTCACCAAAAATTTTATAAGCATACAATTTTGCCCTCAATCCAATAAACTCCTCTATAATATTACCGTTGTTTTCGTCTTTCATCAGACCTAATACTTTTTTATTGGCTTGTGGAAGTCCATACGGATTATCAACTGAATAATCTGAAGTGTCAAATTTGTGGATATCTTCTTTTATAATTTGGTAAACGTCGGGTACTTTGATGTGATAGATGAGGCTGTCGGTGTCTGTATACAATAATTTCGCTTTTTGTCCAAAAGTTTTCTTCATATTGTGATGGTCGAATACGGAATGAATAAATGAATGATAATCGGAAATAAGAGTAAGAGTTGAGCGTTTATTGATTGGTCTTTACGGTTGAACGGGTGGAGATGAACTGAGGAATAGGACTAGCGCTAATGAAGTGGAGGAAGTGTGAAGTGGAGGGGATGGTCAAGTTGCATTGTTCTGGACCGTGGGACCGTGGCCCAGGGATGCTGTGTAGCGAAATTGGAGGTGCTGATGTGTATGGGAACGAAGTGATAACAGGGTTGCTGTAGGTGTAAGGTGTTGTGTGGGAAAGGGATGGTTATAGGATAGGGCCGTTACACTCCCCCTCTTTGAGGACGATGGTCTCCATCGTTTACAATTTTTTGAACAAGAAATTTTTGGTATTGACTCTATATAATACGAAAATACGAATATTTTTACATTGATTTCAGTTATTTGAATGACTCGATATAATCTATTGAATTGTTTTTGTGTATTTTCTTTGTTCTTCTTCCTGCTGTTGATTGAGGTGTGAACCTTGGTGTATGTATTCGGTCACGGTACTGGGGCTGGAAAATGTTATCCTATTGGTGTCTCCATGCTACTTGTTGATGTCTTGTCGTCTGGATGTTTCCGTTGGTTTTAATTCAGCAGCTGATGATTCTGAAACTTACTGTAATTGATTACGTATTGTGTTAGTGGGATGAGGTCTGTTAATCGTGATGGGTTTGGTTGTGATAGTAGTGAAAGTGAAGCGTTGATTGTCTCATTTGTTTTGTTTTTCCGTGTTCAGAATTGTCTGTGAGTTGTCTGGATTATTGCTTATTGTTTTCCTTTCTCATTTTTTCCTGTTTGTCGTTGAGTTCGCCAGTTTGGAATTGTTACAGTCTGTCATTGTTTTCCTTTTATTTGTTATTGTTGTTCCTTTTTATTCCATTACTTTATTATTGTTCCTTAAGTTTCTCTGTAACAGTCTAAGTTCTGATTAGTTTCGTGTTAGTGGGGTGTGGAACGTTATTGTGATGTGGTTGGATGTGGCTGTGCGTGTCTGGTTGATCGATATGTTGTTTGATGTGATTGATATAATTTTAATGTGTAGAGAAGAGAAAAGAAAAAAAAATGAATGTCATAGGGAAATATAATAATGTAATAAAGTGTTATATGATAATTAGTAAAAATCGTAGGAATAATAGATAATTGTAAATGTTTAACCTAGGTCTTTAATTTACATTCATACCGCATTCATACTCCGTCGGAGTTTGTCTTATTGATATTTTTTGTCTCGTGTTTCGTCAGTTCGTCGTCTATTATTCGTGTTACTGTTTCTTGTATGTCTCGTAGTGTCCTGTCTGATTGTGTGTCCAGTAATGTCAACAATTGCGCTAATGCATTGTCGAGCGTAGTGTCGTTATATTGTCGTTTCCATAGGAGTGGCATCGGTACTTTTAAGATTTTTAGGGTTTTCGGGATCGTAGATTCTCGCC
Organism: Heteropelma amictum; assembly: GCA_959613375.1. Classification (NCBI taxonomy): domain Eukaryota; kingdom Metazoa; phylum Arthropoda; class Insecta; order Hymenoptera; family Ichneumonidae; genus Heteropelma; species Heteropelma amictum. Next base: position 1,885,998 of record OY390725.1, read on the forward strand.
CAATAGGTTTGTTTTACTGTTTTAAAATTGATGTCGCAAGTTTCGAGATTTTGAAAATGTGGGTTAATCAATAGCTGTATCTCGCATTCAGCTCCATTAACTATTCGTTGTATTGGATTAAATTGTTTGCATATATACAAAGAATTCATCGGTTTGCAATTTACTAAGTTATGTAAGCTAAAGTGATTTTCGAAATTCTCGGCAATCGCTGTGAAAGATTATGCCGGTTTGATGAATGCGAAATGTGTAACTGACGGGGTTTGATGCATTGGGACGCATGTGTTCGTACAATTTAAACGGGGTTACGTGGGAATGGTGAGTTTTCCACTAGAATGCCATTGTTCATAGCGGCTGTGTGATATCTGCAACATGTGCCATTTTGATTTTGTCTACGTGTACTATTTTTGTTTTGTCGTTGTCGATTTGAAGTCTAATGTTATTGTTGCTGAGTATTTCCAAAATGGTGTATGGCCCGATGTAATTGGGGTCTAATTTTCCCTTCCGAGGTTCTTTTAATAAAAATACTCGTTGTCCGATTTGAAATTTTGAGATTTTGTCTTCCTGTCATAATACCGTTTCGTGCGTTCCTTTGCCGCTAACTGCTTTTCGCGTGTCAATTGTCGGATTTCTTTTAAATTTCTGTGTAGTGTTAGCAGATAGTCGTCGTATGTCGCTAGTTTTTCAGGAGGTGGGAATTCGGATGGTAGTGAGGCTGGTTTTCCGAAGACTAACTCGTATGGTGTGTACCCTGTGCTTTCGTGGACACTCGTGTTGTGAGAAAGTGCCGCGAATGGGATTAGTTCGTGCCAGTTTTTGTCCATATCGATGTAATGTTTGAGGTATTCGACGAGACTGTGATGGCTTCGCTCTAACGCTCCGTTGGACTGTGGGTGGTAAGTTGTCGTTCGGTACTGTTTGATTTTGAGCAGTTCTGCGAAAGATGCGAATAGATCTGACATGAAGTTCGTACCCTGGTCGGAAAGTATCGCACGAGGTGCACCGAATGTCGTTATAAAGCTTGTTGCTAGTGCTTTAGATACATCGCGAGCTGTTGTTTGTTTAAGTGGAACCATGACGCTGAATCTGCTGAATAGATCGATGATCGTGAGGATGTATTCGTGACCGTCCTTTGTTTTTGGAAGAGGTCCGACGATATCTATTGCGATTTTCTCGAAAGGCTGAGTTGGAGTGTCTGTTATTATCATAGGTGCTCTGTTTTTTACGCGAACGAGTTTGTTCTTTTGGCATTTTTGGCAGGTTTTAATGAATTCCGTGACGTCTGCCTTCATGTTTTTCCAATAGTATCGAGCACATATGCGTTTGCGAGTTTTCGAGATGCCTTTATGTCCTCTCATTGTTGATTCGTGTGCTTCCTTCATTATGGGTTGTCGGTGTAACTTCGGTGGTACCATCATAATTCGTTCGCACAATGTTATTCGTATTTTTGGCTCAACCGTGATTTGTTTAATGTAGGTTTTGATGTTGTCCCAGAGAAATTGATCGATAATCTCAGGGTCTTTGGCCAGTGTGCATGATTCGAGTTTTTCCCTTGTCAGGATTTTGATGACTGTCCCGATGCACTTCTGGACCATATGCCAGTCGGTGTTATCTGTGCATTTCCCTTTGCATATCATGGTGAAGATCCGTTTGGTTCCGCGGCGCGTTATAAATATGTGTCCAGCCCTTGGTTTCTCCTTGCGAAGGTCTTCGCAGTTGATTATGTTTTTCTCTACGAGGATTTGCGATATTGTTGTGTTCGTAATACAATCCGCTGCGAGAAAATGAGCGATGTTATCCTTTTGTGTGAGAATACTTTTCCGGCTAATTATGACGCTGCTGTTCGATGTCATTTGTCTCTGGTTTATCTCGGTCGTTGGTGTTTCCTGATCTTCAGATTGTTCTTCCCATTCCGAGGTCGTTGCGTTACCTTCGTCCGATATTTCTGTGTCTTCGGTGAACGACTGACGTTCGGCATCTTCGGTCTGAGTCATGCGTCTTGTTTGCAGTGCCGCTTTTGGTAATGCCGGGCGTTTCCTGTGGTATTGTGATGGCTCGTACGGTGGATCTCCGTCGGATTCGTTTTCGTGCGTTTCGGTTGCGAGATTACCGTAATTGTTCGTTACCGCTGAAGGGGATTTGTCCGTTGTCGCGTCATTTTTCCTCGGTCGGCCAGGTCGTCGTTTTTGTGTTGGTACCGGGCTGTCTTCGTCGGTCGGTTCTGGTGGGCGAATCGGTGGTTTCAGCGTATCGTTGTTCGTTTGATACTGGCCTGTTGACTGCTCTCGCGATTCCTCCGATATCTCGCGAGTCGAGTCATAACTCGTCTGATTGTTATCGAGTTGTGGCGGCGAACGGAAATTTGGTTCGGTCGCCTCGTCGCCTGACGTCACCGGTGGGCGGAAGTTCGGTTCCACTTCAGGATCTTTTTTGTGGTACCCTGTTCGTTCGCTGTTGGATGTAATTGGGACGTTGGCCTGATCTCCGATGTTTCGGCTGTATTGTCTCCCATATTTGGCCTGTTGACCGACTCGTGTGCCTTTGACTTACTTCTCCCGTCGTTAATTTCTTTATCACTTGTTGTGTGTTCGTTTTCTTTGCTTTGCTCGTTCGATTTTTCCTGTTTCCGTTGTTCCCTTATATTATATTCGTTAATTAGTTTTGTCAATTTATTTTCTTCAACTGCATTCTGCTTCATTTGTTTTAAATTATATTCGTCGATTAGCTTTGTTAGCTTATTTTCGTTTGCTTTCGATGGCCGCTCCTGTTTAGCGTTGTATTCGTTGATTAATTTGTTTAGTTTGTTTTCTTTTTTGTTCGTTTCTATTCGTTTTCCTTTTTCATTGTCTGCCGGGTTCGTGGTTCCTTTAATCGTTGAACTTTCGTTTGGTTGCCGAGTCGTTTTCCGTTTGTTCGTCGTGAGTTCCTCCTCTTCCGTTACCGTATCGCAGTTGTTATCGTCAATAGAGGGATTTACTTTTTTATGCGTGTTCTCCTTCATTGTTCTCCGTAGTCTCCTGTCTGAATCTTCGTTTTCGGTGTCGGTGCCTGATGATTCCGAGTTGCTGTATGTTGTGACGCGTTTTTTCTTGGGTGATGGATTTCCTGATTGTTCGTCCGATGTTGACCTTCCGCGCGTATCCGGCTGGTGTGTGATTTTCGCCTTTTTCGTGTCGTGATGTTCGTTGGTCGATGATTCGCTCCGTAATCGAATCGGTAGGATCTTTGATGGATTCCTTGACATGGCGTCTGCGACGACGTTGAGTTTTCCAGGTTTATGGTGGATGTCGTATTCATAATCACTTAATAGGGCTTGCCAGCGTTGTAATTGTTGTGGAGGGTTGGGGTTGGTTGTGAGGTATACGAGTGCTCTATGGTCTGTCACTATTGTGAAATGTTTCCCCTAAAGATAATGTCTGAAATGTTCGACCGCTTTTACCACTGCTAACAGTTCTTTATGTGTGGTGTCGTACTTAATTTCGGCGTTGGTGAGGGCTCGAGAGTAAAATGCTACTGGATGATCGAAATTTTCGTGTTTTTGGCTCAAAACCGCGCCGATGGCATAGTTAGAAGCATCGGTTGTTAATGTGAATCGCTCGTTGTGATCTGGGTATCGTAAAATGGGTTGGCTGATAATTTTATTTTTCATTGTTTCGAAAGCTTCCTGACATTCGGTTGTCCAATTGAATTTTTCGGATTGTTTTAATTGTTTCGTCAGAGGAGCGGATATTTTTGCGAAATTTTGAATAAACCTTCAGTAATAATTGGCTAACGCGTGGAATTGTATGATTGACTTTTTGTCCGTTGGGGTTGGAAAATTTTTGATCGCCTCGACTAAATCTGGTTTTGATTGTACCCCTTTTTCGCTAATGACGTGACCCAAATATGCTACCTCTTTACAGAGAAATTTACATTTGTTTGTCTGCAGCGTCAAACCTGCGTCAGTCAATCGTTTCGCGAGTCGCCTAAATTTTTTCTCGTGTTGTTCGAGATCAGTTGCGTAAATAACGATATCATCCACATAAACGAAAAGATCTGCACCCTGGAGTCCGGATAGTATTGAATCCATTGCTCTCTGAAATGTAGCTGGTGCGTTTCGCATTCCGAATGGCATTCGATTGAATTCGTAATGTCCACCCGGTGTGGAGAATGCTGTTTTCGGTTTGTCTCGAGGGTGCATCTCAATTTGGTGGAAACCGGATGCGAGATCAAAAACCGAGAAGTATCGCGATTTGCCCAATTGGTCGAGAATGTCTATGATGTTTGGTAACGGGTATGCGTCGGGGATGGTTTTTCCGTTGAGTTTCCGAAAGTCGATAACCATACGCCACCTTTTTTTGCCTGAATCGTCTGATTTTTTGGGGACTATCCACACCGGAGAGTTATATGGAGACAGAGATGGTTGTATAATGTATTTTTTCAATAGGTCCTGTACTTGTTCGTTTATTCCGGATTTGTGTACTTGAGGGAATCGATATTGTTTGGTGTTAATGGGTCTATCGTCGGTGGTATTAATTTCGTGTTTCACTACAGTCGTGTATCCAAGTCGTTCAATAGGCAGGTTAAACAGATAAGGATGTTCCGAAACAAGCTGGTATACACTGTCTTTCTCTGTGTCATCTAGATGATCTAGGTGCAAGAGTGGCTTTACCGTTTCGGACCTTTCCTTGTTTCCGTCTGTAACTGCTAAGCAAATTGCTGCGCGGTGCTCGTCCTGAGTATCGCGAGAATTGTTTTCAATGTCGACAGGTGTTTTTGATACTTGCTCGATCGGCTGCAGTTCAACAATTGGGATTGCGAAAGAGATGTCATGGCTGGTTGTGTTAATCGCCCCTATGTACGCTATTCCACCACGGTTTGTTACGATAGCGTTGCCGAGAAACAGACCTTCGTTCGTTTCGATTTTTGGTATAAACCCTTCGGACAAGTCGGTATCTTTTATTCGGATTGATATCAGAGTTTTTGATCTGGCAGGGATGTTAATTTCTTCCTGGGTCTCGAATGGTATTATAGAGTCGTAAAATGTGATGCAGGATTTTGTGTATAATATATCAGCGGGTGTATCTTGAAAAATGCATCTCCGAGAATTGCATCGTATGGGATAGGGATAGTGTCCTCGACGACATGGAATTCGACGTTAATGTTTTTGATTCGGATGGTATATTTGCCGGTTGTGTATAATATACCTTCTGTGATTCCCGAAAGTTCGTAAATTATTTGTGGGTCGATTTTGTTTTTGTGCCGTATGATAGATATTTTAGCCAAATTTATTTGTGCGCCTGTGTCTACTAGAAATCGAGAATTTCGTTTGTTTATATCGGGTGAGTTAGTGGCGACTGTTGGTGGTTTTCGCCGTTTGGTGAGCCCTAGGCATATTGTCGCTTTTCTGATTTCCGGGTTATTTGATTTTACTCGGTCGACGTTGATGCGCGTTCTGTCGAGGGGCTCCGCGTCGCGCTGTTCCGCGGAGCTGCACTCCCGTTTTTTGGCGCGAGATCGTTAAGGTTGTCGCGATTTTCCGACCTTGTGCCGGAATTGTCTCGGCAGCTCGTGTGACCGTTTCTATCCTGTGAGTTCGTACGATAGCGGTCGCGAGAGTTATCGCGGTATCGATCGCGAGAATTATTACGATGTTGGTCATGGGCGTTGTTTTGGTATCGGTCGCGAGAGTTGTGACGATATTGGTCGCGAGGGTTATTGCGAGGGTCGTCACGGGAATTATCGGGATATTGGCCGTAGGAGTTGCGATATCGGTCGCGAGAGTTATTTCTATATCCGTTTTGGGAGTTCCTGTGCTGGTTGTCGCGGTGATTGTTGTATTGGTTTTGCGTGTATTGGTTTCATGGGTTATAATTGTTATAATTTTGCGGATTGTACTTGTTATAATTTTGTGGGGTGTAATTGTTATAGTTTTGTGTTCTTTGACCGAATTGATTCTTACTGGGGTTTCCGAATTGTCTTGGTTCCTCTCGATTTTGTCTCCATTTCTCTCTCATTTTTGCTAACGTTATGCATTCTGATGTTGTATGGCCTCCCCGTTGGTGGAATTCGCAATATTTCTCATTTATGCCCCTATTTGTTTCCGCGAATCGGACTCTAGCTGTCTCCGTAACCGTTTCCCCGGGTTCGGTTAAACGTGATCGACTTTGATTCACCATTGCGCGCCTTTGTAATTCCAGTTCGATATTTGTTGCTTCGTCTATAGCGTTGTCTAGGGTCTCTAAATCTCGGTGGAGCAGAAGATTCGCGATTCTATCTAAGAGGCCTCGTACGAAAGCTTGGATTACAGCTTTTTTCTCTTCTGCCGTTCTTTTTTCTAGGTACGCCCTGTCGTCTGCCGCTGAGTATACTTCTGATAGTCTTTCGATAATTTGGTTCTGCAAAACTTTTACTCGGAGCCCGTAATCGAGGACTGACTCATTGAATTTTTGTGAGGTTGATTTTAGGTCTAGTCCTAAATCTGATAATTCTAACGGTTTTTTGTATGCCCTCTTCAGATCTGCGAGAAGCGCGTCTAATGTATCGTATGTTTTCCCATCTGTTAGGTCGTATGCTCTGCCGGTTAACCTAAATATTATTGCGTTTATTAAATATCTGTGATTTGGGTCAGGAGCGGTTTGCTGTACGCGTTTACACCTGCTAATGAAACTTTCGATTGTTATGTTTCCGTCACCGAATTGTGCAATTACCTTTGTCAGGTCGTTATATGTTGCGGGGTTCTGGGGTGCGGGGTTTGCCATTTCTGTCTCGTCGCTTTCGCTGTCTTGGTCTGCCAGTACGTGTCGATAAAATGTGTTGGAGGTGTTTTGGCGTCCTATTCGGCGCCTAGGTGGTCGTATTGGCCTAATTGTGATTCGATATTTTTCGAGAAGAGCGGTTGAAATCAGTCCTCATGTACGAAAATTATTTTTGAGGCGCGCTGTAGCGGCGTGTCCGCTAGTGATTCGAGTGACGCAGTTTCTTGTTGCGCGGGCGAGAGTGAGAGGGAACGATGAGAGTTGCTTGAGGGAGCAATGGTTATAGAAACGTGAATGGGTGTATGTGTGTGTGAGAAATACATATGGTCGTAGAACCGACGCACGCTCGCAATACAGAGTATGAAGAGAGTCCATGCACGAATTTTAAAGAAAAATTTGGGTGGTACTTACGTAAGCGCCAAGATAATTGTAAATAATCCCATTTTGTGCTGTTTTTTTTTTTTTTTTTTTTTGTCGTTTCCTTCCTGCTACAATGTCCCTTCTTTTTTTTTTTTCCTCTCGGCTTTCAGCGTTGATGGACCACACTCACTCACTCGCTTGCACCACACTGTTTTTTTTTTTTTTTCACACAAGTTTCTTTCTCACTTCTTTTTGTTAGTTTTGTAGATTGCGGAGTTCAGATCTCACTTCTGACGCCAGTTGTGATGGTCGAATACGGAATGAATAAATGAATGATAATCGGAAATAAGAGTAAGAGTTGAGCGTTTATTGATTGGTCTTTACGGTTGAACGGGTGGAGATGAACTGAGGAATAGGACTAGCGCTAATGAAGTGGAGGAAGTGTGAAGTGGAGGGGATGGTCAAGTTGCATTGTTCTGGACCGTGGGACCGTGGCCCAGGGATGCTGTGTGGCGAAATTGGAGGTGCTGATGTGTATGGGAACGAAGTGATAACAGGGTTGCTGTAGGTGTAAGGTGTTGTGTGGGAAAGGGATGGTTATAGGATAGGGCCGTTACAATATAATAATAGTACAAGTCGTAGAGCCAAAGTTTGGAGATGTCGATGATTGAATATCCGACATATATGAGTTTGTTGAATAAAACGCTGGCCTTGTTGAGTTCTATTATTACCATATCATAGTGTAATATAGTGCGATTGTGGAAGGTTGGTTTAGCGATCTGTGCTTTCGCCTCCTCACCGTCCACGCCATTCTGTCACAAGCCTCACTTCTTTATGCTTTCGAACATTTTCCATTGTTTTTCCGAATACGGCAGTATTCATTAATTTGTAAACATTTTTTTCAAACTCGTTCGATTTTTTTCTCAATTCCGTGTTCACATCAATGTATTTCTTGAGCCAGGGCATCTGTCGAAACTTCAGCACGCGATGGATGTGTGTTGCACGAAGACCTAATTTTGTACACTGTTTCAAATTTCTGTAGTGAATAACGTATTTCTCTTTTGCCAACAATGTTGTTATTAATTTTTTTGAAACTTGAACGTGAGAAGCATAGTGTTGGGGACACAACAGCAGGTCTTTGTGATTTTCATATAATTCGCGAGGATACTCGAGATCGATTTCGAAAATATAACCGACTGGAGAATCATCTGGAATATTTTCAATATCCTCTTGGAAATTTTCCACCCAAGCGGAAGAGCCGCACCATAAAGTTTATTGACATCGTAATACATCAAATATGATTCTTCTTTTTTTGAATCGTATTCATCTTTCATGCAGCGATTGTTAGCTTTTGCGTATCTGTTCGAACATTGTGCTACACCACCGCGGATTTCCTTGTCGATAAACATTAACATGTCAAAATCGGTCAAAAGTTCGAGATCGATAGTGGTGCACTTAAGCATCGCGTCAAACGAGAGACCCGGAGCTGTATAATAATGCAGAGGATCGAGAGCATACGTTTCAATGCAATATCGTCGGAAATTTTCGAAAATGTCCGCCAAAAGCAATACATCTGTTTTCAGGTACAAATCCGAGTATTTACCGAATGTTCGCGCATTGAACGTTGTCCACATGTTACGAGAATGCGCATAATCATCGTTCGAGATGTTTGAATTTTGAAGTTGTGAAAAAAGTCTTCTTCCCTTCGTCATTCGGTTTCGTCGAGTCTCCTCCAATCATCAACGTAATCACACGGAAAAACACCTTTTCGCGTTAGTAATTGAAATTTTGCATCGTTATTGCAAAGTCGTCGTGTTATCGTTTTTTGGTCATGTTTCAGATACGATGCTAATTTGTCGATGCTACATGCCATGGATCTAAACGAATCGGTAAATCGATATTGTACACGTGTTCCTTTATGCTTCTATTTTAATGTGAGAAACGTTGTTTTTGAGCGCAGAGTACGCTCTCTCCAACTCATTAATTATCTTCCGATACTCGTGAACATCCATTGTGGACTGTGCGCTTGATTGACCGAAAGTGTTGGAGTTTTCAGCGTAGCGGCTTCTTAAAGACTTTTTCTCCTATTAATGTTATGGCTTACTCCCCTCTCCGCCCTTTGACGGTATTAGGAATTGTATCGGTGAATCGTACTTCGATAGCAACAGTTTAATAAATAATTAAAAGGTCTCATGTAAACGATCACGCTAAAAAGTCGCTCGTTACATCGTTTATTTTGACAATGCGCGCCTCCCTTCCCCATTTTAATAATTTTATTCCTTAAATAAAAACCTTTGACGACTACCGCTATCATCTCTTAACAATATTCATTTACGCTTAGACGGATTGCTGGTATCACATCGTCTCTCTCTCTTCCACTGTCGTCACTTTTCCTGTTTATAATATGCGTCAACATCGTGTCGCCTTTTTGGATGATGAAGCGTTAAAGAGATGCATTGTTTGTCTCTCTCGCGCTTTGATGGTAGTAGCTATAGTAAAAAAATCATTTAAAAAAACGGGTAAAGTAATGTGCAAAATAAACCGTAATGCATTTCGGAATGAGTATGAATTTCAAAAGCCCCAGCTGATATAACAGAAATAACAAATTTTGGGAGTATGCACAAAAATTTACAGGTTATTCCGTACTAGACAAATCATAGCATTTCATTAGTACATTTAATAAATGGTGAATAGCATCTATACAGCCTGTCCCAAAAGGGTCGAAGGATCTCTGAAGGGGTGGTATATCTCGAAATTCCGAATCGAAAAGTCCTCAGCGGTTTTTCGATCCGATGCACCCCTGATGAGTTATTAATAATTAATGACAGCCAATAATACGCGTGGGCTGGGCGGCGCGTGGTGGTGTGCGTGTGACGGTGTGCCCGGCCGCACCGCGAGAGGCAGGGCTACTCCGCGCGACGTGGACGTGTGTGTGCATGGGTGTGAGGGCCCAAGCTAGGCAGCACGCGTTGATTGTATTGAAGGAGAACGTGAAAAAAATAAGTAGCGCCCCGCGATAATACATTTTCATAAATGGATGATAAATGAATTAAATGAATTCATGTGGAATTGTAAATCCTTAATGGAAAGCGAAAGCTCTACTAAAGTCGTTAAAATTCCATTTCTTTATTTACTTGAACTAAAAATAAACATCAGCTTGGCGTTTTGTCATACGATACTTTTACATTATTGATTGAAAACAAAAAAAAATTATGCGCTTTAATGGTCGAAGTTAACGCATGCTAATTAATTTATTTTCATGATTGTCCGACTTAGTTAATTGATGAGTGAGATAATCCACTCGAAATGACTCTTCCTCCTTACTTCTCGAACGAATCGTCTCGAGATAATTGAATTGAAGAATTGAATAATTTAATAATTGATAATTGATTTTGAAATAGAAATTTCAACATTTCAGTCTGTGATTATTTCACAGAATGTATTTAATTTCAACAAATCATAATTTGCAGACATTTCTAGGATTGAGGAGTGGATGAAATCCTCTCCTTAAAAATTCAAGCATCCCTTCGAACGGTGAGTATGTACATGTAAAAAATATTAGAAATACATTTTTTTGCAATGATTGATCATCATTTATTGTTATTCGTGTTGTGTAGTTATTGTACAACACAAACAACGGCAGTATTTGTCAAACGTCAAACATTTCACCACAACATCTCGTAATTATTATTCTTCGGGATCCTGGGAGGTGTCGGGTGTATTTTTATAACTTTTGAATCCTTCGAACTACATAATACTTCAAAAACATCTGCACGGCAAACAAAATTGTGTTCATAATTTTATTTAAATTCACAACAATCATTAAAAAAAATTCTTATGCAAAAACAAAAAGAAAACAATTACAACGAACTGCTAAAACTGTAAGACTAAAAATTGAAAAATGTCAAAAATTCATAGCAGTGTTTCAACAATTGTTAGAATAATTTTTTTCCAACGATTGTTGAGAATTTAAATAGAATTAAGAATAATAGAAGGATTCAAAAGTTATAAAAATGTACCCGACACCTCCGAGGATCCCGAAAATAATAATTAGGAGATGTTGTGTTGAAATCTTTGTACTGACATTTTTTGTGTTGTATAATAATTACATAACACGAATAACAATAAATGATAATGAATCATTGCAAAAAAAATATATTTGTAACATTTTTTACATGTATACATACTCACCGTTCGAAGGGACGCTTGAATTTTTACGAGAGGATTTTATCCTCTCCTCAACCCTAAAAATGTCGGCAAATTATGATTTGTTGAAACTAAATACATTTTGTGAAATATTCGCAGACTGAAATGTTGAAATTTCTATTTCTCCGTGTCGAGAGTTTTGAAAATCTTTACCTCTCGGGATATTCGCTATTTCCCTCTTCAGAAAAACACCTTAAATTTAATTATCTCGAGACGATTCGTTCGAGAAGTAAGGAGGAAGAGTCATTGATGGAGTCGATGATATCACTCATCAATTAACTTAGTCGGATAATCATGAAAATAAATTAATTAGCATGCGTAAAATTCGACCATTAATGCGTATAATTTTTTTTTGTTTTCAATCAATAATGAAAAAATATCGTAGGAGAAAACGCCAAGCTGATGTTTATTCTTAGTTTAAGTAAATAAATAAGTGGAATTGTAACATCTTCAGTAGAGATTTCGCTTTCCATTCAGAATTTACAATTCCATATGAATTCATTTAATTTAATTAATTTATCATCCATTTCATATAAAAATGTATCATCGCGGGGCGCTACTTATTGTTTTCGCATTCTCCTTCAATACAATCGACGCTCGCTGCCTAGCTTGGGCTCTCAAACCCATGCACACACACGTCCACGTCGCGCGGCGTAGCCCTGCCTCTCACAGTGCAGCCGGGCACACCGTACACGCACACCACCACGAGCCGCCCAGCCCACGCGTATTATTGGCTGTCATTAATTATTAATAACTCATCAGGGGTGCATCGGATCGAAAAACCGCTGAGGACTTTTCGATTCAGAATTTCGAGATTTACCACCCCTTCAGAGATCCTTCGACCCTTTTGGGACAGGCTGTAGAGTAAAACACCACGCTATAAGCCAGAAAAACACCCAAGCCTTGAAAATTAATGCAGAAAAGATATCGCGTATTAGCTGCGTAGGTATAGAGTGTTAGATATAGGTGTAATACATTTCCTCAGTAGATATTAATCGCTAAATGCCAAATATTCAAAATATCTAATACAACATTTTGTCGAAAAATATCAAACCTACACCGAATCTTGATTGATTCGACTAGTTAAAACGCTAGTGAAACCACAACATTGTATGAGACAAGTCACAATATCCAAAGTCGAACAGAGAGCGACGCGCAATCCTTCCGCCGTTTGTTTGGGTAAGAACAAGTCTTTCGAAAGACGTCCTTTAAATACATTTTTTTCTCACGCATCTAACGCTTTGATTGGTTCTTGGATAATCTACAAATATAAAGACATGTACAACACTTCCGTTGGTTTCATAGATAAACGATTATAAGTCCTCAGGGGTTTTTCGATCCGATGCATCCCTGATGAGTTATTAATAATTAATGACAGCCAATAATACGCGTGGGCTAAGCGGCGCATGAAGGTGTGCGTGTGACGGTGTGCCCAGCCGCACCGCGAGAGGTAGGGCTACGCCGCGCGACGCGGACGTGTGCGTAGCATGGGTGTGAGGGCCCAAGCAAGGCAACATCACAGCACGCGTTGATTGTATTAAAGGAGAACGCAAAAACAATAAGTAGCGCCCCGCGATGATACATTTTTATATGAAATGGATGATAAATTAATTAAATTAAATGAATTCATATGGAATTGTAAATTCTGAATGGAAAGCGAAATCTCTACTGAAGATGTTACAATTCCACTTATTTATTTACTTAAACTAAGAATAAACATCAGCTTGGCGTTTTCTCCTACGATATTTTTTCATTATTGATTGAAAACAAAAAAAAATTATACGCATTAATGGTCGAATTTTACGCATGCTAATTAATTTATTTTCATGATTATCCGACTAAGTTAATTGATGAGTGATATCATCGACTCCATCAATGACTCTTCCTCCTTACTTCTCGAACGAATCGTCTCGAGATAATTAAATTTAAGGTGTTTTTCTGAAGAGGGAAATAGCGAATATCCCGACAGGTAAAGATTTTCAAAACTCTCGACACGGAGAAATCGAAATTTCAACATTTCAGTCTGCGAATATCTCACGAAATGTATTTAGTTTCAACAAATCATAATTTGCAGACATTTTTAGGGTTGAGGAGAGGATAAAATCCTCTCGTAAAAATTCAAGCATCCCTTCGAACGGTAAGTATGTGTACATGTAAAAAATGTTACAAATATTTTTTTTTTTGCAATGATTCATTATCATTCATTGTTATTCGTGTTATGTAATTATTATACAACACAAAAAATGTCAGTACAAAGATTTCAACACATATCCTTATTATTATTCTTCGGGATCCTCGGAGGTGTCGGGTGCATTTTTATAACTTTTGAATTCTTCTATTGTTCTTGATTCTATTTAAATTCACTACAATCGTTGGAAAAAAAATGATTCTAATAATTGTTGAAATACTGCTATGCATTTTTGACATTTTTCAATTTTTAGTTTTACCGTTTTAGCAGTTCGTTGTAATATTTTTGTTTTTGTTTTTACATAATAGTTTTTTTTAATGTTGTATAATAATGTTTAATAATGTTGTGAATTCAAATAAAATTATGAACACAATTTTGTTTGCCGTGCAGATGTTTTTGAAGTATTATGTATTTAGATGGATTCAAAAGTTATAAAAATACACCCATTATCACCCATTTAATTATCACTCATTTCTCATAAAAATGTTTCATCGCGGGGCGCTACTTATTGTTTTCGCGTTTTCCTTCAATACAATCAACGCGTCAGTGTTGCCAGATCAGGGGATTTCTCCCTAGATTAAGGGGGTTTTTGGAGGCGTTAGGGGACAATTAGGGAGAAAAAATGTTTGGGGTATTTTTCAGTGGAAGCTAAAATCAAGCCAAAGCCAACCGTAGAGAAACAATTATAATTGTTTCTATATTGTAGTTCCATTTTTGTACGTATTATATTATAATTATATTATCAGTATTATAATTATTGAACAATATCTATCAATTAAATAACATTTATACAATTACAGGTCAATGAACTTGGTACCATAAATATAATTTATTCAGCAACATAACATTTATACGTAGATATACTATGTAAAGTATTGCAACTTGTAAAACTTATTTTGACTAGGATAGAAAAAGTAAGAACATTTTCTAGAAAACTTGAACAATATTCGTCTCGTGACCTCTCTCGTTATGTAACGTACTTTTTCATTCACTAGATAGAATATCGAGTGCATCGAGATCGTTATTGTTCACCATGTCGTAAACAGTTTCAGAGTTAAAGCGTTTCAGCATAGTCACCGACTGCACAAACTTAAAGCATTCAACGTCGAGAGTACAACGCACATGAAAAATCGCTTCGACCATCTTTATCGACATTTTATTTCGCAACTTGTCCTTGACGATATTTACGATCGAAAACGCGCGTTCTACGGCCGCATTTGAAAAGGGGAGACTCAGTAAACCGAGAACAAGCTTCGATATATTGCCGAATCTTTGGTTTCCACCGGCGTCTGTGAGTTTGTTAATCTCCACCCAAAATCGTTCAGTGTTAACGATATCGGTGACTTCAGCTCGGTGAAGTATATTCCACTCCTTCACAACCGAGCCGATGTCATTGCACAAGCTGTTCTTGAATTTGACTGCAATGTTCGTTATATCTTGTTTCACTTGTGATGACGCTGATTGTGGCGAGAAAGTGGATATTTCTTCAAGAATCTTGATATTATCCGGAATTCGTTTTTGTAACTGAGAGATGAGAACGATCACGAAGTCTTTACAGCGCTCTTTGACTTGCTGAATCGAATCTCGATGGACGGTAGCAGTGAGGGCGTTGAATTCGTACCCAAAATTTATGCAATTTATGGGCATGCAAAAAAGTTTGAAGTCGAATCCGGCGAGATCGTAATGCGACACTTTTTTGAGCTGCGCTGGAACAACAAGCATTTGGAGAAGCGAATATATTGTGTCATTCAAATCTCTAAATAACTTTGTTGGGTCAACAGAATCCGATTGAAACAATCTGTTGAGTCTTATGATGCCTTTCAGTATCGAGCTAAGGAAAGTCAAATACAATTTGTTTTCAGGCGTCGAGAACATCCCATGTAACTGAGAAGCTACATAGCACCGCTCCTTATTGCTTTCCGTAATTTTGAAATGCAATTGTAATGCCGCCTCCCATTGCTCAAGGATAGCGTCAATAGCTTGGAGCCTCACTAGCCAGCGAGTATTCGAGAGCTTCACGATCTTCGTAGGTACCTTACCTTCAAGGACACGATAAACAGTGGCGTGTTCTATTTGGCGTTTGGTGCTGACGGAAAACCACGAGTGGGTCTCGCGAACCATATAATCGAGGTGTCGTGGTAAAACTTTGCAAGCCTCCTCGGCAGCAAGATGCAAAGAGTGACAAACGCACTTTATCACGACAAGCTCAGGGTTAATGGCTTGCAATATCGTTGTCACTGAATGATGTACGCCTACATTTACACTGGTTCCGTCAACCCCTAGGCCCAATAGCTTCTCCGTTTTGAGATGATCCGTTTTTAGCTGCTCCAAGATTGCTGCACTAATAGCGTCGGATGTCCCTGCGGTCAGCTCGATCAAACGATAAAAAGTCGTCACTATCTTTTTTTTCGACTGACTGAAATAGCGGATCATGAGGCAGACGATTTTTTTCACATCTATCGTTGTAGATTCATCGATAATCAGTGAATAATGCGAGTTGCTAATGTCCTCGAGAAGGTTTTGCACGATGCACGGTGATAAAATATTTTTTATCAGAGCAGAGCATTTTGTCCTATGCAATTTAATATCTTGCAGGACTTGTGAATCCTTGTCAAGATCTTTGATCACGGTGGAAAGATGATCGACAGCTTTTATGGCAGAATGCTCAGCTATATAAACAGCAAATTTAACTCCGCGATTTTTCGTTTCTCTGACAGAGTGACTTTTGCGAAACGATCAATTTTCGGTAACTGCGACACGATATTCCGATTCTTCACCGATTGCTCGTGTTTTTTCGACGAAGCGTGTTCTGTCAAACTTTTTTTGTGGGCGACAAGAACCGATCTACAAAACGAGCAAAAAGCTCTACAGGAATCTCCATCGGGTGAAGGTTTCAACCAGCCTACATTGGTAAAAGGAAAAAAAGGTATAGGCAAATTGTCATCTTACCATTCATAAAATCGGATAGTTATTCTCGTTTTTGTTTGTTTAGAGACATGTTAGATTTCGTCCACGGTATTCAAAAATGCCTGAAGTTATAACTGGCAAAGTTACTGATTGTGTATCATTCCTTGCATAACGATGCACAATCGATAACTTAACCAATCATATATTCGGGCCAGGCATTAATGAATATTATTTTACTTCTCTAATGAGATTACATTCGTGCATTACCTTTAAAGGCGGACTCTAACTTCCAGCTCGGTACGTACTTTTGTACGTACTTCTTTTTAACAGAAGTTTTCGACATTGTATATGCGTCTTATTATATTCTTCGCTGAATTCCTTTCAAATCGAAGCTAACTGAAAAAATTGTAGATGTGGTATCGGCGAAGTACTGGTAGATGCTGTAAATTGTGTTGATTTTTGCTATGGCAGTCCTGCTGAATGAACAAACACGAGCGTTCGAAGTCGCGCGCGCTCCGACGAGAGATTCAAAAAACTTCTGTCACTAACGACAATTATGGACCTTATATATATATGGAAGGCGGATGGCACTGTTGGTAGTGGCTCAAATATGTCGAGACGGCCGAAATAGAAATATATTTCATTGTTAACAATACATTTTATTGTATTTTTTTATATACATTTCGAGCGTAAAGTATCAGTGTTTATTTCATGGCATCACCAACGTCCTACTTCATAATATCTCTTCAACACAAGCGCTTACCGTGGCTGGATTTCGAACTATATCGCGTTTATCCCTTGCTCATGCGCAGTAAAGAGAAAAGGCAATTTAGGGGTTTTTTGGGGGGAATTGAAATTAGTTGAGGGGAACGCCGCGAGAACCGTCTGGCAACACTCCAACGCGTGCTGCCTAGCTTGGGTTCTTACATCCATGCAAAAACACACGTCCACGTCGCGCGGCGTAGCCCTGCCTCTCGCGGTGCGGCCGGGCACACCGTCATACGCACACCACCACGCGCCGCCCAGTCCACGCGTATTATTGGCTGTCATTAATTATTAATAACTCATCAGGGGTGCATCGGATCGAAAAACCGCTAAGGACTTTTCGTTTCAGAATTTCGAGATCTACCACCCCTTCAGAGATCCTTCGACCCTTTTGGGACAGGCTGTATAATAAAAGAAAAAAAAACTCAATGCACGAAAAATACTCGGTTGTCCTTTCGAGGCTGGGTTTGACGTACGGCTTACACGGGTAGAGGTGGAGGGGGAAGTCCAGGTGACTACCAGCGCCACGCGATATGGACCCATTAACTGGATCATATTGTTGTAAGGAAATCCACGGCAGTTACAGGGGATTGGCCGCGCGACAGCGAGCCTTACTGCCGTTTCTTATGGGGCATAAGCAATACAATAATACAAACCAAAACAAACGAAATGGAATAATTCGCAATTCGCAGCTTTCGCAGCATGTCTTTCGGATTGGGGGTTTTGAGTGTACCCTGTGTAGTACGCCATACCGTAAGTAAGAAATGCGGCTAATGAATTAGTGGTTTTTCTGAATATCCCACTTGTTAATGGATTCCCTTATAGCCGGAAGGGAAGAAAGATAAGGCAAAAAATAAACACAAAAACATTAGTTTTTAAAATAACATTGAAAAATCCCAATCAGGAGGAATTTACTCCCGTTTCGTTTGTCCTTATTTTTTATCGTGAGTTATAGAGACTCGTCGAACTTATAAAATAAAAATAAAATGAAATAAAAAAATAAAATAAAGTAAAATTGATGGGTAAGATTTTACCGCACTCACGTCTCCTTTTACCGGGGTAAAAGGAGTCGAGGGGAGAAACAAAATAATAAAATAAACTTTAAAAAATATGAGTATTTTATTCAAAAGTTGGTTCTGTGCTTTTTTTACCGAGGGTAAATGCGACAGTTGGAAGCGCGGTCGGCTTCCGTGTATGATTCAAAGCTTGTTCGGCTTCGGTGTAGCTTCAAAAGCGTGGTCGGCTTTGTTTGCGGAGAGATCTGAGAAAGACAGCAGCCCCGGCCGCTGGGATATACCCTTTCGGTGGCTTTTCGCTTGCGAACTACTGTCTTCGGGAAAGCACCACACGTCGGCTGCTCCCCGAACTATCGCTACGAGTATGAGTATTAGTGCTTAACCTCTGTGCATTCGAGTTTTGACAGGTAAGTGTTTACTCGCGTTGTTTTATCATGTGTAATTATATTATTAAGCCTCTACTTATGCGCTTCTCTTTTCAGATTATTCTCCTGAGGCTTTGGGTGAGTTTTTACTGTTTGGATTTTTCCTTTAGCCTACAAACAAAGGTTATTTTCTCGCGTGGATACATAATAACTAGATTACCATTTGATTCTTAATATTAATTATCGCAAAATCTCTTTCTATCTACGGGTTTTTTGCTTTTTTCTTTCTTGGGAGAAACAATTCACTCCGGAGGATGTCGCAGCATCCTGGTTTGCTGTAAGCCGCAGTGTTTTGACCTGCAGCGGTACGCAGCGTCAACGAACATAGAGTCATGTAGAAGCGCACTCCTTACGGCCGGTTTGAAACCAAAAAGTTGGGGTGATCGGGTAACCTCGGCAACGCTCGGCTCAGGGCTTCGCCTTTCATTGTGTGCATTCACGTATATAGCTCTTCGATATACATGAGCGCTTACGCCTGTGGGAGAGCGTTAGTACGCCCATCGAGTTGGCCGTCACTCTCGCTATGGCTTGAAGTGATGGTGCGGTCTCTCTCGCGCTGAAACGACAATGGACGCGGAGTGGGGTCGCGGCGGCGACGTAGCGGAGAGCACGTCCGTATGTACCGGTTGTTCTCCGGTCAATATGATGATAATTTATGCCTTTGTTTCCTTATTCCTTCACCTTATGTCAGGAGAACTTCTATAAGCGTCAATATTAATCGAAACTATTAACTCGTTTCAATAAATCCTATGAAATTGAATAAAAAAGAACAGGTTCGCTACTTAAATATAACAAGAATGACAATAGACTCAATGGGCCGCTTGGTGTAATCGGCAAGGCGGTGCGCTCGCAATCCGGAGGTACTGGGTTCGATCCCCACCCATCTTTTTTTTTCCACGCGTGAATTTATTTATTTGCAACGTAACACTAATTGTAAGTAATGACAGTTCCATTGTATTATAATTGTACTAATAATAAAAGGATGATAAATGAAAAAATATAAAAATCTACCGAGCCTAATGAAGCTGCTAAAATACCATAACTAGATTTTCCTATGCGTTTGTAACATTCTCTTTATTTCTAATATGTTTATCAGGATGGTACGAAACAATGACTGTTTTTTCTCCTGGTTATAATGAAGAATTAGTTGCTTGGTATCTTTTATTCTTTCTTGGTATTCAAGAAAAAACCGATGATATGTTGATGTGTTGATTTTAAAACTTTCAAATAATCTAACGTACTGAAAAATGTAGTTTTATATTATAAGCATATGTGATTTTGTAGTATAGTAAATGTATTTATGACAACTTTCAATTTTTTTGAATTCCAGTACCTACAGCGAAAACTATGTTCTAAAAAATAAAATAGCGTGATGAAAATAATGTTAGAATGTATAAACACAATTGAATATTTCTGCATCATTATATTTTACAGCACTCCCCATAACCTAATCTTTATCATCGATTATCGCTTGAAGGGTTACTTTTATCGATGAAACACAAGAGACCTCTTGTGTAGAGCATCACATTTTCTATGATATTATGCTTTCAGGTTTTTTCTAAATTTATCCGTTACCCGCTTATAAATTTCCAAAGCTGAGACTTTTTCACCCATTTTTTACCCACCCTAATGCACATATAAGAAATTAAGACAATATTACAAACGCATACCAGGTACTGACGATAAACGGAATTCGCTCTGCCCACTCTTAGCTAATGTCAGTTTACGTTATTAAAATTAAAGATTTTCAATGTCACAACATGCTTGAATATTGGTCACGATCGATTTTTAGCAAGCAAAAATGGCTGCATGAAAAATGGAAAACTCCGAAATGTTTTAGCACAGGAAAATTGTGAAAAGTTAAGAACGTAAGCTAAGGTTACTCAATGGAAACCACGTGAAGGTGGTGAATCTCTTCCATCGGGATGGGGACAGTGTTATGGTCCAGAAATAATTTTTTGACTAATTAACTCCTTTCGCAAATAAATCTGAGCAATATGAATGTGTCTTGACAAATAGTGTAATGGCATTTTTCTAATATAAACAAATTTGGACCATGACATGGTCCTCGGGAATAGAGGAAGGAAGGAATCGAGTTGAAAAATGGGTTGCGAAGATGAATGGGATAAATACGAGCGTTCTGAAATTTAATCATCATAAAAAAAGCCTTCTATGTTCGTTGGCAGCGTTAATGCTGGTAAGTATCACAGTCTTTCTCTGACTTTTGCTTAATAATAATAATAATAATTGGGGAGTTTTACTTGCACACCCTTTACGGGTTTTTACAAGCCACCCACCCAACTACTACCCATTTTGTATCATTTCCTCGTACCTTCCTCCGTTTTTCTGGGTGGGTGGATTTTCTCCAATAGACCTACTTTTTTACGTGGGTTCCGAACCACGAGAGAACAGTTTAAGACACTTAGAAAAAATCCATTGGTGTCGGCGGCGGGAATCGAACCCGGACCCACCGGGTGTGAGCCAGGCACACACACACACACACACACACACACACACACACACACACACACACAAACACAGAGAGAGAGAGAGAGCTATTTTATTAAAATGTTATATTCATTTCAAACGCAAGAGATACTCAGTTGTCATTTAACCGAGCATCAGAGAGTTATTTCGCGCGATTAATCGACAATGTCAGACGTAACGCTTATTCGCGCGTGTATTATAGATCTTTTGTCATTGGCAAAATTTCATAGTACGCAACTTCGACGACGGTGCAATGAACGCTGGTACGGTGAATTACAGTGTTTATGCAGAGATAGACTGTTGAAACGCTTGAAATATGTAATATGGTGGACACCTCTGCGCGTCATTGTGAAAGTGTACAATCATGGTCTACTGAAAGGGTTGTCTATTCTTACATGCGTATATGAAGAATTGAAGTGTCGCCGTAGTGATAACTCATCATGTATCAGAGCTCTCGATGAAGAAGCTAAGGGTCAATACTGTTTGAATTGTAACTAATTCCGCATAAAAGGATAACGCTAAGCGACGGCGGTCGAAGGGAGTCGATTGCAGGTTATGAACAGCTTCTGGATGCATCGAGCGATGAAGAAGTGGCTCTTATTGACGCGAAGAAAGCTGTCGAAGGGCAAGAGTACATTCATGAAGAAGAAGAAGAAGAAGAAATATGCGTAAGTAGTATTGGTACCCGTCTGGAGCCCCCCACTCCTATCCCTACTCCTTCCCCCACCACTCGTCCACTCCCACTGCTGATATTGAGCAGGGTGTTGCGAGTAGTGGGGTGAGGATGGGGGACGTGAGCCGGGCCTCGGACGGGTACCGATACTTTTTGGCGCGTCAGCATTTTGAAATTTTGGCGACTAAGCATATTTTTGAAGAGGAATTTGGAATATTGAATTGTGTGTTGAATATGATTTTTATTGAAATGATTATTTCTTACATGATTTTGATGATGAATTATAGTATTATCGAAGGTTTACATATGAATATAATAACGCGCGTTTGAGCGTTGGATATAGAGAATGGTCGGGCGAGATGAGCTCCAGCTGCAGATAAGAGCGGAGATGAAATAGAATCCGGGCAAGGCCGGCGTAAGGCCGCGTGAATATGGGTCGGGAGATTGTAACTCAATCTCCCGTTGAATGTAGGTCGGTGATGGTACAGACATTACCTTATCGTTTTGTGCAGCAGCGTTGTGTACAGGGAAATCTGCGCGAAGTGAAGCTACCTCGCCCTTCCATGTAATCACTATTATTATAATTATTCTTCGGATTTTTTTGAGATTTGTACGCGTTATAGTATTCGCGAACTATTTGATCGTTTTCTCGCACGTTATCGCTGAAGAGATTGTTAAATCGAGCCATGCCAAAACCGCAAGACATAAAATGCAGAAAAACAATGCAAAACTGTCCGCACACATCTGAAGAATCACTTTGTAGATGTTTGGTATTGTAGTGGAAAAATTTGCAATTTCTTCGGAGCATCGCGACGTGATGGGGGATGATTGGTGGTAATCCGTAGCTGTCAAAGTACCAGCCCTCCCCGGTTCGATCGACGTACATCGAGACCCAGTGCTCACCGGGCTTGGTGTGTCCATCGGTATTCGCTATTATTCCGGTCGGTTTTGCCCAGATGCGTGGAATCTCATCGGCGGCGAATACGCCACTGCTAGCTAGCGGTAAAAATTGCAGAGCCTCGCGTATTTGCCGCGTGTTCATGCCCTTCTCGATCACGGCGATCGACTGACACGGCGTTTCATTAGCGCTGCAATATATTTGCGACATTCAAAGTGATTTTATTCACTTTTTCTGCATAGTACGCAGCCATCGCAGGTATCCTCGCCAAATATCTCTTTCTTTTCATCCTCCTCCTCCTCCTTCGTCCTTTCATCCTCTACGGGGCGATCGGTGTTGTAGGTAATATCGCAAATATGTTGCTTCAGTCTGATGGCTTGTGACACAGCGCATCGGGAAAAAGGTTTCGTGATTCCCAAGCTGTGGCGAAGACAGCGAACGCACGTTGCCGGGAGAGAATCGAAACTCGGACAGAACCAATGTGGCTGTTCCAAATCGTTTATTTCCCGAGTCATAACGTGGCTGAGGAGATCCGCTTTTTCGTTGCCCCGAGTCCAAATGGTACGCGAATGTTTCGCGATTTCGCGTAAATTGGCGTATAGCTGCTTGCAGCTCACATCACCCTCGCACCACTCTAATCCGTGATGATTGAGAGTGAGATATTTATTTTCACGGCGTACGGGTATCGGTAGTTCGTTGAATGAGTATGGCGGGGCAACAATCCAATGCGCCATAAACGGGTGATCAAGAGCAACGACGCAGACTTCTTTCGGCAAAAACCGGCGATCTTTATCGCGCATCGCCTGAATATCAACGATTATGTCCATTTTTTTTCTCACGTCTTCGTCGTTCCGCAGCGCGCGACAAACTGATTTCCTTTATCGTTGAAATCAGTCATCGAGCTCGTGAAAAAAATAAAAAAACGCTCTGTAATCCGATATGCTTGTCTTTGAGCCGCACTAGCCGCTGAAATCCACGATTACTTGGCGGGAGGCGTCGATTTCAAGGACATTGTCATACTCAGCATAAATAATACAATTCACCGTTGATTTGAGCGCTTCTTCGAATCGGACTTCGATTCGCACACTGCCGTGTTTCACTAAATTCCAATGTGAGCTGCTATTTGCAGAAAGATCGGGTGTCAAGTCAAATGCAAACAGACGATACCCCTCGGGATAATTTTGGCGATTTATGGAATTACCCTCGTTGAGAAAGTGAATACCGGTCCCCGAGAATAACGTGTGATAAGCATCCGCGTAGAGTTTATTTTTTGTAAAATCAGGCTGTAACGCTCTGGAGGGAACTTGTACTCCGTCCATATACAGAGATAGATAATAAATTTTATAATTTTGAAAATTGAAGGGATTTAGCGCGACATCGCCGTTGTACGCTCTGTTATCGACAAATCCGATAATCAGGCGTTTTGGTAATTGCCCGAGAACAACGTTGTCGATGGTTTCACCGTGTACACCGGCGTGTAACGAGACTGCCTTGACTTCGACGCGCGTGAGCGGATATTTTGCTGTCGATTTGACGAGCGCTCGAGCGTGTGAGAGTAAGACACCAGGCGCGATTTTTGCTCGTCTCACGAGAAGCGAGGCTTCGACGATGATTATTTCACACGAATTACCACCAACCGTAGACACGAGGCAAAACGAATCTCTAGCGCGTACGAGACGCAATCGCATTTCTACACCGTTTAGAAGAAAACGCTCCTGATTGAAGATATCGCAATGCAGATAACCGAGTAGATCGAGCGTTTTCCCAATGGTGAGAAACTCTGAACGTTTTTTCAGTCCCTCGTTTTCTACACCGCGAGCATCGTCCATTTTCCCGGGGGTGTCGTCGTACCACAATACAGAAGTGAGGTGAGATTCTTTAGCAGCAGGCCCGTAATTCAGCAGTGTTTCTATGTATGCTCGATACGCGTAAGCATTATTCGGCGGTGAGACAAGTTTTTGATTCAAGTACACGTCCACTTGATTGAACATGGAATGTAAAAGATTGTTGATGGGACCGACGAAAGACATGCTGACGGAAGTATTCTTCGAGGTGGAAGTCATTGGCGGCGTGGGGTTTTTTATTTGCACGCGCAGATTGAGCATCGTGTGAGCGAAATCGATGTACTCATCACCCTGGCCGGGTATAACGAATTCGATGGGGGAATCGTCAGTCAATGATGAGATGGGTTTCTAGTGCACCCAATTAGATCCCTCGATGGTAGTCTGTGTCGGTGGTAGTGAGAATAGCTCGAGCTCCGATTCTAAGCACTCCCACGAATGCGCGTGTAAAAATGCCATTTTCCTCTTCTATGCAAATATATCCGCAACGGTTCGATGAATTTTTCCGCTCTTCTTCTTTTTCTTCTGTGTTTTTTTTGTTTTTTTCACACCGCTCCTCTTCCTCCTCTTCTTCTTCTCCTCCGTAGCGTCGCGTTTCGTTACACGGCCGTTGCTCGAATGACGCTTTCGCACGATTTTTCTCTTTTTATAGCCCGAGCCAGACATAATTTTTTGAATTTTCTCAGCGGCTTTTCGTTGTAAATTGTCTCGCGATTCACGCGCCCTCGCGTGGAAAGCATCTTTCAGACTAACGTTTCTCTTCAACATGTCGTTGGCGATATTTGCGCCTGTTCTGAGCGCTTCTTTACCAACGACCCCCGCGCCCTTACGCAACAGTGGTAATACGCGCCGAAATAATCCCCCGAGGAAACTGCCGATACCGTGACCACGCTGATTCGCTGTCCCGATATAAACATGGCTTATTCCGCCGTATCCGCGGCGGCCTAACCCAGCCTGTAAATCCTCATTAACATCGTAGTACTCCATGTTCAGTGTAGACGTTTGAATTGCAGTGTCACCGTCAACGTTCCTTCTTCGAATGGTATCGGTTCACCGTACTCGTCTCTTATATCGATCTCGATCATGCTCATGTGATTACGTATCAGCGGAACGTATCGAGGCGCGGGAAAAAATTTCATTCGATTCATAACGTATGCGAGCTCGCCGCTCGTCTCGACGGGTACCACGCATAATAGCAGAGTTTGCGTATCACCGGTAATATACGATTCGCAAATATCGGTATAAACGAACATGTTGTTGGGAATGGCGCGAGCTAACGATGCCGGTTTTTTACCGACGTATGGTTAGTCGGCCATATATGCTCGCGGTTTTCCTCATCGAAACCCAGCAGCTTAGCGATACCCGGAGAAACGCTCAATTTGTGATAACGATTATCATCGCACACTCGAGAAACTTTGACACAGCCATGATGCGCTTGTTTCAGCTCGAGATGTTTAGCTATACACGGTAAACGATTTATTGTTTCCAATAATGTATCGATAGAGCGATACGTGCCGTACGTTACGGCATCAGAGTCTGTTCGACGTTTCGTGAGCTTGTTAATATGAATTTTGTCATAATCACCATGCTCGAGCGACACTGTCTTGTCGGATCGTTGAATATGAAAAATCGTCGCGGGATAGCTAATTTCCGCAACTGCTACGGCCCACTCTCCATCAAGATTTAATTGACGCGGTAATTTCGTTGTGAATTTGGTGGTGGTATTCGCCGGAAAATATTTCATACTGCTGTTACTCGGCAGCACGAGATAGAAAAATCCTCTGGAAGTCAGACTCATGACGACGAGAAGGAATATCAAGGTTTTTTGATGTTCTTCTTCTTCTTTTTCTTTTCAACGATCGTCGAGTCAGCCGGTAGATGAACTCTCGATAATTCTTTAGAGTAAAAAATACCGTCGATCGGGTCGTTCTTTAGATCGTGCAGTATGTACACGATTGGCTGTCGATACGTGGATATTCGATGAATTTTGAATAATTCTTTACTCCAGCCGCTCTCGTATCCTTTCGCTAAGGCTGCTTTAGCGCTACTGATGCGCACTACGTCACCCACGCTGTATTTAGGCTTTTTTAATTTTTGTTTACAGCCTGCTGCTGCTACTGCGTATCGGCGAGAGAGATTTTCCCCCGCGATATACGCGTTTTCCAGAGCAACTTTGTACGGTGGTAATAGTGTAGCGCTATGACATGCGTTATTATAAGCACTCACGAGTTTTTGCAACACATCGATATAACGCTTGTTTCGCGTATGCGTGAAATACCGCCACATGCGTTCTTTGAGCGTTCGATTGAATCTCTCCACTATGGCCGCTTTGACATCTGGATTACGAGCAGCTCGAAATTCAATTTTTTTTTTCTGCAATAACTGCTGAAAGGGTGCTCCGGTGAATTCGCGACCGCGGTCTGATTGTAATTGATGCGGCGTTCGATTGTTGCTATTGTCTAATATGCGGGTAAAAGCGCGGGCTACGCTCACGCATGTTTTATCGGGCAATGGCTCGACCCAGGCATATTTGCTGAATACATCGACGACAACCAGCAAATACGTGAAATTGTCATTGTACGCTGAGATTGAGCGAACATCGGCCAAATCGGCTTCCCATACATCATCCATGTTATTGACGTTGTACGTACGTCGTGGAAAACGACGACGCACAACGCGATGACTGTTGTACGTTTCCTGAGATTCCAGCCATGGTAAAATGTTTTGTTTTTTGACGCGATTATCGGCTGCGCGCTTTAAATTTTTCGCTCGCGAAAAAGAAGCAGGATGCGCCCGGATCGTGATACATTTTTTCCAGAGTTTTCATAATTTCAAGGTTGCCCAAACAACGCGTTTTTTTCGATGTGGTCGTTGACCTCCTCGTCCTCGTTGCGCAGCTCCAGCGGGGCTATCGACTATCTCCTCGTCATCTTCCGACGACTCGTCATTGGCAGCTGTGTCGCGATATCTCGAGCCGTAAGACTCCGCGCTAGCGCTACTGTCACTAGCGACGGGTGTATTACCACTCTGTATGCCGTCGAAATCGTCGGGATCCGGCTCGATAAGGCGCTTTTGCGGCGTTGACGTTTCGGTAATTTCGCGGAATAACTCTGGATTTCCGATGAATTCGCGCGGCATCTGTATCTTCCGAAGGTGTGCCGCAAACTGTGCTCTACCGGTCGGTTTTGTCCGTTTTCTAGCCCTCATAGCATCATTGATGAGATCGATAATGTTTGAATTCGGGATTTTTCTATTGGCGATAGAGACAACACCATTCTTGTCCCAGGAAATTTTATTCGACGGTGATGAATTTCTAAGCAGCGCTCGCATCATCAGTTTCGCTTTAAGGTGAAACTTTTTTGGCACGCTGTCTATAATTAGCGTATCGTTCAAGCGCGATTTCGAGCCCGGAGAAGATGATGATGATGATTGTTCCTCTCGCACCGGTGATTGTCCTGACGTACTTTTTGCCGGGTTAACAGCAGCATGTTGCTGCTGCTGCGAATGTAGAGCAAGCTGCAAATATCTCTGCAAAACTTGGAGATAAGCGGCCCATTTTTCACGCTCACTTGAATAAGCATTGGCATTTAGAATTTCGCCCATTTCAGCATCCAAACGAGACAGCGGTGTCCTCATGGTTTGCACAGAGTCGGCTGCTGACGGCGCATCGGCCGCAGGCGTCACCGTTTGTTTCTCCCCGAGGCAATGTATATTATCATGGGGCACAAGGACCATTTTTCTAGCGTGCTCCATTTTTGAGATATCGCAAAGCAGGCGTGACGAGAGTTTTGAGAAAATCCAGACAGTGATGCGTGACGAGGCGCCTTTTAGCGTCCCAATTGCCGCGTTTCACAGCTAAACGTCGCAGCAAAACAGCGTAACGACGTAATCGTTGTTTTTCACCGCTACTGAGGCTCACGTTACCTCTCAATATATTCAATGCGCACTCGCATATACAGCGAATCACGGAAAAGTCACACGTACGTAAAATACAGCATTGCTGCTTACGCGTCAGACAGCACAATGCTTTCAAAATGACAAATTGTTTTTCTCCGAGAGCACCGCACACGGCCATCACAAGCGTATTACTGGTACATCGTTGCTGTTATCGAGCATTTTTATCTGTTTTCGCGGTACGTAAACGTAATTGTGGCGGTCATCGGGAAATACGCAAGCGCGAAATCGACAATTGTCGGGTGTCGATTGTTTCAAATCGAGCAGCAGATAACCATGTGGTTCCGACGTAGCATCGTAATAAACTTCCTGTAAAAATCGCGGATTTTCCGGGCAGATATGACGCGCCAAATGCTGAATTTGGGCGCGATCTCGCGGATTTTTGAATATTACGATGTAATTCGCGTTTAGGGAAATATCGCGTTGACCGTGACCCTGATGAAAGAGATTTTGATTGATAAAGATAACGCTCAAATTTTTATGATGGCTGCCCTTGGTGAATAGGTCGACTACGGTATTGTTGGAAGATTCGCGCATGAGATCATCTATGATCACGAGTTTGGGTCGTTGACCGTTCGAATAATCGCTCGGCTGAGGCAGCCCCTCGCGAAATTCAATCGTTTCACCGTACTCGACGTAGCCGGGCTGCCACTCGGAATAATAAAATAAAACGCGCTCGAATCGCACATCGGCCATTTCCCGTATGTGTTTGAAAAATTTTTTAACGAAAAACGTTTTACCGCAACCCGTTGGGCCGCAAATCATCGAGGTCCACGGATGTTTCCAGCGCGTGTCCATCTTTGCGAATGATGACGAATCATCGCGATGTTCGATTAAATAAGCTTACCACGGCGGCGGCGGCGGCGTCCGCGGGGTAAGCTTGCTCCGCGCGTGACACGCTTATTGCGCGCGATTTCACAAGCTAATTACCGCGCGATTCCGCAAGCTAATTAGCGCGCGATTCCGCAAGCTAATTAGCGCGCGATTCCACAGGCTAATTAGCGTGTTTCACTAGCTGAAAAAGGATAAATCATGCGCGAAATAAATTATATGCCAAATATCAAATTTTTATTCATCCTTTATCGTGAAAATGAAGAAATACGCTATTATACATTTATACATTTATACACTTACGGCTATATGTACGTCGGTGTACACACATTCACACGAGCATTCATCCATTCCGATGCATAAAACCGTATGGGAGTGTGCGGTATTCTCCGTCGCGTTGACGCTTTACACTCACAGGCACGCACGACTTTGATTCCGGGAGTGTAACGACTCTGTGATATTCAGTGCGTCGTATAGCGTCGAATTTTAAAACAATCGGTTCCGTTCTCTCCCCAATAATAAAAGAGCGAATAGAATCATAATTGATGTGGCGGCTGTTCGCAAAATTTAACGTGATTCCTTTGACTTTGCACACCTCGTGCGTCGTACCGTCGGGTTTACGTATGATAAATGCGTAAAACTTGGGACCCGCCGATATGAACGACGAGATGTACGAATCCCGACCGTACGAGCAAAGCTCGCAAGCAAAGCTCGCAATATTTGCTGGCCTAGACGCTCGAGATACGTGTACAATTTGAGGCGCGCCTGAGCCGTTGTGTAAGCAGCGATCACAACGTTAGACGTCGGCGATGGTCGAATAGCCTCGCCGGTATGGATGTAATTCACGTACATTACTTGGTGATTCACGGGTAATACACCAATCACCTGTATTTCCGGACTTGTTAGTAAATTCATGAGCTCGGCGCGCGTAGACACTATCATCGTACTCGGTAAATTCTCACGCTGACCGAATTTTCCCCAGAACGAGTTTAATGCTAATTTCGCGAGCGATCTGAGCCTCGGATTACTCTGTATGGCGTCCTGATCCAGCCGTATACCCTCGGCAGTCGCGTATGACTCGATATATCGTTTTACAGATTCGCAATCGTTATTTACGCTCGGGGGCAATCCGCTAGCCTCCTGCCTGATCTTAAGAAAAGCATTGATATATTCCGCGAAAAGACCGCCTTTTCGCGTTAAAGGGTCATATCGCGTAATTTCATATTGCCAAATTTCATCAACTCGAATTATCCTGTAGCCCAGTGACACCGCTTTTTGCAATTCGTCCATGACCCAGGTGCCGTGAAATGCTCGCTCGTGTATATCTTCGTGGTTGCACGGGTCATTGCTCATTTTTTCGCAGCACATCCTACACAGTCCGAACAACAATTTCCCACCGGCGCGATAGGGTAAAACAGGAAGATATAGATGACGAGGTGCCAGCACAACGCATTTTACGAAACCTTCAACACGCTGCAGATCATTATCAGCCCCGATAAGGACGCGACATTCTTCCCCCACATATACTCGAGGGTGCCCTATGGGGAATTTGCCCGTCTTGCAAACCCGCGGATAAAGCGAGCAAACATCCACGTATCGAATTTGTTCGTCGGCCTCGACATCGTGCTTCAGCACAAAATTTTCTGTACGACCACCGAAAAAAGCATGGCACGGATCGAGCGGCTCCTTCAACACCATTGGGTGTTTTCGACATATCTACGCCTATCAACATCGTTTCTAAAAAAATTGTCAAACTCGCACTCCCATATTTCCTCCAGCGTGTATCCCCATGCTTTAATTTTACCGGAAATCGCTAGTGTTCGTTCATAACGCTCGTCCATTGTATCGCCGAATTTTAATCGTTTATCCCTGTTGACGCGATAACACCGGGGACAGCCGTGCCAAAAACACCGGTGAAATTGAAGAACGGGACGAGCTCCTGATTCTTCCTCCTCGTAATAACCATCGACCGCCAGCGATCCCTCGGGTAAACGAAATTCGCGACCGCGACCGGCGTGAACGATAACGCGCGCTCGCGCACGCTCGAGCCATACAAGCCATGAAACGGCTTTGCGCGATTGATTATCCCCCCAGCGATCTCCTCCCGGTGGTAATATCGCGATGCGATTTGCGTGTAAAAAATTTTTCCGAAACACCAACGAGCAAGCCGCTGCGATTGTGCAGCTTTCGGAAAATGGGCAAACATTGCCGCAGCGAATAAAAAGATTTCTAAAAGCTAAACAAGCACGACGCAACACCGTCACGTCCGTGCTGCAATATTTCGCGAATTCTTCGGCAAAAACAAACACGTAGCCCGAGTTCAGTGTTTAAAAAACGTGCGAATAAAAAACGAGCGGCGGTAACGGTCCGACATAATTTTGATTCTCACGTGTATTAAATAAATGCGGAAACGTTCCCTTGGTCACGGTATGCTTAAACCCGAAGGCTTTCGGCAGAGAGCCGAGCGACATAGGCAAATAATTCAAGCTATCCAGGGAAACGATATGACCGATTCTCATTGAAATAATTTTTGTCCCCGTCATTATAAGCGTTGGCATTTGCGTTCTTTTTTTATCAATTAAATATCGAAGGATAAATTGAGCGTCAAAACCCCGAGCGTTATGAGCGATACATATGATTTTTTCAAATTTAGATGTGATAGCTAATTCCACCAGTGATCCGACAGGATCGTCGGAGAATACAGACTCTCTTTTCCCACAAACGCGGCAGGGGTTTTCAATTATGCAATCGTCATCGTCATCAGACCATTGCAAACACACGCGTTGCGCTACACAGAGATTCGGCTCATGAACGCGCGTCGAATTATCACCGGGTAAACGCGAATGCTGTTGCGTTTCAAAATCATAAAATATAAATTGTAATGATTTCTTTTTACTATTTTCATTCGATGATACAGAAGCAGGGGTGTTTTTGATCGGCGCAATGAAACAATGATGCGTCGTTGACCAAGTGCATTTACACGTTGTGCAAAACACCATGCCGCAAACGTGTTGATGTTTTTTTCCTGTTTTCACGAGACGCGAGCAATTGCTACAAATTTTCAGCGCCTGACATACGCTCAAATCGCGTCTACACACCCGCCCTCGACCTCTAGTGGCTTCGGGTGTTTTGTGCAGAGCAAAACACTCTTCACCAAAAAAGAAACGATTACAGTCTTTGCAAGCTTTTATGGCGCTCCGATCACCTGTACACTTTGTAGATTTACATCTTGCGCATTGCTTTGAGCACCGATGCTCGTGAGCACGAGTGTACTTGGTGTTACAATTAACGCAAAATCTACGGCTACCTACAGCACCGGCGAGATTCAATATCGACTGGAAATGTCTCGAGCGTTCGTAATTTAAAATATAAAGCGTATGCGCGATTCGTCCCATAACCGAAATTACCGTTTCTCGACCGTCATAGAACGCCTCCACTCGTTTTCCTAACGTGAGAAATTCAAATATAACTATAGCTATACCCTCGCGAGCGAGATACTCCTGAAACCGACGAATTTCCCGCAATCCACACCCTCGAGCTGTTATACACACACCGGCATTACGAGCGAGTTGCATCGCCTCGGTGCGTTGATATTCACGCTGTCCGTGTCGAATTTTCTCCCATTTTTTATGAAGTTCTCCCGAGCGTAATTCCCCGCGTTCTGCATAAACTCGAGCTGTAACGATCGAGCGCGGCAAGCACAAATTATCGCGATTATCTATTTGCAAAATGGATTTTTTTGCTATCGCCTCGTGAGTTAGCGGAATACCGCCGTTACCGGCAATTCCACTCACAACACACGTTCTCATTTCACACACACCGTTATCAATTCCAAATTCTCGTGAGCTCTGCGCAACGCTATTAATTAAGGACCAAATATCCGACGGTGTGTAATCGCGCACTGGTCGAAACGACAGCCACACGGGGCCATGCGCGAAAGAGCCGGAAGTAAATGTCATCCCCGCGTAATCGTCGGCTTCGCACGACTCTGTGAGGTGTGTGAGAATATCACGGACAGCCCCTTCGAGCCACGGTAGATGGTGGATGCTCGATGATGGCGGCGGTGGCTGGATTCGAAATAGCGTTTCTCGACCTCGCGTTTTGAATCTCGGGAAATAGCGTGAGCCCTCGCTTACAATCTCGAAACGATGACCCGGCGGTAAAACATCACCGGCGTCTCGACTATGCGCGTCTTTTCCGCCGCCGCCGCCGCCCTTTTGGTACTCTATAACAAAATTACAGTATTATAAAATTGATAAGTTAATCAATTTAGCGTAGACTGCTGTTAAGATGGAGTAAATTATAGTTCATTTAATAACTACGAAAGTTTTTACCAATCGAAGCCGTCCACAGCTCCGGGGTAGCGGCTACGCATTTGCTCTTCCTCCTCCGCCCCCAGCATATTATCAACGATAACGTCAATGCCCGAAGAGTAGCCTGTTTTACGGATTTATTTTACAGACACTCTGTAAAATGTTACGCGCATGTAATTACAAGGCTGAATTATTTACCAGAGTTCGCTTCCGAGAGTTCCTCCTCGTCCTCCCTCTCCTCCTCATCATCATCATCATCATCATCATCGTTTTCTTCCTCGTGTTGAGGCGAGAGGAGCAGGGTCGAGCCATCAGAATCTTCTTCCGACGCGGAGGCATCGCTCAACGGTGCAATGACACACGCTCGCGAGGGCCCAGCCGGCGCGTCATCTTGAACGTACATAGGTCCCTCTATTCGGATGGCGCCGACGGCTGGCGCGGTGTTATTTCTCGTGGACAACCATTTACTCCGTTTATTCTCCATGAATGCGTCATCGTCGCTCGAATGATCCTCGCTGTCGGTTTTACCCTCCCCGTTAAAATCATAAAAGCGAGCCTCGTCTTCGCCCATTTCTTCATACCGTCGAACTGTACGTCGATAATCACAGAGATTTTTATCAGAAAAATGTGCCCACCACCAACGCAGCGTGAAAAGTAATTTTTTGTGCTGTACTTGCACCGTTCTCCGAATATCCCTTGAAAAACAGGATCATTTTCCCATCTGCGCCTACGGATTACACGCACAATCGAATCAATTAGGGGTTGCGCGTGAAACAACCCCGTATTATAAGCGTAAAGAATTTGTTTTTTCGAACACTCGCACAATGCACTTCGTATCTTGCGGAGCACCGTGTCGATGGGCAAATGCCATAGCATATTAATGAGCTTATCCCGATTCTACCTTTCCGCGATCCACGGATGACATAGAATTAAATATTCTATCAAATTCGATATAAGATAACGGGGAATAATTCTCGCCATGATAGAGTATATGAAACAATCGCTACGTTCGTTTGTCGCCTCGAGACTAACATGCTCTCGAAGATGCGTGGTTATTTATCAGCATAAATTGTATCGGGGGATGTCGGTATTTTCGAAACATGCAGTGGTTATGGCTGAGGAAATGATTTTGCTTCGTAGACACCTAACGTATACAAAATAAAACACCGCGGCCGTTCAAGGAGAACGCCGCGTTATATACGAGACTAATAATACCCATTGGTGGAGTTAATCATAAATTCGAGTGTCGTATATCACTATTCTACTGAATTGCGAATTTCAGCCGTTCGAAAAACGTAGAATAATCTAAAGAATCTAAAATGCTTCAGCTAAATAACTAAATCATGGTTGATAACTGAGACAGGATATCTTTTCTACGCTTTCACTTGGCGAGAAAATCCTTCACCTACCGCGGCCTGGGTCAACGGCTGGTAGGGCTCTTTGGCAAATTTTACAATCATTAAATTGATCGTTAACAAAACAATTGTTGGGCGCCAGATAGTTTTAGAGATACTATCAGATCTATCTGCAATTATTACTTTCAAAACTTACATGAGACAAATCCACAGGGGGGAACAGTTGGGGACCCAAAGCGCAGAGATCAAAAGCAAGCGTGTTCAAGCGTGTTCAAGCAAGAGACACAATTTATTCAAAACTTACGTGTTTGCTGACAAATTCTAATAATGCCTTCCGGCGAACACCAATCGCTCTCCTTACAAATATCGCTTGACAAAGGTTCGGCGCCTCGCAGTCGGCGCGAATCGACGATCTTGACAAATTCTCACTTTCCACAATTTCTCACAATAATTGCTCGAAGGCAGAGAACAATACAGTGGGACTATGGACGACAGGCAAAAGGGGTCTTTTCTCTTAGACGACAGAACAAGGAGTTCTTAATTGTTCGTCTTGCGCGCTACGCTGACCCCCTGGGCCACATCCCCTCTCCTAGGACCCTATGGCCTATTGGTCAAATGATAGAGCGTTCGCGCGACGGCCCTCGGCCTCTGCGGGCGCACGCGGTAATACAATATCTGGATCGCCGGTCGATAATTAACGATTATGCAAATACCTCAAATACCGACGGACGCTCTCAGCGCTGCGAAACGCAGGCGAGTCAACGCGTCGAGGGTACATCCTGACTATCCGGTCACATCCTCCCCCCTCGAATCTTGACGTGATGGCGAGACCAGTTGGGACCCGCCGAGAGGCAAGCACGGTCAGTTCTCCGTGCAAAATTGTCCACTCTCCACTCGACCACGCTGGCTTCAAACCATGAGGGTAGCCTGAAAGCTCAAGATCTCCGCGCCTTCGAAGTGGGGATAACAACAAAGACTGCACGAGGATTGTGTGAGGTTTGCTACCGTATATTCCAGGTGCTTTACATGATAAATGACAAATTATAGAAATGAAAATTTTACTTAAGTACGGGGTTAGTTTTGAAAACACAAAAGTAATATTTAAATATTAGTAGAGATTGCTGCCGTCATAGATTGTCAAGGTGTTGGCGCAAGGTAGCGAATATCTTAATTGGTCCACGGCTGTTGACGGTGTAGCTACGGCTTTGTTCGACGATCCGTCTTATCAAATTTGAATTTAGTCGGGACGACTGCAACGTATTCCCCTCCATCGTGGAGCTCAGGCCTCTCCTTGACAATTTCGTCGAGTGTACGTTCAGCCAAGGGCGTGCGCAGAGCCTGGATCGCAAGAGCTCGCTTCTCTTCTGACAACTTGACCGCTACCATGCTGGCCGTTCTCTTGTCCTTTAGGAGCGCATTTTCTCGGATGAGAAATGCCCTCACCCGATTGGCATAATCCGATGGGTCGTCAAATTTAGCCTTGCCCTTTCTTCTGAGGACCTCCTTTCCTTCATTGATGAGGTAGCGGTGGTCCTCCGGTACCCAAGAAGTAGGCCAAGTGGCGTAATTCAGCTTTAGCCAATCGACCAGTCCAGCGAATCGGATGTTGCAATCTGGACATTCCGGACAATAGAGGCTGAGGTCTCGCGAGCATCCGATACATCTCCCCAGGGCGTGTTCGTGTTCGAGCCCATGAGGATATATGCAATCCTCCGTGTCAAAGTTATCGGCTCCGCAAACGTAACAGAAGCCGGGGCGATAAGGAAGATGGCAATCCTTGAAATGATGGTCGCGTGAGCGACAGTTAACACACCCGGTGACATGGGCTTTGCCGACCACGGAGACAAAAGTTTGCGTTCCCCGGTCGATTTTCTTTGCTTCCTGGTTCCAGACTAGAATCTCAGCTCGTTTGCGGATAAGGTCCTTCAATGATGGTTGACTGACAATGCGACAATCGACCATGTACAGCGGCTGAGCTTCTCTCGAGGGATTTGCCAAGTTCGGAACATTTAGCTCCTGCAGGACGTCTGTGAAGCTGGGCATTTTTTCCAGTGGGAAAGGTTTGACACTGACGGACGGCGCGACCTGAGCCTTGGGGTTGTCGACGTGGTGGCTGAGCGGGGATCCTGCCGCGCTTCAAATCTTCCGCATGGACCGCAGCGGCTGTTACCCTCGTGGGTTTTGTCAATCTCAGCCTCGGAGGAGGGAGGTTTTTGATTTCCTCCAGAAGTCTCTGCGCCTCCCGGCTCACGGGTATCGGGGTCGTTGGTTCTTCCCGATCCCACGCCGACGGTGAGGTTGACAAATCGGGACTTGGTGCCTTAACGATAGCGGTGATGGTCTTCCGCCGGGCTCCTTGCGATTTGAATTTCGCCTCTTTTTCGTCCTCGGAGTCCGAGTCGATGACGCCTGGCGCCTTCGTGCCCAATTCGCCTTCCAATTCTTGACGAAGTTGTCTCCATTGTTCCTCAAGCTTCAGTTTTTCGTCGAAA
Organism: Heteropelma amictum; assembly: GCA_959613375.1. Lineage (NCBI taxonomy): Eukaryota > Metazoa > Arthropoda > Insecta > Hymenoptera > Ichneumonidae > Heteropelma > Heteropelma amictum. The sequence continues at coordinate 1,923,443 of OY390725.1, forward strand.
AGCCTCTTGAGGCGGTTTGGCTCTTTACGTTGTTCTTTGGCGGAGTCGACAGCAGATGGGTAGATTCCTCCGGTCGCTTCCTCATGATCGTCACTGAACGGCATCGACATCGTTGATCGCTAGGTAAGTTTCTGATTATTACTCATACTTCTTCGCGGGATCTTAAGATCGGTTACATAATATCTACCAACGACTTTGTCGTTCTTGTCGGCCAGTTCAACGATCATCGGTCCAATCCGAATTTGGCAGTGTACCCATCGGCTTTGCTACTTAACCTTTTATTCGGATAGTACACTTCCATACCGACCTCTAATTTGATCTCATTCGATCTTGACGAATTGATTCCAGCAAGCCTTTTCTCCCTATGTAACTTTATTTCGTTTTCGATTTTGTGACGCAGCTCATCGAAACTTGTCGTCCTTTCTACCCATTCTTCTACTAATTTATCGGTTACCTGCGGAGTCTCATTGACGAAGCGCGCTCGTATATTAATATCGGGATCACGTGCGAAATTTAAATAAAATGGGGAGACTCTACTTCCGGCGTGAGGCACCGTGTTATAAGCGAGTTGAAGCTTTGACAAATTTTCATCCCATTCATTATGGTTACCCTGTAAGAACGCGGCAATCATTGGTTTTATTGTTCTGTTCACTCTTTCTACGGGGTTTGCCTGTGGGTGAGCCACGGAGTTGTTATATGGTTAATTTTCTTCGCATTTAAGAACGCTTTTACTTCCTTATTGACGTATTCTGTGCCGTTGTCAGTTATTATCGACTCTGGGACTGCACCCCATCGGTCAAAAATGGATTCCAGCACCCTCGTCACGGATTTACCTGTCGGACTATGCACTGGGCAGAGTTCGACATACTTGGTGTAGAGATCTTGCACTACTACTAGGTACATATTTCCCTTTTTCGATCTAGTGAGTGGTCCTACCGTGTCAACTGATATTTACGACCAAGGTTTTATTAAGGGTCTCGTCATGAGGGGGCCTTTCAACGGGTTCTGATTGAATTTTACTTTCGCGCAGACGTCGCAGTCTCCCACATAAGTCTTAATATCTCTCGACATACCTGGCCAGTAATACGTTCGTCGAATGCGATCAAGCGTATTATCTCTACCGAGGTGTCCTGCTTGGGGGGTCTCGTGATTTTCGCGTAGTATTGTCAAAATTTCCGCAGGTCTTACTACTCTTTTCCACGGATTCTCGTCGTCGATGGAAAGTTTCTTGAAATCGGGCCGAAAGTAGTAAAGTTCGTTGTTTTCGATTTTCCACTCGGAGAGTCGCTCGGGGATTTTCAACACGAGATTACGTTTGGTTTCGTACCAGTTATTGTCAATAATTGTTGTTAAGTACAGTTGATCTTGAGAAGTTTCTCGGATGAGGTGCTCCCAGCCTAAAGGGTCCACGTCTATGTCGTACAGACGCGAGAGTGCGTCTGGTGCTTCATTTAACGTACTTCGTTTATACTCGACCGGCATCACGTGTTGCAATAGAAATATAGCCCATCTCGCGAGTCTACCAACCGGATTTTTCAAGCTATAGAGCCATTGTAATGCTTGGTGATCGGTGACGACCTTGAACGACATACTTTCTAAATAACACTGCAATTTGCCGACTGCCCATACTACTGCCAGGCATTCTTTTTCGGTGGTCGTGTAATGGATTTCAGCGCCTCGTAACGGGCGGCTGAGAACTTCGAGGAGATTTTCTTTTCCATCATTGGGATCTCGTTGAACAAGAATGGCTCCCAAACCGAAATCACTAGCGTCAGTGTACAAAATAAATGGTTGCCCTGGTATAGGTGTGTACAGCCGCGGTGCATTTGCGAGTGCTAATTTTGTCTCATCAAAAGCTTTCTGTTCGACGGCTGTCCATTTCCAAGGAATTTTAGGGCTTGTTAATTGATTAAGGGGGCCCTGAACACGCGCGATATTTTTGAGGTGTCGGTGGTACCAGTTGACAAGACCGTTAAATTGTCGTAATTGGGTTCGATCCTTTGGTGTTGGAAAGTCAAGGATCGGCCGGATTTTTTCCGGATTTGGTCTTGTTCCGAACTCGTCGACGATATAGGGCAGAAATTTTACTTCCTTGCAGGCAAAACTACTCTTGTCGCGGTTGATTTTCAACTTCGCGTCACGCAAGACCTCAAACAATATTGACAAGAGTGCAAGGTGATCGTCGAGGTTTTGACTGACGATGATCCAGTCATCCAGGTAGGCAAAAATTTGTTCCGACCAATGGTTGGGGAGTTGCCTTTCGTGAATTATTTCTCCAACTCGGCGTTTGAGTTTATCCATCAAGCTCTGGAATGTGGAGGGAGCTCCAGTCAGACCGTATGGCATTCTTGTCCACTCCAACAATCCTTTACCCTCTACGACAAACGCAGTGTACTTGCGACTGTCGGGGTCCATAGGGATTTGGTGAAACGCTTCACTCATGTCTAAGGTCGAAATAACCTTCGCTTGATGTAATTGCGATAATATCGACTTCATATTGTGAAGAGGATACGCAGGCTTAACAGTTTTACGATTCACCGGCCGGTAATCTACGCTGTGACGTTGTGTCACGGAAGGGCTGCCAACTGCACTGCCGCGCGTGGGCCCGCCGACGAGTGCGCCACTTTTGCCCCGCAACGTGTACAGACTCGCGAAGTCTTCCCGCTACAGCGATATACGCCTCGGCACTCGTTGCCGAGGCACGCCGCGCCGCCGGGCGGAGACGGCGGAAAACTCGCCACTATAGTCACGGAGGCCTGCGCACTAAACTCCCCGCGTGGCACGCAAAAACACCGGCAACCGCGAACACGCCGACGCCATAATTGAGATATTATAGCGTGAACAGGTATAGAGAACGGATAGAACAGCGAGCGGATAGAATAGCGAGAGCAAAAGAAAAAAAAGGGGGAAAGAACCAGTATAAAGAGGAAAGCGTTGAGTAGCGGAAAATATCGAGGAAAAGAGAGGATACAAAGCGAGAGCGGCGAGAAGTAATCGAGGAGGCGATAACAGGAAGGAAAGGAAAAGCGAGGAGGAAAGCGAAAACCACGAGGCATGCGTCGCGAGGAGCGCGCCGTCGCGCGGTGAGTCCCCGTCTCATTTTTCTTAACTCTCCCCTGCCAGTCGTAACGTGACGTTAAGAGGTCTCCGTTTTCGTAATTGAAGGGTTTTCTCGACCCCTTTTGTAAGAGTCACGAGGCCGCTTCCCGGCGAAATAATATCGTTCTTTTTTCTGCTTGGCTGGCCCGAGTTGGCGTCGATCGCGTTGTTTTTTTTGTTGTTGTTATTCTCGCGCGGATTTTGCTTGCCCGAGTTGGCGTCGTTCGCATTGTTTTTCTTGCTGTGGCCTCGCGCGGTGACGAGGCGAGACGGCCGGCTCCCGCGGAGAGGGACAAGTACCCCCAAAATAACAACAAGCCCGTGTGTATAACTGGTATTGTGTCGCGAGAAAAAGAAAACTGTGCGTGTGCAGCGGCAGCCCTTCCCTGATTTACGTGATCGACTCGTAGAAACGCGAGCGCCGAGCGTCGGTACACTATTCCCCGAGAGGGGAAAACTGACAGTTCGAGCGCGATTAATTTTAGGTTAAGCCCTGCTGAAAACCCACGTCCTTCCTCCCTATTCAGCTCCCGCGTTCCTCGTCGTGAGAGAGAGTGCGTGGGCCGTGTGTCATCTACAGGGGATCACCGTCACCAGAGTACATCGAGAGGAGCCAGAGCATCGGCCGGGGCGCCGGGGAAGCACATCGGCGAGTGAGAAACTTTTCTCGCTGCGCCTCGACGACAGCATCTTTGCATCGTCTCACCAGTTTCGACGACGCAGCACATCGGCGAGTGAGAAACTTTTCTCGCTGCGCCTCGACGACAGCGTCTTTGCCTCGTCTCACCAGTTTCGACGACGCAGCACATCGGCGAGTGAGAAACTTTTCCCGCTGCGCCTCGACGACAGCGTCTTTGCCTCGTCTCATCAGTTTCGACGACGCAGCACATCGGCGAGTGAGAAACTTTTCTCGCTGCGCCTCGACGACAGCGTCTTTGCATCGTCTCACCAGTTTCGACGACGCAGCACCTCGTCGAGTGAGAAACTTTTCTCGCTGCGCCTCGACGACAGCGTCTTTGCATCGTCTCACCAGTTTCGACGACGCAGCCCATCGGCGAGTGAGAAACTTTTCTCGCTGCGCCTCGACGACAGCGTCTTTGCATCGTCTCATCAGTTTCGACGACGCAGCACATCGGCGAGTGAGAAACCTTTCTCGCTGCGCCTCGACGACAGCGTCTTTGCATCGTCTCATCAGTTTCGACGACGCAGCCCCTCGGCGAGTGAGAAACTTTTCTCGCTGCGCATCGACGACGACGTCTTTGCAGCGTTTCGCAGTCTTCACTGATGCAGCACCTCGGCGGGTGAGAGGCTTTTCTCGCTGCGCCTCGACGACGACGTCTCCGCGGAGGTTTGCAGTTTTCGACGCCGCGGCACCTCGGTGAGGGAGGACTTTTCCCACTGCGCTTTGACGACGACGTTGTACAGCGCTCCTGGGAGTTCGACGCCGCACCGTTGCGAGTGAGAGTCCCCTCTCACTGCACCTTGGCGCCCCCGCTTTCGCCGCGCTTTTTGGACTTCGAAGCCGCAGCGCGGGAGCATCATCGACAGTCAGCGGAAACTACGTGGGAGAGCGTGGGTGCACGGTGTGAGAGAGTCGCGTCCCCCAATCCCTGTCCCCGGCGAATTTCTTTCGTAATTATTTCAGATTATTTTTGTTGAATTTCTTTCGCCATTTCTTTTTGCGTTTTCTTGGGAATCGCTTGACCCTTCGGTGGCGACTAATATTGTATTTTTTTGGGTGTACGTATTTTGCGTGCTGCTTGCGAGTGTCTCGCACACCCTTTTGCGCGCTTCGCTAGCGAGGAATCCGAGTTCCCTTTCGAAGTTCTTTTGCAATTATCTCGGATTATTTTTGGTTCGTATCCGAGTTGCTTTTGTAATTATTTCAGATTCTATTTTTTTTTGTTTTTTTTTTGGATTTCTTTCGCCAAGTTTCTTTACGTTTATTTAACCCTTCGCTAGCGACTAATGTCATATTTCTTGCGATTGACGCGGATTCCTTTTGCAAGTATTGCGGATTCGTTCGTTGCTTATTAGTCGGATTTTTCTCGCCATTATTTCGGATGTCACTCGCGATTGACACGAGTTATTTTGCAGTATCCCGGGCCTCGGTTGAAAGTGTTTCGCATCTCTTTTGTAACTATCTCGGATTCTCTTTTGTTATTAATTATTTCGGATTCTTTTTGTTAATATTCGAATTCCTGTCGCGATTACCTATCGTGTCTCTTTTGGGGAATTATTCTGGCTCGACGGAGCGCTGCTCTCGCGGTTATTTAGCGCTCTATTGGGAATTACGCGGACTTGATTTAGCGCGTCTCTCGGAGTCAGGTGGCTGTTTTTTTGTTATACCGCATCCCGGTTGCAAGGATTCCGGGGTTCGCTCGCGATTGGCCCGAATTTTTCGGCGATTATCTCGAACCTCGATTGCGATTATCGAGCGTTCCGTTGTGCCTACTACACGCTTCGATAGCGACCCGCTCGCACGGTCGTCGGAACTGTTTTACTTTTCGCTCACGATATACTGAGTTTTTTTTTTGTGAGCTTTCGCTTGTAACTACTACACGTTCGATAGCGACTACTTTGTCTCTCCCTCGTAACTGTTTTACGTTTCGTTCACGCTTATCTCGAGTTCTTTGGCGAGGGTTTCGAGCTTCTATTGTAATTATGTCGAATTTATTGAGCGTTCCTTTTCGAGTTATTTAGTACCTCTTGTGCGACTAACGTCACAATTCGTTCGTACTTATTTGGCGCTTCGCTTGCGTTCAGTCCGAATTTCTTTCGCAAGGGACTCGCGTTTCGTTGTAATCAGCTCACGGTTCTCTCGCAATTAACTAACATCTCGCTTGCGAGCATCTCGCGTCTGTTTCGCGAGTATCTCGCGGTTCTGCCGCGATCGATTCGCGTCTGGTTAAGAATATTCTGCTTATAATTTTTTTTGTTATTTTACAATACACGTGGCGTTTCTCTCCTTGGCACGGCCGTGTAAGTTGTAGGTTTTTTTCCTGCGCGGATTGCGCTGCTTGGTGTTTCCCCCCCCCCATTCCCTTTCCTCTACCCCTCACCCGGCTTTGCGCGTGCGGTGCGATGACTATCGTGCCGAGAGAACCCCCGGGGTATAGGGTAAGAAGCCGTAGAGTCGGAGAACTACCCCTCAGATACACCGGGAGGACGAGCAGGATCTGCCCACCACGACTTCGCTCATCAAGAGCTGGCGCCCAACCGAGACGAGGAGAGCGAACACTCGCCCCCCCCCCCCCCCCCCCCCCCACGACAGTACCATCTCGTCCTCAGACATCTCACAATCGCTCGATGACTCATTCAAGAGGGCCAATCTAGATGGTAAAACGATGTCAGTCATTTTACTGTCTCCTAATGTTACCGAATCTCCCACTTTCAGATGGCAAGCAACTTGGTTGTCAACAGGATCTTCGTTAACTACACCCTTTCTTACATCGGTTGTTACCTTGACCATGCCCTTTGTAACGGTGACCTGAGGTGTGATCACTGTCGGGCCTGGTCGTTTCCCTGCTTTCGGGGACAATCCATTGTGACGCTTTCCGCGGGGGAAAGCGAGACAATACGGGGAGCGAGGAGAACGGGGGAAATACGAAATAGACTGAAACTAAAGCGAGAAATAATATATTAAAAAAATAAAAGACTATTTGATGACAAAAAGAAAGAGGTCTCGGATTGGGCGCCAGCGAGTTTGACGATAACTCGCAACGACAATGTACAAAAGAAACGAAAGAGACCAAAAAAAAACCAATTCTTAATACACGCGCGGGGCTGGGGGAGGGGATCTCAGGGGGGAGGTTCCCGAACGCTAACACGCCGCTCACACTGGACCGCCGAGTCCGAAGAAAAGAAAAAAGAGAAAAAAGACTGAGGAAAACGTGATCCTCGCGAAAAGAAAATCAAGAAAAAAACTTGGTAATAGAAAAACTTGACTCTCGGGTGCGGAATAGCGACGGGGGGGAAAAGGTACGGAGGACGTGGGCTCAAGGGGCGCGGGGGAATATATGGGGAACGCAGGGGGGAAAACACCACGCACTTTTCGCAGGAAACGCAGGGGAAATACGAGAAAACGGGCCTCGTGGCCGCTCGCACGCAATATCACCGAGAAAAAAATCGCTCGGACCGATAAGAAAAAAGAAACCAAACTCACGCTTTACAGTTGCCACTTCTCTCCACTCGTTCACACTCGTCCTTTCCGTCACGTCTCTTCCAAATTCCTTTCCAAATAATCCCTTTCTCTATCGTCCTTTCCAACGTCTCTTTCTCGATCGTCCTTTCCAACGCCTCCTTCTTCACACTCTTCCTTTCTTTTACCAACGTCTTATTTCTCCCACGCTCTTCTCCACACACTCTATCACACCCTTTCACGCACACAATTTTTCACTCGCTCTCTCATACACAAAATCGCAAAAATAGAAAAATACCGCCGAAACAACAAAAAAAAGATTACACAATGGGTTCGCCACGCAAAGAGTTGACACGATTGTCATCGCTAACGTTCCGCTCGCAAGTGACGAGCTCGTCACTTGCTTGTCGGGTTCTGGGTTAATGAGGGAAGGTGGGAGAAATTTTCGGGGGGCTAGTTCGTAGGAAAAGGGAGGGATGGCAGCACGGTGACTCTGCATCGATCCTAGATCCTTCGAGGTGAGCCGCGGGAGCGAGGTGTCGTGTGATATTCCGACCCCGGGGGTCGATGCATAATCTCCGTTTGTTCGCTGTTATCGGCCGGTGATACTAATGATGGCCCGATTGCCCCATTTTTGATAAGTCCACGGAGGGTGGGCCTTCTCCTCCGTGTTTCGACTTCTGTAGGGAGATACTGGTGCGGGGAAGCACCATCCTCCGCTGCTACCTTGATGCACCCCCGGGGTGGCGTCGACGAGATAAGGCGCTTCGGCGATGATCTGGTGTGGCTGAGGTCCACCGCTGATGCTGCGCAAAAAGGGGGGGGGGGAGGATAGGAACGGGGGGGAAGATTGAATTGAGCGAAAACGAGGGCGAGCCCTCCAGCGTACTTCGCTTCGCGTTTTCGCAGTTTCGCCTTTCTTACACTTACTTCGGCTTTCGCGACATTAAGGGACGGTTTTATGCTACGCCGCGTATACGGGGATCGCGAGGGGAACATACCGCGGGGGAAGGGAGTGGGGGGGCGTGCGTGGTGGACTTGCGAGGGCAGGTCGGGGCGATATGTGGCGCAACGTCACAACTCCCCCCGGCCTGACGTTGATACGCTCCGCGTATTATCGTCATCTTTGCGGCTAAAAAGAAAAGAATCAAGTGATTAGTGCTAAGACATTTTCAAAATGATACGAAAGCGACTTTTGCAAGCGCGAGCTCCGCTCTCCCCTCTTACCGGTCCTTTCTTGTTCATGCGTGGCTCTATCGCGGTTCTTCCTGGTGGACGTTGAAAATGGAGGGAGTCGCGAAGACGCTGGCCGCACTTAATTGTAGTGACTTCAGCCTTGTGCCGCGACCAAGCGCATCGCGACTCGTCAGTCTTCGTTTTGCAGTCGGCGTAGCGGGATCGTCGTCGTGGGTTCCTTGGGTTTGACTAGATGCTCGTGCTGCTGCCTGCAGGGTTCTTCAGGGTTCTTGCAGGGTTTGGCGGGTTACCGCGGGTTCGTAACGGGTTCTGCGGGGCCAAAGGGGGGTCGTGGCTCGGGGACCTGGGATCTCGGGTTCAGGGAGGGTTCTGAGGGTTCGTAAAGGGTTCTTTGTGGCCTAGGGGGGTCGTGGGCTCCTGGGATTGGGACCTCGGGCTCAGGGACGGGTTCTGGGGTTCTGTTCGGGTGACAAGGGATCTAGGTGGCATTGGGGAGGGAGGGGATTTACCAGCTGCTGCTGGGGGGCGTGGGAGGCCTTAGCCGCCGGCCACACTCCTCGTGTGTGTGGCCGAGTTGGCCGCACGACCAACACCGGAGGCGCCGGCGGGCAAAGGGCGGGGGAGTGTACGGGAGGGGCTCTGCGTCGGGATCGTGGAGGGGCATGTCAGGGGGCGGAAGGCAGGGTAGGTCCATTAGGGCCGGGATTGGGGCTGGAGGGGCGACGGGATGGTCCATTAGGGCCGGGATGCGGGGTCGGGACCGGGGAACGGGGACGGAACGAGGACGGGGACGCGTCGGCGGGCGCGACGAGGGGAAGGAGGGTTCGGGGAAGAGGGGGGGTCGGCGATGCGCGGCTGGCGGGGTTTTGGGGGTGGGATGGGGCAGGGAGCTTGCAGGGCGAGGGGTGGTAGGGACGACGCGGGGTTTGGGATGGGGTTTCAGGGTGGCGAGGGACTGGGATGAGGATCGGGGCCGCAGGGGAGCTGCTTGGGACTGACAGGGGCGGCGGTTGGAGGCGGCGGAAGGCGGGGGGGGGGGGGGGAGATCAGGAGGCGCTCCAACAACTCCTGGATCCGCTGGAGATCCTCCTGACCGAAGGGATGGGACACAGGGGCTGAGGAGGCGGGAGGGGGCGTAGGGGGCAGGGAGCTGGGGAATGGCGGAGAGGGGGGGGGAGTTCCTCCGTAGAGCGGGACGTACTTCCGGGGGGTCGATCTCCCGGGGGAGATCCACTCCTCCGGGTCAATCACAGTCCCTCCGGGGCGATGATACTCGGGACGGGGGATTATGGAAAAGGGATGGGGGCGCGGTCCGAAACGTCGGAGCATCTTGGAAACCTGTAAATTAACAACTGGTGTTACTAGGGAAGACTGCGGTTCCGGCGGGAAAGTCGCGAGGGGGGCGACATTGCGTTGCGAGCGTAATCCCGTGCGGCGTGGTACGTTGCGATCTTTTATGAGGGGGATTACTCGCGGGGGCGGAGGGCTTTTCTCTACAGTTGGGGTTACGGTTTCGTCGGTGATGTGAGCTTTTAAATCCTTTATATGGACCCGTGGGTTCCTCCTACTTTTCGGGTCCTCCAACTCGTAAACCACGGGGGAAATAACTCGTAATATTTTATAGGGACGACTATAGCGCGGGGCTAACTTCGCTGCGAAGTTCTGGGCTCCGGACGACAGCACTCGGTTCCGCCGCATCACGAGACTGCCCTCTTCAAAGGTCACGTCTCGGTGGTGGCGGTTATAATATCGGGCCTGCCTTTTCGCCGCGATTTCCAGGTTCCTATGCACCCAATCCTGAATAAGGGGCAACCGTTTCATTCGGTCCCCCCGATTCGTAATATCTCCGTGGTCCAGCGAGGTACTGGGGAGGGCAGCGTCGCGAATGCTTTTTGCAGGGCGGGGATTTCGACTGAAATTGAGGAAAGCGGGAGTCATGTGCGTGGAGGATTGTACGGCGGGATTGAGGGCGAAGCATAACTCGGGAAGGTGCTGGTCCCACTCACGGTGGTCGACGGTAATATAGGAATTAATCATGGTCTTCAGGGTTCGGTTAACTCGTTCTACAGGGTTCGCTTGGGCGTGGTAGGGAGGCACGGTGGTTTGGGTAATGCCCCATTCATGAAGGTGCTGTTTTACGTGTCCGTTCGTGAATTCTGTACCGTTGTCCGTCAGTAAAAATCGGGGGCATCCCCAGCGATTCACGATTAATTCGTTAAACGCCGTCATTATGGTGGGGCCGGTTGCTGCGCGAAGCGCACGGGCTTCTACATATTTCGTGAATAGGTCCTGAAATACTAGAATATATTTGTGTTGGCTTTTGCTGGGGGGGAAGGGGCCCATAATGTCGGCAGCGACAACAGTGCAGGGGCCCTCGGTCGTTCGCTCACGCATTATCCCTGCGGGGACGACCTGGGGGACCTTCTGCTGCTGACATTCGGTACAACGTGAGACGTATCTCGCGACGTCTTGGAAAACCCCGGGCCAGAAGAAGTCCTGAATTACCCGGTGGTACGTCTTGTCCACGCCCAGATGGCCGGACTGGGGATTGTTGTGGGCTTGATGGAGGGCTCGTGGGCGGGAGTCAAGGGGTAGAACGAGCTTCCACGAGTCAAGGTCGGTCATGGCAGGGTCGATGATGGCGTGGGGGCGGTGGTAGTAGATACGGTCGTCTTCGATACGCCAATTTGGATATTTCCATGGAAATTCGCGGATGTTTCTCATTTTGTCGGTGTACCAGGGATCGGCGGATTCACCTAGGGCACAGAGGGCGTCGTTACACGTTTCGTACATTCGGGAAAGGGCATCAGGGACTACATGCAGTGATCCCTTGCGATGTACGATCTTCATATCGTAGGCCTGCATCGCAAGGGCCCAACGGGCTAATCTTCCCGTGGGGTCTCGAAGATTGCGGAGCCACAGCAGGCTGCTGTGGTCCGTGATCATGGTAAAATGAGTGCCCTCGATATAGGGACGGAATTTCTTCACTGCCCACAGTACCGCGAGACACTCCCTTTCCGTCACCGTGTACTTTCGCTCGGCGGCGGTCAGGACCTTGCTCGCGAATACTATGGGCCGCTCTACCCCTTCAATCTCCTGCGTCAGCACAGCGCCCACTGCCGAGTCGCTGGCGTCAGTCTGGAGAGTGAAGGGCTGCTCGAAATCAGGACGGGCGAGGACGGGGGTTTGGACGAGGGCGTCGCGAAGGGTCTCAAAAGCACTTTGCTCTTCTGATTCCCATTTCCAGGGAACATTTTTCATTAGTAGGCGGGTGAGGGGGATTTTGTCGTGAGCGAGGTCGGGGAGGAAGCGTGCGTACCAGCCGACCATTCCAAGGAAGCGGCGGACTTGCTTCAGGGTGCGAGGAGGGGGGTAATTGAGGATGGGTTCGATTTTCCGCGGGTCTGTCTTCAGTCCGTCGGTTCCGATAATATAACCCAAATACGACACCTCGGGACAGAAGAATTCATTTTTCTCAAAGTTTATCTCCATCCCGGCGTCCAAAAAAGTCCGTAAAACCTGTCGTAAATATTTAAAATGACTGTCCTCGGTGTCTGTCGCAATTATAACGTCGTCAAGGTAGGCAAAGACGTGAGGTTCCCATGCCGTGTCGATTAGCTGGTCCATCAGTCGCTGGAAGGTTGCGGGAGCGTTCGTCAGTCCGAAGGGCATGCGTGTGAATTGAAATTGTCCTCGTCCGGGGACAGCGAAGGCGGTGATGGGGCGGCTGCTGGGGTCTACAGGGATCTGGAAATAGGCTTGGCTGAGGTCGAGTTTGGAAATAAATCGGGCACGTCGCAGTCCGTCGAGGATTCGGTCCATATTGGGGAGGGGGTACGCGTCTTTCTTGGTCACTTTATTAACGTCACGGTAGTCAATACAAAAGCGATATTTTCCGTTGGGTTTGGGTACAATGACGGGGTTACTCAGCCAGGGACTTTTGCACTTCTCGATCACTCCCTCATTGTACATGCGATCGACCTCGCCGTGAGCGACCTTGAGCATGTACGCCGAGAGAGTGCGAGGTTTTTGGCGGATGGGAGGGTGACCTTGTACATCGATGGCGTGTACGGTCAAATGGGTGGAACTGAGGATCGGGGAGGTCTTCTTCAGGGTCATTGTTTTCAGTAGGGTTTGTAGACGGGATGAGGCCGTTTGGGAGGGTTCGACGAGACCGGCGCACGCTATTTGGGGATGTATACGAATCGCGATTTCTGAGGAGTGGAACGAGTGTTCCACTCCGTACCTCGTTCTCCACGTTACCTCCTCATAATCGATCTTGAAGCTAAACATTTTTAAAAAATCTATCCCGAGTAGACAGGGGTATTCGATGGCAGTGACGCGCACCCCCAGCGTCTCCAGCCGTCCCTCGACCTCAAACAGGAGGGAGGCGAGGCCACGAACAGGGAGTACAGCGCCACTGGCCACTCGCACGGTCTCGTCGATGGGTTGTAGGGTCGCGCCAAGGGAATCGCTCAACTCCGCGCTGATGTAGCTCCTCGTGGATCCGGAGTCGATGAGGCTTCGCGTGGGAGTTCCGCCCACGGAGACCCACGCGAAGTGCCGATTATCGCCAGTAGCAACAGCGAGGGGGGACGATGTAGGGGTTCGGGTTTCTATAGGATGGGAAGGGGGGCCGGATTCGTCCTTCCGGGGGGTTAGGGTTTTTAGTGACCCCCCGGCATGGCGTTTCCCGCCCGGCGACGCGCGCAAACAGGGCAAGTGTTTACATCCACCCCTGGCCGGCCGAACACGCGGCAAAAATAGCCAAGGGGGAGCAAACACTCGCGATAGACGTGGCCGGGTTTCCTGCAGTTGTAGCAGGTGACTGAAGGGGATTTTGAGGGTGGGGAATATGCACGCGGGGGTTGACGAGGCGCCACATCAACGAGAGCGGGGATTTTTCGCGGAGGGCTGCTCGGGGGAGGAGGTCGTCGTAGGGTGGTTGGGGAACGAGGAATGACGGCGGCTGCCGTTTTCGGAGGGGTCGTGCGGGGAGGGGAACGGGCAACGGTGCTGTACGAAACGCGCGGGAATGGTTTGGGACTTTCCGTGGGGGGTGTAGCCTCAAATTCCATCAGAAGGTCCGGAGAGGGGTCGCGTTTTTTGTCTGCCACGGCGGCAGCGCGTCCGCGCACGCCCTTCTCCGGATAGAATGCTGCGGCGGGTAATGCGGACTGGGAAACGGGGGGGGGAGGGCGGTACAACCTAATACGCTCGCTCACCTCCTCTCGCCGGCGGCCCACACGTTGTAGATCGAGGAAACTATGTATTTCCTCTCTCACAACGTGGACCGCCAGTTCGGGGTGGAGGTTGCGGCAGCAGATGTCGATCCGCACGCTAAGGGGAAGGGGAGGGTTGAGGTGGCTGAACAGGGTGCGCATCTTCACGATGTATTCCGCAACCGGTTCGCCGGGTCCCTGCGTTCGCAACTCCACCTCTCGGCGCAAGCGCTCCTGCAGGTCCCCGTGGCCTAATCGTTCCCTGAAATAGAAGGTGAACCCCTCGTACGAGGTCCAGCTGGGGTGCTCCACGCGGTGCCACAGGAGAGCTTCTCCGGTGAAAGCTTCCGGCAGCGCCCGCAAAAGCTCCCCCTCGGTGAGGCTGCGGCTCGTCGCGTACTCATGGAGGCGACGGAGGAACTCCTCAGCGTCATCGCCTCGTTTCCCGGCGAAACGTTGGCCGAACTTCCTCCAATGGTCCGTGAAACGCGAGTCGCGGGCCTCCCGAGACTCCGAAAAGGTGGGAAAACCGGAAAAGGGGGGAGGCGAGGGTCCGTGGGGGGTAGGGGGCGGTGAACAAGTGTGGGGGGGAGGAAGGGGGCCCAATCGGGTGCTGCTGTGCCCCGTGGCGCGCGGCGGGAAAACGTATGTGCCCTCAGGGCTCCAGGGCACGTACGATGCAGGAACAGCGGACTCGCGAGGGCGGGGAGAGGGGTTACGGGTTGGTGCTGCCGTGGCATACGACAGGGGGTGTTGTTCGGCACGCGGGGGTAGCGCGAAGGTGACGTGGGGGGAGGAAGGACTGGGAACGGGGATGAGGGGTTGGGGTAAGCGAGACAAATACCCGGGGGTAGTGGTGTCGAGATCGAGTGTAAGGGGATCTCGATAACGACCCATGGATTGCCCCGTGGGCAAGGGATCGCTGGGGGAAGAAAAGCTACGGGGAGATGGGATAGGGACGTTTCGGGGGATCCCTGAGCTTACAGGGGGCGAAACGCGCGAGGGTCGCAGGATCTCCCCGTAGAGGGGGTGCTCAACTGCGTCACTGAGGGAAAAGGGGAGGGAATCGGGGCTCAGGGTGTCGGCTCGTTCGTCCCAGGGGATGTGCGTGTGGGGAAAGCGACTGCGGAGATCCGCTCGCACCAGTCGCTCTTTGATTTCCTCCACGCTGCCCCAGGAGGTGAGCCCTGCTCGGTCGCAGCGGAGGAGGAGGTCGCGAACGTCATGGATGGCATCCAACGACGCGCGAATGGCTTGGGTTCTCTCCTCAAGCCCGACTTCGACTCGTTCACGAGGGTGGCTAGTGGTGGGTAGGGGGGCGGAGGTAGTACGGGGAGAGGTACTCGTGGTCGTGGTTGGGGTGGTGGTCGCCGTAGGGACCTCCATAGCCCCTAGTACGTAGGGCTAACGCGGGGGGAGCATAATAAAACAAACAAAAACACAAAAAAACGAGTAGTGATAAGGGGGAGGGGTGGCACTGGTACAAGGAGAAGGGGGCGAACAGGGAGAAAAAGAGAAAAAAAGAAAAAGAAGGGAAACAAAAAAACTAATTACATAACTGAAAAATAATAAAATACGACCGATATAATAGCAAAGGGAAAAAAAAAAATAAAAAAATGACAATTACTCGACACAAAAAGGGAAAGAGAGAGAAAAAAAAATTAATAAGATCAATACGGACTGAATAGGAGAGACGCAAAAAAATTAATAACGCAAAAAAGAAATAATACAAAAAAAAAGAATGCACAAAAAAAAAGAATATAATAAAATAATATAAACTAAATGAAGGAAATGAATAATTGGTCCAAAAAAAAAAGGAGAAAAAACGGTATAACGAACAATAAAAACTAAAATCGAATCGCAAAAAAAAAGAAGAAGAAACCCAAGAGAAACAAAAAAATGATAGAAATAATTCTGGTGTAAAAAAAAGGGACTAATAAAAAAAGGAAATAACACGAACAGAGGAGAGAGAATTTTCAATTACCAAAGGGAAAAGAAAAAACAAAAAAAAGGGCGAAGTATCAAGAAAAAAAAAATTAAAAGAACAGTGCGATACCAAAAAAGTGATGAGACTAGATACGGGAAAAAACAAAAAAAACAAAAAAAACAAAAACGAGAGAAAAAAAACGTGTGAAAACGAAAGAAAAAAAAAAGGAAGTTAAACGAACTGCGGAAAGATAAAAACGAGAAAGGGAACAGAGAGAGAAGAGGAAGGAGCGCAAAAAAAAAATTATCGAACGAAGACAAATCTACAAAAAAACATGAACAATACTAAGCTCGGTGTAATATAACAACGAGGGGGCGAAGGGGGGGCAGGGCAGGCGCAAGCTGTCTCTCAATTTTACGCGGGGGGGAATAATCACGAAGGCAAAAACAAAAGAAAATATATAAGTGGAGTCAATTGTTCAAAAACTTACCGCTTACAGGGTGCGGACCAATTTTATTTTTGGGGTCCTCTGTAATTCTTTTTCCAATTTTTCGTCTTAATTCCGTGTTATTTTACCTATAATCTGTAGGGAGGTGAAAGAAAAAGAAAAAAAACACGGCACACGAAACAAAAAGGGGGGTGAGAGACAGCCCGGCGGGCGAATTCCGGAGGGCGTATGTCCAATGTCAGGTGGTAGTGTGTGATAGTCGCTCGAATTCGCGGCACAAGTCGACTATATAAACTCGGAATTTCGAAGTAATATTTCGGCTACAATGCTAAATTGTAACGCGTCTTCTAAGCGACGATTTGTTTGGGGAACAGTGCGTGGTGCGAGTGAGGCGGCAACAACAACAAGCCTTGGCTCACCGCGCGAGCTCGCTCAGCAGCGGTGACCGAGGCGACGAGGGGGCGGGCGGGGCAGGGGAAGGAGGACTCGGACGGTGGGCGATTTTTTTGGTACAGTACTCGCTGAAATAAAGGGAATATTTTCCCGCGAGTACTGTTTTTCGGGCCCCACGTTGGGCGCCAAAATTTGTGACGCTTTCCGCGGGGGAAAGCGAGACAATACGGGGAGCGAGGAGAACGGGGGAAATACGAAATAGACTGAAACTAAAGCGAGAAATAATATATTAAAAAAATAAAAGACTATTTGATGACAAAAAGAAAGAGGTCTCGGATTGGGCGCCAGCGAGTTTGACGATAACTCGCAACGACAATGTACAAAAGAAACGAAAGAGACCAAAAAAAAACCAATTCTTAATACACGCGCGGGGCTGGGGGAGGGGATCTCAGGGGGGAGGTTCCCGAACGCTAACACGCCGCTCACACTGGACTGCCGAGTCCGAAGAAAAGAAAAAAGAGAAAAAAGACTGAGGAAAACGTGATCCTCGCGAAAAGAAAATCAAGAAAAAAACTTGGTAATAGAAAAACTTGACTCTCGGGTGCGGAATAGCGACGGGGGGGGAAAAGGTACGGAGGACGTGGGCTCAAGGGGCGCGGGGGAATATATGGGGAACGCAGGGGGGAAAACACCACGCACTTTTCGCAGGGAACGCAGGGGAAATACGAGAAAACGGGCCTCGTGGCCGCTCGCACGCAATATCACCGAGAAAAAAAACGCTCGGACCGATAAGAAAAAAGAAACCAAACTTACGCTTTACAGTTGCCACTTCTCTCCACTCGTTCACACTCGTCCTTTCCGTCACGTCTCTTCCAAATTCCTTTCCAAATAATCCCTTTCTCTATCGTCCTTTCCAACGTCTCTTTCTCTATCGTCCTTTCCAACGTCTCTTTCTCGATCGTCCTTTCCAACGCCTCCTTCTTCACACTCTTCCTTTCTTTTACCAACGTCTTATTTCTCCCACGCTCTTCTCCACACACTCTATCACACCCTTTCACGCACACAATTTTTCACTCGCTCTCTCATACACAAAATCGCAAAAATAGAAAAATACCGCCGAAACAACAAAAAAAAGATTACACAATGGGTTCGCCACGCAAAGAGTTGACACGATTGTCGTCGCTAACGTTCCGCTCGCAAGTGACGAGCTCGTCACTTGCTTGTCGGGTTCTGGGTTAATGAGGGAAGGTGGGAGAAATTTTCGGGGGGCTAGTTCGTAGGAAAAGGGAGGGATGGCAGCACGGTGACTCTGCATCGATCCTAGATCCTTCGAGGTGAGCCGCGGGAGCGAGGTGTCGTGTGATATTCCGACCCCGGGGGTCGATGCATAATCTCCGTTTGTTCGCTGTTATCGGCCGGTGATACTAATGATGGCCCGATTGCCCCATTTTTGATAAGTCCACGGAGGGTGGGCCTTCTCCTCCGTGTTTCGACTTCTGTAGGGAGATACTGGTGCGGGGAAGCACCATCCTCCGCCGCTACCTTGATGCACCCCCGGGGTGGCGTCGACGAGATAAGGCGCTTCGGCGATGATCTGGTGTGGCTGAGGTCCACCGCTGATGCTGCGCAAAAAGGGGGGGGGGGGGAGGATAGGAACGGGGGGGAAGATTGAATTGAGCGAAAACGAGGGCGAGCCCTCCAGCGTACTTCGCTTCGCGTTTTCGCAGTTTCGCCTTTCTTACACTTACTTCGGCTTTCGCGACATTAAGGGACGGTTTTATGCTACGCCGCGTATACGGGGATCGCGAGGGGAACATAAAGCGGGGGAAGGGAGTGGGGGGGCGTGCGTGGTGGACTTGCGAGGGCAGGTCAGGGCGATATGTGGCGCAACGTCACACCATATTATAATGACCTACACTCCGGCAGATGTAGCATATAGCCTGCGGTTTCGCAGTACAAAAGCGTGCACTTTGCCCCATCCCTCCCCAGTTGTAGCAAATTATTTTACTGGGGTCTCGGTTACCCCACGATTGATCGGACTGATTCTTCTCGCGATGGGTTTGGGGACCTTTGCCTTCCTTGTCGAAGCGCGCGAGGTTCTGATCCAACCGCTGTCGTGTCAAACTCTTGGATTTGGCGTTAATCGCATCGAGCTCAAACGGTTCGTCGTTTTCAGTCGTAACATCCCCTTCATTATTTTCATCCGAATCCTCCTGCAAACAGTTGAAGTTAAATTGTCCGATTCCATTGCGGATTTCCCGTGTATCGACCGCTCGTCGATAACGGTGTTTCCATTTATTAATATAATGGAGAAGGTCGACATAGTTATTAATTCGCAAACTCAATAGAATTCCTGTCAACTGTGGGTTAAATTTGTTGACAATTTGCTTAATCTGTTCGCGGAACGGAGGGGGATGTTGCATTCGTTCATAAATAATTCGAGCTCGATATGCGAACTCCGCGAGAGACTCGTCCTTTTCAAGTTTCAGGTCTCTTACCTCTCGAAGAAGAAGATCGTCATCTTTCCGAGCCACCCACTGGAAGCGAAAATCTCGTATGAAATCTTTCCATGTTTGCCAACGACCTCTGTTCAATCAACTTGACAAGCACGATACAAACAGGTCTTGGTCTATCCCGGTTACACGTAACTGATCTTTTAACAGCAGCAAAAACTGCTCCGGATCTTTCTCGCTTTTCGGAAATACGATTTTCCAGTTCCCGACGATCCGGCCAATCCTCAATGCCGAATCCAGCTCTCGTGGACGGCGAGAAGCAGCAAAACTATTGGCGCTTCCCGACCGGTTCGGTGACCGAGAGTCTCGACTCATTGACAAAGGGTCGCGAGCCGTGGATGGAATGTCACGACTCGCTCGCGCGTCGTAACGCTCGTCATCGTGGCGATAATTATCGTCACTTACTGACGATTCGTCACTGCGCCATGTTGCCCCCGTTTTGATGGAGACGATGAGTTGTCCCGACGAGCTCTTCGTACAGGGCTCGTATTTTCAACGCGCCCTGACTCAATCCCAGTCCTCTCAGACTGTCGCCTCCCTCGCACACGATCATAATGCTCGTCCGTTGAGATACCATTATCCAACGGACGTCGTTTACCGAACGTTTTCAGTATCCTGGCTAAAGCCTCGATCATCTCTTGACCTTCTTGGTCATCCACGAGATTTGAATCAACAGAAGACCGTCGATCCCGATCCGTTCTCTCGGCATCATTCTCTTGACCCGAGACGATCGGTCGGAACCGCGATCTCGTACACACATTCTCCTGTGAAAAACGAACTTTATTATCTGACGCTTCGACGAATTCCTCACGCCCTCGCGTACTCTCCCGCACGTTGCGAATAATTTGACTAAGCGGTTCGGCAACTATATCGCTTCCCCGCGGCATTTGACGAGTATAATCGACAAATGCACTCGAGGTATCACGTCCATCTCGAGCCGATCCCTTCACCTTCTCATTATGTGATGGGACCGAAGCAAGTTGTCGACTCGCATAACCCATTACATCGCCGTCGTCATCACTAATGACTGACGGTGGTCTACGCACAATAACCTTGGGTGACAACGCACGCCTACTATTACCATTCAAAACTTCCATTGACTCCTGCTCCGTCGCTGCGGCTCCCCCCTCAAACCCTGGGTGGCGTCGCAGCCCCGTTTCCTGTCCATCCTCCAACCTGCTTGAAAAATCTCTTGCTACTCCCTCGAGCATATTATTAACCTTTATTTCTAAATCATCTATTTTATCGAGCTTCGTTTCTAATCTATCAACTTTAGCAAACGTCGCTTCCAAATTATCAAATTTCCTCACTAGACTAATAATTCCAATGCCTGGTTCCGCGTACTTTCACCCGGAACAGGGGTGGTTCCGCGCGATCCCCTTCCTCTACCCACAGGCATGACTCCCCGTACACTAGGCGGGAGGCCCGAAACGCTGGCCGCACCAATATTTCGGACTATAAATCTCTCACGTTCCCCTACGATATTGGCGGGCTGAGACCCAAGCTCATCACCACGCGCTTCTACCTGTGTCGAGGTCGACGGGCGCTGCTCGTCACGAGACACCACAGGACTTTCCATTTTTTCCAAGTCTTCGCTATTTCCTTTAATCACTTTCGTTCCCGCTCGCGTTACTCGTTTCGGAGGGGAAAAGAACATTACTGACAAAACCGATTCAAATTACACGTTTTATGTCCTGACAAATCCCGGTGAGCTACCAACGGGACCGGACCTTGCTTAAATCAAAATAATTCGCCCAAATAAATATTAAATCTTCTAATCAACACTGATTGTACTTCGTTTTTAAATATTTTACCAATAATCGAATATGAAATATCCGATATTCATCCTACGTTCGAAATATTTCCACAATAGTTCGATTGAATTGAGAGGAACGATGATCGTTGTACGGCTGTATTACATGGGTAAATAATATAAACACAAGTAACATCGATAGACAATGAGCGCCTTCTACATTACGAAAGAAATAGTATAAGCAGAGACGGCAAGAATAAATACACTAAAAGCAGAACAATAAAATTTCTGAGAAATATCGTTAAATGCTGAGATTATCGTAGAGAATAAATTCCCGTATGATATACGCGGTATTCGAGATATACGTGACAATGTTGAGATTTTCTTAACAAAAACAAGTCAAATTCAAAAATATCGAGAACCGCTATGCAAGTCCCTCTCGCTTTGTCTAGTCGAGTGTTTACATATGGCCTGGTCCGTGTGACCGCCGAACGGAGATTGAGACAATACACTCGGTTCTCCCTATCTTCCTCGAACTCCAAAGGCTGTATTTACAAAATTCTCTTTAAATCCTGCTTTATTTCTTTTACAGTTGATTAAATATTATATCCGTTACTTTAGTATTTCAACCCGAAAATATTCGGCAAATCTCATAAATGAAATAATATTTCCTATCAGAATATTCGGCTTTTAATTTTAAATTCTATATTATAAAAAGTGATATTATTGTTCTATAAATTTTCATTAATTGTCAAACGCTTCAACAGATATTTTCTGTGCTAATTTTCAATACTTTTGATAAATTCCGACTGCACGATTTATTTCGTTATAATTTGCCTAATAAACTTCGACAAAATACCCGAACGAATTTCGGCGAGACTCGACAACAACATATTCAAGGTACTTTTCTGGCCGCTTGATCAGCGAGCGGGCGAGAATATCATGCGCTATTACAAAGAAATAAATAGTCGAGTTATTACAAAATATTATAGCAGTCATACAGTGTTAACGTAGCATTCCGCAGAGAAGAAGAAGAAAGAAAAGCAAAGAAAGTATACACTCGATATCGCTTGGGTGTTTACAGTTTTGTTTACATCTGTGCTCGGTCAAGCGTAAGCCTGCCGGCGAACAATAGCCCGCTCGAGAAATATTCGAGCGCTCGTACTTATTCACAGCGAGAAGATTTTACCCTACAATTTTAATCTTCGACCAAATATTACTATGACAAAATTTTACTTTGCTTGAAAATTTTCGCAGCATACGTTCGACTACTTTTGATAATTTTACGTTTTACGAGATTTTTATCGGAATAAATATACTTTTCACAATTAAATAAATTAATACGGTACAATACAAAGTTTCGCAGACGCAGAAATCGATTAATTACTTTACGGCAATTCAATAATTTAATTCAACAATCACTTTTCACAATAAATATCCGTTCAACATTTCGACACGAAATTTCAGTTTTACAAATTTTAGCAACGCAAATACACAGAATTATCGTTAAACATTGATCAGACGTACGCGCTCAGATTTTCACAATGAACAATGAACAATTATTGCGGAACTATTGGGAGGATGAGTGAGTGAAATTATTTCAAAATATCTCATTGGGAAATTTTGTTCACGAATCCAACTCAATAAATCACAGTTTAACTTCTTACTGAAATTATCGAAAATTTTTCCAACATTGCCCCACGTTGGGCGCCAAATGAGACAGGATATCTTTTCTACGCTTTCACTTGGCCAGAAAATCCTTCACCTACCGCGGCCTGGGTCAACGGCTGGTAGGGCTCTTTCGCAAATTTTACAATCATTAAATTTATCGTTAACAAAAAAATTGTTGGGCGCCAGATAGTTTTAGAGATACTATCAGATCTATCTGCAATTATTACTTTCAAAACTTACATGAGACAAATCCACAGGGGGAACAGTTGGGGACCCAAAGCGCAGAGATCAAAAGCAAGCGTGTTCAAGCAAGAGGCACAATTTATTCAAAACTTACGTGTTTGCTGACAAATTCTAATAATGCCTTCCGGCGAACACCAATCGCTCTCCTTACAAATATCGCTTGACAAAGGTTCGGCGCCTCGCAGTCGGCGCGAATCGACGATCTTGACAAATTTTCACTTTCCACAATTTCTCACAATAATTGCTCGAAGGCAGAGAACAATACAGTGGGACTATGGACGACAGGCAAAAGGGGTCTTTCCTCTTAGACGACAGAACAAGGAGTTCTTAATTGTTCGTCTTGCGCGCTACGCTGACCCCCTGGGCTACATCCCCTCTCCTAGGACCCTATGGCCTATTGGTCAAATGATAGAGCGTTCGCGCGACGGCCCTCGGCCTCTGCGGGCGCACGCGGTAATACAATATCTGGATCGCCGGTCGATAATTAACGATTATGCAAATACCTCAAATACCGACGGACGCTCTCAGCGCTGCGAAACGCAGGCGAGTCAACGCGTCGAGGGTACATCCTGACTATCCGGTCACATAACGCTGCATGAAGAAAATTCATTGTTATTAGTTTAAAAATGATGAATTTCGAGGAACATTTTGCGTTGAAAAGAGCGACACACATGTAACGCTGCGATCTCAAACGGTCTGCAGTGTTACGAATGGAGGCCCAAAACAGAAGGCCCGATAATAATGGCCGCCGCATACTCCAGCGTGATAGCGGGCCGGGCGTCTGCAATGTTACGAATAGAGTCCAAAACAGAAGGCTCGATAATGATGGCCGACGCATGCCCCAGCGCGACAGCGGGCCAGGCGTTGATAGCACGAGTTTATGCATGTATGTGTATGTGTGTGTGTGTGTGTGGGCATGCGAGCGTGCTGCATGGCTGTGTGCGTGCGTGTGTGAGTGAGCGCGCTCGTATACTCGAGCCATCAGCAGCTCGTGCTGGAAAGAGAGAGGTAGAGCGCGTGCCGGCTGATGCTACGAAATGCCGCGTAAAGAGGAGAGGCCGAGGATACGGGGTAACGCTGTCTCCATATCATGCAGGAAATAGATGCATGTGTAACATATTGTGTGAAAAAATTACGCGAAAGGCGAATAATTAATTTTCGCTTCTTCCGCCCAGACTTTTGTCGTATAATGCTATGCATAGGAGATATATGTATATAATTTAATTTTTCGTCGCAGGGTTATATTTGCTTAATCGGCTGATAAAAAGAAAGTCTCTCTCGTTTGTCGACTCTACGAATTCGATTGCTATTTATACCAGCTGTTATTTAGTCGAGTACATAGCTCGCTGAGTATAATCTGATATCCTTCCGGAATATTCCATAATAAAAAGATTCTCATATATTCACCATCTTTCTCGAGACAACAGCGAACTTGACACGCGAGCATGCATAATTTCATCAGAGAATAAAGAAAGACGCAATAATGTTCTCTCGTTTGACTGTGGGAATGCAGGCATTCACACTACCCGACGAATATGATATTATAAGAAGATTCTCACGTCTTTACCTGCTCTCTCTTTCTTTCTTTCTCGAGACAACACCTCGACAAAGAAATATTTTGCTGAAACTGTCAAAATAAGGGAAATTTGATATCGCTCGGGTGACCTACGCTCGTGCTCGCGCTGGTTAATCAAGCCCAACGATATACGAAAATCGATATCCCTAGTGACGATCTTCAGAGAGAAAATTGATTTTCAATTCGCGGAGACTAATTGTTAATAAATTTCGAGCTGTGTTTTACGCTTGGGGAGAACGAGACAAACATAGCGCTCGGGTGCATAATTTCATCGAAGAATAGAGTTTGTCTCTCTCTCATTCGTCAGCGGAATTACCTTGGAGTGTAATATCTCCTTCTGGAATATTCCGCTATAACATTTTTTCACATATTTATGTACTCTTTTATTTAGCAACGGCAACATCGCCATTCTTCGCATTCGCTCGCATTTCATACAAGTAGCTGTTTAGACGCATACATAGCTCACAGAATATGATATCATAAGGAGATTCTCACGTATTTACCATCTCTTTCTAAAAAACACAGCACCGATTTGCTGAAACTGTAGAAATAAGCGAAATTTGATATAACCCCGGTGACTAGCGCGCGTGTTCGAGTGTGTGAATCAAGACTGACGAAATACCGGAATCGAAATTCCGAGCGGCAATCTTCAAAGAGAAAATGGATTTCCAGTTCTCGCTCATGATTCTCGCGAGCCGTATTTACGGTGGTGAGGGAAAAAGTGCTATAAAACAAGCGAAATCGTTTATTTTCAATCAGTGTGATTAAAATCGGGAAACGTAGAGCACCGATAAAATGGAAAATAATGGTCAAAAATCGGAAGAGAGTCGGCAGTGTATATCGCCTCATCTTTTACGGAATGTCATTTACGGCTTAAATATATCTTTCGGAAAAATAATCACGTGTGGCTTTGAATTATCGCCGGAAAAAAATACTTTCACACCGGTGGTAAAAATATTAACGAACTTGTTTACCGGTATCACGTTTAGCGTTGAAGAATGGGAGGAATTTAAAATCGATTACCCGGAAATTACCCGATACTTCGCGGCTCGCGACTCTGAAGCTGAGAATATGCATGGAAAACGCTTATCGCGCGGAGGACATTCTATTCTTTTTACCACGTGTTATCAGAGACTCGCAGTTTGTTTCGGGTGTACTATGGAAAATCCCCCTGAAAAGCGCGAAACATCGCTCGTTCATCGTCGGCGAAATTATTCTCCGAACATCATCTTACAACGCCCGACTTTTGAAAATCTCGTCGAAGCGAGTAAATGTATTGATGTTCATTTGCAACGATTACAACGCGAGTGCTCTGTTGTAAATCTGTGTATGGCCACCGTATTAGCGTACACAGACGAACACCTTCGCACGGCGAATAAATTGAATCGCGCTGCAATTATAAAATTTCTGGAATCACAAGAAAACATCGATATGATTGTGAAACGAGCGCACGACGCCTCGGACAAAGACTCTCCAGAATTTGAGCCGTATCTTCCAAACATAATTATATCTGAAATAGCGGCAGTGTTTCGCGAAAAAATTTGGGAATGAATAAAAACGTACACTCCTCTCGTTAATAATTGAATAAATAATACGTTCAATTGTAGATTTTAAATAATAATCAATGATATACAGGGTGATTCGGTATAGGTAGTGCATCCGACACCTACGTATTCCAGGCTATATTCTGAACAAAATGACTTAGGCGTTTTAAAAAATACTAAATAGCTTTTAAATAGGAAGCAATAGAATTCTAGAATTCTCGACCAATCAGAGTTGCTGTTTCATTCATGATCGGAGACGCCTCAGGACCGGGTAATCAAGGCTCCGATTCGAAAAATTCGAAAGAGCGACAGAGTTCAGGCAGAATTTCGTTTCGCGAGCCCGGAAGTCTTTTGTTCCAACCGAAGTTTGCTGTCCCTCTCGATCGAATCATGTATCATACGACCGGTCGGCATTTGTCATTTATTCAATGAATTGTGCTGCGAAGTCCATTTATTTAATGTCGAAAACATTTTTCTTATGCAAGCATAGATCATTGATGATTCGTGCGTCTAATGCTTCGCCTCTTTCTCACGAGTAATTGTATTTATACTGGAAGTCTACAGTACTCTGCAAAAAATGTTTGATAATTGTAAATGATTTAAGAATCGAAGGTAACGACGCTCGATTTTCATGTGGCACAGCTTTCACGAAAAAAACTATTTCGCGTGTCTCATGCATCCGGCTTCATCCCACATGCTTTTTTGTGTGTACTGAGGCTCTGCAGTACTCGGTAAGAAACGATAGACAACCGTGGACGATTAAAGGAAGAGAGTCAACAATGCTTGATTCTGATGTGTCACAGCGTGCCCAAAAAGAATTATTTTGTGCGTCCAAAGCTTCAGGCTCTTTCTCACGAGTTATTTTATTTATGCTGGAACTTTGCAGTACTCTGAAAAAAATGCTGGACAATCGTAATCGATAAAAGGATCATAGGTAACAATGCTCGATTTTCATGTGTCATAGCTTCAACGAAGATAATGTTTCCACATGTCTGAAGCTTCCGGCTACTTCTCACACGTATTTTCATATACACTAGAACTCTCTGGTACTTGGAAAAAAATAATAGACAACCATAGCTGCTCGACAGATCGGAACTAACGATCCTCGATTCTTATCTGACGCAGCTTCCAGGGATTAAACTATTTCGCGAGTATCATGCTTCCGGCTCCTTCCCACATGTATTTTCGTGTGATCTGAGACGCTACAGTCCTCGGAAAAAACGTGAGATATCCGTGGACAATTAGAGGAAAAGAATCAACAATGCTCGATTCTCATGTGGCATATCTTTCACGAAAAAAACTATTTCGCAAGTCTCATGCTTCCTGCTTCTTTCCACATGCATTTTTGTGTGTACTGAGGCTCTGCAGTACTCGGTAAGAAACGATAGACAACCGTGGTCGATTAAAGGAAGAGAGTCAACAATGCTAGATTCTGATGTGTCACAGCGTGCACAAAAAGAATTATTTCGTGTGTCCAAAGCTTCAGGCTCTTTCTCACGAGTTATTTTATTTATGCTGGAACTTTGCAGTACTCTAAAAAAAATGCTGGACAATCGTAATCGATAAAAGGATCATAGGTAACGATGCTCGATTTTCTTGTGTCATAGCTTCAACGTAGATAATGTTTCCACATGTCTGAAGCTTCCGGCTACTTCTCACACGTATTTTCATATACACTAGAACTCTCTGGTACTTGGAAAAAAATAATAGACAACCATAGCTGCTCGACAGATCGGAACTAACGATCCTCGATTCTTATCTGACGCAGCTTCCAGGGATTAAACTATTTCGCGAGTATCATGCTTCCGGCTCCTTCCCACATGTATTTTCGTGTGATCTGAGACGCTACAGTCCTCGGAAAAAACGTGAGATATCCGTGGACAATTAGAGGAAAATAATCAACAATGCTCGATTCTCATGTGGCATAGCTTTCACGAAAAAAACTATTTCGCAAGTCTCATGCTTCCTGCTTCTTTCCACATGCATTTTTGTGTGTACTGAGGCTCTGCAGTACTCGGTAAGAAACGATAGACAACCGTGGACGATCAAAGGAAGAGAGTCAACAATGCTTGATTCTGATGTGTCACAGCGTGCACAAAAAGAATTATTTCGTGCGTCCAAAGCTTCAGGCTCTTTCTCACGAGTTATTTTATTTATGCTGGAACTTTGCAGTACTCTGAAAAAAATGCTGGACAATCGTAATCGATAAAAGGATCATAGGTAACGATGCTCGATTTTCATGTGTCATAGCTTCAACGAAGATAATGTTTCCACATGTCTGAAGCTTCCGGCTACTTCTCACACGTATTTTCATATACACTAGAACTCTCTGGTACTTGGAAAAAAATAATAGACAACCATAGCTGCTCGACAGATCGGAACTAACGATCCTCGATTCTTATCTGACGCAGCTTCCAGGGATTAAACTATTTCGCGAGTATCATGCTTCCGGCTCCTTCCCACATGTATTTCCGTGTGATCTGAGACGCTACAGTGCTCGTAAAAAACGTGAGATATCCGTGGACAATTAGAGGAAAAGAATCAACAATGCTCGATTCTCATGTGGCATATTTTTCACGAAAAAAACTATTTCGCAAGTCTCATGCTTCCTGCTTCTTTCCACATGCATTTTTGTGTGTACTGAGGCTCTGCAGTACTCGGTAAGAAACGATAGACAACCGTGGACGATCAAAGGAAGAGAGTCAACAATGCTTGATTCTGATGTGTCACAGCGTGCACAAAAAGAATTATTTCGTGCGTCCAAAACTTCAGTCCACGGTTGTCTATCGTTTCTTACCGAGTACTGCAGAGCCTCAGTACACACAAAAATGCATGTGGAAAGAAGCAGGAAGCATGAGACTTGCGAAATAGTTTTTTTCGTGAAAGCTATGCCACATGAGAATCGAGCATTGTTGATTCTTTTCCTCTAATTGTCCACGGATATCTCACGTTTTTTCCGAGGACTGTAGCGTCTCAGATCACACGAAAATACATGTGGGAAGGAGCCGGAAGCATGATACTCGCGAAATAGTTTAATCCCTGGAAGCTGCGTCAGATAAGAATCGAGGATCGTTAGTTCCGATCTGTCGAGCAGCTATGGTTGTCTATTATTTTTTTCCAAGTACCAGAGAGTTCTAGTGTATATGAAAATACGTGTGAGAAGTAGCCGGAAGCTTCAGACATGTGGAAACATTATCTACGTTGAAGCTATGACACATGAAAATCGAGCATCGTTACCTATGATCCTTTTATCGATTACGATTGTCCAGCATTTTTTTTAGAGGACTGCAAAGTTCCAGCATAAATAAAATAACTCGTGAGAAAGAGCCTGAAGCTTTGGACGCACGAAATAATTCTTTTTGTGCACGCTGTGACACATCAGAATCTAGCATTGTTGACTCTCTTCCTTCAATCGTCCACGGTTGTCTATCGTTTCTTACCGAGTACTGCAGAGCCTCAGTACACACAAAAATGCATGTGGAAAGAAGCAGGAAGCATGAGACTTGCGAAATAGTTTTTTTCGTGAAAGATATGCCACATGAGAATCGAGCATTGTTGATTCTTTTCCTCTAATTGTCCACGGATATCTCACGTTTTTTCCGAGCACTGTAGCGTCTCAGATCACACGGAAATACATGTGGGAAGGAGCCGGAAGCATGATACTCGCGAAATAGTTTAATCCCTGGAAGCTGCGTCAGATAAGAATCGAGCATCGTTAGTTCCGATCTGTCGAGCAGCTATGGTTGTCTATTATTTTTTTCCAAGTACCAGAGAGTTCTAGTGTATATGAAAATACGTGTGAGAAGTAGCCGGAAGCTTCAGACATGTGGAAACATTATCTTCGTTGAAGCTATGACACATGAAAATCGAGCATCGTTACCTATGATCCTTTTATCGATTACGATTGTCCAGCATTTTTTTTAGAGTACTGCAAAGTTCCAGCATAAATAAAATAACTCGTGAGAAAGAGCCTGAAGCTTTGGACACACGAAATAATTCTTTTTGTGCACGCTGTGACACATCAGAATCTAGCATTGTTGACTCTCTTCCTTTAATCGTCCACGGTTGTCTATCGTTTCTTACCGAGTACTGCAGAGCCTCAGTACACACAAAAAAGCATGTGGGATGAAGCACGAAGCATGAGACTTGCGAAATAGTTTTTTTCGTGAAAGCTATGCCACATGAGAATCGAGCATTGTTGATTCTTTTCCTCTAATTGTCCACGGATATCTCACGTTTTTTCCGAGGACTGTAGCGTCTCAGATCACACGAAAATACATGTGGGAAGGAGCCGGAAGCATGATACTCGCGAAATAGTTTAATCCCTGGAAGCTGCGTCAGATAAGAATCGAGGATCGTTAGTTCCGATCTGTCGAGCAGCTATGGTTGTCTATTATTTTTTTCCAAGTACCAGAGAGTTCTAGTGTATATGAAAATACGTGTGAGAAGTAGCCGGAAGCTTCAGACATGTGGAAACATTATCTTCGTTGAAGCTATGACACATGAAAATCGAGCATCGTTACCTATGATCCTTTTATCGATTACGATTGTCCAGCATTTTTTTCAGAGTACTGCAAAGTTCCAGCATAAATAAAATAACTCGTGAGAAAGAGCCTGAAGCTTTGGACGCACGAAATAATTCTTTTTGTGCACGCTGTGACATATCAGAATCAAGCATTGTTGACTCTCTTCCTTTGATCGTCCACGGTTGTCTATCGTTTCTTACCGAGTACTGCAGAGCCTCAGTACACACAAAAATGCATGTGGAAAGAAGCAGGAAGCATGAGACTTGCGAAATAGTTTTTTTCGTGAAAGCTATCCCACATGAGAATCGAGCATTGTTGATTCTTTTCCTCTAATTGTCCACGGATATCTCACGTTTTTTCCGAGGACTGTAGCGTCTCAGATCACACGAAAATACATGTGGGAAGGAGCCGGAAGCATGATACTCGCGAAATAGTTTAATCCCTGGAAGCTGCGTCAGATAAGAATCGAGGATCGTTAGTTCCGATCTGTCGAGCAGCTATGGTTGTCTATTATTTTTTTCCAAGTACCAGAGAGTTCTAGTGTATATGAAAATACGTGTGAGAAGTAGCCGGAAGCTTCAGACATGTGGAAACATTATCTTCGTTGAAGCTGACACATGAAAATCGAGCATCGTTACCTATGATCCTTTTATCGATTACGATTGTCCAGCGTTTTTTTCAGAGTACTACAAAGTTCCAGCATAAATAAAATAACTCGTGAGAAAGAGCCTGAAGCTTTGGACGCACGACATAATTCTTTTTGTGCACGCTGTGACACATCAGAATCAAGCATTGTTGACTCTCTTCCTTTAATCGTCCACGGTTGTCTATCGTTTCTTACCGAGTACTGCAGAGCCTCAGTACACACAAAAAAGCATGTGGGATGAAGCCGGATGCATGAGACACGCGAAATAGTTTTTTTCGTGAAAGCTGTGCCACATGAGAATCGAGCGTCGTTACCTTCGATTCTTAAATCATTTACAATTATCAAACATTTTTTGCAGAGTACTGTAGACTTCCAGTATAAATACAATTACTCGTGAGAAAGAGGCGAAGCATTAGACGCACGAATCATCAATGATCTATGCTTGCATAAGAAAAATGTTTTCGACATTAAATAAATGGACTTCGCAGCACAATTCATTGAATAAATGACAAATGCCGACCGGTCGTATGATACATGATTCGATCGAGAGGGACAGCAAACTTCGGTTGGAACAAAAGACTTCCGGGCTCGCGAAACGAAATTCTGCCTGAACTCTGTCGCTCTTTCGAATTTTTCGAATCGGAGCCTTGATTACCCGGTCCTGAGGCGTCTCCGATCATGAATGAAACAGCAACTCTGATTGGTCGAGAATTCTAGAATTCTATTGCTTCCTATTTAAAAGCTATTTAGTATTTTTTAAAACGCCTAAGTCATTTTGTTCAGAATATAGCCTGGAATACGTAGGTGTCGGATGCACTACCTATACCGAATCACCCTGTATATACAAAAGGAATTAAAAATTATTAATCATGCTAGTGATAAAGATAATAATATAAAATAACAATAAATTAATTTAAATCATTAATTACGATATGATTAAAAATGCTGCGTAAGCTAAAAAGTGTCTTCGTCGCGGCATCATGTTGATGCCACATCCTGCCTTAATCGTCGTGGGAATCGCTTTTGCAGGATCATCAGTTTGATGGGTGCGTAGAGGGGATGTTGTGTTTGGAGACTTCGTTGATGAGTTACACCTCATTACAGTCCGCGATATCCCAGCCGCAACGTTCGATTCGAAAATGTCGTGGTTAAGTACGTGTTTTTAGTGTACGCGCTGCGTGTGCGTGCGTGTGCGTGTGTGTGTGTGTGTGTGTGTGCACTCATTAAAATCGCGGTGTTTGTTTTTTTAAAAAACATGAGGACGAGTTCGACTTCGCGGCTTGGGAGGAGGTGCCGGACCGCTTTTATGATATGTGTGTAACAATCGGGCCCAACGGGGAGCGGAGCGTCAGCGAGTGCTACAATTGCACGCGCCGCAAAGCGGCGATCCAAGAGGAAGAGGAGGAGCGCCGGGCGTTGACGGAGCACGCTCGCCAGGGCGTTGAGCGGCTGCGTCGTCAAAGAGCCGCCGAGGCCGCCCGGCACCGACGCCCTGACGCGGAAGCAGCCGTCCCGGCGAAAAAATCGTGAGTAGTGCGTGTGTGAAAATGACTGATAGGAAAAGTGCTTTCAAGTTTAAAAGCTATAAATCGTCATCTTTTTTTTGTTGCAGGAAAAAATAATATTGACGATTTCAATTGGAAAAATAAAACGGAATAAAAATAAATTAAAAAATGATTAATTAATGAAAAAAGTGTTTTTGTTTTATTTGGCTCACGTGTGTGCGTGCGTGCGTGCGTGTGTGTGTGTGTGTGTGTGTGTGTGTGTGTGTGTGCATCATCATCATCATCATCATCATCAGCATCAGCATCATCATCATCATCATCATCGGTAAGTCGCAAAAAATTTGATAACGCGCCAAAAAAAGTATCGGTACCCGTCCGAGGCCCGGCTCACGTCCCCCATCCTCACCCCACTACTCTCAAATCACCCTGCTAAATATTAGCAGTGAGGGTAGACGAGTGGTGGGGGAAGGAGTGGGGATAGGAGTGGGGGCCCCAGACGGGTACCAATACTACTTGCGTAGCTAGGCCTTCGGGTTTAGGGCAGGCACATCGACGCCGGGAAATAGAAGAGCGCGCCAACAGTGATTCATCCACTTCCTCCGACATTACGACAGCGGCAACACCAGCGGCATCAAGTGTTTTTGGCCCTTCTCAAATATTCCCCGATTTATCACGACCCTCGTGTAAGTATTGTTAAAGCAAAAAAAATCGAATATGTAATTATCTAACGAAGCCTAATTTGTATAGATGAGAACCGTATTGCGGAAGAAGAAGAAGAAGAAGAAGAAGAAACCGTCAGCGGGAGGAGTGACATTCTGCTAGAGTAATGGGCTCGTGAAATACAGAATGATAATGAACAATTCGATGATCGCGAGAATCAGGCATGGGAATACCCAATAGAGCACGACTTGGAGCAATTAGATGCAGACGATAATTTTGACAGAGCTAATGAGTAGATAGAGCGTCTCATGGCCTCTTCTAGTACAGGCTCAGGTAAAAGCTTTATTTGATATGTAATTTTTTGGAAAATGTAAATAAGTTTAGTTATTTTACGACATGTTATTCATCCCCGTGGGGTTTTTTTTAAGACGATGAAGCTTCTTTCTAGCGGGGGCCCTAATAATAATGATAATAAATGGCAATAGCTTATGCTGATGAAGTCTGACTGAAATTCAGAAATTCTCGACACTTACTATTTTATGATTTTCCAGGGATACAAGTGGGCGAAGGCAAGCCGTGCAATACAACCCTGCCGGAAACTTTTCAAAATGTACAGCCGCCAGGAGAGCGCATTGAAATTATTAAAAAATAGAGGCATTATTTTAAACGCTTCAAACTCCGTGGCATAGCCGATGACGCGCGTTCGTCAACCACCGCCTAGGACCAGTACGATAAAATGGCTCGAAGGAGCATTTCGTGACCTCCTGACGCATATCACCAGCTCATGCGAGGGCTGCGATTATATTGGCGTGTCTTTTACGGCTGGTAGATTGTCACACAAGCCCGTATGGCTATCTCTTCGGCCTGCACGGGACGACAGTTTTCGCGACTTATGGCATTTAATAAGTAGCATTGCTCAAAGTTCATCGTCCTTGAATATTGATGAGGCGTGCAATGCGTTGTCAAGGGTGTCGAAGGCGAAGGTAGAAAAGGTCGAAAAGCTGTGGTGTACGCGAAATTGCCTTTTATGGTAGTAGTCTGGTAACTTATGCCTATTTTCATGACTTCTTTGGAGGGTGGTTTTTTATAGGATAATAAAAATGAACTATCTTGAATATTCAGAGTGTTTTTATTTACATATTGAAAATATAAAAAAAAATTTATTTGAAAAAATTTAATAGTTTATTACTATTATTATTGTCACTCGAAGTTGGAACCTCAAAAAAAATGCACGTGGGTGGCCCGGGTGATTTTGGCTCTTGATGTTATCTGAAATCAAATATTCTTGATTATTCTTAATCTATAGACATGTCATTCTGGTCGGAATTACTGAAGTTAAATTTCAAGGGTAAATAACAAAATGGCGGACTTTGAAAAAAAAAGTCCTTTTATTTTAGCAAAGAAAGGGTTGTAAAATAAAAAGTTAGGGGTGAAAAAAATTCTCGTTAGTACCAACGAGAACTATAAGTGTGTAGAACAGCCTGTTAAAATTTGAAAGCAATCGGTTCAGTAGAAAAAAAGTTAGGACCCGGGCCGACCAGAAAAACAATGTTTTGAGAAAAACGCGTTTAAAGTTCAACAACAAATTTTCATAAGTAAACTTGTACTTACGTCAATCGTCTATGCCTGGAGCGTATAATATGCCTTCATCCTCTTCATAGGCATCATTCTCCGCAACTTTGTCCGCTCTTCGACTCTTTCGGGCTTTTTTCGATGACATTGCTGTGGCATTTTCCGCTTTTGCAATCCGAGATTTATTGTAGGATTTTGCAAACGCGACAGCGCACGGGCCGAGCGTAACGTCCATGACTTCCAATATTTTTAGTACTGGGAAAAATCCTTCGTTAAATATACATGCTGCAGTGAATGCAGCAATTTCTAACGTTTTTTGGCCTACAAAAATATGTTTTGGTGTAAAACTCCAAACGCAATGATTAAAAGCCTCGTTATTATTCTGTGTGTTTCTTCCTAAACATCTTTCCAAAAGATCATCTGATGACAGATCTTCGTAAATTGGTTCCAAAAGATTTGCAGTGTCTTTATCGAAAGCAGGTGGATGAACAAACGTAACTTCATGACCTTCAGATTTCAATTTTTGATACTAGCACCAGGAATCGGGACCCTCTGGGCAATAAGAATGCTGGTGCTCTTCATCAGTTGATATCAAATGATAATAAGTTGCCCATATAGCTTTTCTTATATTTTCAACAGAGTCTTCATTTCTCATAATAGCTAAGCCATAATAAGTACTAACAAGGAAAGTATGCGAGGTGTCCCCCTCCGATTTCGACGAAAATTTGATATGTTATAGTCCATCGAAAAATAAGAGACATGTATTTTTTTTTATCGGCGGTCACGGGGTTTTAAGGGGTGAAATCAACCCTCAAAGTTGGGCATGTTAGAGGGTCGGTGAGCTGTTTCAAATAGAAAGAGTGTACGGATCGGAATAAAACCAGATCCATGACATTCCTTATGTCGAGTAATGAAAAACACACGTTCACCTTTTCGAGCAACCCTGTCTTAAGGGGGTGAACCACCCCGTGACCGTTTTAATTTTCACGTACAAAGAAAAGTTATTGACCGATTTTGATGAAACAAAAACCAAATTGAAAAACAACAAAAAATGAAGTTGACGTGTTTTTGGATTTTACAAAAAAAAAAAAGCTTAAGGGGTTAAACACCCCAAAAAGATGATTTTTATTTTTGATATCGAAACCATTTTTTTCTATCTCGAGAACTATCTCATTACTTTTATGCACTCATTTTCAAGCCTCTGACAATATTTCTATTAGCAGTTGAGAGATTAATTATTGTTGCTTTCATCTCACATGTGATAATTTCTCTACACTGTCTGTTTTTGGCTATATTTAAATTTGTTTGCATTTCCGGCTTAATATGAATCAAATTGAAATTTGTATAGATCAGAATTCTGTTTTATTTCATTTGGAATACAAATTTTAAGCATGGCACATACAATCGAATCATGATACATAAATAAATTTGTTTTATTGGGTTTATTTTTACTTTACTCGTTTAGTGCTAAATTCAATGGTTATATGTAGAACAGAAGTGGTATTCTTCGAAAAAATGTTTAAAACAAAGTGATTTTTTGCACCAAGAACATCTCACTACAGCTACATTTGTACAGCCTTCAATTTCACATTGGGACTGCGATGACGTCCCATAAGCGAATTCGACCGGATTTTCAAAATGTTCAGGTCGTTCTTTTATGTAACCACTTTTGAACCAAGCATATCGAAACAAATTTTCGTACCTCGGAGAAGACAATTGATTATGTACAAGGGATTGTAATTTGATTATATTGTTCCTTTTAAGTGCAAATCTAAATCATAGTCCATCAACATGATACTGTCCGAAAAGTGTTTAACATAATTTTTCCAGATTCTAAATGCGTACACGTCGAGTGGTTGAATTTTTCCTGTTGTGCCTTTTGGTATAATCATTGTGATGACTTGCTGATTACGGGGTGTGACTTCGCTAACAGCTTCGGGGCAATGTCCACTCCAAGAATCGATCAAAAGAATACTCTTCTCACCAACGTTCGGAAAGAAAACTTCTTTAAGCCATACTTTGAAGTGTTCTGCAAGGGAATGTAAATTGAACATATCATATATAACATTTTTCCATATTCAAGATCCCTTTTGATATCTCAAAAATACAAAATTGCAATATACCTGATGTGAGTTTGCCAGATTTGGAAACACTTATGAAGACATTCGCTGGTCGAAAAATATTTTTTTCTACTATTGGCCCCAATCGTCCAGATGGTTCTTTCAAGACTATCAAAAGCGGGGATAGGAGTTTTCCATCTCCTGATATTGTCGGCTGAATCGTGTAACTATGTGTTGTCGCCGAAACGGATTGTACGACGCATTCTATTTGTTTCGTACCTTCTTCCGCTAATGTTCGTCCTGAATGTATTTCTAATTGGAATCCACTTTGGTCAGAATTATAAATATTTTCTAAACCGTACTGTCCGATTTATAATTGAACTTCAGAAATAAATTTATCTGCATCACTTTGCAATGTTTCTTTTGATTCTAGGGTCCTTCTTGAAACAAATTTATTTATTTTCCTGCTAGTTATACGATGAATTTTTTTGAATTTATGTATCCATGCATGTGAAGCCCGAAAACGCATATCCTCATTTCCAATCAATTGTTTTCCTCGTAAAGCCCATCTTCGGATATCAACATCGTGAACAATTAAACCTGACTCTATAGCATATTTCAGATTATTGAGTGTATATTCTGAAATGCGTGATAATTGCTCCCTGTAGGTTCCTCCACGATTTATTTGGTGAGCCCAACGTCGCAACTGGCGCACTGATGTTACTTTTTTGAATTTATTTTGGACCGTCTCTATTTTTAAATTTTTTGTTGTCTTAGCACTTCTCCAATATTCAACGGCTCTGCGTTTGTAGTCATAGCTCAAATTTTCTTCATCGTCGGAAGAAGTCATAGAATCAAGTTGAGCTACTCCAGCACTCCATTCGTCATTGTCCTCCACAGCTTCCACTACTAAATCTTTGAATGGTTCTTGAAAGTCTAATGTAGTATCTTCAATAATTTCCAGATGATTAAACTCGTTCATGGCGTCTTTTAACAGTTGTTCTATTTTCTCTGTCAACTCTACTTCATCGTTGTTAACCGGACTATCAGGAAGATCTAATGCTTGAAAGGTGATAAGTAAGAGTCTTATTACATTCATTGGATTGATATACATTGTATCTTCACTTTTTTCATTTCACTTAGCTCTCTATGGCTAATATAATAATGAGAGCTCAACAAATGGAACGAAACTGAAACTCTTGTTCAACATTCTTTGCATAAATAGGTGAGCTAGAGTTTTGTTATCTCATGTGGTCGTAAGTAACGTCATTTGGACAAGTGCCCACGTAAAAATCACGTTGAACATTTTTTGGAGAGTGATGCGTAAATTCGTCCCGATAAGATAACGATTAGATCTGTTTATTGTATTTGCCCGATGTGGGGATACCAAATAATACTCTCACACTACTAATACGCTTCGAGCGAACATCCAGCGAGCTTAAATATAGCCAAAAACAGACAGTGTAGAGAAATTAAGTATCACATGTGAGATGAAAGCAACAATAATTAATCTCTCAACTGCTAATAGAAATATTGTCAGAGGCTTGAAAATGAGTGCATAAAAGTAATGAGATAGTTCTCGAGATAGAAAAAAATGGTTTCCATATCAAAAATAAAAATCATCTTTTTGGGGTGTTTAACCCCTTAAGCTTTTTTTTTTTAAAAAATCCAAAAACACGTCAACTTCATTTTTTGTTGTTCTTCAATTTGGTTTTTGTTTCATCAAAATCGGTCAATAACTTTTCTTTGTACATGAAAATTAAAACGGTCACGGGGTGGTTCACCCCCTTAAGACAGGGTTGCTCGAAAAGGTGAACGTGTGTTTTTCATTACTCGACATAAGGAATGTCATGGAACTGGTTTTATTCCGATCCGTACACTCTTCCTATTTGAAGCAGTTCACCGACCCTCTAACATGCCCAACTTTGAGGGGAAATACGTGTCTTTTATTTTTCGATGGACTATAACATATCAAATTTTCGTCGAAATCGGAGGGGGACACCTCGCATACTTTCCTAAGTTTGATCATTAATTTATTAGTTAGTGTCAGACTTTTGGTAGCTTTGGTGCTCTCGGTATCAATGGTATCCTTCTTTGATGTTCTTATTTTTTTTGGTGTCGTCCCTTTCTTCGGAGTTACTCCTTTCTTCGCTGTAACTTCTTTTTCTTCTTTATAATTTTTCTTCGTTTTTTTAGATTTTTCTTCAGCAGCTTCTATTTTTTTTTTAGCTTTTTGGAGCTGCGTTAAAGTTTTTTTAGCTTCTTTGACTCATCTGTACATACGCTTTTTCACATGTAAAACGCACTCAATTTTTTCAACTTTAGGATCATTATTGTAAATATTTGCTTCTAGTAAATTTTTATAAGTTTTGGAGTCCCCATCACCAATATATTTTTTATATTTTACACCGAGCTCTTCAACGGATCGTCGAAACATTTCAATAACTCCGTCAACCTCCATCTTACCAGAACTTCCTTCGTGATTCGCCGTACACTCAGTCTGGTGATCCTTGTACCATTCTAAATATTCATCTGTATTTTCTTTACCCACCCACTTTTCACAAGCTTTGCAAACTTTAGATTTAACAATAACGTCTATTACTTTATTAGAGTACTTTCCGATTAAAGAAACGATACCTAGTAGTGACGTAAAGCCACGTTTTGCCCATGAACCATCACCCGAAACTGTTATTTCATCTGCAATATTTCCTTCTTGTTCATTTCCTTTTTTTTCTTCTTGTGCTGCTTTACGAAATAAAACCTTAGCAACACTTTTAACAGCAATATGTATTGTATCAAAGATACTGTAGTATCCGCTCTTACTTAACCCTGGTCCCAAATCCATCATGGCACAAAAAATGTTTATACCCGATAAATCAACACCGAGTAGTCGCATAACAAAAGTAAGACGTCTGTTGACCTCAAACGCATTCCTCACTTTTGGGCAAGAATTAATGGTAGCAAATTCATCGCACTTACACTTTATACACAAGTTAAATCCCAATCCAACTTGAGATTTTTTAAGAAATTTTATATCACTCTTGCAAGCTTTACAAATCAGAACACTTTCTAAAGCACTGAATACTAAAGTAAAACTTAAAAGAGCGTACGTTGAGCTCTCATCAATGGCTACTTCAATATCTTCTTCATTTTTTAATTTTTCAGCAGACTTGCTCACAAATGTTACATCTTTTTCAGCAGTGTATCTATTACTGTGAAATTTTCGCTTAAAGCCTGGATCTCCAGGACTTTTCGTACCACGTTTTTTTCGTTTCCTATCCATCTTAGATGCTTACGTGTCAACGTGCGATCAAATATTAACAGAGTACTGTGAATTTTAACTTAAATATACTTTAAAAAACATATATATTATATATACATAAATATATATATAGATATATATAATAGAATAACAGAGTCAACCCAGGTATAAAAAATGCGCGCAAACAATAGAAGGGTCCAAGCGGTTGCAGCTGCCGGTCGACCTAGGTTGGACTCCGAGGCGCTCTAGGAAACTCGTTATAACTCCCGAAATATTTCGAATTTCTGTCTGAAATTTTCACAGTATATTTTCAAGACATTGTACTTTCAAATTAAGCAAAAAAAAAATTTTCGATTTTTTGAACCCAAGTTACCAGACTACTTATCAAAATTATCTAGCGCATGATGGTGCTGCTATCATCGTTTATGGGTTTCTCACTCTCGGTCGTAGAGCTGAACCACTATTCGACGGCACGCAATAAGTTTTAAACACAGCAGGTATCATTCAGCATACTTTGTATATCTTATATTACGAACGAACGCATCACTTTCAGCCAATTTTAAATCTAAGGGATGCAGTTGGCAGTAGAGATTTTTGCATGGCCTGTAGTACGCGATATCGTTGATTCGGCCACCGATGCTCGCAAAAAATGGAATGTTCTCGCTATTTCGACTCACCACCGTGTAAACGACGCCTGAACAATACAGTCAGATGCCCGGTGTGCTATCGTGATTTGTATGGGGATGATTTTTTTCAAAAGCAAAATTCCGTAACTGACGCGTATCGTGGTCATAAAACAGTCAGCATATGCGATTCGCTTAAACGTTGTCGCGACTGTTTACGCACAAGAAGGCCATTGGAAAAAAATCAAAGAAAAAAACACGTGTGTTGTGACAATTTGTAAAGCATGTAAAAGCGATCAACCGAATAATCATTTATGTTTCACAAGACCGATTCATTCGCGCAAAACTGACGCAAACGTAATGTTCATTTTTTATGACTTTGAGACACAGCAGAGTACACCGGCGATCGGTGATGCGAGTACATTCAAGCACGAGCCAAATTTATGCGTAGCTCAGCATGTCTGTACATTTTGCTGTATAAATGACTTTATAGACGAACCGTGCGAACATTATGGGCCGCACGAGTTCGTTTTTAAACAAAAACCCGTATCTCAAATGGTAGAATTAGCCTCAGAACATGTTAAAGGATTCACGCAAATGTGACGTCGGTTTGACGAGTCCACAATGAAATGTGACGTCAAGACGCACTCAAGGTTAAGAAACCTTGAATAAATGGTCGTTCCCTTTTTGCCCTAGCCTCTCGGCCAATAGACTGGATGGGAGTCTTTAATTGAGGAGTGCAAATAAATGTGGAAACGCCGTGTTGGATTTAATCTGACTCAAAGAGTCTGTATTTTAGAAAACAAATTGAAGATATACAAACAAAACAAATAATGGACTTACAGTTTGATAACGATGAAGACGGCAGAACGAAATCGGTCAGTCGAAAGGGTAAAAATCTTCGTTGACCTCACAGTTCCTCGAAATAACTTCAATAATTCTTAATTTTTCTTTGACTTAATACTTTTCAGTTTCAACTTTAAACTTTGAATACTTTCTCTATTAATTTCAATTTTTCTATTACTTTAATCTTTTCTTATTTCTCTGAGTTCATTTAATTTCGGTCTCTTCTTTATTATTTGGACTCGATACTTTTCTTTTGACTCTGCAACTTTCTGATTTTACTATTCACTGTTTGAAAACTCTTCTCTGCTCTTAACTGACTTCTGCTTTCTGATTCACTTCTGCTTTTCTGACTCTCTTCTCTTACTCTGCTTGATTTTCCTTCTGCGCGTCTTTTTATCATTTCGGTTTATAGGCGTTCCGAAATTTTAAGTCGTAGAAAGGTTCAACCAATGATGGTCCATTTTCATCTTGATTTTCCCTTTTCTTAAACTAAAGGGCCTGATGCTTCGGGAGCGCACACTCCCCTCCATATAGGTTATCCTATCTTTGCCGCGTAGGTGGGTTTCGCCTCTCCCTGACGGACAAAGATGTTGCTTTGGGAAGGCCCATCTTCCCTCCACAACTTACGTCTTATGCGTATTATCGAATACAATATTTTATTTATAATATTATTCAATATTTGTCAAATTGTATATCGTTATTTTAAACGTATTAGCATTTTTTTGGTGGTTTACCTCATGTGTCTCTTAATGACAAACTTATTTAATAGCGTTACATATCTTTTCTTTTCGTGTCGTCCGTTTCAATTGTTATAATTATTCCAAATGAATTTCATTATTATTTTGTTTCCTTATTGTTATTTATCAATTATTAATTTATTTACGTCAACATTGAGATTTCATTTGTCTCTTTAAATTGTTTATTGTTAAAAGAAAAATATTTCAATGTTGAGAATATTTGAAAAGTGTTTCGTTTCGTTTGAAGAGCAGCTGCATAAAGTTTTATGGTCGTGGAAATATTTGAGATTTGGTTTTCTTGGAATTTCGGTACTTAAAAATGTTCATGTTCCCTATCTACCCATGGCGTCTACGAGTCGCCAGATAAGTGGTCCTCGAAAGGTTGCGGCATCTCATATTACTCCCTTTCGTAGGGATGCATTTTCTAATCTTCATGCGTTTCCGTATTGGGTCCGTTGATATTTTTTTGAACACGTGTGTTTTTTTGAGAACAACAGACTCGTGGGACGATTACATATAGAAAATGTTTATAAGAGTCTAGACGTTTTGTGTGCTCTTGTAACGATATCTAAAGAATTTCTCGAAGAGAGAAAAAAAAAGAAATACGGAGTTTCGACGGACGTCACACAAACAATATGTATTGCTCATAATGGGGGTTTGCTTATGTATTTTGCTTATGTATATGTATTGCTCAAAGGGTTTCGACGCGAAATTCATTATGCGCTATCTAATCGAGGAAAAAAAACACAACTTCTGTTTTTAATTATGAACGGTAAATAGATCATTTCCATGCGCCTTGAATAACTTATCTTTCTCGACAGTTTAAATTATTTTCACATGCCGCTGAGTGCTTTGCCGAAAACTTTTAGTCTGAGACACTATCGCAAAAGATACTTTTGCGCATTTTTCAATCGACCGAAAAATCAAAATTATATCGGTGATTTACACCCTATCGAAAATTATTCGCCCGATACAATGCATGCGGCTGCGCGAGCAAAATTTCTGGCATGGTATCGTGAATTAGTAGAATCGGGGTATGTCTGTTATTTTGCAAATGAACTCGTATGTCATCCCAAAGTATATGTGGGTGACGAAAGATCTGACTGGTCCTGATAACGATAACGATCTTATACGTGTGGAAGGTCTCGTTAAGTGTACCGTATTACCGCCGCAAAATTTGTATCACCTTGTATTAATGGTGCGTATGCAACAGTGCTTGTTGTTCGCCTTATGCCGCACTTGTTGCAAGATTTTGAATCAGGAAGCGTGTACGCATGACGATCCGTTGGAGCGTGTACTCGTGGGTACATGGGTTGTTGATGAATTGCGCAAAGCTATTTCATGCGGCTATACCGTTATACGTGTATTCGAAATCTGGCAATGCGAAGTAATGGAATTGAATTGCAGTACTCAAAAAGGGGCCATTTTGCCAAATATATTAACACTTTGTTGAAAATCAAACAAGAAGCTAGCCTGTGGCCGAAAAATTGTCAAGATGATGATGCTGCGCGTGAACGTTGCATCAGTGATTTTGAAAAATCCGAAGGAATTCAGCTCGATCGCACTGCTATCGGGAAAGATCTCGGCTTACGCTCTGTTGCTAAACTGTTTTTAAATTCTTTTTGGGGCAAGTTTGGTCAGCGTGGAAATTTGCCACTAACAACCATAGTATCGGCGCGAAAAGAACTCACCGAATCACTCGCTAATGCAGAGTACGAAATCACCGGTGTGCTTCCTGTTAACAACCATGTATTATACGTTAATTACATCAAAACCGATAAGGCCGTAGTACCGTCGGATCAAGCAAAGCCCGTAATAGCGTATACTACAGCTCAGGCTCGCTTCAAACTATACAGTTATCTCGAGCGTTTGGATAGACGAGCTTTATACTGCGACACCGATTCGGTTATTTATATGACGAAAAAAGATCCAAATGAATACGAGCCGCCGACGGTTCAACTTTTGGGTGATTTGGCGGACGAATTGAGCGCTTATGGGGAGGGTAGCTATATCAGAAGTTTCGTTTCGGGTGGTCTGAAATTTTATGCACTTATCGTACAAGGTCCCAACAATTCGGAAAAAGAAGTTTGTAAAGTAAAAGGTGTAACGCTAAATTTTAAAAATAGTTCAGTAATAAATGACAATTCGTTGCGCTCGTTTGTAGTTGAAGAGATAGAGGAGCCGATCGTGCTCCATTATGACGCGATTCGTCGTATAGAATTCCATCAGGTCGTTACGCGTGCTGAAAGTAAATCATGCAAACTCTCGAGTGTCAAGCGGAGACGCAACGGGAAATACGCCACGCTTTCTGACGGCTGTCTTTCATAAGTTCAAAAATTATCAACTTTAAAACGACACCTGAATATATTTTCAATAAATTGATCGTAAAAAGAATAGTTACATGCGGACAATTCTTATTTACCTTTTCAAAAGGATATTTTCATTCATTCGTAATAATGAACACATGTTGGCAGCATCCCTGGACCTCGATGATTTGCGGGCTCACAGGTTGTGGTAAAACATACTTTGTGAAAAAATATTTAAAGTATATCACGTGTATGAGTTGCACTCCTTTCGACTGAATAATTTTCTATTATTCCGAATAGCAGCCAG
The DNA here is from genome assembly GCA_959613375.1 of Heteropelma amictum. NCBI lineage: Eukaryota > Metazoa > Arthropoda > Insecta > Hymenoptera > Ichneumonidae > Heteropelma > Heteropelma amictum. The sequence continues at coordinate 1,968,220 of OY390725.1, forward strand.
CTTATACGGAATATGGCTCATCGCTAGAATTTCACGAAGGTTTACCACAGTCAGCAGATTACGCTGACGATCCCCGACCGAAACTAATAATTATCGATGATTTAAGGGAACCGTATGGTCTAGAGCACGAAAATTTCACCTATTTTCACGATTTTTTTTTGCCATAAAAAATTAAAAAATCGATGTTTTAACTTTTCGGGTTTATTACTACCTTTATTAAATATACAAAAAATTTTTTTTTTAATTTTAAAAACAGTGTTTATTATCATATAATTGGCATTGAAGACGACCCTCTCGAAAAATCCGACCCGGACGGTGAAGATCGATCCGAGACTTCTACTCATCTGAAACACAAAATTCAAGAAGATTCTTAATCAGAAAGAGTGCAGTTATGGTCGGGGCTGGAACAAATCGAAAAAATTAAAAATTGACAAAATGGCGCGCTTTTGAAAAAAAAATTCGTAAAATCGGGTTTTTTTCACTAGTTTTTTAGTATAAACAATAAGAAATTATTTAAATAAAATTATGATTGAAGCCCCGACGATAGCCATACATGTTGTGAACAACATATCCAAATTTCAAGTGATTCGGTTGAATAGTTTTTTTGTTTTCACCTGCGCGGTGCCGAAAAAAGTCATTTCGAGATAAATGAGTTTAAAGTTTGAGGTACAGATATTTTCAAAAATTGAGCAAATTTTGAATACTTACAGTTAATCCGCGATTCCGGCACCATATAGGATTCCTTCGGAACGTTCATAATTCAAGATTTCCTCACTCCTTTCATTTCTTCGAGCTGTCCGAGCCTCTTTGGAGTTGTCCGTGCTCCTACGGTTGGCGCTCGATACTCGCAGCTCGTCTCGGTTTTGCGCTAGTTGCTCCGCTTGTGGCCCGATTGTTATGCCCATGGTCTCCATTATTTTCAATAGGGATGCGAATCCTTCATTGAATATGCAAGCGGAAATGTCAGTGGCAATATCAATGATTTTTTTTCCGGCAAACAGATGTTTCGGCGCAAGGTGCCACACGCAAGCATTGAAACTTTCGTTATTGTTCTGCGTATTACTGCCAATACACCTTTCCAATAAAGTCTCTGCTGTCAATTCTTCATAAATTGGTTTTAATATCTCTTGTGCTTCATCGCACAGAGCAGGTGGGTGCTCGTAGGTGTCTAAAGTACCTGCAGCCTCACTTTGACGCCACTTGCACCACGATTCGGAACCTGGAGGACAGTACGAGTGTTGCGGATTTTCATCTGTTGAAATTTTGTGATAATATGCTGCCCATATTTCACTTCTCATCCCTTCAGTCGAATCTGAATTACGTCTAATTGCTAGACCGTAATAAGTTGACAGCTCTTGCAATAATTTATTCGTCAATTGTTGACGCTTCGGTGTTTTATTTATCGATTTCCGCTGTGTCTTTTTTCCCTCTTCTTTTTCTGTCAATTTCTTTGTTGCTTTCTTTATTTGTGCATGTTTTTTTTTCGCATCAACAGCACGTTTGTACAAACGTTTTTTAACATGCAAAACACATTCTTTTTTGCAAACTAAAAAATCATCCCCGTAAGGCTTTGTGTCCAATAAGGCTTTGAACGTTTTCGTGTCGCCGTCTCCGATATAGTTCGCGTATTTTACGTTGTACAACTCTTCCGATCTCTTGAACATTTCCACGATGCCGTCTACCTCCATTTTGCCAGCACTTCCGGTATGATTTGCGTCACAGTGATCTTCATGCTCTCGATACCACGCTTCATATTCAATCGTATCCTCTTGGCCTTTCCATTGAGAGCAGGCTTGACATATACTGCATTTGACGACAACATCTAAAATTTTATTACTGTATTTCCCTATTAACGAGGCAATACCGAGAAGCGATGAGAATCCACGTTTCGCCCACGATCCATCACCAGACACAGAAAGTTCATCCGCGGGACGCCCAGCTTTTACATTCAACTCGACTTCTTCTTTCAATGCTCTTTGGAAAACGATTTTCGCGACGGCTTCAGCTGCAATTTTTATATTGTCCACGATGCCGTAATATGTACTCTTACAAATTCCTTGTCCAAGATCCATGAGACCGCACAAATTTTTCAAGCCTTCAAATCCTACTCCAAGCATTCTCAGGGCGAGAACAAGTCGACGGTTGATGTCAAATGCCTTATCAATTAACGGCGAAGACAAAATAAAAGTTTCTTTACACTCACACTTCACAGAGAGTTTGAATCCTAGACCACGTTGTCCGTTTTTGCTAAAAGTGACCGCACCGTTACAATCTTTACACTTCAACAACTGTTGCAACGTTAAAAATATCATGCTGAATTCGATGATGCAATAATTGAAAGTAGGATTAACGTTTACTTCCAATTCCTCATTGCCTTTTAATTTTTTCGCAGACGTGCTCGTAAAATCAGTAGTATTTTCGATAGTGAATCGATTGCCCTTGAAATATCTTTTGCGACCTACAGAAGATGGTCGTCTAGAAGAGTTACGGCCTTGCTTTCTATCCATATTTTCTGATATTTTATTTCAAAATTTTCGATGTTGGTTCGTCAAAACGTAACGTTGTACTGATCAAGTCAGGGGAAAGCGAAATGACCGTTTCCCTCACAAATGTTCGACAATAGGTATATTTCGGGGAAGGGAAAAGTATATATAGGTATATAGTATGTACTATATACAGGTATATATTTTCGGAGAAGGATTGGGACAGCTGCTGTGCTCCGATTAGGTTACCGGTTAGCGCTAGACCCGTTAGGAGCGCGCGGACCGCTCTCTACCTGCGTTATGGGCTGTAGAAGCTGTAATATTGAGAATTTCTGCATGAAAATTTCACAGTATATCCTTGAGATACTATACTTTCGACATATCGAAAAAAAAAAAAATCGATTTTTTCAAATTTCTAGACCATACGGTTCCCTTAATGCGCGAAGCGTCGAACAACAATGTTGTCTATCTATTCACGAAGGGTACCCATCACACGAATCTGAGTGTCATTTTGATTACGCAAAATTTATTTCATCAGGGTCACGGTCAGCGTGATATTTCACTCAATGCCAGTTATAACGTCGTTTCCGAAAACCCCTATGATCGTGCGAAAACACAGCATCTAGCTCGTCAGATATACCCTGAGAATTCTCACTTTTCACAAGAAGTTTAACATGACGCCACAAGTAATAAACCTGATGGCTATTAGTTATTAGATTTGGAGCAGGCAACACCCGATAATTGTAGATTTCATACCTGTATTTTTCCCGATGATCCTTATCAGTTTGCCTATGTGCTGCGTAAGAATATAAAAAGAGGATGTACAGACAGGGAGCTACCAGTTTTATGCTTGTAATGGATAGCTCTTGTGCCTCACGGTACAAGAGACGCACCGCAGCATTATATAGTCTTGAGCAATTTAATACACGTCGGCGTATCATTAATGCGAACGATGTGACCCCAGATGCTATTCGCTGTTTGTGCGAGTGCGCCTTACATTTTTTGCTCGATAGTGTACCGGCTAGCGCAAGTGGTAAAAAAAGACGGGGTTCAGTGAAAAATATTCAGTATAGCGTTTGAAATGGCTCATAGAGGATCACCACTCTGCAAGAAGCAGGTTACTATATTATACGCTCTCCAATATCTGAGTAAGAAAGAGACTGATGCAGTTTTGCGGAAAGCAGATTTACGCACGATTCGGTCCGTTCGTGAGTGCGCATTAAACGTTCTTCGAGGCAACGTGCCTCGAAAACCCGGTGAGAGGGCGAAACTACGACGTTACGCATCGCTGTTCCGGAAGCTTGTGGCAAAAACAGGCTGCTGGAAAGCTAAGAAGTGTTTTGTGGTTCAAAGTGGTGGATTTTTATCTCTTTTGCTCGCCCCGGTACTCGATACCCTTCTTTCAAGTTTACTCAGCAATCGTCAATAATGCAGAACGCTTGTAAAATGGTGCCCATACCAGAGAAAAATTTACATCAGTTGAGTGTGCAAAATCACCAGCATGGTACGGACGGCGCGTTAGCCAGCGGACCAGCGGAAAAAGCGATTGCAACAACTTTGAGCCGTTTGGATACTGAAATGACCGAAATTTTGCGATCAAACGCGTACAAGGATGAGCGAGAAAAGTAGGCAGGGTATTTGGCTGTGTTGCATCGTTATTTACATTTTGCCGATTACGAACGAACTCAGCAGCAACGATGGGAGCATGGAGAACACATAAAGGAGCTCAAACTGTGTATTAGGGAAATGGCTACAAAACATGGTCGCTGGTTTGTTTTGTAAAACAGACGTGCCTGGCGCTGTCTGTACTTCGGACCAGCTTTGGTGGGGATAGATCACCGGCAATTTCATGTCATCCTGCCATCTGTTCGGATTACCACTATTCATTTAGATTACCACTATTTTTTTTTATTATGAGATAATTTTATTAGATAAAAATTATAATTTGATAGCATTAAATTGTATATTAAAAATGTATAGCAAGTCGTAAATTTATTTTAATATATAAAATTATGAATGTCTATAATATGCATAACAGAATTTGATTTCGACCTACTGCAGTTAACATATAAAGATTTTTTTTATGCTAATGCTAACACTTTTATGCTAACACCGGTATGCCATACAAAAGAAAATATTTGATGAAAAAATACTCACTGTAATTTTCACACGATGACTGATACCTCCAAATTGTCAATTGTCAATCAATCAGAATTGTTGATTATCGATTTTAGTGATCCATCGATGTAACTTGAGCTGAGATTGAAATTTGAGGAACTCAAGCTGGTTGCAACTTTGAATGAAGAGAACACATACATTTTTTAAATGCTTTTTAATGTAAATAAGTGTTCAATAATCATAAGTCCAGACTGACGGCAAGATAACATACGACCTTTTTTGTGGCATTCCTGGTATATCATTTTTGTGGAATCCATCCGTTCCGTAACATCCATTATACAATCCTGATAACAAAAATCATATTTACTGAATTTTTTTTATGTTCATTATGCGATTACGCATCGGTAATTAATACATCAGAAGTGTACACTTTTTAAACGACGAATACTTCAATGGTGTTTTTATACCATTTTCCACACATACAAATTAATTTCAAATAAATTTTAAAAACGGAAAAGAAAGAAAAATCGCGCCTCACCGTTCATTTCCTTCACTGACAGAATAATCGATTGAAGTTCTACGGATTTTCGTAAGGGATAAATTGGAAACCTTTCGTCTCGCTCCCTTCGTAGCCTCTCACGATTCGGATATATCCCAAAAATTCGTAAAGTTGTCTGGAAAAAAAGACGAACGAAATAAAAATTAATTGATGACAAACGATTATATGAAACTTTTTAAATTGTAAATTAAATTGAATATACTATTACATAATTGTTAAAAGAGAAAAAATACGAAAATTGATTGCAGTTACGAAAATTTAATGAAATGAAAGGAAACGGATTTCGTTACTCACAAAAGTATCGGAAAATAAAATTACGTCCCGTGTGATTGATGATTTCAGTGTAACTCGTACGTAGTTGTAACGTCCGTGCATGGTTACCTGGTGATAATATACAAAAAAATTCATTAATTTTGAAGTTTCCTGTTACTGAAAGAACAATAAAATTTAGGAAATCTCTGAAGCATAAAATGAAACCGAAAGTATATTGATTTACAATGACATCCCGTGTTATTTCTCCGCGATTCTTGTGCGGTGCAGACTTGATTTTTGTTGACTGGCGTTATTATGCGTGTTGAACGACTTCACGAGACAATTTCCACGCATGACCAGATAAAAATCGATGACCTGTATCGATAGGTCTCTCCGATGATTTTCGCAACCGACCAAAGAAATATTCGGAAGTTCCGAAACTCTATTCAAAATCATGGTCAACGTGTTTATATTGACGCCGACTTTTCCCACGATGTCGAGGACTGCCGCTTCGAGCAATTCCGTCAGCCGGAATAATGTGTCGCTAGGAAATAGCAATCCTCCGCGGCTCATCAGGTGGATCATCTCATGTCGCGAGTCATTCATCTCTGCGGAATCAGCCTCGAGCGACCTAGAACATTCCAAGCACTTTGCGGTATGCTTTCTCATTTTCTTGACCACATATCCGGCTAAAAAGGATTGCACGTGATCGCTTGTGCTGTAAACGTCGTAAGCATGGTCAACCAGGTGGTCGATTGACGAGCGACTTTCCAATAGACTGGAGTCTTTTTGCCTAGGTGTATCGGCTACGTCTGATCGAATGGTAGGGCCGTCCTCGAGAAGAGGATCAATTCGCGTGATCCACTGTACGCGAGGTTCTGCAGTAGCCGCCAGAGATTCGCCCGTTTGCATGAGACTTTGTAGTAATTCGCCTCCGCTCACGTTCGAACCTCTCGGAGGTTTCACCAGTGAATATAAGCACAAGAGGCGAAAAACTTGCGAAAACGTCAATGCATCGGGATGATCGTTGGCTCCGCTAGACGCTCTCATTCCGAAAAACCTCTGAGTAGATATATGGGGCTGGTTCTAATCTAAGATCCCTCCACCGACATTTACCGACACTTAGCCGAGACACGAACCTCCTGGAGGGGAGGGGGCGTGTCTGGGGGGTGGTGGGTAAGCGGGTGGTAGGGGTGGAGGGGGTGGGGTGGGGGTTATTTTGGTCTGGATATGAACCCTCGAGAGGGTAGAGTGGGAGGTTGGAGTGTGTGGTATTTGGAGTTAGGAGGGGGTGGAGTGGGTGGTATTTGGAGGTAGGTGGGGGTGGAGTGGGTGGTATTCCCAGGTGGGAGGGGGCGATGTGTCGCCATCTAGCGGCCTCACGATCAAGCGTTGATCTTTTTTATCGGTGTGATAAATGATCTTCTTCATCAATGTGCGCGATTTTGGTCATTGTAGCGAGGTCTGTGTGGGAGGGAAAATAGAGGGGGGAGGACTTTGAAATTTCACGGCGCGTGTCGCCCGATTCCGTCGAACGTTGTATATATCCAAGCGCAAGAGAAAGAGAGACAAACAATTCGAGCGCATCATATTTCTCGATGAAAGACTGAAGTACCAGGCACAAGAGAGAGAGAGAGAGAGAGGGAGCGACAAAAGATGCGAGCGTCGAAGATTGGAGACCTCAGAATAGTCGACCGTGCCGAGACGTGAAGGAAGAGAGAGAAAACGAATGCCTAGTTTTGATTTTTCAAAGAGAGACCGATCGACCAAACCGTCAACGAAAGAGCCGAATGATGCGAGTGCAGGAGGAAGAGAGAAAACGAACGCTGACGGACCGACCGACGACTACGAAAGAATTTCCTGATGAAAGGCCAAACCATGAAGCGTGAGAGAGATGCCCAACGTAAGAGACCTCTGAAAAGCGGCCCGAACTGGGATTTCAATTTTTTTTACAATGGGCCTGAACTCGTCTCGTCGAGCACAGCCCCCCCCCCCCTTTAGAAAACCCCCAAAATTTCAGCCGTTTTCGCGTATCTCGCACCGTTCCCGAGATATCGCGATATTTCGCACTCAAAGAAAAAAGGATGTATCTGCGATGTACAAGTATGCGGGGTTACGACGTTACTCGCGAGGGCGCGCGAAAAGAGCGAGAAAGAGAGAGATATTCATACGCAGGAGTGTTATTAATAATTATTATTACGATGGGAACAACGTGAGAATTTTCGTAATTTAAATTACAACTCTGATGAGCAGCACCTCGATATTTTCCCGTGAAATGACAATGATCTCGTACTTTTGTCTCGGTGACGACGAACGGTTTTTCACAGATGTGACACTTTTTAGCCGAACGAAAATTGTCACTTTCATGCGAGTTCAACGGATTCATCGGCACTATTGTCTGGATAAGCGTGTTGAAAGACACCGCCATTTCTTGCAATTTACACACGAACCACTCCACGCAATCTTTCCCTCGATGAAATTCATATTTTGATTTCGAATCGTCGAAACTACAATGTACGTAATATGCGATACTGTGAGGCGTATGCTTCTGATAATTCTTTGTATTTCTTTGTGGGCTTGTTATCGGCTCGAGAAGACATTCTAAATCTGCGTATATCGCGAACGGCACAGCTTCTTTGTATTTATAGTTTTTCAATTTTAAAATGGTCGCCTCATCTTTTGGGAAAACAACACGACAATGATTAACGTTTGCACAGTCTATTTGATGTTTATTTAGAGTATCTTGTATTTTAAAATGGCACAAACATCGGTCGCATAACCACGCTTGATGATCTGTCTTTGATATTTGCGCGCTCACCAATCTCGAGATGTTTTTTATCCACGCGAAATGATGATACGCTTTCTCAATATTGTTGTGTGCTGGAATCTTCCATCACACAATGGTTAATAAACTGTTCAGGCCGTTCAACTGCAGAGGCCGTTCAACTGCCTTAGGTAGCCAAAATAAGTAGGCAATATTGAGCAATTACATTGCATTGTTCAATATTGCAAAAGGCTAATACGAATCGCTAAAATAAAGTAGGCAATATTGGGCAATTACACTGTCAGCGTGATTGCATTACCCAATATTGCAAAAGCCGACATAAATTATTCACCGGAGCAGCCAAAAGATCCATCGAGGATCAGGCAGTCCGGGTTTGGGCGTCGACGAGTTTGGTCCTAAGGCAAAACCAACTTGTACTAATCATTTTAGACCAACCTAGTCGAATAAATCTAAGTTATTTTTGGTAAAGATTGAGTTGGAGTTTCACTCGTTTGGTAAAATCCCAGAACCTTGATCCCTTTTTCGCGATAAATTCTTTATCTCGGAATCTCGGGACACAACAATATCATTATCATCGTCGATCGAATCAATCGCTTCTATCATAAGCAAATGTATCGTAGGTCTTTTCGATATCTGTTTACTAAGATGTACTGGCACAATTTCGCTCCGTCCATTCACACGTTCTATACCGTACACATGCATCGATAATCCATTAATTTTTTCGAATTTCTCAACATGCGATAGACGCATCGGAAAATCGAGTCCTTGATAATTAAGCACTTCGCTAAAGTATGGATAAGATGTCGTCCTCTCGGTATGTGAATTTGGTGAGGGTGACAAGGTTGCAGTTATAGCCCATAAAAAGCAATGCACATCCGCGTTCACAATGTTGACAACCGCCCGCTTCAGTTGAATATCTCGAGGCATAGGCGTGTATGTAGATGAGCCACCGAGCAGCGGTGTGTACGAATTGATGCTAACGAGGAGATGATCGATTTCATGCAAAGACCAGCCCGATTCTTTTTCCTCAAAATCTTCGATTTTTACGACCAGTTTTGATTGCACGTATTCCACAAACCATTCATCAACATCCGTTGATAACGAAATGCTCGCATTGATCGTTTGAAATGTTTTTTGCTCCTCGACGATCTCGTCTATCTTCGAAAGGTGAAATTTGCATGCTAGCGTAACGTTGACCTTGATGTTATTTTCTTCGCTCACGACTGTTTTTAATTTCGGCACCATCACTTTCTTCGCATCTTCGAGGAAATTTGACACATCTTTTTGGCTCAAATTGATTATAGCACCCGTCTTTATTCGACCTTGAAATGCTGATTCTATATCAACCCATTTCACTGCACCGCTCGCGATACTCAAACTAGCACCACTTATTCGCGGGTTGATACGCGCAATTTTTTCCTTCAACGATAGCAACTTGGCTACACTAGCCTGAATTCATAATTTTCACCCGTCTTGAGATGAAACGTTCGAAAATGTATCGTTAGTTCTTTAATGCTAGCATCGCAGAACTTTAATATTTTTTCAACTTTAATGCGGGAGACGTTACTTTTGAGCGCCGCATACGCTCTTTCCAACTCATCGATAATTTTACGATATTCATCAGCATCCATCGTGAAAGCAAGTTATTCGCTCAATAGATCAATCGCAAGTGTGGCAATTTTCGGCATAGCAGCATCTTAAAAGAGCGCTTATCGCTTCACCGCTCTTCTTCTCCTCCTCCGCTTCGCATAAACAAAAGGGTGATGTAATTTTAACGCATGAAATTCATCGTTGCTATCACCTTTAGAGAGTGTACATTTTTATAACAAAAAAGATTGTACATTAACCCCGAAAAAAGCACATTTATTGCATACCATAAACTTTATTACAGCTAATGCACATTTCAATCGCGCAAGAAAATACTCTTGTACGTTTTGAAAATTCATACAAGCTGTTCGGCACATGTCGTTGCTTAGCCACAAATGTCTTAAAGTATAGACGATCGGAGAGGAGGCAGGGTAAAACGTCTATAACATATTTAGAGAGGCTATCATAAATCGGCCAACGTAAACCATTTCTCTATATCCCTTTTTTTTTATCTTAGACGTTCTCGAACCTTTGTATATATTTTTCTACCAATACGCCATGCGTCCAGCCAACCTTTGACTGCATCATATGTTCAAGTGTTTTTACGCTTTGTGAAGCAGCGCCTTTTTGTCTGTCGCTACAGAGCACAGAATTTTCCTTAGTAGTTATCAGCGTCCCGGGCGAGCACAATCACGCGCGTCAAAATGTATCCGCGATTCAATAATCTTTTGGAGATGAATCAGTTTTATCGCATCGTGAATGTTTTGAGTGGGTGCGCCGTTTTTCTACGCACAACGGCCGTGGAGGCTGCCTATCAGGCTCTCCAGGACCTGATAAGGGCGCATTATGAGAAGGGGAGCTGACGGGTCAGTTTTTGCAGCGAGAAGCCGCTATCGCCGGTGCGTCGTGCGTGGTGTATCGCCATGGTGCGGTTATGCGCTGCGAAATCATTAGCTGCGACGATAGCGCTGATTTTTTCGAGGTGTATTTAGTGGACACCGGTGACAACGATTTTTTTTGGCTGAACGATTTGAGGAGCCCACCGCCTCTGGCCGCCGTGGTACCGGCTTTAGGCATCGAGGTCGTACTGACGTCAAACTGTATCTCAGATCGCAATGTTATCCCTACGGAAATTTGAATCTCAACATCGATCAAAATCAGTACGCTTTGCTGTATCAGGTGTACGCAAATTTGCAATCCACGTACTACAACAGAGAGCCCGAGCCATGGTTAAACAAGTCGCAATTTCTGAAGTATGCTCCGCTCATTATTATCGACTGCTCGAAACAAAACGAATCGTTGATCTCGAAACGATCTCGAGACTCTGGACTGCCCATCGTTAAAGAATTGCCGAAAATTCCGCCGGGATGTTCGCATCATTCCGCCCAAACGAAATACAATTGTGCCAGCGCGAATGTGAAATCGCTGAAAAGTTGGCTAAAGGCCTATCAAACTTTGTGTAATCGCGATATTTTTTGAAATAAAAAAACACACATTTACATGACATTTGTTTTTTTATTTAAATTCCCTTACAACAGAATAAATTCGAGTTTGTTATATTTTCCACCGATGTAATTCAGATATAATTTCCCATCGTTAGTCGCAGTCTGGAATTTGTCTAATGTCGTTGGATCTTCATCGATGGCTTTCGTGATTCTGGCCGGCAGGAAGACAGAAAATTCGCCATTAATATCGATGATGTAGGGTCGTCCGAATTTCGTCTGGACAGCTCTCACGTTTGATATACGTTGTTTCGCCCGCACCGGTAGTTCCGACAATTTTTTCGTCGGCAGAAAATCGTCCATCTTGCCGATTTTGTTGATAGCCTCGAGATCCATTGTTGTTGTTGCTCGGTACTTTGTTCACGGTGCAAGATTTGTGCGGATGCAACGTTGCTTCAGATATTAAAAGATTTTTCACACTTTGGTTGATATCTCGAATCACCGACACTCTTTGCAACAAGACTTTCACTTCTCTGATATTTTTCAAGTGCAACAATAATCGCTGTTTCAGCACGACTCGTCTGTCTCGCATTTGATCGTTCTCTAATGAGGCCGCTCACGAAATTGCGGGTTATATATCCTTACCCTCCCCACCCGAAAAAAATTACTCATTATTTTTCTCCACCCGCGAATTTGACAAACATTTTTCACACACTCGACGTTGGGGTGGGGTGCCATGGAAATGATCCATATTCACAGAAGTATTATGTAGAGATATATTACGATTACGATTACGAGACTGTCGGAAAGGACTGACAAAGTTCGAGATGATGAATTAGTGAACAATAGTATCTTTATTTAACGTTCAGATACAAAATTTCCTCCCGCTCGCTTTTTGCAATCTTTTCGTTCGACTCCCGAATTGATTCTGTTATTACTCTCTCCTCTTTTTTTCTTGCTTCCTCGCAACGCGTTTCTTTTCTTTTTGCCCGCCTAAGCCGCTGATCTCACACATACGTACATTCACTCCTCTCAAGGCGTTTCCCTCGTTTCTACAATTATAATGCTCTCTACACGGAAGATACGACAATACTTCAGGATCAATTTGATAACGTCTCGGTAGGAGATGCCAGAGCAAATTTATATGATCACCCCAATACTTTAAAAGCAATGTCTTCGGAATATATTCCAGCTCGTTCCTAGTTAACGTTCGCGAATCCACGCAGGGAAAAACCGAGTATTTGTTACACGTGCCCATTTTTCGGAGAAACAAATTCAATAGTGCCGACACACACGCGTGCGATCGAAGATATTGCATCAGACTGAGCTGAATGACCCCTTTCATTTGGTCACCTTTCCTTTGATGATTGACCGCCGCGATGTCGTTTCCAAGAAATCACCCCGCGCCATAGCGGCGCCATTCTCGATGTGCATGTTTACGCAAAAGTTTATAATCAACGTTTGATAAGTGCCGACCTGCAACGACACGCACCACTTCCAAGAAATTTCGAGTCTCCAAAAGTTTACAATAAATCAACGCTTAATATATATACAACGTTCGGCGGAATCGAACGACACGCGTTGATAAGTACCGTCCAGCAACGACACGCGCCGCTTCTGAGAAATTTCGAGTCTCAAAAAGTTTATAATAAATCATCGTTTGGCATATACAGGGTGACATGTTAAGGGTGGCCACCCCCTTTTATTTCGCCCCAGGTAAAGATAATCGGATGGGTCGCGGGTGATTTTTGAAGGAAATTTTCTGAACTTTCCGATAAAAAATACGGCGTTCATCGGAAAATGATAGGTTTTGGAGCACAAAAGTGGCCACTACGAAAATAACGTGAAAACACATTTTTTTCTGATAGGAATAAAGTAGACTTTATTCCGAATACGGGACATACGCGAAAATTTTTTTTTGAGTATTGCATCATTGAGAAAAGTTATATAAAAAATGCGAGTTATCGAATAAATTTGAATTTGACTGAACGAAACAATGGAATTGAACGAGCGGTACGAGAGTGATTTGCTGCGTCGTCTGCTCGTTGACGGCATATTTTTCAATAACCTGACATTTCTTAAATAACCTTTTTGGCATTTCACACTGACAGATACAAAATTAACATTGGGAGAGTGAACTTGAGCGCAAAAGACAAACCGACTTTGAGACAAAACACTACAGCCCTGTTCATTCGATTCCATCGTTTCGTTCAGATAAGTTTAAACTGGTATTATAACACCTAATTTTGACATAATTTTTCTGAATGATGCGATACTCAAAAAAAAATTTTCGCGTGTGTCCCGTATTCGGAATAAAGTCTACTTTATTCCTATCAGAAAAAAATATGTTTTCACATTATTTTCGTCGTGGCCACTTTTGTCCTGCAAAACCTATCATTTTCCGATGAACGCCGTATTTGTTATCGAAAAGTTCAGAAAATTTCCTTTAAAAATCACCCGCGACCCGTCCGATTATCTTTACGGGGGGCGAAATAAAAGGGGGTGGCCACCCTTAACATATCACCCTGTATACAACGTTCGACGGAATCGGGCGACACGCGCCGTGAAATTTCAAAGGCCTCCCCCCTCCATTTTCCCTCCCACACAGACCTCGCCACAATGCCCAAAATCGCGCACACCGATAAAGAAGATTATTTATCGCGCCGATAAAAAAGATCAACGCTTGATCGTGAGGCCGCTAGATGGCGACACATCATCCCCCCTCCCGCCTTCGAACCTTGCCCACTCCACCCCCACCCACCTCTAAATACCACCCCCTCCCACCTCCCACTCTACCCTCTCGAGGGATCGTATCCAGACCAAAACACCCCCCACCGAAACCCCTACCACCCGCCCACCCACCACCCCTCAGACACGCCCCCCCCCCCCTCCAGGGGGTTCGTGTCTCGGCGAAGTGTCGGTAAATGTCGGTGCAGGGATCTTGGATTAGAACCGGCCCCATATATCTACTCTTCTGTATGAGGAATTAATTTAATACGTTATTCGGTTGTATATCGCTTGTAATTCGATTGGTTACTTACAAAAAGCAATAGTGTACTTTTAAAAGTAATATATTCGAAAAACATTCTCATTTGACGTTTAAAAGTAAAATCATATACATACTTTCAGCGCGTCCTAGTTAAGCCGTGATCCCATCAAATACTGGAAATCAGATTCCTCGTGAAGCGTCTCCAAGATCCCAAGCGTGGCAGCGAGCGTTACCTTGAAACCGACCAAGATACTAGCGGAAATTGGCATTTCCACATTTCGAATATGAGCAGATTTTTCCAAAATCTGCAAGAAGTCGATGAAATCGGAGATGGCCTGCAATTGGTCAATTCAAAATGATTATTAAATGGGTAATGCGTGCAATAATAAATATAAGACGCAAGCTTTATGATGTTCAAGTGTTCAAGTGTTTCAATAATATTAGAAACTTCCTTAAAATTCAAGCAAACATAGATTCAAGTGCGTGATGTTCATAATTAGCGTATACACATGTGGCGCTTGTTAAATAATGCTAGGAATAGGAATATGGCTTGTTAAATATATGGATAGGAAAGTTATGAGGAACACATTGCATGCATCTGTGGTTTTCATAAAACGCTCACTCATTTCCATCTCACGAAAATGTAAACAATAACTCCTTTAGGGTCGCCTTCCACGACCATGTGCTGCAACGAATGAAACCGTTCAAACAACAATCCTGGAAACTGTATTTAATTACAGATTTACTGTGTAATAGTCATCAGTAATGATCATTAACCGGATGAAATAAGAAATACGAAACTTAACAAAAATATCATGCAACATTGTGAATTCACATAAAAGCCAACACCTAGAAACAACGAATGGTTCCTCTTGTTTGGAAAGGTGGCTAAACATGACATATCTGGACAGTGCGTTATATGGAAATGCATTCATAGGTTCACTTAGGCAGAATCAAAAGCACAATGTTGCTTTATTGATTACCGTAATAACTTACGTTCTAAAACTGCTGGTGCAGCTCAAGAAATATGTGCATTGGCAGCCGTTGATTTTGTTGCAATTGCGTGAAAGAGAAATCATCGGCTGCTGCAATGGTCCATAATAGCAGTATTATATTACTGTTATAATTGGAATTATTTGTCCAATTGAAACTTCCCCTAATGGAAAATATGTCCTGTCCTGAAAAGAATGCACAAATCATGTGTAGGCATTATTTTCCCGGAAAGTACGAAACTGATAGGCGAGCTCGCAAATTCGATGAAAATCTGTAACAGTCTGCGATTCGGCAACAAAATATAGACCGTCGCCTATTCTGCGAAACTCGGCTTAACAACTTCCGCGAAATAGCTCGACGGCTGAGTCTGACTGGAAGGGGAAGAGCGGAGCCGATCAGTTCTCGCCGGGACATCGACACTCAATGATGTCGCGAGAGTTTTTCTCACAAGACACAATAACTTCGATCATCAGATTATAAATAAAGATTTGACTGAGCAACTTTTCCCCGAGTATGGATTTCAGCAACATTATCTCCCCTTTATATACTACACATGTGTTCCTATGCAAACTTACTTGTCACTGTCCGGTGTCCAAATTCCTTGATGATAATCCACGATATCCTGAGAAAGCATGTCAAATAAACAATAGAAAAAAAATTGTCTATGAAGCGATATAAAACTCCGGACAACAGCATAAAATGTGCTTCTCCAACTTTCAACGCCTTACAATCAATATTAGTTCGGATATTTCAAAGAGTGAGCGCCACTGTTCTGAACTTCAGAACGCCACTGAACTTCAGATAGAAGTTCATTCTTTTCTCAGTACTTCTTGTTCAATACGTACAAAGTTTATTATATCTATTTCTTTAGCGACCAAAAAAACCTTTCATAAACATACAAAGAATTCTTCTTTCTTCACTATAGCATTGCGAAGGCATTTGATCAAATGTGGAAAGTCTGAAATGAATCGGAGACACTTTGCAGGCTCATGCGAATGAATACATTCTGTATTCGTTTCGGAAATGCCGAAAAGATTCCAAACGTCACGATTCCATTGCGCTCCGTCCATGGTTACAACATCGACATGGAAACCGGAGTTACCGAGCAAAATGATGTACTCGAGTATGAGTTGATGTAACACAGCACTCGTTGCAGCATTTTTGCTCAGAAAACATCCGAGTACTTGTACCCAATTTCCTCGGAAAGGTTGGAACATGAAAACTAGAGCGTGATCAGCTCTAGTATTCATCAAATGTACAGGCGTGTACTTCCCAAGATCAACGAATCCACTGACTTCCATCGTTTGACGATTGAACGAAACAGATTCGCTGATCTTCATCTCATCGAGAAGGTCAATTCCTAGATGGTTAAAAGCAATGTCGTCAACTAACAGATTTCGAATCTAGGACGAAAGTCGAAATTACATACAGAATTAGCAATACTTACCACGTCTATTACAGTCGTCCATATCCAATCCTTTCCGACGCAAGCATTCAAAAACAGCATCTTGATAACCATATTTCGAGATATTTAGTTTTTGAATGTATTTTTTCAGCGTGTCCTTGCACGGCAGCGACAAAATGTCGCGATCCCGAATATGCTTGTACAATTTGCTGATACTCATTAGGAGGCACTCGTACACCCAGTCGATGCTGTAGCGAAGACCTCGCGCGCTATTGACATGAGCTGCCTGGAAAATCGTTGATACCGCTTTCCTTTGTATCTCAGGAAGTTGAGCGATCTGTTCCTCCAGTACCTCCGTCTTAACAGCCGCACAGGCTTTTTTGGCATGGGCTACTTCCTCTCGTAATTGCTGCGTCTGGAATACGTTAGAATAATAGAAGTTTAAACCGTATTGGTTTACAGCAATTTCAATTGCTGAATTCAATGAACACTGCTCATTCATAGTATTGTACCCGAACCCTCGAATTACTAGTAACACCATCCAGCTCTAAAAACATATATACTCTTTAACGAAGTGTGAACCGTCTAAGTTTAGGAATAGGTCACAACATTTTGAAAACTCCACACGAGAACGGAACAACTCAAACAGTCAAACATTACATTCACTAGGGGTGCACATTGTATGTAACCATGGCTGCAAAGAATCATTTTTAAACTGAAGAATATGAACTAATTTCAAAAACGTTATAGCCGAAATCTCGAAAGTGAAAGCCTCTATCGATGTTGTTAACAAAATATCAAAAGAATACAATAAACCGCCGAATGTAGGTCTCAAATCTTTTGTGTTCTATTCACTACTCACGGAGTATTACAGAAACATCACATCTATTCCATGTTTTTTACGTCACGGAAGAAACCCATAGTATACACATTTAGTCTTAAAACGTTCCCTGTTTGCTACCCTGGCGGATTTGCCAACCACGATTTCGTGGTAGGTATGCTTTGGACAAATAACATACCACAAAATCGTAGTTTTTCTGGTTTGCAAACCACGGAAACTACGATTTTCTGGTATGTCATTTGTTTCTGAAATCACTCTCAGAGTCATTTCTTGCGTCACTTCTGAAATCACTCCCAGAGTCATTTCTTGCGTCACTTCTGAAATGTCTTCGGAAGTAATTTCAGGTTGAATTTCCGAAATAATTTCGATAAAAGCTCCAGAAGGTATTTCGGACTGTACTCCAGAAGTAACTTCTGGAGGCGAGTCCGAAGCAATATCTGGCATTTCCTGTTCCGCAATACGTAGGATCCGTGGGATGGAATTCCCTCGAAGATCATATCGTTGACGTGGAATGACATGTGTGATCCCATCGACAATGTACACGTCTTGCTTGCGGATATCGTCATCTTGAAAATGCAACTCGCACACGCAATGCTTTTTCTCCAAGGTAATGCGGAGGGAGTTCTCCCATCGTCGCCTCTTCTCTTTACTCTATTTAAATTAAAAAAAATTGATAAAAATAGATTTGATCGTATGAATTTGAAATAAATGATCTATTTACTTGCCTTTGGCACTTCAAACAGTGACAATCGACGCAACCCGCGCAAAGCACGGTCTGCGAAAATTCGCCGCCGGCTGCTTTGGCAGCCTGGCACCACACAAAACTTCCCCATGCTGTAAAAAGAAAAAAATGATATTTTAGATTGTAACAAATATTGTTAATTACGTTTTCAATGTATAATTTGTGACGTGACATTTCGCCTCCCGTCACCCCTACGAATTGGTATCGACTAGAGGGTCGGATCAACGATCCTGGGACGACGTGCGGTCCCACGTTTGCGAAGGAAATACGGCCTTAGCCGTGAGTAGGCGAGACGTCGGAGGTGGTGGTGGTGGGCGTGAGAGAGGGTGCGGGGTTATGTTGCGAAAAGCGCGAGAGGCAAGAGACGCGAGTGAACCGTAATTACTTTATCTTTTTTTTTTTGTTGTTTTGGGAATTTCGTGTACGATTGTACGGCCACTTTGCCGCGGTCGGGATTCGACCATCGACCGGCTTTCATTTCGGAGAAAGTAATAATCAGGGAAATTCGATCTTTAAGCCCGGTTGAGGGAGATTACGGCAAGTGTCGCGTGGGAGTGTGTGGGCCCGGTGTCGCCTTCCACTGTGAATTGTCAACGTGCCTTTATTATCAGCTGTTTTGCCTCGTACCTTGCCTTGCATGCGGGCGAGGTGCAGGAGCATAATTGGGGAGTCGTCGCCGCGCCATGGATGGCCCTGCGTGGTTTTGGACGAGTTTTCGGCACCTCGGGGTTGTCATCATCCCCAACGCCGCATTCCCTATCTCAAGGTCCGTTTCATAACGGCGCCCCTATCGTGGGATACGGGTGTTCCGGGGCGATGTGGAGTTATTTTGGTGGGCCCACCACCCTGGTCGAGGTCGCTCCTCGCAGGGTTAGGGAGGCCTCCACCCATCGTCCGGAATTACCGGCAGTATCCTCGGGGAAAGAGTTAACGGGACGGCAACATGGTGAGGCGCGAAACTTGCCCGGCGTGGCGCGACATATCGAAAATCGCGGTAGCGATTGCCCTGCCAACGGACGGTGTCCGGGGGAACTCTGTTCCCCAAAAATTCGCGTCGGCACAGCCGAAACGCGGTGCGCCGCTGGCCGGCCACAGGTGGTGGGGCGCGCTGGGGTCCGCGCGCTTGCTGCCGGCGGGCCGAGCTTCAGTCAGTCTGTGCTTCGCTACGATCTGTGGGGTAAGTCTTCTTTCTCTATTACGACGGCGGAAGGAGATTCGGGCCGAGATGCGAAGGGCATTCGAATAATTAGGACTGATCGGGGGCTGGGTTATTTTGTTGCATCACGGGATGTATTAGGTTTTGTTTAGTAACAGCCCCGATCAGTAATAAAACATCGAGTTGAAGCCTCGTGTCTCGTCCCCCATCTCTGGCCTATATAAAAACTGCCTTCCGAAATTTCGCAATGCCTTCTCGAGTACTCTCAGTTGGTTAGAATGATGGTCTGAATCCCCGTGCCGTGGTACGGTGTGAGGAATAATGTTTGATCGCGTAAAATAATTTTTATTAGTCGAAATAATATGTATTGGATCGCGTAAAGTAAGTTTTAATTGCGGAATATTATGTCGTGATAAATTTTTGGGGCTATTACAAAGGCCTCGTACTCGCTGCTCTCGCACTCAGGGTCGCACTCGCTCGCGTCTTGTTGTTTGTCCGTCTCTCTCTCGCGTGTTTACGCCACGCGCCGGCTCGGTCCTCGGCGACGAGCGTTATTGTTTGCCTTACCTTTCCTCGTGCCTATCGTCTTGTATGTATTATTTTGGGGAAATCGCGGTTATTTCGTCGAACATATTATTGTAACATTGCGGCAGTCTTCGAGTTTTGCGGCGAATTCCTCGGGCGTGTTGCTACCTCGGCATCTTGGTGAACATCCATGTATCGGGTATACAATTTATGTATTATATTTTAAAACTTACTTCATGTAAATTTGGGTTGCGCTTTATTATTCTCTTTATTAGTTACCTGTTAGGAAACTGCCTGTATTATTTCATTTATTAATTTAGCGTAGGAAATGCCTTTATTATTTTCTTTATTAGCTACCTGATAGGAAAAATGCCTTTATTATCTCGTAATCAGTTATTTAGCGTAGGAAAGGCCTTTATTATTTTCTTTATTAGTTACCTGTTAGGAAACTGCCTGTATTATTTTATTTATTAGCTACCTGATAGGAAAAATGCCTTTATTATTTCTTTATTAGTTACCTGTTAGGAAACTGCCTGTAGTATTTCATTTATTACCTACCTGATAGGAAAAATGCCTTTATTATCTCGTAATCAATTATTTAGAGTAGGAAACGCCTTCATTATTTTCTTTATTAGTTACCTGTTAGGAAACTGCCTGTATTATTTCATTTATTAGCTACCTGATAGGAAAAATGCCTTTATTATCTCGTAATCGATTATTTAGCGTAGGAAATGCCTTTATTATATTCTTTATTAGTTACCTGTTAGGAAACTGCCTGTATTATCTCATTTATTAGCTACCTGATAGGAAAAATGCCTTTATTATCTCGTATTATTTTCTTTATTAGTTACCTGTTAGGGAACGGCCTTTAATGTTTTCTTTATTAGTTACCTTTTAGGGAACCGCCTGTATTACGGTCTTCATTATTTCTTTGTTAGGGAAAATGCCTTTATTATTTCGTAATCCGTCATTTAGCGTGTAATACGGCCTTGGGTAATTCCGTTACTAGCAATCTCGATGTTATTTTCGTTATTAAGGTGGGGCCCGCTATTTCGATGTTATGCGGCCGAAGTATTAACGATACGATTAAACAGATTGTGGTGTAAACGGTGCCTATTTCTTTTTCTTGTTGTGCCCCTGTCGCCCGTTTCTACCCCATCACCCCGCCCCTCTACCGATAGTTTCGAGTCGCGCTAGTCGGCATAACCTCGGCCTCGCCGATGCCTAAACATCTCGGCGGGTGGGTTAGCCTTCGGGAAGGAAAATTTGAAAGCCGGTTTTGCCGGCGGTACCGTTGGTACCTGGCGCCCAACCTCCCCGGGGCGGACCGGGCCCGCGCATCGGTCACGGGGCCGAGAAGAGTGTGTGCGGGAGGAAAATCCGTCACAAATGTTATATTACTTTGATACGAATATTATTAACCGAATATCCGAGTTTTAAAAGAGACCACCTTACGAATTGTCACGTTATAAAATTCGTTCAATGAAGCTAAAGTTTTTAAATAAAAAGCATTTACTCACGGTGAGAGAAAAAATTCTTTACACCACCTGCTGAAAATGAAGCTTTTTTGATTACGTATAAGATTTTTTTGAAATGTCACGATCGCTTGCACAGTACACTGTTTATTTTGATTGTCACATGCAACACGTGCTAACTTTGTCCTTTTCTAATCTCATGGCATCTCTCTTACACGCAGACAATTTCAGATGCTCCCGAAGTGTAGTCAGCGTCGCTTGTGGCCTAATCGCGAACCCATTCGAGGTCCAAGAGTCGTAATCATTTTTTCCTACCCCCACCCATAGGAGTTCGGACTCCTTTATGTATTCTCCATGGATGAGAGAAAGGCAAAGGCGGAGAAGGAGGAGGTGGAGAAGCGATTGGCCCTACGATCGTATGACAAAAAAGGACCGATGAACGGCTCAATGATAATTGAAAGCGTCCCGACGAAATATCGCAACGAAGCAAAGCTTCTATTACGGCAGCTACATGATACGCTATCGCCAAGTTTTTCATGGGATTCTGCGGGTGTTGTCACTATTGAGGGGAAACCAATCAAGGACCCGAACATCGTTGATCTCGTGAATGATGCTATGCGCGCGAGAAAAGTTACCATGCTGGTTGGCCGCAAAGTTTTACCCAGGTTTTTAAGATCTATACAGGCACCTCGAAAATTTGTGGACAATGACGAGCTGTAGCCAGAAACAAAACCAAATTCAACGTTACAACAACAACAACAACAACAAGACAGCGGTAGCAGCAGCGATGACGAAGCAGAGATCAGCTACATAGGTCATTCCTAATTTTACAGTGGTAATGGACACAGTACATTCCCTATAACAATTCCCTATAACAAAACAGTACAGTGGCTGGAGACGCAGGATACTTTTACAAAACATATACCAATGAGATTACGATTCCCGCAACGTCGCTACAATGTAGAGAATATTGACGATTTGTGGGAAGCTGATCTCGTAGATCTGCGCTCGATCAAAAATTATAATGATGGCTGTGCCTACCTTCTCGTGGTTATAGATGTTCTCGGTAAATATGCATGGGTCGAGCCTTTACGCGATAAGAAGGCTGCAACAGTGGCAAAAGCCTTTGCACGTATTTTATCATTGGAGCGCTCCAACAGCAGATCACCCATACGCCTTCAAACGGACAAGGGTAACGAATTCATAGGAGTGGCATTTCAGGTGCTCATGAAGGCAAAAAAAATCAGTTTCGTACCGCTCGAAATCCGGACATAAAAGCATCCAATGCTGAAAGATTCAACAGAACACTCAAGGAAAGAATGTGGCGTTATTTCACGTATTCTCGAGAGAAACGCTACATTGACGTTTTGCAAAATATTGTTTCAACGTACAACCATGCGCATCTTAGCAGCATAGGTTCACCGAATCAGCAGGGTCATGGTATTGGCAGTTTTCTTAGAGGGCTTTTTCGGCGAATTATACCTCTCTTGAAACGGGGCGCACAATCTGTCGGCAAGGAGGCGTTACGCTCGGGTATTTATGTTGCTGGTGATATACTTAACACTCATCACTCATCAAATCTCAAAAGAAAAGCCGAAGAAAAAGAAGAAAAACTACTGTAAAGGTGGGCTCTAGAAACAAAATGAAGCGGAAATAAAGGTCAAGAACCGTATCTGATGTTTTCGCCCAATCCTCTACCGCGAACAAAATGGCCTTTTTACACGCTCATTCGTGCGAATGCTTGAAATCCGACCTTGAGCTATTTACACTACCGCCGACCCAAAAGCCGATTGAAGGAACACAATGGGTATACCACAAGCCAATCTCGTCGCTGACCGATGATTCACCAATCGAATTCGTCGTACGTGGACAGGGTGATGAATACATTGATCATGCCCACACTATGCTCAGTGTGCGCATTAAAATATGTTCAACAGCCTTAAAAGCCGATCTAACAGCAAAAGTCGGTCCTGTCAAGAATCTGCTACACTCGCTATTCAATCAAATCGATGTATTCTTGAATCAAACACTTGTATCACCCCGAATAATGCCTATGCATATAGAGCATACATTGAAACTCTGTTGAATTATGGACAAGGTGCAAAAACCACCCATTTTTCAAGCGTTTTATGGTGCAACGATACTCCCCGCAAAATGGATGATTTAGGTGAGAGCAATTATCAATGGAAACGGAGAGGTTGATCTATTGGGCCATCTTCATTGCGACATCTTCAATCAAGAGAGGTTTTTGATAAACGGTGTTGAAATGCGATTACGGCTCGTGTAAACCAATGACGCATTTTGCCTCATGAGCACCTCAAAAGATTATACGATACATATAAGCGAAGCGTCGCTCCTTGTACGACGTGCCAAAATAGCTCCTGGTATGCTCTTAGCCTATGCAAGAGCTCTCGCAAAACCCACCGCTGAATATCCCCTGACGGGTGTAGAGGTAAAAGAGGTAAAATCAATGTTCACCTTTCAGAATCGTACAATACTACCTTTCGTTATATTTATATGCCGACGGTGTACAGATACCGTCGAAGACCTTACAGCCGAATTTCGCGAATGCTTCTCTATACAGCCTGTCCCATAATGGTCGACCGACCTCTGAGGGGTGGGTAGATGGGGTGATTCTGGACCGAAAAGTCCTCTTCCATTTTTTCCTCCGACGCCCCTCTGATTAGATATTAATTAATTAAGTTCAGCCAATAGGACGCGTCGGATAAGCGGGCTACACGGCGAGTAGTGGTGTGCGTGCAAGCGTAGCAGCCTTGGAAGCGTGCGTGTAAAGCGCGAAGGACTTCGATAGTGTGGAACGTCGAACGTTGCCAAAAACATGAATAGAGCGAGGTAGTGTTAGTGAGGGCGCAACAATATAAGGAGGAACGATAAAAACTGATTGCGTTTGCAATTAGTTTTCGAATTAATTGTTAAATGCGATGAAAAAAAATGTCGATGATTTTGAATCACGACTGGACGAAAATACAATTTTTGATTAATTTTTTGGAATTACGATTTACGAAGCTTCTCAAATCATTTAGTTCTGGTTTTGAAAAAAATATTTTTGGAAAAAATCTTTATTGCATTTTAGAGAAAAATGTTGATTCTTCAATTTGTTTGAAAATCAAATGCTATTTCCGATTGAATATTTTAGCAATACAATGAAATTGAACTTTTCGAACTTTGCTCATTGCAATTAGAACAAAAATATTGCGATTACATTCAATAAAAAAATCAACATTTCAAATGGTTTAGATTTCAAGGAAAAAAGCATTAATAATACTGTTTAATAACAGTGGCAGGAAGTTTGAAAAAAAGTTGATGATGACTCGAGCGTCACGCGAGTATTGCTTGCGGACACTACTCGGATGGGTGACCGCTCGATTCCAGGGGGCGGGGGATTAATGAAAAAAATTAATAGTTCAAATCGTTTATATTATTTTCAGAAAAAATGCATTATTTTCACTGTTTAATAACAGTGGTATCAAGTTATTAAAAAAGTTGATGATGACTCGAGCGTCGCGCGAGCTTATCTTATTGCATGCGGACACTACTCGGATGGGTGACCGCTCGAAAATAAAAAAAAAATGGTGAGTTAAAAAATACAATTCTTCACGTTGTTCACGTGAAGTTATTGAAAAAAGCACTGATAAGCACTGTTTAAATGACACTTATATGCTGTGAAAACAAAAAAAATAAAAAAATTATTAGGTCTCGATCCCCGATCGCTAACGCCGGGATGTAATTACTCTCAACTCTAAACGAATATTAATTGTAAAGATACAAGATAAAATTCGTTCGACGCAATTTTTTTGCAATTGCATTCAAATAATATTTGAAAATGTTTACTGTACTTTCTGAAATCCACAATTTTTTTTTACTTATCAGTACTTTTTTCAATAACTTCTCGTGAACAAGGTGAAGAATTGTATTTTTTAATTCACAATTTTTTTTTTAATTTTCGAGCGGTCACCCATCCGAGTAGTATCCGCATGCAATAAGATAAGCTCGCGCGACGCTCGAGTCATCATCAACTTTTTTTTTAACTTCATGCCACTGTTATTAAACAGTGTTAACAATGAATTTTTTCTTAAAATAACATGAACGATTTTAAATATTGACTTTTTTTATTAATCCCCCCCCCCTGGAATCGAGCGGTCACCCATCCGAGTAGTGTCCGCAAGCAATACTCGCGTGACGCTCGAATCATCATCAACTTTTTTTCAAACTTCCTGCCACTGTTATTAAACAGTATTATTAATGCTTTTTTCCTTGAAATCTAAACCATTTGAAATGTTGATTTTTTTATTGAATGTAATCGCAATATTTTTGTTCTAATTGCAATGAGCAAAGTTCGAAAAGTTCAATTTCATTGTATTGCTAAAATATTCAATCGGAAATAGCATTCGATTTTCAAACAAATTGAAGAATCAACATTTTTCTCTAAAACGCAATAAAGATTTTTTCCAAAAATATTTTTTTCAAAACCAGCACTAAATGATTTGAGAAGCTTCGTAAATCGTAATTCCAAAAAATTAATCAAAAATTGTATTTTCGTCCAGTCGTGATTCAAAATCATCGACATTTTTTTTCATTGCTCTTAACAATTAATTCGAAAACTGATTGCAAACGCAATCAGTTTTTATCATTCCTCCTTACATTGTTGCGCCCTCACTAACACTACCTCGCTCTATTCATGTTTTTGGCAACGTTCGACGTTCCACACTATCGAAGTCCTTCGCGCTTTACACGCACGCTTCCAAGGCTGCTACGCTTGCACGCACACCACCACTCGCCGTGTAGCCCGCTTATTCGACGCGTCCTATTGGCTGAACTTAATTAATTAATATCTAATCAGAGGGGCGTTGGAGGAAAAAATGGAAGAGGACTTTTCGGTCCAGAATCACCCCATCTACCCACCCCTCAGAGGTCGGTCGACCATTATGGGACAGGCTGTATATGTGCCTATCATACGTTATTTTTTGGCACGGGCATTCACTTTTTTAATCATGGTAATTGTATTCCACGTACGGCCTACCCTTGAGGATATTGTCTCTTTGCATTTGACCTTACTCCTGATCTATCGGCAAACAGTTATAGTCATTGGAATCCTGTGAGAAACAGTAGTGTCACAATAGAGGTACCTTTTGAGGAACCCTTAACGGTCAACTGTATTGTGTATGCCGAGTATGACAATGTATTGAAAATCAACTCATCGAGACAAGTTATCGTAGACTTCAGCGGGTAATGATTACGAGTAAGTTACGAAAAAATTACGAGGACGTTTATCATGAACAGTCTGCAAATTCTGCAAGCTCTGCGTGGTATAAAAAGTCGTACTATAGGTGTGTACCCTGCAGATCGTATTCCGAAGGTGTGGGCTCAACCCGTAGCCTTCGTAGTTAATACCGATGGACACAAACACCCAGGAACGCACTGGAACGCTATGTACGTCGATCGAGATGAATGTGGATGTTTCTTCGACAGCTACGGACTACAGCCAATCATCCCGCAGAATCTCGCACGACTCCGAAAAAACTGCAGGTTCTATAGGTTCAACACTGTTCAACTTCATGATCCGGATTCGCAGTGTTGCGGACAGTATTGCATTATGTTTCTTCATTATATGTGTACTGGTCTCGGTATTGACAAGTTTAGAAGCATATTTTCAGATAACTTGCCGCGAAACGATCGCATAGCATATGATTATTGTGATGCATATACCGATAAACACAACGACAATAATCATGGTCATTTCAGTAACGAACTATTATGTTGTATACAAAAATCTTGTTCTCGTAATCGTTAATTATCCGCACATGTGTATGGTGTGTTGTGTTCCGGGATTTCGTGATAAAGGAATTATGGCGAAAAAAGGATCAAGGTTCTGGGATTTCGCCAAACGAGTGAAACTCCAACTCAATCTTTACCAAAAATAACTCAGATTTATTCGACTAGGTTGGTCTAAAATTGTAATACAAGGTGGTTTCGCCTTAGGACCAAACTCGTCGACGCCCAAACCCGGACTGCCTGATCCCCGTTGGATCTTTTGGCTGCTCCGGTGAATAATTTGTGTCGGTTTTTGCAATATTGGGTAATGCAATCACGCTGACAGTGTAATTGCCCAATATTGCCTAATTTATTTTAGCAACTCGTATTAGCCTTTTGCAATATTGAACAATGCAATGTAATTGCTCAATATTGCCTACTCATTTTGGCTACCTAAGGCAAATGAACGGCCTCTACAGTTGAACGGCCTTAATAGTTTATTAACCCTTGTGTGGTGGAAGATTCCAGCACACAACAGGTGAAATAAAATTATAACACTTATTATTGGTATATTTTAATGTGTATTCTCAATACCCAGCTATGTTTCATCGTTTAAGAACTCCAGCTCAGTCGAGAATTTTTGCTGAGTTGCAAGAACAGGACGTCGCAGGAGTGCGGTGGTGGTGGTAGTGGTGGGATATCCGCAGAATTTTGCAGACTCGTCGAAGTGTGTGCATCGCAGTTCTTTTAAATTAATATGATCGCTAAGGATTTGAAGATCAGTAGCCGCTTGAATCTCGCTCAAACCGCAGTCTTCTTCTTCTTCTAAAATCAAGCACATGAGCGCCTAGCAGCGATACGTCTTGAAAGTACGCCTGGAAAAATATTTGCATGACACTGCGGCTATTAAACAGCTAATACGCGTACGATCCGAATTATTTCAGTCAACGTGCCTACTTCAACATCTACAAATCTCCGATGGATTTCACACGCATCCACAAAGTTGGAAAAACAGCGGCATCCCTGCCAACCAAAAAACTGCACGAGCTCGAACTCACGAAAGATTACAAAATTTCGAATCTAAGTCGTGTTCAAACCAAGTGGTGTCCTCGCATAATTATTGCTATTAAGGATAAATTCACGTGTTTTCTTCCAATGCGATTCATTAAGTTATTTGAAGAAGACACTACTCTATTCTCCGAGGTCCAGGTTGCAGCTCTCAATAATAATCTGCTCGTGCGGTACCTTGGCACAAAATTCAATAACGTGGAATTTAAACCGGCCCAGCAATAGTATACCCGACGCTCTGCTGAAGCTGCTGTTCAAAGATAAGCATGGCCAGCTTCTACCGAAAGAAGTTGCAGTTGGTTCTGATTTCCTGAGTTTCTGTTTCTGAGTTCTGAATGATTTCATTATTCCACTAACGTTTAGATCATCTGCAAAGATTTAGAATGAGAAAAAATTATTTAAAGGTTGGAAATTGAAATTTTTTTATAAATGGGTGGTTCACCCCTTCATTTTTTTTCGAGAAATGCAAAAACAAGTCGACTTAATATTTTTATGCTCCTTAACCGGTTGACAGGTATTATATCATATACAGGGTGTCACAAAAGTAACAGGGTGGCTGAATATTTCCGTAGGTAAGAAAATGGTAAGGTCGTTCTTGAAGTAACTTTTCCCAAGAAATTTAATGGTGAACTTCGTTTTGACCTTGACGATATTCTTCAAAGTTATTTGAAGGTCACTACACGGTTAATTGAAGTTATATATACACAGGTATATATACACAGTATACAGCCTGTCCCAAAAGGGTCGAAGGATCTCTGAAGGGGTGGTAGATCTCGAAATTCTGAATCGAAAAGTCCTCAGCAGTTTTTCGATCCGATGCACCCCTGATGAGTTATTAATAATTAATGACAGCCAATAATACGCGTAGGCCGGGCGGCGCGTAGTGGTGTGCGTGTGACGGTGTGCCCGGCCGCACCGCGAGAGGCAGGGCTACGCCGCGCGACGTGGACGTGTGTGTATGCATGGGTGTGAGGGCCCAAGCTAGGCAGCACGCGTTGATTGTATTAAAGAAGAACGCGAAAACAATAAGTAGCGCACTGCAATGAAACATTTTTATATGAAATGCATGATAAATGAATGAAATGAATTGATGTATAATTGTAAATCCTTAATGGAAAGCGAAATCTCTACTGAAGAAGTTAAAGTTCCATTTATTTATTTACTTAAACTAAAAATAAACATCAGCTTGGTGTTTTCTCATACGATATTTTTTCATTATTAATTGAAAACAAAACAAAATTATACGCATTAATGGTCGAATTTCACGCATGCCAATTAATTGATTTTCATGATTGTCCGACTAAGTTAATTGATGAGTGATATAATCAACTCGATCAATGACTCTTTCTCCTTACATCTCGAACGAATCGTCTCAAGATAATTGAATTTAAGGTGTTTTGCAAGGGGGAAATAGCAAATATCCTGAGAGGTAAAGATTTTCAAAACTCTCGACATGGAGAAATAGAAATTTCAACATTTCAGTCTGCGAATATTTCACAAAATGTATTTAATTTCAACAAATCACAATTAGCAGACATTTCTAGGATTGAGAAGTGGATGAAATCCTCTCCTTAAAAATTCAAGAATCCCTTCGAACGGTGAGTATGTACATGTAAAAAATATTTGAAATACATTTTTTTGCAATGATTGATCATCATTTATTGTTATTCGTGTTGTGTAGTTATTGTACAACACAAACAACATCAGTATTTGTGAAACGTCAAAAATTTCACCACAACATCTCGTAATTATTATTCTTCGGGATCCTGGGAGGTGTCAGGTGTATTTTTATAACTTTTGAATCCTTCGAAATACATGATACTTCAAAAACATCTGCACGGCAAACAAAATTGTGTTCATAATTTTATTTAAATTCACAACAATCGTTAAAAAAAATTCTTATGCAAAAACAAAAAGAAAAAAATTACAACGAACTGCTAAAACTGTAAGACTAAAAATTGAAAAATGTCAAAAATTCATAGCAGTGTTTTAACAATTATTAGAATAATTTTTTTTCAACGATTGTTGAGAATTTAAATAGAATTAAGAATAATAGAAGGATTCAAAAGTTATGAAAATGTACCCGACACCTCCGAGGATCCCAAAAATAATAATTAGGAGATGTTGTGTTGAAATCTTTGTACTGACATTTTTTGTGTTGTATAATAATTACATAACACGAATAACAATAAATGATAATCAATCATTGCAAAAAAAATATATTTGTAACATTTTTTACATGTATACATACTCACCGTTCGAAGGGACGCTTGAATTTTTAAGAGAGGATTTTATCCTCTCCTCAAGCCTAAAAATGTCGGCAAATTATGATTTGTTGAAACTAAATACATTTTGTGAAATATTGGCAGACTGAAATGTTGAAATTTCTATTTCTCCGTGTCGAGAGTTTTGAAAATCTTTACCTCTCAGGATATTTGCTATTTCCCTGTTCAGAAACACCTTAAATTCAATTATCTCGAGACGATTCGTTCGAGAAGTAAGGAGGAAGAGTCATTGCTCGAGTTGATCTCACTCATCAATTAACTAAGTCGGGCAATCATGAAAATAAATTAATTAGCATAAGTTAAATTCGACCATTAAAGCGCATAATTTTTTTTTGTTTTTAATCAATAATGTAAAAATATCGTATGACAAAACGCCAAGCTGATGTTTATTTTTAGTTTAAGTAAATAAATAAATGGAATTTTAACGGCTTTAGTAGAAATTTCGCTTTCCATTAAGGATTTACAATTCCACATGAATTCATTTAATTCATTTATCATCCATTTATGAAAATATATCATCGCGGGGCGCTACTTATTTTTTTCGCGTTCTCCTTCAATACAATCAACGCGTGCTGCCTAGCTTGGGCCCTCACACCCATGCACACACACACGTCCACGTCGCGCGGCGTAGCCCTGCCTCTCGCGGTGCGGCCGGGCACACCGTCACACGCACACCACCACGCGCCGCCCAGCCCACGCGTATTATTGGCTGTCATTAATTATTAATAACTCATCAGGGGTGCATCAGATCGCAAAACGGATGAGGACTTTTCGATTCAGAATTTCGAGATCTACCACCCCCTCAGAGATCCTTCGACCCTTTTGGGACAGGCTGTATATACCTCGGACAAGAACAGAAGCTTCCTAAATTCTAACGTTCAGACCAAAGTTATCAATTTTAACAAGGCGTATCTAGTGGTGACCTCAATTGTGACCTTGACCATAACCTTTCAGGTGATTTCAAGGTCAACTTTAAAGGAATATGGAGCTGCTCAGAAATCAAATCGTACCAGGAATAGGAGAGGTAGCTGGTGACAATTTTGATAATATGTGGTGTCAGCAAGATGGTTCATTACGGTGGGAATATTTGGACATAAAGTAGTCATGCTACAAGTCAATCAAATTTTGACTTTCAATGTCAAATTCGACCGACGACTTGAGAACATATCTGTACGTCGAATTTCTCGTTCTATCGATTGTGGATGTTAATAAAGCAGTTTTTATTACAAAAAAACGTTGAAAAATAAAAGTTGACCTTGATATAACCTTGAAGAACATCGTCGAGATCAAACTGAAGGTCACCATTGAGTTCCTTGAAAAAAGTTACTTCAAGAACGACCTTAACATTTTGGAAAAATGTTTAACCTGCGAAAATATTCAGCCATCCCGTTACTTTTGTGACACCCTGTATGTACAAAAAAGGTACACTCTGGGTCCACTCTGGTATTGTATCATATGTGTACATATTGAAATCACTTTTTTTCAACCGATTTCGATAAAAATTGGTACACAAGCGTTTTTTGAGTTGCTGATTTTACAGTCGTGAGCGAAAGTTAGGGATCACTTTAGTTTTTTCGGCCAAAACAGTTGAAAAGTGTTCGAAAAATCTGAAAAAATATTTCGAATAAGAAATTTTCTTAGATTTCGAACGCGCATTAGTTCATCCCGATCGGATGACCGATTCACAACGAAAGCGTTAGAGCCTCCGATGCGCGGACGCATGGCCCGGACGCGCGCACTCTCGTACTTCGACCTCGATATTTTCTCACCCCGTCATCGTATCGAAATCGTTCGGGGGTGCATTTTCTTCGCTGAAATGTCAGCTAGATGATACGCTCATTTTCAGCATCGAATTTTCAAACGTTTTCGCCGTAGATCCTCAGATGTTGCTCGAGTGCCCCGACATTTACTACGCATCATTGCTGCATTTGCGCCGCAGGCGACTCCCAAGGTCTATGCATGGCGCATAGTCTGAAGGGTCTTTCGACACAAGTTCGTGCGAAAACTGGGCCCGATCGGGCCAGCACTTCTGCGGAAATAAGTATTGCCGTCGGCGTTATTCAAGAGATGAAGGGGTGTGTCTCCCACTCTGATTTTTAACCCGAGTTTCAACCGGTATTTTCCACAAGCGACTGGGTGATACTCAACCCGTTTTTTCGAAAAATTTCCACCATTTTGTTGTTTATCATCCAATCGGGATGAACTAACCCGCATTCGAAAGCTGAAAAAATTCCATATTCGGAGTATTTTGTCAGATTTTTCGAATACTTTTTACCTGTTTTGGCCGAAAAAGCGAAAGTGATCCATAACTTTAGCTCGCAACTGTATTTATGAACTTAATTTTTACCTTACTGACCTTAAAGGAGGTGAAAATCGAGGGTTCAGGGTGAAATTTTCAGATTCTTAAATTGCAAGTTTTCATTCAATATTACATAAAGACTGTTTTACGAGGCATGTCTGTGACGGGGTCTGGTGTAGGTGGAGAGAAGAGGGCCCAACTTCAAAGGTTGAAATAAATGACAGCAAAAAATATATTCTACCAAAGTCGACGATACAGAAAAGAAGGTGGCGAATAAATGTGAAAACGTTGCCCGAAAACCGGTGAGAATTGTCACCCGCGTGAGACGTGCCCGCGTATGACCCGACAATGGCCGGCGCCGGTAACGCGAGGCGGCCCGACCCGATGACTCGAATCGACCGAGATTTCGGCGATCCGCCCGTTGAGCGATACTTTATCCCGCCCGCCGCGTGAGGGAAACTATCCCGAATACTTGCGTGAGATTATTTCCCGTTTCCGAAATTTCCCGAACGTACAATCCACGTGAGACGATGCGTGTGGTCCGTGAGATCGATGAGGAAAGATTGAGGAAGAGGAAGGGCAAAGCCGAGCGATCACGCGATCGATGAGAAGAAATGCCCCGAAAAGTGGCGCCATCGGCGGCTGCCATGAGTAATTGCCCGGCGTGACTCGCTCGTCAATTTCCCGCGATAATTATGAACAATTCAGGAATTACGAAAACCTCATAATTCCTGAACAAGGCATGACATTCATTTTTTGGAATTAAACAAAATTTGCTACCCCCCAAAAGGATGAATTATAAGGGTTGGGGGTGAAATTTTTTTATTTTTCAATGGGAAGTTGGATGAGATGGGATAGGAAATGAGAAATATAGCATGAAAACTTCCCATTGAAAAATCAACAATTTTCACCCCCAACCTTTTTTTAACCCCTTTGGGGGTAGCGAATTTTGTTCGATTGCGATCAAAGAGATTTCTAGTATCCTAGAAAACTATGAATTTTATGTATATGACAAATAAATATCACATTGAAGAATCTGAAATGTTCACCTTCAACCCTCATTTTCACCTCTTTTGAGGGTAGGTAAGTGAAAACTAAGTTTTGGAATGGAATCAGCAACCTCAAAAACCCCCAGAAACAAATTATTGTGTATTTCGGTAATTTATTGGCTCGTATCAGTTTTGGAACAAAAATTGAAAAAAAGCTTACCAGTCAACCGGTCAATTTCATAATTTTTATCTTGCAATCGATTATTAATTATTCCATAATCATGAACGGGAAAAGTTTCAAAAAATCTTGTTAAAGGCGTGGTTCGCCCCCTTGCAAGGGAGGTGCGGGCAACTTAAAGTATGGAAATTTCGTGATTTCACATGAGAAACATTTTGCAATCGGTGTTTGTTACGTCCCAGCTCTCACGCTCGAACTCTTTTTTTAGCCCCCATTAAAAAAACACGCAATACCCACAGTAGGTACTTGCAGGGCACGCATCTATTGGTATCTTCTTTCGGCGAAGCATATGTAGTCACTAAGTGCACCCAAATTTACGACAACCGTAAAATACCCCTCTTTCAAAAACTCGAAGCACGTGCAGCGCTCTACTTTTTACTGTTAGACTCTTCTCAGTATAAAAAACCACTGCATACAAATTCTTTTACAAATTTAGTAACAAGCCTCCTCTGAGATTGACAGTGGACATTTCCTCGAAAAGTCGTAAAAGTTAAAACAGGGCACGGGAAAAACTCTTCAAGTGTTTTCCCACAAGCAGCATCTTTTCCTCCTTTTCTAATTATCTTTCGAAACACGCATAGGGTACAACATAAACTCTATAATATACCGCCTTTTATTTTCGAACTGCGACAACTCCTATCCAAAGTCATAAAACGCTCGAGCTCCAAAAACAAAAGTCAGGAAGCCCCCTCGAAAAGGGTCAACGACTCCTAGACGCAACGCGTGCGTCTATGCGTCGCCACGATAAAAACTCGTAAAACGAAATCTCTATACGCTGCAATGAAATATCCAAATGCGGCTCAACAACTTTGTAACATTCAAAATAGAGAGGGCTGTTTCCTCCCACCGGGTAACGGGTGAATGCCCTTTTCTGTTAATCCGTGGGAGACGCGAATCATCTCCCACTACCTAGATCAAAACTTACTATATAAACTCCGTATAAGTTACAACAAGGGCTTCACTTCGATAAAAAGTTTACTCTGTTCACGTCGTCGTAACGTCCGTTAAAATCCAGACAAAATTTACTTTGAAATTATCCGGACTTCGACCGAATTATTAAAACTCGATTGACGAGACTGAGATCTCTCAATCCGCGATAATCCGAACTATTATCGACAAACAATACATTGTACCGAACTTGTAAAACAATAGTGATTGAAATATTAAATAAAACTCTGTTAATTTGTTAAATCGGCTAATATTTTATTCGGGAAATTACTCAAAGATTTCTCCGATCTAAAAACCTCCAAAACATCTCCGAAGAGTATCGGGTATAAAAACCCACATTGATAATAAATTTGTATTTCGCGAGTTGCGGACCAACCAACAGACTCTCCGGCAAAAGATATTCAAATCTTCGCGCTCCAAATCCGGTGGTCACAAAACTCGTTCTCGATCCCTCTCTCGGGACGTAACAGTTCGTGTCGATCGGTTTGTTGCTTCCAGGTGATACAGCGAAACAATCCTCTGGGACCCTACATTTTAAGGATCGATACAAAAAACGTAACTCTTATGTTATCGTTATCGTAAATTAGAGGAGGACACCTCGCAGCATTTCCTTGTGAGATAAATGGTTTAAATGTCGAAATTTACCGTTATTAGGCCACCGTAGAATTGCTGAAAAATCGAATTTTTTTTTCTAATACTCACCAAGGACCTCAAAAATGATGTCCCTAGAGATCATAGCCGGGAAAAACGTCTAAGTACACGATTTTCGAATGTTAGTATAAGGTCCCGGGTCCGCAGCGAGCACCTTTTGTAAGCACTGGAGGAAAGGTACTTTAGGGAACTGGAGCAGGTAAATGGCAGATGTTATTGAAATCATTGGTATCCTGACCAGTCGAGACAATTTTAGACTTGTTGAACGTCTGCTTCAGTCAGTTAGGCACAGTCAAGCATTTGAGAAGTACGCTAGTTGACAAACACTCGTTTTTCTCGATACTTCTGTGAACAGTACGAAAAAAGTAGTAAAAACGGCATCTGGCAACAGCAAAAGAGCAAAGACATCTCGAGAAAAACCATTGAATTGCAATGAGTTAGAAACACCAGATGTCTGGAAGTAGATCGACAAAAAAACTGAAGCAATCGAAAGATCTGTATCACATCGAAGTGTATCCACCGTTTGTTTATTATATCATAAACTTTATTGTAGTATTTTTAGCAATTTCGAACGGTGCCATTTGTAAGGTATGTAACCGGAAGTGAAGTAGGACTGGACTGGAAGTAGCAAGCGCGGTCGGTCGGTTGGGATTCAAACTAGTAGTGTCTAGTAGTAGGCTAGTAGAGAATTGTGGAAAGACTGAGTTACCGAGTTGTCCATTTGGTGACAAAGCCTATGATATCAACCGTAGAATCATAATTGCCATGCGGTTGCTTAGAGTTGGTGGTCACGGAATAAGAAAATTCTCCGCATTCATGAAATTATCTCGGTCTACCTTTTACTTATTCTACGATAAGGTTGTCAAAAGAATTTCCGCTGCAACCAATCTAGTTTGCCAGAACAGTATGATAAGAGCTGCGTAAGAAGAGTAAACCATTTCTATTGAAAACTAGTTTTTACCCACGGCTTTGTGTGCGTGGTTTTCGATTATTTCCTGTTTTTGGACCATTTCTACTTACTGCAATACACTCCTATGAACTATACAGGTTCCCCCAAAAGGGTCGTCTGACCTGTGAAAGGGTGGTAGTGTTATGTCCCAAGAGGGAGATATTGTATGAAGTCGCGGTGCGATCAGAGTTAGGGCGCGAACTTTGAATCGCGATGGAGTTTTCCGCGCAAGTGAGTCTTTGGTTGATCGCCCGCGAATTCCGAACACAATCTATATTTAATGAGGAGATGTATGGATGTCGATATGGTGAACGTGGTTCTCTTCGGTGAGAGAAATAAGATAAAACTTGGGTTATTATATTTAAAAAACCAACAACATAAGCTTTATTGAGATTTGTTCACTTGTTGAATATTGATTACTTTTGTTTCAACGGTTTCAGGACTTCGTTTGTAGTTTACAGAGTAAGTATTTTTACAGAGTTTGGTTTTCGCAAGAGGTTCGAGTTGTACGGAGATTTAGTATTTCGAGCTTTTGACTCTAAGAAGGTTGAATGAGAACTCTACTGAGTCTTACAGAGGGTTAACCATTACGCTTCTGCAAGGCGGAGTTTGCTAATTTCGGTTGATTTGATTGGTCTGATTTTTGCAAGACCTTTTGTTTTATGTAGAGGGGATTATCTCGATCACGCGAGGGTGACGTGAGATCGTCGCCTCGCGTCGAGAATACTCGTGAGAAAGGAAGTATGGTTTCAGGTTATGATTCGGAAAATAATAATAAGTTTGTTTATAACTATGTTTTTTGAGCGGCGATGTCGCACAAGACGTTCGTAGAAATGAAAAGTGAATAAAATAAATTAAAAGAAAATATCGCCAGGCAGGATATTTATAAGTTGGCAGGATGTTTGTACGTGATTACAGTTTCGAATTCTGTAGCTTGGTTGTGCTAGTGAATATTAGGGGCTTCCCTGTTAATCTACTTGATAACCGAGAATAAATGATATTATAAAATACTTAAGAGTTTGTGATCGACGAGTGATGGTAAAAGTGGAAAAAGATGGTAAAAATGGAGGTACACGATTATTGATTCGTGTGCCTCCTTCATTATGGATTGTCGATGTAACTTCGGCGGTACCGTGATAATTCGTTTGCACAATGTTATTCGTATTTTTGGCTCAACTGTGATTTGCTGGATGTAGGTTTTGATGTTGTCGCAGAGAAATTGATCGATGATCTCAGGGTCTTTGGCCAGTGTGCATGATTCGAGTTTTTCCCTTGTCAGGATTTTGATGCCTGTCTCGATGCATTTCTGGACCATATGCCAGTCGGTGTTATCAGTGCATTTTTTCTTCACATATCATGGTGAAGATCCGTTTGGTTCCGGGGCGTGTTATGAATATGTGGCCAGCCCTTGGTTTCTCCTTGCGAAGGTCTTCGTAGTTGATTATGTTTTTCTCTACGAGGATTTGCGATATTGTATTCGTGATACAATCCGCTGCGAGAAAATGAGCGATGTTATCCTTCTGTGTGAGAATACTTTTTCGGTTAATTATGACGTTGTTGTTCGATGTCATGTGTCTCTGGTTTGTCTCGGTCGTTGGTGTTTCCGGATCTTCGGATTGTTCTTCCCATTGTGAGGTTGTTTCGTTACCTTTGTCTGATGTTTCTGAGTCTTCGGTGGACGATTGACGTTCGGCATCTTCGGTTAGAGTCATGTGCCTTGTTTGCGGTGCCGCCTTGAGTAATGCCGGGCGTTTTCTATGGTATTGCGATGGTTCGTAAGGTGGATCTCTATCGGATTCGCTTTGGTGCATTTCGGCTGCGAGGTTGCCGTAATCGTTCGTTACCGCTGAAGAGGGTTTGTCCGTTGTCGTGTCATTTTTACTCGGTCGGCCAGGTTGTCGTTTTTATGTTGATGCCGGGCTGTCTTCATCGGTCGATTCTGGTGGGCGGATCGGTGGTTTCAGCGTATCGTTGCTGGTTTGATACTGACCTGTTGACTGCTCTCGCGATTTCTCCGATATCTCGCGAGTCAAGTCATGAGTCGTTCGATTCTCGTCGAGTCGGCGGCGAACGGAAATTTGGTTCGGTCGCCTTGCCGTCTGAAGTCACCGGTGTTATCTCGCTGTATGTTGCTGGTGAGCGAAAGTTGGGTTCCACTTCAGAATGTTTCGTGGTAACCTGCTTGTCCGTTGCTTCCGTTGTTGCTGGAGGTGGTTGGAACGTTGGCCTGATCTCCGATGCATCGGCTGTATTGTTTCCCATATACGGCCTGCTGGCCGACTGATGTGCCTTTGGCTTACTTTTCCCGTCGTTAATTTCTTTCTCGCTTGATGCGTGTTCGTTTTCTTTGCTTTGCTCGTTAGATTTTTCCTGTTTCCGTTGTTCCCTCATATTATATTCGTTGATCAGTTTTGTTAATTTATTTTCTTCGCTTGCACTCTGCTTCATTTATTTTAAATTATATTCGTCGATTAGCTTCGTTAGCTTATTTTCGTTTGCCTTCGGTGGCCGCTCCTGTTCAGCGTTGTATTCGTCGATTAATTTGTTCAATTTGTTTTCTTCTCTGTTCATTTCCGCTCGTTTTCCTTTTTCATTGTCTGTCGAGTTCGTGGTTCTTTTAATCGTTGACCTTTCGTTTGGTTGCCGAGTCGTTTCCCATTTGTCCGTCGTGAATTCTTCTTCTTCCGTTATCGTATCGTAGTTGTTATCGTCAATAGATGGGTTCACTTTTTTGTGGGTCTTCTCCTTCATCGTTTTCCGCAATCTCCTGTCTGAATCTTGATGGTACTTGATGGTTCCGAGTTGCTGTATGTTGTGTGACGCTTTCCACGGGGGATAGCGAGACAATGTGGGGAACGAGAAAAAAGAAAAAACTGAAAATGAAACGAGAAATAATATATTACAAAAAAAAAGGAAAAGGCTATTGTATAATGACAAAGAAAAAAAATTGTAACGGTTTGGGCGCCAGCGAGTTTGTCGCGAACTCGCAACGACAAAAAAAATTATAACGAAACCGAAGAGAAAAAAAAACAATGTAACTTTTTCTTTTAATACACGCGCAGGGGCTGGGGAAGGGGATCTCAGGGGGAAGGTCCCCGAACGCTAATACGCCTCTCACTTCTGACCGCCGAGTCACCAAAAAAACGAAAAGAGAGAAAAAGGAAAAAAAAAAAGAGAGTGAGGAGAAGCGTGCTCCTCGCGAAATACAACAAAAACGACTCTCGCGCGCGGAATAGCGACGGGGGGATGGTACGGAGGAAACGGCTAAACGGGCGCGGGGAAATATAGGGGGGAACGCAGGGGGAAACACCACGCACTTATCGCAGGGAAAACGCAGGGGGGAATCCGAGAAAACGGGGCCTCGTGGCCGCTCGCACGCAATCTCGCCGAAATAAAAAAAAAATGATCGGACCGATAAGAGAAAAAAAGGAAACTCACGCTTCACGGCCGTCTCCTTCTCAATCTCGCCCTATCTATCCTTCTTTGTCGTCCTCTCCACGCTAATTTCTGTAAACGTCCTTTCCAAGCCTTTTTCTATCGTCCTTTCAACGTCTTTCCCTTCACACTCGTCCTTTCCCGCCTTTCTCTTTCGTCCTTTCCACGTCTTTTATTCCTCACCTCACTCACACTCCTCACTCACAATTCGTCACTCTCTCTCACACAACTTTACTCTCACACTCTATCGCAAAAAAAAAAAGACTCAAACAATTAACGCAAAAAAAAGAAGAAAAGAAAATAAAACCAGAAGGGCTCGAAACGCAAGAAAGAATTTAATTCGGTTATCACCGCTCAACGCTCCGCTCGCAAGTGACGAGCTCGTCACCTGCTTTTCGGGTTCTGGGCTAATGAGGGAAAGTGGGAGAAATTTTCGGGGGGCTAGTTCGTAGGAAAGGGTTGGGATGGCAGCACGGTGACTCTGCATCGATCGTAGATCCTTCAAGGTGCGCCGCGGGAGCGAGGTGTCGTGGGATATTCCGACCCCGGGGGTCGATGCATAATCTCCGTTTGTGTTCGCTGTTGCCGGCCGGTGATACTGGCGACGGCCCGATTGACCCATGTTTGATAAGTCCACGGAGGATGGGCCTTCTCCTCCGTGTTTCGACTTGTGTAGGGACGTTCACTGGTGCGGGGAAGCACTATCCTCCGCCGCTACTTTGATGCACCCCCGGGGTGGCGTCGACGAGATAAGACCCGCTTCGGCGATGATCTTTGGTGTGGCTGAGGTCCACCGCTGATGCTGCGCTGGGGGGGAGGGGGGGGGGGTAGGAACGGGGGGGAAGACTGAATCGAGCGAGAACGAGGGCGAACCCTCCAGCGTACTTTGCGACGTCGCTACGCTTAAACTAGTTACAAGAGGTACTGCTTATTTCGCGACAATAGGGGACGACTTAAAATTATTCGGCGCGATATACGGGGATCTCACGGGGAACGTAACGCGGGGGGGAGGAAGTGGAGGGGGGACGTGCGTGGTGGACTTGCGGGGCCAGAGATGTCCAAAATTTGTATCGAGCGCTACTTGTAGCTCGATACAAAAGTATCGAGTATCACGAAAATTTTCGCTACTTCGCTACATAAGTATCGAGCGATTTCGATACTCGCTACTTGTGTATCGGATAGCGAAAGTTTTGTCGATACTTCGCTACTGAAGTATCGAGCCATTTTGGAGCTCGCTACTTTTGTATCAAGTAGCGAAAATTTTCTCGATACTCGATACTTTTGTATCGAGTAACGAAAATTTTCTCGATACCCGATACTTTTATATCGAGTAGCGAACATTTTCCCGATACTCGATACTTTTGTATCGAGTAACGAAAATTTTCTCGATACCCGATACTTTTATATCGAGTAACGAAAATTTCCTCGATACTCGATACAAAAGTAGCGAGCTCCGAAAATGGCTCGATACTTTTGTATCGAGTAGCGAAAATTTTCTCGATACTCGATACTTTTGTATCGAGTAGCGAAAATTTTCTCGATACCCGATACTTTTATATCGAGTAGCGAAAATTTTCTCGATACTCGATACTTTTGTATCGAGTAGCGAAAATTTCCTCGATACTCTATACAAAAGTATCGAATAGCGAAAGTTTTCTCGATACTCGATGCTTTTGTAAAAAATTGTATAATGTCATTTTGAAGATCGCTGATCATGAACTGACCATCAAATTTTCAAAATTCAAAATGA
The DNA here is from genome assembly GCA_959613375.1 of Heteropelma amictum. Lineage (NCBI taxonomy): Eukaryota > Metazoa > Arthropoda > Insecta > Hymenoptera > Ichneumonidae > Heteropelma > Heteropelma amictum. The sequence continues at coordinate 2,009,956 of OY390725.1, forward strand.
CGGATCCAACATGGCCGACGAGAATTCATAAAGTCTTAAAATTTTCTAAAAAATTGTGTAATGGGGTTCTCGAGATCGCTGATTATGAATTGAACATTAAATTTTCCAAAATTCAACATGGTGGATTCGATATGACGAGGTGAAATTTGAAGAAAGCTGTAATTGGACCAAAAATTAATATGTGAGGTTGTTCAAATAGAAAAGTTTATTTTTCTGTCCGTTAGCCGTAACTTATGAATGTTATCCAACTCTTACAACGTGGAGGTGGACGAGAGAGTTTTTTTTAATAATTATTTTCATTCTATTTGATAAGCTGGGTTGATGTGGGCAGTAATACATAATATATTTCAACAGGAATATTAATGTCATGTTAATGGGTAACAAATGAATCGTGAGAATTAATTTTGCAGATCTAGTGAAACATTTGTGATTCGCGAGCGTAATAAACACAGTATATACATTTTCGTAGAATCCTGAGATTTTTTATAAAATTTGGTCCGGAATATTGAATTCATGATCAGCGCCCTCAAAAACTTTCATTTATAATTTTTCAGGAGAATTGAACAACTACAGAAATATATGCGATCAGTAATCTCCATATTATTGTTCTATCTGTTTCTTGTTACATTATCGCAATTGTTAATAGGTTAGATTGATTTGGAGCCATACCGAATATTCTCACTTAATGTTCAACTGTTTTGTACACTATTGGTTGCTAAGCCGCTTTTGTCACTTTTTCAATGCGAAAAAAAATCATGAAAAAAAAATTTGAACATTTTTGTATTTTTTTATTTCAAATGTTGGTTCTCAGAACCGTCCGAATATAATTCTGAGATCACGAATCGAAAGAGCCCCCGCGAAAATAGTGGAATAGGTGGTCTTGGATTTTTTTATTATTTTCATTCCCTGCTGAGAAAACAGCTCTAAAATCAGGTAAGCATTGTGGATTTCAGTGAAATAGAAACAAAAGAAGAAAAATGACGGGAAATGAGAGGAAAAGTGTAAAAATGAGCTATCAGGAAGAATTATAACAGAATTCGGGAGAATGGAATAGTATACGAGAAAATGAGATGTCTGAAAGAAAATAGACGATGAATGATCGAAGAACGAGTGCAAAAGTGGTTACGTTTGGCTGTTCTTTATAAATATGAGAGAATTGTGTTAAAAGAGATTTCAAGAAATTACCCAATACACTATATTATCATTTGTTATAAACTCACATTTATTGAAATAACGTAATTATCATGAAAACTTATAATACATAAACGAAACGGTTGATGAATACATCAGTTTCTTCAAAGGTTACACATTATGTACACATTGGCTCGCGCCAACAAAATATTTTTCGAAGGTGGATGTTACTCAACCTTCACAACACATTTTCCGCTAAATGTTTGAAATACATTGGTGAATAGTATTAAAAAAAAGTTTTTCGCAGTATCAAAATTCCAAGGCAGACAATAATTTGTTACTATGCAGATGATGTAGTATCAATAACTACATAATACGTAATACGTAATTTCTATGAACGAATAAAGCGCTACAGGTGGCGATAATTCAGCCAAATATAAAAGTTAAATTATGTGGCGATGTCTCAGCCATAGCAATTAATTGAAAGTGGCGATAATTCAGCCGAATATAAAAGTTGAGTTTGATGGCGAAGATTCAGCCGAAGCAATTAATTGAAAGTGGCGATTACTCAGCCAAATATAAAAGTTGAGTTAGATGGCAATGATTCGTCCAAAGCAATTAATTGAAAGCGGCGATAATTCAGCCATAACATAGAATAGATTAAGGTGGCGATAATTCTGCCATAACTATGAGTAGATGTAGGTTACGATCAAGTAGCGGTAAGGAAAAAAAATGTAGTAGTGCGTTAAATTGATCATTGGAACGGATTTGATATTGTAACAAATACGTTGGTTATTTAAATTTTGATAGATGCAGCAATGACTCGCAATGTTTAGATTTCATGTATTTGAAACTTTGACAGCGTTGGCTTTCAGGAGCACCCTTTGTTCAAAGTGTTTGTCTGATAAGCGATTCCACTTTGGTAAATTCATCATTGTTGCAAAACTAAATAATCGTTCAACAGGAGCAGATGATGGAAGGGGAGTGTTGAATTTTATAAATAATTTCCGCATGATAGGGTACTCATTTAACTTCTCTTTCCGCCTCTTTCTCAATAAATGAGCCGCCGTAATTACCCATTTCTGATTGAAATTAATGTATGAAAAATTATTTTATTTTGAAAATAAAATAAAATTGCTAGATGTAGAAAAATGTTTAATTTAACAAAAGCTAGAAAGAAATTTGTTCCACTATGGGATTTGCGATATAAACCTCTTGAAAAATCGAAGTTTTCCAGATAATACAGGATATGCTGCACATTAATAAATTCATGATTTCCATTGGAAAATGTTTCAATTAATCAAAGTTGTGGAAGAATTGAAATTTTGAGAAAAAACATGTAACTGCGGTAGAATGAATTGAAATTTTTTTAGCAAAATCAATAGGGGTTCTGTTTAGGAAGACAGTTTGGCGCGAATCGTCTTTATAAATTATATTATGAAATATATTTTATACACGTACATTACATATTATGTAATATTTGATTTACTCGTATAACTCGTTCAGCCGATATATGGAAAGTCATAAATTGAAGCTGACTTTTTCCTCGTTTAATTTCAAAGCGATACATTGTATCGCATTCGTCGCATATCTTTTTAATACAGGCGAAGGAAAATAGACAAATCAACGAAAACTTAAAACATCAGTTCGAAGTGCCTAAGTCTTTCGAACCTTTTCAGATTTAAGTCTGAATGTTTTTCGATATGCATGTAGCCATCAGATGAAAAGTGGAATAAATTACTGAGCGAAAGGTGATCAAAGACGAAATAGAATGAAAAAATTATCAAAAATAGAATGGTTGAAAAAAGTGAACAGGTAATATGCATCAATAGAAAAAAATAAGTGAATTGTTACAAAAAGCGAAACCTTTTTATATTTCATCATTTGATTGAAATTATGTATATCGTGATAAGAAAAAAGAAAAATTCCCCTCCATCAAGGTCAAAGATTGAAGTATTTTAATTTTCCTTATAAAATAAATATTTTCCTTAAAATACTTCAATCTTTGACCTTGAATATATTTTAAATGGTTCGATTAATGAAAAAAGTATAAGAGACCATGTTTGTAGAGCGTTCAATTTCCTATAAATATTGACGATGCAACTAGTTTAATGATCAATTGGTGATAAGATATGACCATTTTCATATGAGACTAAATTAAAAATGGAAAACTAAGATGAGCATAATCTTCCCGTTAATATTAAGAGCTCAGATTTAGTAAGCACTTTCTAGAAGTAGCTAGAAACAAGTTTTCGTGTGTCGGATCCAAAAAAAAAAAAATACTTGATTTTTTTGACCCACCCTAATATATATATAAATACATTCTTGAAACTGAAACTCATTTTCCTGCTAAAGATTTCCTATCGCTCCGTATACAAAAATAGTTTGATACTTTTGTATCGAACTACAAGTAGCGCGCGATACAAACTTTGCAAATCTCTGATTCTGAGATTATCTATGAATTTTGTCCCACCATATTGGATCCACCATTTTGAATTTGGAAAATTTGATGTTCAATTCATAATCAGCGATCTCGAGAACCCCATTACACAATTTTTTAGAAAATTTTAAGACTTTATGAATTCCCGTCGGCCATATTGGATCCGTCATTTTGAATTTTGAAAATTTGATGGTCAGTTCATGATCAGCGATCTTCAAAATGACATTATACAATTTTTTACAAAAGCATCGAGTATCGAGAAAATTTTCGCTACTCGATATAAAAGTATCGGGTATCGAGAAAATTTTCGCTACTCGATACAAAAGTATCGAGTATCGAGAAAATTTTCGCTACTCGATACAAAAGTATCGAGCCATTTTCGGAGCTCGCTACTTTTGTATCGAGTATCGAGGAAATTTTCGTTACTCGATATAAAAGTATCGGGTATCGAGAAAATTTTCGCTACTCGATACAAAAGTATCGAGTATCGAGAAAATTTTCGCTACTCGATACAAAAGTATCGAGCCATTTTCGGAGCTCGCTACTTTTGTATCGAGTATCGAGGAAATTTTCGTTACTCGATATAAAAGTATCGGGTATCGAGAAAATTTTCGTTACTCGATACAAAAGTATCGAGTATCGAGAAAATTTTCGCTACTTGATACAAAAGTAGCGAGCTCCAAAATGGCTCGATACTTCAGTAGCGAAGTATCGACAAAACTTTCGCTATCCGATACACAAGTAGCGAGTATCGAAATCGCTCGATACTTATGTAGCGAAGTAGCGAAAATTTTCGCGATACTCGATACAAAAGTAGCGAGTATCTTTTGTAACGCTCGATACGAAAGTAGCGCGCTACTGCCATCTCTGGTCGGGGCGATCTGTGGCGCAACGTCACAACTCCCCCCGGCCTGACGTTGATACGCCCTGCGTATTATCGTCATCTTTGCTGCTAAAAAGAAGAGAATCAGATGATTAATGTTACGACATTTCCAAAATAATAAGAAAGCGACTTTGTAAATGCGAGCGCCGCTCTCCCCTCTTGCCGGTCCTTTCTTGCTCATGCGTGACTCTATCGCGGTTCTTCCTGGGTGACGTTGGGAATAGCGGGAGTCGCGAAGACGCTGGCCGCACTTAATTGTAATGACTTCAGCCTTGTGCCGCGACCAAGCGCATCGCGTTTCGTCAGTCTTCGTTTTGTAGTCGGCGTAGCGGGATCTTCTTTATGGGTTCCTCGGGTGTGACTAGATGCTCGTGCCGCTGCCTGCAGGGTTCTTCAGGGTTCTTGCAGGGTTTGGCGGTTTACCGCGGGTTCGTAGGGGGTTCTGCGGGGGCAAAAGGGGGGTCGTAGCTCTGGGATCTGGGATCTCGGGTTCAGGGACGGTTCTGAGGGTTCGTGTCGGGTCCTTCGTGGGCAAGGGGGGCTCTTGGGATGGGGAGCTCGGGTTCAGGGACGGGTTCTAGGGTTCTACCAGGGGGACACGGGATCTAGGCGGCATTGGGGGGGGGGACTTACCAGCGGCTGCTGGGGGGCGTGGGAAGCCTTAGCCGCCGGCCACACTCCTCGTGGGTGTGGCCGAGTTGGCCACACGACCAGCACCGGAGGCGCCGGCGGGCAAAAGGCGGGGGAGAGTAGGGGAGCGGATCCGCCGCGGGATCGGGGAGGAACGCGTCAGGGGGTGGGAGGCAGGGAAGGTCCATAAGGGCCGGGATGGGGGCAGGGGGGCTACGGGGATGTCCATCAGGGCGGGGATACGGGGCCGGAAAGGGGGGACGGGGACGGAACGGGGGCGAGGACGCGTCGTCGTTCGCGACGAGGGGAAGGAGGGTTCGGGGTAAAGGGGGGGTCGTCGATGCGTGGCTGGCGAGGTTTTGGGGGCGGGATGGGGCAGGGAGCATGCAGGGAGGGCGGTGTTAGGGACGACGCGGGGTTTGGGACGGGGTTCCAAGGTCGCGAGGGACTGGGACGAGGATCGGGGTCGCGGGGGAGCTTGTTGGGAGCGACAACAAATCCTGGATTCGTTGGAGATCCTCCTGGCCAAAGGGATGGGACACGGGGGCTGAGGGGGCGGGAGAGGGCGTAGGGGGCAGGAAGTCGGGGGATGGGGAAGAGGGAGGGGGGTTCCTCCGTAGAGGGGGAGGAAGGTAAAGGGGGTCATTCTCCCGTTGACCCACTCATCGGGGTCGATGACGGTGCCCCCGGGGTAGCGGTAGGCGGGACGGGGAATGAGGGAGAACGGGTCGGGACGCGGGCCAAAGCGACGAAGCATCGTGGAAACCTGTAAGTTATCAACTTTTGTTAGTTCCAGCAGGGAGTTCGCGAGGGTTGCGACATTACGTTGCGAGCGTAATCCGGTGCGGCGTGGCTGGTTTCGTTCTTTTATGAGGGGAATTTCTCGCGGGGGCGGAGGGCTTTTCTCTACTGTTGGGGGTAAGGTTTCCTCGGTTATGTGAGCTTTTAAATCTTTTATGTGGACCCGTGGGTTCCTCCTACTTTTTGGGTCTTCTAGTTCGTAAACCACGGGGGAAATAACTCGTAATATTTTATAGGGACCACTATAGCGTGGGGCTAATTTCGCTGCGAAATTCTGGGCTCCGGACGACAGCACTCGGTTTCGCCGCATCACGAGATTGCCCTCTTCGAAGGTTATATCTCGGTGGTGGCGATTATAATACCGGGTCGCCTCTTGGCCGCGATTTCCAGGTTTTTATGCACCCAATCGTGAATGAGGGGCTACCGTTTCATTCGGTCCCCCCAATACGTAATATCTCCGGGGTCCAGTGAGGTACTAGGGAGGGCAGCGTCGCGAATGCTTTTTGCAGAGTGGGGATTTCGACCGAAATTGAGGAAGGCGGGAGTCATGTGCGTGGAGGATTGTACGGCGGTATTGAGGGCGAAGCAAAACTCGGGAAGGTGTCGGTCCCACTCACGGTGGTCGAGGGTAATATAGGAATTAATCATGGTCTTCAGGGTTCGGTTAACTCGTTCTACAGAGTTCGCTTGGGCGTGGTAGGAAGGCACGGTGGTTTGGGTGATGCCCCACTCATGAAGGTGTTGTTTTACGTGTCCGTTCGTGAATTCCGTACCGTTGTCCGGCAGTAAAAATCGGGGGCATCCCCAGCGATTCACGATTAGTTCGTTAAACGCCGTCATTATGGTGGGGCCGGTTGCTGCGCGAAGCGCACGGGCTTCTACATATTTCGTGAATAAATCTTGAAACACTAGAATATATTTGTGTTGGCTTTTGCTGGGGGGGAAGGGGCCCATAATGTCAGCGGCGACCACAGACCAGGGGCCCTCGGTCGTTCGCTCACGCATTATCCCTGCGGGGACGACCTGGGGGACCTTCTGCTGCTGACATTCGGTACAACGCGAGACGTATCACGCGACGTCTTGGAAAACCCCGGGCCAGAAGAAATCCTGGATTACCCGGTGGTACGTTTTGTCTACGCCCAGATGGCCAGCCTGGGGATCGTTGTGGGCTTGATGGAGGGCTCGGGGGCGGGAATCAAGGGGTAGAACGAGTTTCCACGAGTCAAGGTCGGTCATCGCAGGGTCGATGATGGCGTGGGGGCGGTGGTAATAGATACGGTCGTCTTCGATACGCCAGTTTGGATATTTCCATGGGAATTCGCGGATATTTCTCATTTTGTCGGTGTACCAGGGATCTGCGGATTCACCTAGGGCACAGAGGGCATCGCTACACGTTTCGTACATTCGGGAAAGGGCATCGGGGACTACATGCAGCTATCCCTTGCGATGTAAGATCTTCATATCGTAGACCACCATCGCAAGGGCCCAACGGGCTAATCTTCCCGTGGGATCTCGAAGATTACGGAGCCACAGCAGGCTGCTGTGGTCCGTAATCACGGTAAAATGGGTACCTTCGATATAGGGACGGAATTTCTTCACTGCCCACAGTACCGCGAGACACTCCCTTTCCGTCACCGTGTACTTTCGCTCGGCGGCGGTCAGGACCTTGCTCGCGAATACTATGGGCCGCTCTACCCCTTCAATCTCCTGCGTCAGCACAGCGCCCACTGCCGAGTCGCTGGCGTCAGTCTGGAGAGTGAAGGGCTGCTCGAAGTCAGGACGGGCGAGGACGGGGGTTTGGACGAGGGCGTCGCGAAGGGTCTCAAAAGCACTTCGCTCTTCTGATTCCCATTTCCAGGGAACATTTTTCATCAATAGGCGGGTGAGGGGAATTTTATCGTGAACGAGGTCGGGGAGGAAGCGTGCGTACCAGCCGACCATCCCAAGGAAACGGCGGACTTGCTTCAGGGTGCGAGGAGAGGGTAATTAGGGATGGGTTCGATTTTCCGCGGGTCCGTCTTTAGTCCGTCGGTTCCGATAATATAACCCAAATACGACACCTCGGGACAGAAGAATTCACTTTTTTCAAAGTTTATCTCCATCCCGGCGTCGAAAAAAGTCTGTAATACCTGTCGCAAATATTTAAAATGACTGTCCTCGGTGTCTGTCGCAATAATAACATCGTCAAGGGAGGCAAAAACGTGCGGTTCCCACGCCGTGTCGATTGGCTGGTCCATCAGTCGCTGGAATGTCGCGGGGGCGTTCGTCAGTCCGAAGGGCATGCGCGTAAATTGGAATTGTCCTCGTCCGGGGACGGCGAAGGCGGTGGTGGGGCGGCAACTGGGGTCTACTGGGATCTGGAAATAGGCTTGGCTGAGGTCGAGTTTGGAGATAAATCGGGCACGTCGCAGTCCGTCGAGGATCCGGTCCATATTGGGAAGGGGGTACGCGTCTTTCTTGGTCACTTTATTAACGTCACGGTAGTCAATACAAAAACGATATTTTCCGTTGGGTTTGGGGACAATGACGGGGTTACTCAGCCAGGGACTTTTACATTTCTCGATCACTCCCTCATTGTACATGCGATCGACTTCGCCGTGAGCGACCTTGAGCATGTACGCCGAGAGAGTGCGAGGTTTTTGGCGGATGGGAGGTTGACCTTGTACATCGATGGCGTGTACGGTCAAATGGGTGGAACTGAGGATCGGGGAGGTCTTCATCAGGGTCATTGTCTTCAGTAGGGTTTGTAGACGGGATGAGGCAGATTGGGAGGGTTCGACGAGGCCGGCGCACGCTATTTGGGGGTGTATACGAATCGCAATTTCGGAGGAGTGGAACGAGTGTTCCACTCCGAACCTTGTTCTCCACGTTTCCTCCTCGTAATCGATCTTGAAGCTAAATATTTTCAGAAAGTCTATTCCGAGTAGACAGGGGTATTCGATGGCAGTGACGCGCACCCCGAGCGTCTCCAGCCGTCCCTCGACCTCAAACAGGAGGGAGGCGAGGCCACGAACAGGGAGTACAGCGCCACTGGCCACTCGCACGGTCTCGTCGATGGGTTGTAGGGTCGCGCCAAGGGAATCGCTCAACTCCGCGCTGATGTAGCTCCTCGTGGATCCGGAGTCGATGAGGCTTCGCGTGGGAGTTCCGCCGACGGAAACCCACGCGAAATGCCTATTGTCGCCAGTAGCAACAGCGAGGGGGGACGATGTAGGGGTTCGGGCTTCTATAGGATGGGCCGTAGGGAAGGATTCGTCTTACCGGGGGGTTAGAGTTTTTAGTGACCCCCCGGCATGGCGTTTCCCGCCCGGCGACGCGCGCAAACAGGGCAAGTGTTTACATCCACCCCTGGCCGGCCGCACACGCGGCAAAAATAGCCAAGGGGGAGCAAACACTCGCGATAGTTGTAGCAGGTGACTGAAGGGGATTTAGGGTTTGGGGAATACGCAAGCGGGGGTTGACGAGGCGCTACATCCACGAGAGCGGGGATTTTTCGCGGAGGGCTGCTCGGGGGAGGAGGTCGTCGTAGGGTGGTTGGGGAACGAGGAATGACGGCGGCTGACGTTTTCGGAGGGGTCGTACGGGGAGGGGACTGGGCAACGGTGCTGTACGAAACGCGCGGGACAGGCTTGGGAATTTCCGTGGGGGGTGTAGCCTCGAACTCCATCAGAAGGTCCGGAGAGGGGTCGCGTTTTTTGTCTGCCACGGCGGCAGCGCGTCCGCGCACGCCCTTCTCCGGGTAGAATGCAGCGGCGGGTAGTGCGGACTGGGCGACGAGGGGGGGGGGGGGCGGTACAACTTCATACGCTCGCTCACCTCCTCCCGCCGGCGGCCCACACGCTGTAGATCGAGGAAGCTATGTATTTCCTCTCTCACGACGTGGACCGCCAGTTCGGGATGGAGGTTGCGGCAGCAAATGTCGATCTGCACGCTAAGGGGAAGGGGAGGGTTGAGATGGCTTAACAGGGCGCGCATCGTCACGATGTATTCCGCAACCGGTTCGCCCGGTCCCTGCGTTCGCAACTCCACCTCTCGGCGCAAGCGCTCCTGCAGGTCCCCGTGGCCAAATCGTTCCCTAAAGTAGAATGTGAACCCCTCGTACGAGGTCCAACTGGGGTGCTCCACGCGGTGCCACAGGAGAGCTTCTCCGGTGAAAGCTTTCGGCAGCGCCCGCAAAAGCTCCCCCTCGGTGAGGCTGCGGCTCGTCGCGTACTCATGGAGGCGACGGAGGAACTCCTCAGCGTCATCGCCTCGTTTCCCGGCGAAACGAGGGCCGAACTTCCTCCAATGGTCCGTGAAACGCGAGTCGCGGGCCTCCCGAGAATCCGAAAAGGTGGGAAAACCGGAAAAGGGGGGAGGCGAGGGTACGTAGGGGGTAGGGGTCGGTGAACGAGTGTGGGGGGGAGGAAGGGGGCCCAATCGGGTGCTGCTATGCCCCGCGGCACGCGGCGGAAAAACGTATGTGCCCTCAGGGCTCCAGGGCACATACGATGCAGGAACAGCGGACTCGCGAGGGCGGGGGGAGGGGTTACGGGTTTGTGCTGCCGTTGCATACGACAGGGGGTGTTGTTCGGTACGCGGGGGTAGCGCGAATGTGACGTGGGGAGAGGAAGGACTGGGAACGGGGATGAGAGGTAGGGGTAAGCGAGACAAATACCCAGGGGCAGTGGCGTCGAGATCGAGTGTAAGGGGATCTCGATAACGACCCATGGATTGCCCCGTGGGCAAGGGGTCGCTGGGGGAAGAAAATCTACGGGGAGATGGGATAAAGACGTTTCGGGGGATCCCTGAGCTTACAGGGGGCGAAACGTGCGAGGGTCGCAGGATCTCCCCGTAAAGGGGGTGCTCGACTGCGACGCTGAGGGAAAAGGGGAGGGAATCAGGGCTCAGGGTGTCGGCTCGTTCGGCCCAAGGGATGTACGTGTGAGGAAAGCGACTGCGGAGCTCCGCTCGCACCAGTCGCTCTTTAATTTCCTCCACGCTGCCCCAGGAGGTGAGCCCTGCTCGGTCGCAGCGGAGGAGAAGGTCGCGAACGTCGTGAATGGCGTCCAACGACGCGCGAATGGCTTGGGTTCTCTCATCTAGCCCGACCTCGACGCGTTCACGAGGGTGGCTAGTGGTGGGTAGGGGGGCGGATGTAGTAAGGGGCGAGGTACTCGTGGTCGTTGTTGGGGTGGTGGTCGTCGTAGGGACCTCCATGGTCCCTAGTACGTAGGGCTAACGCGAAGTGAACGCAACAAAAACACGGGAAAAGCACGAAAAACTAATAATGATAAGGGAAAGGGGTGACAATGGCGCAGAAGGAGAAGGGGGTGAACAGGGAGAGAAAGAAGAAAAAAAAAGGAAAAAAGAAAAAAAACTAATTACGTAACTGAAAAATAATAAAATACGACCGATATAAAATAGCTGAATAAAGGAAATAATAAAAGAATATGAATTACACAACACAAAAAAAAAAAGAGAGAGGAAAAAAAAAGAGAAAAGAAAAAAGAAAGGAAAAAAAAAATTAATAATAACAATGCGGGCTGAATAGAAGAGGCGCGAAAAAGGATTAATTACGCGAAAAGAAATAATACAATTTAAAAAAAATAAAATAAACTAAATGAAGGAAATAATTAATTGGTCCAAAGAAAAAAAAAGAAAGGGAAATAATGTAAAAAAAACGAAGGAGAAATAGAGATAATTTTTCGCTAAAAGGAATTAATAATAGTAATGACAGCAACGGGATAATAATGGAAGGCGGAATGAAAGAGAAGAGAGGAGGAGAGAAAGGAGAAAGAAAGGAAAAAAATGAATTACGCAAAGGGAAAAACCAAAACTGAAGGACGGAAATAATTACTCGAGAATGACAAGCGAAGATAAAAGAAAATAAAAGAAATAAAGGAAGAGACAGGATCAAAAAAAGAAGAAAAAAAACAGAATGGGGGGATAGCTAATTAAAAGGAAAACTCAGAAAAAGGAAAAGGAAATATAGCGAACTAGGGGTGGACTAAAGAACAGAATGAAGAAAAAGAGAAGAGAAAAAACGGTATAACGAACAATAAAAACTAAAATCGAGTCGCAAAAGAGAGAAGGAAACAACAAAAAAATAAATAAAAAATTATAATAATACTGATAATAATGCCGATAATTGCGGTTCTACAAAAAGGTAGTAACAGGGGGCGGGGGGGGGGGGGGAAGAGAATGAGGAAAAAAGGAAACCGCTAATACCCTGATAAATGGGAAAACCAAAAAAAGAAATAAAAAAAAAAGGATATAACAAGAGCGAAGAAGAGAGAATCTTCAATTACGACAAAAAAAGGAAAAAAAACAAAAAAAAGAAAAAGGATTATTAATGAGAAAAAAAGTTAAAAGAACAGCGAGATACCAAAAAAAAATGATGAGACTAGATACGGGAAGTGACAGAAAAAAAAAACAAAAACAAACAAAAAAAGAAAGAAAGAAGAGAAAAAAAAATTGAACGAAATGCGCGAACAAAAAATAACGAAAGGGGGATACTCAAAAAAAAAAAAAAAAAAAAAAAAAAGGTGACGCAAAGAAAAAAACAAAAAAGGAATAAACCCAAAGGTGGAAAATAGTTGACTGATAAAAAAAAAATAAAGTGATGCTTGTAGAAGAAAAAAAAAATGAATAATAAACTTAATAAAAACTATATGAATCGAAGTGACGGGGGAAGAAAAATCCGGTGTAGTATAAAACGAAGGGGCGAGGGGGGGGGGGGGGGCAGGGCAGGCGCGAGCTGTCTCTCAATTTTCCTTGGGGGGAAATAATCAGCGAATGCGAATACAAAAAAATTATAAATGGAAATAATTGTTCAAAAACTTACCACTTACGGGGCACGGAGCAATTTTATAATTGGGGTCCTCTATTACTCTCTTTCCAAAATTCCTTTTTAATTCCGTGTTATTTTGCCTAGAATCTGTAAGGAGGTGAGACGAAGAGAAAACACTGCACACGAAACAAAAGGGGGATGAGAGACAGCCCGGCGGGCGAATTCCGGAGGGCGTATGTCCAATGTCAGGTACTCGTCTATGATAGTCGCTCGGACTCGCGGCACAAGTCGACTATATAATTTTAGGAGATTGAAATAATATTTCGGCCACAGTGATAAACGGTAACGCGTCTTATAAGGCGACGATTTGTTTGGGAAACGGTGCGTGGTGCGAGGGAGACGACAACAATAACAAACCTTGGCTCACCGCGCGAGTTCGCTCAGCAGCGGTGAGCAAGGCGACGATGGGGTGGGCGGGGCAGGGGAAGGAGGACTCGGACGGTGGGCGATTTTTTTTGGTACAGTACTCACAAAAATGAAGGGAAGATTTTCCCGCGAGTACTGTTTTTCGGGCCCCACGTTGGGCTCCAAAATTTGTGACGCTTTCCACGGGGGATAGCGAGACAATGCGGGGAACGAGAAAAAAGAAAAAACTGAAAATAAAACGAGAAATAATATATTACAAAAAAAAAGGAAAAGGCTATTGTTTAATAACAAAGAAAAAAAATTGTAACGGTTTGGGCGCCAGCGAGTTTGTCGCGAACTCGCAACGACAAAAAAAATTATAACGAAACCGAAGAGAAAAAAAAACAATGTAACTTTTTCTTTTAATACACGCGCAGGGGCTGGGGAAGGGGATCTCAGGGGGAAGGTTCCCGAACGCTAATACGCCTCTCACTCCTGACTGCCGAGTCACCAAAGAAACGAAAAGAGAGAAAAAGGAAAAAAAAAAAGAGAGTCAGGAGAAGCGTGCTCCTCGCGAAATACAACAAAAATGATTCTCGCGCGCGGAATAGCGACGGGGGGGATGGTACGGAGGAAACGGCTAAACGGGCGCGGGGGAATATAGGGGGGAACGCAGGGGGAAACACCACGCACTTATCGCAGGGAAAACGCAGGGGGGAATCCGAGAAAACGGGGCCTCGTGGCCGCTCGCACGCAATCTCGCCGAAATAAAAAAAAAATGATCGGACCGATAAGAGAAAAAAAGGAAACTCACGCTTCACGGCCGTCTCCTTCTCAATCTCGCCCTATCTATCCTTCTTTGTCGTCCTCTCCACGCCAATTTCTGTAAGCGTCCTTTCCAAGCCTTTTTCTATCGTCCTTTCAACGTCTTTCCCTTCACACTCGTCCTTTCCCGCCTTTCTCTTTCGTCCTTTCCACGTCTTTTATTCCTCACCTCACTCACACTCCTCACTCACAATTCGTCACTCTCTCTCACACAACTTTACTCTCACACTCTATCGCAAAAAAAAAAAAAGACTCAAAGAATTAACGCAAAAAAAAGAAGAAAAGAAAAAAAAAACCAGAAGGGCTCGAAACGCAAGAAAGAATTTAATTCGGTTATCACCGCTCAACGCTCCGCTCGCAAGTGACGAGCTCGTCACCTGCTTTTTGGGTTCTGGGCTAATGAGGGAAAGTGGGAGAAATTTTCGGGGGGCTAGTTCGTAGGAAAGGGTTGGGATGGCAGCACGGTGACTCTGCATCGATCGTAGATCCTTCAAGGTGCGCCGCGGGAGCGAGGTGTCGTGGGATATTCCGACCCCGGGGGTCGATGCATAATCTCCGTTTGTGTTCGCTGTTGCCGGCCGGTGATACTGGCGACGGCCCGATTGCCCCATGTTTGATAAGTCCACGGAGGATGGGCCTTCTCCTCCGTGTTTCGACTTGTGTAGGGACGTTCACTGGTGCGGGGAAGCACTATCCTCCGCTGCTACTTTGATGCACCCCCGGGGTGGCGTCGACGAGATAAGACCCGCTTCGGCGATGATCTTTGGTGTGGCTGAGGTCCACCGCTGATGCTGCGCTGGGGGGGGGGGGGGGGATAGGAACGGGGGGGAAGACTGAATCGAGCGAGAACGAGGGCGAACCCTCCGGCGTACTTTGCGACGTCGCTACGCTTAAACTAGTTACAAGAGGTACTGCTTATTTCGCGACAATAGGGGACGACTTAAAATTATTCGGCGCGATATACGGGGATCTCACGGGGAACGTAACGCGGGGGGGAAGGAAGTGGAGGGATGACGTGCGTGGTGGACTTGCGAGGGCAGGTCGGGGCGATCTGTGGCGCAACGTCATAGTTGTGCCGCGTTTTTTCCCAGATGATGGATTTCCTGATTGTTCGTCCGATGTTGATCTTCCGCGCGTTTCCGGCTAGTGTGTGGTTTTGGCCTTTTTCGTGTCATGATTTTCGTTGGCTAATGATTCGCTTCGTAATCAAATCGGTAGGATTTTTGATGGATTTCTTGACATGGCGTCCGAGACGACGTTGAGTTTTCCGGGCTTATGGTGGATGTCATATTCGTAATCACTTAGTAGGGCTTGCCAGCGTATTAATTGTTGTGGTGGGTTAGGTTTGGTTGTGAGATATACGAGTGCTCTATGATCTGTTACTATTGTAAAACTCTTTCCGTAAAGATAATGTCTAAAATGTTCAACCGCTTTTACCACTGCTGACGGTTCTTTACGTGTGGTGTCGCACTTAATTTCAGCGTTCGTGAGGGCTCGAGAGTAAAATGCTACTGGGTGATCGAAATTTTCGTATTTTTGACTCAAAACTGCGCCGATGGCATAGTTAGATGCGTCGGTTGTTAATGTAAATCGCTCGTTATGATCTGGGTATCGTAAAATAGGTTGGCTAATAATTTTATTTTTTATCGTTTCAAAAGCTTCCTGACATTCAGTTGTCCAGTTGAATTTTTTGGATTGTTTTAATTGTTTTGTCAGAGGAGCGGATATTTTCGCGAAATTTTGAATGAACCTTCGGTAATAATTGGCTAATGCATGAAATTGTATAATTGTCTTTTTGTCCGTTGCCGTTGGAAAATTTTTTATCGCTTCGACTAAATCTGGTTTCGGTTGTACCCCTTTTTTGCTGATGACATGACCTAAATATGCTACCTCTTTACAGATAAATTTACATTTGTTGGTCTGTAGCGTCAAACCTGCGTCGGTCAATCGTTTCGTGAGTCGCCTAAATTTTTTCTCGTGTTGTTCGACATCGGTTGCGTAAATAACAATATCGTCCACGTAAACGAAAATATCTGCACCCTGGAGTCCGGATAGTATCGAATCCATTGCTCTCTGAAATGTAGCCGGTGCGTTTCGCAATCCGAACGGCATTCGATCGAATTCGTAATGTCCACCCGGTGTGGAGAATGCTGTTTTCGGTTTGTCTCGAGGGTGCATCTCAATTTGGTGGAAACCGGATGCGAGATTAAAAACTGAGAAGTATCGTGATTTGCCCAATTGATCGAGAATGTCTATGATGTTTGGTAACGGGTATGTGTCGGGGATGATTTTTCCGTTGAGTTTCCGAAAGTCGATAACCATACGCCACCTTTTTTTACCTAAATCGTCTGATTTTTTGGGGACTATCCAAACCGGAGAGTTATATGGAGACAGAGATGGTTGTATAATGTCTTTTTTCAAGAAGTCCTGTACTTGTTAATTTATTTCGGATTTGTGTACTTGCAGGAATCGATATTGTTTGGTGTTAATGGGTCTGTCATCGGTGGTATTAATTTCGTGTTTTGGTACAGTCGTGCATCCGAGTCGTTCATTAGGCACGTTAAACAGATGAGGATGTTCCGAAACAAGCTGGTATACACTGTCTTTCTCTGTGTCATCTAGATGATCTAGGTGCAAGAGTGACTTTACCATTTCGGACCTTTCCTTGTTTTCGTCTGTAACCGCTAAGCAAATTGCTGCGCGGTGCTCGTCCTGAGTATCGCGAGAATGGCTTTCAATGTCGACAGGTATTTTTGATACTTGCTCGATCGGCTGCAGTTCGACAATTGGGATTGCGAAAGAGATGTCATGACTGGTTGTGTTAATCGCCCCTATGTACGCTTTTCCACCACGGTTCGTTACGATAGCGTTGCCGAGAAACGGACCTTCGTTCGTTTCGATTTTTGGTATAAAACCTTCGGATAAGTCGGTGTCTTTTCTTTGGATTGATATCAAAGTTTTTGATCTGGCGCGGATGTTGATTTCTTCTTGGGTCTCGAATGGTATTATAGAGTCGAAAAATGTAATGCAGGATTTTGTGTATAATATATCAGCGGGTGTATCTTTGATAAACGCATCTGCGAGAATTGCATCATATGGAACAGGGATAATGTCTTCCGCGTCGGGCTGTTCCGCGGAGCTGCACTCCCGTTTTTCGTCGCGAGATCGTTAAATTTGTCCACGTTTTCCGACCTTGTGCCTGAATTGTCTCGGCGGCTCGTGTGACCATTTCTATCCTGCGAGTTCGTACGATAGCGGTCGCGAGAGTTATCGCGGTATCGATCGCGAGAGTTATCGCGGTATCGATCGCGAGAGTTATCGCGGTATCGATCGCGAGAATTATTTCGATATTGGTCATGGGAGTTATTTTGGTATCGGTCACGAGAGTTGTGACGATATTGATCACAAGGTTTATTACAAGAGTCGTCACGGGAATTATCGGGATATTGGCTGTAGGGGTTGCGATATCGGTCGCGAGAATTATTTCTGTATCCGTTTTGATAGTTTCTGTACTGGTTGTTACAGGTGTTGTTGTATTGATTTTGCGTGTAATTGCTATATTGATTTCGTGGGTTATAATTGTTATAATTTTGCGGATTGTACTTGTTATAATTTTGTGAGTTGTAGTTGTTATATCTTTGTGTTCTCTGACCGAATTGGTTTTTACTGGGGTTTCCGAATTGTCTTGGTTCCTCTCGATCTTGTTTCCATCTGTCTCTCATTTTTGCTAAGGTTATACATTCTGATGTTGCATGGCCTCCCTGTTGATGAAATTCGTAGTATTTCTCGTTTGCACTCCTATTTGTTTCCACGAATCGGACTCTAGCTGTTTCGGTAACTGTTTCCCCAGGTTCGGCTACGCGTGATCGATTTTGATTTACTGTTGCGCACCTTTGCAGTTCTAATTCGATATTCGTTGCCTCGTCTATGGCGTTGTCTAAGGTTTCTAAATTTCTATGGAGCAGAAGGTTCGCGATTCTATCCAAGAGACGTCGTACGAAAGCTTGGATTACGGCTTTTTTCTCTTCTGCCGTTATTTTTTCTAGATACGCCCTGTCGTCTAACGCTGAGTATACTTCCGATAGTCTTTCGATAATTTGATTTTGCAAAACTTTTACTCGAAGTCCGTAATCAAGGACTGACTCGTTGAATTTTTGTGAGGTTGATTTTAATTCGAGTCCTAAGTCTGATAATTCTAACGGTTTTTTATATGCCCTTTTCAGGTCTGCGAGAAGCGCGTCTAATGTATTGTATGCAGGGTTGGGCATATTTGAATTTTTTTTCATTTACGAATAATGAAGAAACTTATTCAAAATTCGTTCCGAAAATGAATGAAGAATCCCACTGGATTCAGTACTGGATTCAGTATTCTGTAATACTATACTAATACAGTATACAGTAATACTGGATTCAGTATTCATTCCAAAATGAATAATGAATCCTACTGGATTCAGTATTCATTTCAAAATGAATAATGAATCCAGTTGGATGCAGTATTCATTCCAAAATAAATAATGAATCCAACTGAATTCAGTATTCATTTCAACATAAGTGATAAATCCAGCTCGATTTAGTATTCATTCCGTATTCGGATATCTTTGAATTGAATAATCTGAAAAAATGAACAGAAGTCATGTTTATTATTTACTAAAATATATGTATTCTTTAATTAAATAAATTTCTATTATCGTCTGATTTAATTATATCCCTTATAATATGAGTAGTACTTATCAGAAGTCGCGGCAGCGACTCGAGGCAAGTACATTTACCCTATTCCAACCTTCTATATCGACTGAGCTCTCGAGCGTACCGCGGCTTACTCTACGCCGACCAACTGCTTTTTTGGCGATTTAAAAAATTCTTTTCATCATATTTTTTTATGAATATACACTGCCGCTCAAAAGTTTGGATACACCAGTCGATATTTCTTGCCGCACTTGAAGTTGAATAACTCTGCCAAAAAAAAAGATATTCACATTTGCAAAGCGGCGTTTTGAAAACGATCAATCGACAAAGACCTATCGAAAATGAAAATAAAAATTTACACAAAGTACTTGGCGAGATCGAAACATAATTCTATTAGTCTATATATTCTATATTGAGTGTATTTAGCATACGAACTCGCCAAGTACTTTGTGCAAATTTTTATTTTCATTTTCGATAGGTCTTTTTTTCAATGGAAATATTTTCTCTCTCAATTTTTTGATATAATAAAATTTTACTTGTTCTCGATACGGATTCATAGAGCGACTAACGTTATGACCAAAACAGTATTCATGTAATTTCATGTATCATGTTCTTCAAAAAACATGTATTTTTTATTTCACAAATTTTTTTCGATCGACAATAAGAACGACTTGTCTCAGGTTTTTTTACACCATTTTTGGTGTTTTATTATACTACTCATAAGCTCATAAATAGTAATAACTACTTATATTATATTATATCATGACTCATTTAGTTTTGTATCGAGAAGGGGAAGGAAATTCGCTACTCGTTACGAATGTATGTAGTAACTTTCTGCGCCTCATGAGTCTGTAGAAAAACAAATACATAAATACAGAATGTCTCTTCCTCACACGATATAAGTTGCCATTTCTCCCATCAGCTTATTGAAGCTTTGAAATCGTAACATTCGTTCGATTGTTTCCGTGGGTTACACTTGCACTCGAAATCTTTTGTATCTTCAGTTTAGCTGAGGCTACGTGGATGTAAATTTAATCTCTAGACTTCAAGTTGCTTTGGATAATGTTGCGAGTACGAGTGCCAGTGAAATTATTGAGAGCAGTGAACGTAACGATGACGTTGACATTAACGAACGGTTGTCTCAATGCAGTATTGAATCAGATACCGTCGACGAAGTACCTGAAGCATCTAATGCAGAAGCGGAATTGAAAAAAAAGTGTGCAACGAAGGAATATTTAGATGGCCACTTTTTCGAAATTATATCGAAGGATTCATCTACACAAAATGTTTCGGCAGTGTGTAAATTGTGTACCGAGCGAAAGATAATCAAAGGACCATTGGAATCATCATCGAATTTCGTAAAACATCTCAAAGTAATTTCAGTTACTTTCACTTTTATCTTTCATCTTTTTTTTCAAAATTCGAGATTGTAGTCATTGTAGATAAATCATTTACGATACATTTGCCGTATTGTTCGTAGAAAGCACATAAAAGGGTATATCCAGCGGAATACAATGACCACAAAGAATTGATCAAGCGCCGAAGATTGGAAGATGGTGAAATAACGAAAAAACGCCGAAGAGGGACATGCACATTTTCACAGGAGAAATACGAATCGGGTGTAGCGAAATTTGTATTGGAAAGTAAATTACCATTTTCTGCAGTTGAACTTCCATATTTTCGCAATTTTATCGACGACTTAGATATACGAGCTGCCGATAATACACCGCTCAAACATATATCAAGACGCACATTAGTACGTCGTGTTGATGAGCTATTCACCGAAAAAATTGACATTATCCGAACCATGATAGATGAAGTGCAATACATTTGTACCACGGCTGACGTATGGTCCGCCAGTACTCGTTCATTCCTAGGAGTAACAGCTCACTGGGTAATATATTTTAAAATCTTGTATTTTGCAATATGCAAAATATAATGACTACTGTAATTGAGTAAGGAATAGGAAACAGTACAATTTAAAAAGTTGAGTAAAAATTTACCCTGCAAAGAACCGTAATCGTGAGACGAACTGCGAATTCGGGGTTTTTATCATGCGCTTAGTAAAAATTATGTTTTTTCATCCGCTTAGTAAATGCTATGTTTCTAAGAATATAGGAGGTACATGGTAAATTTTGTCAGTAAGTTTTCAAATTTCAATATGGCCATAATACAAACTCTTGCATTACCGGTAAATTGCTCCTCACTGTCGGGACGTCCTAGAACTTCTGGGCCAGAAGTTACACATGCATGAGAAATTTTCTGATGAATTTCAGGTTAATTTTTGAGGAAAAATTGTCTCCGTGTATGTATTTGGGATTAATAATGTTGTTATTCGCTTATTTATTTATTGTAGATTGATCCGAACAAGTGTGTTCGAAAATCAGCAGCGATAGCGTGCCGGCGATTCTCTGGAACTCATAGCTACGATAAGATCGCCGACTTGTTAAAAACGATACATACGTCTTTTGGCCTTGATACTGAAAAAATTGTAGCTACAGTCACAGATAACGGATCCAATTTTGTGAAGGCTTTTCAAGAATTCGGAGTATCATCAGTAACAATTCAGGATTTTTCAGGAGATGGAACTGACGAAGAAGACGAAGAGACTCCAACGGAGACAGATGCTAATATTGCTGACATTGCTGTACACGGGGAAGAGTCAGAAATTCGTCTTCCACGACATTTTCGCTGCGCCAGTCATACTATGAACTTGGTAGCAACAACGGACGTAATAAAGACAATCAAACAGACGCGTCCCCTTCGTAAACAGCATGATCATACTATGGCGCGATGCAATGCTCTTTGGAAGCTGTTGCGGTCCCCAAAGCAACGCGAGATAATGACGAAAACCATGGGGAAAGCATTATCTCGGCCTGTGGTAACACGCTGGAATTCATTGTTTTCTTCATTGGAACAAATTGTGAGCCTCCGTGATCAAATCGATAACCTCAACATAGTGATCGAAAATAAGATCCCTCTGAGTGAATCGGATTATAAGTACATTAAGGAATATCTTATATGTTTGCGACCCATCGCTGAAACCATCGATAAGTTACAGGGAGAAATATATTGTTTCTACGGCTATCTGACAGTTAGCTTAATTTCGTTGCGCCGGCGACTCTGTAAATTATTGGAGGAGAACGATTTGTCCCACTGCAAACCAATTCTCAAGGGTCTTGTTGTTAGTGTTAATACTCGATTTTCCGATTTTTTTACAATTTTGGGCAATGGACGGAACGCTGCTATTGCAGCCGTTCTTCTCCCACAATTTAAGTCCAAGTGGATAGGCGATTTGGGCAAGGATGCTAAACAATTACTCCTACAAGGGATAATGGAGGCTGCGAAAAGTTTAATGAGGGCAGCGAATCCTACCCTAAGCAACGCACCTGAACCAGTGAACGATTTTTTTGATCTTGGTAATGATTCTAATATTTTCGACGACAATAACGCGGTATTTGAATCATCGGATGCTGAAATAGAAGTTTTGCGTTACCTGAAAGATCCATGCACCGATCAATTATCCGTGCTTAACGGATACCCTCACGTAAAAAAATTATTTCTGCATTATAATACACCACTTCCATCATCTGCACCCGTGGAACGCTTATTTTCTTATGCAACAATCATCAATTTGCCACAGTACTGAAACGTCAAACGTTCCATATAAGCCGGCCCCTTTGATTTCCCGGCCACACAAAGGTCCGAACGAAGTCACCTGAAAAACAAAACCAAAATTAAATTTCAAAATAGTCGAACAGATGATCTCGGGTCAACGACCGAGATATAAACAAAACACACAGACACACACACCAACGCCATCGGCGACAGCTGACAGCGAACACGAAACCAAAAACACCAAAAAACTTAACATTTATAAACATTAATACTCAACAATCACGAACACAACACAGAGACATAAAAGTCGACAAAAACAAGCCGAAACGACAATTTGGGGGTAATCTGAGGGAAGGGCAAAAATTAACAATATTAATTTCAACAAATGATACGAAGGGAAGGGATAGTTAAACAATAAAATCTGGGTATAAATAAGGGAGCTGGGAACAAAAATTCAGACTTGGTCTCAAGAATCGAACAGAGCATTACATGCTAAATACTCTTGAAAATCGAAGTCCAGTGCACAATTGTGTCACAAGCTCGAATTACGGCATCACCTACGTGGAAGTAGTGTACCGACGAGGACGATCTGGCCCTGGCAGTAAGACGGTCTCCCGGTACGCGAACGAACAGAAAGTGATTCGTATCAGAGTTAGAGTTTGGGAAAAACTCTGCGATACTCAGGGAGTACGAAGGCGAAAGCCTGAGGAAATCGAGGACTCGCACAGTCTTGAACAACTCGCGACACAAAAGCACCGTGCACGAAAGTGTTACACGCTCGAGTTACGGCATCACCTACGTGGAAGTAGTGTACCGACGAGGACGATCTGGCCCTGGCAGTAAGACGGTCTCCCGGTACGCGAACGAACGGACAGTGATACGTATTCGAGTCAGAGTACAGGAAAAACTGTACGATACTCAGGGAGTACGAAGGCGAAAGCCTGAGGAAATCGAGGACTCGCACAGTCTTGAACAACTCGCGATACAGAAGCACCGTGCACGAAAGTGTTACACGCTCGATTTACGGCATCACCTACGTGGAAGTAGTGTACCGACGAGGACGATCTGGCCCTGGCAGTAAGACGGTCTCCCGGTACGCGAACGAACAGAAAGTGATTCGTATCAGAGTTAGAGTTTGGGAAAAACTCTGCGATACTCAGGGAGTACGAACGCGAGAGCCTGAGGAAATCGAGGACTCGCACAGTCTTGAACAACTCGCGACACAGAAGCACCGTGTACGAAAGTGTTACACGCTCGATTTACGGCATCACCTACGTGGAAGTAGTGTACCGACGAGGACGATCTGGCCCTGGCAGTAAGACGGTCTCCCGGTACGCGAACGAACAGACAGTGAGACGTATTCGAGTCAGAGTACAGGAAAAACTGTACGATACTCAGGGAGTACGAAGGCGAAAGCCTGAGGAAATCGAGTACTCGTATCGTTTTGAACGACTCGAAGACACGTATGCACATCGTATTAAATCTTCGTGAGTCAATACCTGTGGGGATTGTCACTCCAAGCGTTCCCGGCGTACTGTGACCACGACGAGTACTGAAGGCTCTAGGGAGTACTTACCTGAGAAGGAAGGAAAACAGAGGGATCAGGAAAACGTGCGAACGGCTACGAGAATCACGCGAGGAATTGACGAAAACCACGTTTTTTTGACGGCTGTCAAAAACAGCTGTGCGGGGGAAAAATCGGTGCCGAGGTGTAAGAGAGAAGGAGCGGCAGCGAGAGACAGAAGGAACAAGGAGGACGGACGAATTCACATCACCGGACACGAGACGGACGTGACAACACACACACATCACCAACACAGAACGACGTTACACCACACACACACACACAGAACACAGTGAGTTTTTACAAATAATACAAACACCAAAAAGAAATCTCACCGGACGAGATCCAGAGAGTTTGACAGGTGCATGTCACCCCGATCACGGAGACAGCGCCATATTGAATTATAAAAACAATCGAGCGTACGACGCGACACGCGAGTTGCGCGGTAGATCGAGCCACGACGCGCGAACTTTTCAATTTATTAAAGCGATTTATTGCGATCTCGACGACGCGGTTCGCGAGTCTCTATCACTGGCCACACGAGTGCGCCCCAGACGCTCCAAGGTCAACGGACCAACGCGCGAACTATTTGAAAGCGTAAGCCGGACCGCTCGCCAGCTCGCAACAACGCGTTTCCATAAAGCGCCGTACGAGGGCAGCACGAGTACTCATAGGTCACCGGACCCACGCGCGAACTATTTCAAAGAGAAAAAAAAGGGCACCGTGCTCAGCCGTTTCAAAAGCTGCCGCGTTTTGCGGGAAAGAGGGGGCGCCGAGAGCGTTTCTTCACGGTCCACGCCTAACCGCGCTACGATTTAAAAATTATATATAATCACGACACACGACATTACGAACATTGTTAGTATTTTAAGCATTAGATTAGGATTAGTACGTAAACAAACAATTATAAAAGGGGAGAATACGGGAGATACTCACCGTTACTCCTCGAGACAACATTGAAAACACTGTACACACACACATTTACTTAAGAATATATCTTGTTTTACGAATTTTACCGGCAGTTAAATTAATCCACTCCCTGATCGAGTCCGAACATATAAATTTAAATGTAACCGAAAACAGCAGACGTTACATTTTGGCGCCCGAACAGGGACTCGATCACAGTGGAGAAACACGGAAGGTAAAATAAGTAGAACAAGATGGCCGAGGGAAGACGAGCCCAATCCCTGCAATGGGAATCAACAACGGCGGACGGAATGTTAGAGGAGGCTCGACGTCACGATCGAGAAATTATCGGCCGCGTCTCGGCAATCGCGCCACCAATAGATGGCGACAGCGCAGCAGAAACTACTTTAGACGAGAGTCAAAGTATAATCGAACCGACAAACGCACAAATCATCGAAGAAACCAGGAATCAAACATATAATATGCAACCACGGAGAACGGAAATAGATCCCCATCTCGCAGCAGTGGTTCGAGCAGTCAACGACGTAAATAATGAAAGACAAAAGGATAATAATCGGCTCAGAACACAACTAAAAAACGCCGAAGAAGATTGCGTATCACGAGCCGCGATCGTCAAGGATGAGGCGAGACGAGAGTTAGCAAAGAAAATCAGGGAAATGGCCGAGGAAACCGAACGAAAACTGATACTATCGCACCAACTTTGCAGCGAAGAAAGAAACAGAAAACAAAAGAAGCAGGATCAAACGTTTGCAGCAGTCGACGCAGCATTAAAAACGCTGCGTGAACGAATCGCCGAAAATGCAGGGACAAGCCACGCACTGAACGTCGTCGTGTCCGACCACACCGAACGGATAAAGAAATGCGAAGAAGTACTCATCGAGCCAAATCGAACGTGGGGAAATGCGACCTGGACGCAGAATTCGCTGAATGTTAGCCAAATGTACGCGAGTAAACAGAGGCCTCCGACGTTCAGTGGAGACGGAAAGGAAAGACCAATGAGGTTCCTGCGAGACCTTGAGGAGTTTCTTGAGGTCACCGGAAATATTGACCTACGTTATATTATCGGCCAAACCCTGAGAGATAACGCTAAAGACTGGTGGCGTGTCATCGAGGGACCCATTACGAATTTCTCGGAGTTTGCACGCAAATTCCAGGCTCGATATTGGAGTCAGGACGTGCAAGATAAAGTTAAGAGAAATCTGGAATTCGGGGCATACGAGTGGGATGGAGGACGCATGAGCCGTGCTGACTATGCGACAAAAATATACGGAAACGCCCGCGACTTAACCCCGGCGCTGGAAACGCGAGAAATTATTCGAAAACTCGCCAACCATTTCGACGAAACAATCCGCATGGCGGTGCGCGTCAGCAACATCCACCACATGGAAGGTTTGTTGGAGTTGCTGGAGGGATTCGATGACGCTGGGCCAATCAATACGAAGAAAAGAGCACCTGAAAATACCGAAAGGTCGGGGCAACCGGGGGGGTGGAAGCAGCAAACATGGCACCCACGTCCATGGCAGCCTCAACAACAACAACAGTGGCCACCTCACCCACAGCAACGACAGTGGCAACAACTCCCACAAAACCAGCGCCCAGGGCAAGCACCGCCACAACAGCAACACCCACCACGTCCGTGGCAACAACAACAACAGTGGCACCCAGCACGACAGCCCCAGCCGGTACAACATGAAAGGGAAAACCCCGGAATAAACAATGCACCGAATAATGCGCCAACCTCCGAAAACCTCCCAGGGAGAGCACAGGCAACGCCAGCACGACATCCGGGAAACGAATAACGGTTGCGCCCGCATCGATGGAACTTAAGATTCAGCCATCACGAGGCGCAACCGCGGAGGAGAAACGTCAGAGCCAAATTGAGGCGTATGCGTTGGAAGAAGCACAGCAAAGGAAAAAGAAAGCGGAGAAACGCAAGGTAAACCGAGCCAAGAAGAAACAAAAAGGGGCTGAAGACCCACCAACAGTCGAAGAAACAGAATCCACGCCACCCCCAATGGACTGGGAAATGCTATGGAAAAAAAAGCTGCAAAAACCGTTTCCGGAGATATCCACACTATTCGAGAATCCTCGAGAATATCTAGACGAAGACACAAGTCATGAACACCAAACAAAACCACCGGTGGCCTGCCCGACAGTCAGTATAAGGATTGAGGGGAGCATGGTCAGCGCTCTAGTAGATAGCGGGAGCGAGGTAACGTGCGTCTCCGAAGATTATTACCAACGGAGAAAAGAAAAATTGAAAACTTGCCCCATTCTCCCGGTGACTGGAATGGAGATAAAGGGCGCATTCGGGAACACCGGACGTGTCAAAAACCAATTATTTGCCACAGTGGAAATCTACGGGAAGAAAGCCGATCTCAGCCTACTCATGGTTCCGAAACTAAAAAGAGAGGCTCTCCTCGGGATCGACGCAATGTTGGCCCTCGGAATCGAGGTTGACATGCGGAGGGGGATACTGAGAGTCGACCGACGGACCGTCAAACAAATTCAGGAAGGACGCTGGATCGAGACCAAAGATCTGCCGGAAAACCACGAGACATCGATAATGCAGATCGCAACGGATCGGGCAGCACTAGAGACCAAAGAATTAACCGAGGAAGAGGTCGACGCTAAAATGGCGGAATGCAAAGAACTATCACACGAAAATGCAGCACGATTCAAGGAGCTCGTGGGAAGATATCGAGAGATATTTCGAAAAGCACCGGGGCGGATGTCGGCTTACACCCACCGACTAATTCTAAAAAACGCAGAACCATACATGAAGAGGGCGTACCCCGTACCAATACAGTATCGCGAGAAAGTAGCCACAGAAATCCAGCGGATGTTGGACCACGGGGTCATAGAACGAGCCGTGAGTCAGTACATAAACCCGTTGGTCACCGTCATAAAAAAGGATGGAAGTGTACGACTCTGTTTAGACGCACGGCAACTAAACGAGTATTTAGCGAATGACCATGATAACGCACCTCCGATCGACGAAATCTTCCAAAGATGCGGAGGAAAAATGGTAATGTCAAGCCTTGACATGACCAGCAGTTTTTGGCAGATCCCACTACACAAGGATTCACGCCCCTACACTGCGTTTCAGTTCGATGGCAAATGCTACCAATTCACGGTAACACCATTCGGACTAAAAACAAGCACCGCAAGTCTAATACGGGACTCGATGTAGTCCTCCAAAACCTGGGACAGAGCGTTATCAATTTCGTCGACGATCTGCTATGCCACTCAGGCACATATGAGCAACATCTGGAGCATCTTGAGGAACTATTTCGAACAATGGCTGAGCACAACATGACATTAAACTTCAAGAAATCGAAGTTTTTCTGTCAAGAGGTATCATTCTTAGGACACGTGCTGACAAGAGAAGGAATACGCCCACAAGAAGACAAAATCAGGGCAATACAGGAGTTTCCCAGCCCGAAGAACCTCAGACAACTCCGAGGTTTTCTCGGCCTTGTGAATTACTACACACGATTCACCAGTCGACATGCAGAAACAACCGTGCCCCTACTCAGCCTCTTGAAGAAAGGTAAACAATGGGAATGGGACGACGATATCGAAATGGCCTTCCAAAACGTAAAGAAGTTATTCACCACATCAGTGCTGCTACAACATCCGGTGGCGAACGTTCCATTCACGCTAACGACAGATGCCAGTGACTACGCACTCGGGGCAACACTCTCCCAAGATATTGACGATGAGGAACGGATAATATCATTCGCCAGCCGCACCCTGAAGGGAGCGGAAGTCGGATATACTACTACGGAAAAAGAACTCTTGGCCGTTGTTTGGGCAGTGCAAAAATTCCGAACCTATCTTCTGGGAACAAAAATTAGAGTACGGACCGACCATCGAGCTCTGACATTCCTGAAATCGTGCCGATTCGTCAATGATCGACTACTCCGATGGGCACTACTCCTACAAGACTATGATATGAACGTCGAGCACTGGCCAGGAAAAAGAAACATTGTCGCTGACACACTCAGTCGCATGTACAACGATGAAACAAGCACACAAGCGGTAGAGGTGATCATTGCCGAACTACTGGCCCGACAGCCAGCGAAGGAATTCATTACAGATATGAAACGTATAGGAGAGCACCAACAGCAACAAGAAACGCTGCAGAAGTACTGGAACAAAGATGAGACGACAAAAATCGGACCAAATTTCCGGTTAATACACAATGTATTGAACAAACGAGACAGAAGCGGCCGATGGAAAGTCGTTATTCCGGAAAACCTCATCGAGCGACTCATTACGGAATGTCACGAATTATATGGACACCCGGGGGCGAAAAAAGTTTTCAGGCTGTTAAACGAGGACTTTACATGTACTCACTTTGCGCGCCGAGTACGACAAACACTAAAACAGTGTGACAGCTGCCAAAGGAATAAGGTACCGGTGCACACAAACTATGCAAAGATGCAAAACATTATACCCGATGGACCCAGAGATCTCGTTTCGATCGACTACTACGGTCCTTTACCTCCGTCAACAGGGGGGGTACGCCACATACTCGTCACCATCGATGCCTTCACTAAGTTCGTGGTGCTGTATCCATTGAAAAAGGCAAACACTGCAATAACGATCAAGAAAATCCTCGACGATTACATTCCAAAATACGGGAAACCAAAAAGACTACAATTCGACCATGGGACACAATTTACGGCGACTGCGTGGACGGAATTCCTACAAAAACAAGGAATTAAGGGCGTATTTTCGTCAATCCGACATCCGCAAGGGAATATTGTTGAACGGGTGAACCGCGAGCTCGGGCGTTTCTTCCGTACATTTTTGGAAGAAAAACATACAGGGTGGTGCAGGTGGATCCCGATTATTCAGGACTGTATTAATGATGTGCCGCATGAAACTACAGAAGTTACCCCGAGAGAATTGCAACAGCGACGAAAATCATACCGTGTTTGGAAAAAATGGATCCTAACCGACGAGGGTCCATCCAAAGACACACTGACCTATGAGGAAAAACTGAAACTGGTCAAAGAAAGGATCGTCCATCAAGGAAAAAGACGTGCCGAACGCTTCAACGCAACACACCACACCACGAGCTTCGAAGAGGGAGAATTAGTGCTCGTACGAGCACTAAACGTCTCAGATCCCAATAACCAACGGATCGCGAAATTTATGCCATTATACGAAGGACCATATAAAATAAAAAATTGTGTGGGAATAGCGACATATCTTCTCGTCGATCCCAAAACAAGAAGAGAAAGGGGAAAATTTCACGGCAGTTTACTACGTAACTACATAAAGCAAAAGAAAGAAGAAGAAAAAGAAGAAGATCACGCAGTCATCACAAGAAGTAAGGAGTCAATAAGAAACGCGCCTGACGAGGCTTCCCGCACGACACGGCGGCAAGCCCAAAACCAAAAGATAGACTCGAAAGAACGGCCGTAGCCGCAGCGGCGTACCTCTCGCACCATCTATGAGTATTCCGTGAGACCCAGTCAGCGATTATCGACCTCGATCATCAACACGTCAACAACAACACACAGATGGCGCAACAATGTCGAAATAGATCAAGACATCGATCGTTTCGGCACCAGCAAAAGCGCGCGAAGAAAACACACGTGCGTAGCAGAAGGGGAAACATATAAACACGGCCGCAAGCGAAATTCGACAATTGTGACAGTGACAAAGAGAGTGAGATGGAGAATAAACAGACGTGGTGGATTACAGAGAGGGAGGAAGAAGAATATACGCGCGGAATATGGATACTCCGTACCATCGATCTACCCCCGAAATTGTCACATAAGAGGCGTTGGAAAAGAAAAATCAAAGAGGCGTGGATACAGATGAGCCAAGGACGATTAATGGTCATCAAACACAACACATTGCCGGAAGATTTGGAAATCCAACAAATCAGCGATGAGGACATTAAATCATGGTACCCAGGTAAATCACTGGGACTATAACCTCCCACCACGGGAAATAAAAGATTCAAAATTGGAAAGCGTTCAAACCGAGCTGAAACACGAAACTGTAAGGATGCGATTTGTGAACGCGGATGTCGAAAGCTGGAGGGGAAAAGCATTACCCGCCAGGATAATCGCGTATATAAACCCCAGTTGGTTTTATGTGAAATTGGAATGTTACGGCGACAAATCTGTGGAGGAGCTGCTCCAGCAGATAAGTGAACAACCACAACACCACCTCCACCGTTTGATTGAAGAGGAAGCTTTTCCGGGAGCGAGCGTCCTCATCCGCACCGAGACGGGGCTTCGACGAGCCACAATATGCACCGTCGACGAGGGAAAATTTCAGTGCTGGTGTGGAGATTGGGGCGTGGAGGCAGAGGTTGAACTAGACCGATGCTACACGGTCCCGCCACAGCTCTTCCGGATCCCATTCTTGGCAATCCCATGCGGACTCCACCAAGTACGACCATTGGGAGACGCAAACTGGAGTGAGGAGTCGACGGAGGCCGTCCTCGACCTCATCGAACAAACACCGATTGCGTTAAAAGCATCAAGCGACGGTTCAACCCGATGCGGACTATGGGTGGAAATACTCAGGGCGAACAGCGAGTCCCTAAACAACTACATGTGCAAATATCACCTAGCACGACGCTCAGAAAACCCGGAAGACCCTGAGTGGGAGCACGAAGGCCAAGAATGGGGAGACGCCGCGTGGACAACGGCAAAATTAGAAGCCTGTACCACACGGGAAACACCACCGTACCACACCAGCATCCCCGCCGAAGCAGAGGACGAAGAGAGAGAAAATTGGGGAAATAGAAGTATCGGCGACCTCTCCACGCTCCTACAGGAGTTTGACGAATTTGAGATGGAGGAGGGAAGCGACGAGGACGCGACCGTAGACGAGATAGGGGAGGAGGAACGAGAGTTCCTCCAATCCTATCTCATAATTCCAGAGAAGGAGGAAGACGAAGACGACGACGACGACAACATGTCAATCGCGTCTATATAAAAAAAAAAAAAAAAAAAAAAAGGGTATTAATAACGCGCACAAAACAAACAAATATACTGACGCTAGCACACAAAAATCTTAAACACACGCACACAATAATTTTAAGATAGAATGTAAGCAAGTAGGGAATAAAACAAACACGGAAAACGAAGAAATCGTTTAAATTTTATTTAGCGTCCCTTTATATACAAAAGAAATGCGAGCGAGAACAAATATAGAAACGCGACGAAAAACGGACAGAAAAACGCGCACGGAAAAAGAAACGCGGCAAAAACACGGGCAAACGAGACTACAACAACAAATCGAGCGATGATCCGCGTGGCGACTCGGAGGAACCGTCCTCAACAGCCAGCTGATCATCGGGGGGGGTAATGAAACGTCAAACGTTCCATATAAGCCGGCCCCTTTGATTTCCCGGCCACACAAAGGTCCGAACGAAGTCACCTGAAAAACAAAACCAAAATTAAATTTCAAAATAGTCGAACAGATGATCTCGGGTTAACGACCGAGATATAAACAAAACACACAGACACACACACCAACGCCATCGGCGACAGCTGACAGCGAACACGAAACCAAAAACACCAAAAAACTTAACATTTATAAACATTAATACTCAACAATCACGAACACAACACAGAGACATAAAAGTCGACAAAAACAAGCCGAAACGACAATTTGGGGGTAATCTGAGGGAAGGGCAAAAATTAACAATATTAATTTCAACAAATGATACGAAGGGAAGGGATAGTTAAACAATAAAATCTGGGTATAAATAAGGGAGCTGGGAACAAAAATTCAGACTTGGTCTCAAGAATCGAACAGAGCATTACATGCTAAATACTCTTGAAAATCGAAGTCCAGTGCACAATTGTGTCACAAGCTCGAATTACGGCATCACCTACGTGGAAGTAGTGTACCGACGAGGACGATCTGGCCCTGGCAGTAAGACGGTCTCCCGGTACGCGAACGAACAGAAAGTGATTCGTATCAGAGTTAGAGTTTGGGAAAAACTCTGCGATACTCAGGGAGTACGAAGGCGAAAGCCTGAGGAAATCGAGGACTCGCACAGTCTTGAACAACTCGCGACACAAAAGCACCGTGCACGAAAGTGTTACACGCTCGAGTTACGGCATCACCTACGTGGAAGTAGTGTACCGACGAGGACGATCTGGCCCTGGCAGTAAGACGGTCTCCCGGTACGCGAACGAACGGACAGTGATACGTATTCGAGTCAGAGTACAGGAAAAACTGTACGATACTCAGGGAGTACGAAGGCGAAAGCCTGAGGAAATCGAGGACTCGCACAGTCTTGAACAACTCGCGATACAGAAGCACCGTGCACGAAAGTGTTACACGCTCGATTTACGGCATCACCTACGTGGAAGTAGTGTACCGACGAGGACGATCTGGCCCTGGCAGTAAGACGGTCTCCCGGTACGCGAACGAACAGAAAGTGATTCGTATCAGAGTTAGAGTTTGGGAAAAACTCTGCGATACTCAGGGAGTACGAACGCGAGAGCCTGAGGAAATCGAGGACTCGCACAGTCTTGAACAACTCGCGACACAGAAGCACCGTGTACGAAAGTGTTACACGCTCGATTTACGGCATCACCTACGTGGAAGTAGTGTACCGACGAGGACGATCTGGCCCTGGCAGTAAGACGGTCTCCCGGTACGCGAACGAACAGACAGTGAGACGTATTCGAGTCAGAGTACAGGAAAAACTGTACGATACTCAGGGAGTACGAAGGCGAAAGCCTGAGGAAATCGAGTACTCGTATCGTTTTGAACGACTCGAAGACACGTATGCACATCGTATTAAATCTTCGTGAGTCAATACCTGTGGGGATTGTCACTCCAAGCGTTCCCGGCGTACTGTGACCACGACGAGTACTGAAGGCTCTAGGGAGTACTTACCTGAGAAGGAAGGAAAACAGAGGGATCAGGAAAACGTGCGAACGGCTACGAGAATCACGCGAGGAATTGACGAAAACCACGTTTTTTTGACGGCTGTCAAAAACAGCTGTGCGGGGGAAAAATCGGTGCTGAGGTGTAAGAGAGAAGGAGCGGCAGCGAGAGACAGAAGGAACAAGGAGGACGGACGAATTCACATCACCGGACACGAGACGGACGTGACAACACACACACATCACCAACACAGAACGACGTTACACCACACACACACACACAGAACACAGTGAGTTTTTACAAATAATACAAACACCAAAAAGAAATCTCACCGGACGAGATCCAGAGAGTTTGACAGGTGCATGTCACCCCGATCACGGAGACAGCGCCATATTGAATTATAAAAACAATCGAGCGTACGACGCGACACGCGAGTTGCGCGGTAGATCGAGCCACGACGCGCGAACTTTTCAATTTATTAAAGCGATTTATTGCGATCTCGACGACGCGGTTCGCGAGTCTCTATCACTGGCCACACGAGTGCGCCCCAGACGCTCCAAGGTCAACGGACCAACGCGCGAACTATTTGAAAGCGTAAGCCGGACCGCTCGCCAGCTCGCAACAACGCGTTTCCATAAAGCGCCGTACGAGGGCAGCACGAGTACTCATAGGTCACCGGACCCACGCGCGAACTATTTCAAAGAGAAAAAAAAGGGCACCGTGCTCAGCCGTTTCAAAAGCTGCCACGTTTTGCGGGAAAGAGGGGGCGCCGAGAGCGTTTCTTCACGGTCCACGCCTAACCGCGCTACGATTTAAAAATTATATATAATCACGACACACGACATTACGAACATTGTTAGTATTTTAAGCATTAGATTAGGATTAGTACGTAAACAAACAATTATAAAAGGGGAGAATACGGGAGATACTCACCGTTACTCCTCGAGACAACATTGAAAACACTGTACACACACACATTTACTTAAGAATATATCTTGTTTTACGAATTTTACCGGCAGTTAAATTAATCCACTCCCTGATCGAGTCCGAACATATAAATTTAAATGTAACCGAAAACAGCAGACGTTACAGTACAATCGATTGAATGATGAAAACTTTGAGAAACGAGTACTAGCAGTGTGTAACGCTGAGCAAACATGATAACATCGCCCAGTGATTATCTTGAGTAACAGAGATGAGCAAAATCTATATCGGCCGATACTCGTTACTCGATAAATAAACGTAGAGTGTTGATTTAGTTTTGCAGCTGATAGTTTTACAAAATATAAAATTATACGACCTCTTTTGCCATTATTTTGGTAAGTTCATTTTTGATGTTCATTTCTGATTTTTCACGAAAAGAAAGAACTGTATGTACGATTACTTCGTAAAATCGATTGAAAATGCCAAAGGAAAAAAGCTAATTATTTATGAAAATATACTTATTTAGTTTATGAGAAAAAATGCTGTGTGTATGTTTCTTTGTATAAGTGTCTATTTTGGCAATCTTGTTCTTGACATTAAAATTTCAGTCACTGGATACTAAGAGTGCTATTCCCCTTGGGTAAATATAATGTAATCGGACGATAATATTTCATAGAATAAACATGTTTCCTTTAATTTTTTCTAGATTATTCAATTCGATGGTATCCGAATACGGAGTGAATACTTGATCAAATTGGATTCATTACTTATGTTGAAATGAATGTTGAATCCAGTAGGATTCATTATTCATTTTGGAATAAATACTCAATCCAGTAGGATTCATTATTCATTTTGAAATGAATACTGAATCCAGTAGAATTCATTATTCATTTTCGGAAGAAATACCGAATCGAGTTGGATTCATTATCGAAAACAAAATGAATATTCATCTGACATGTATTCGGTATTATATTAGTATTCGAATATCAAACGTATTCGAGTATGCCCATACCTGATTGTATGTTTTTCCTTCTGTTAAGTCGTATGCTCTGCCGGTTAACCTGAATATTATTGCATTTATTAAATATCGGTGGTTTGGGTCAGGAGCGGTTTGCTGTACGCGTTTACATCTGCTAATGAAGCTTTCGATCGTTATATTTCCATCACCGAATTGCGGGATTACTTTTGTCAGGTCATTGTATGTTGCGGGGTTCTGGGGTATGGGGTTTGCCATTTCGGTCTCGTCGCTTTCGCTGTCTTGGTCTGCCAATATGAGCCGATACAATGTATTGGAGGTATTTTGGCGTCCTATTCGGCGCCTGAAGGACGTATTGGGGTAATTGTGTGTCGGTATTATTTGTATTTTCTCGAGAAAAGAGAATAGAAAAGACATTTTTTTTTATTGTTATTATTTTGCCACGATCTTTTCAAATAAATTAATTTAATACATTAAAATTCGTTTTTGTGGGTTTTGCACGAGAGCCTATGTGTATATATATATATATATATCCGTTAATTTTGGGGAAAGCTGGATAAATGGGTTCTTTTACGTATGAAAATTATTTTTTTTTGAGGCGCGCTGTAGCGGCGAGTTTGCCAGCGACTTTGTTGCCGGTCAGTGTAATGTGAGATCGGAATTTGGGTGACGTGATTTCTGTCGCGCGGGCGAGAGTGAGAGGGAACGATGAGAGTCGCTCGAGCGAACAATGGCTATAGAGGCATGAATGGGCGTATGTGTGTGTGTGTGTGTGGAATACGTGTGGTTGCAGCCGACGCACGCTTACGACACGGAGTACAACGGAATATCGAAGCATGCACGAGTTTTAGAGAAAAATTTGGAAGGTACTTACATGAGCGCCAAGATAATCGTGAATAATCCCATTTTCGTGCTGTTTTTACTATTGTTTCCTTCCTATTGCGATTTCCCTTCTTGTCTTCCGGCTTTCGGCGTCGATGGACCACACTCACACCTGACTTGCTCACACCACATTGTTTTTTTTACACACAAGTTTCTTTCTTTTCCTTTCTTTTTTCGCTTAGAGAAAGGCTTCGTTAATTCCTGTAATTTGCGCAGATCGATCGCACTTCTGACGCCAGTTGTGATGGTCGAAGACGGAATAAATGAATGAGTGATAATCGGAAATGAAAGTAGATGATTAAGAGTTGAGCGTTTATTAATGAATCTTTACGGTTGAACGGGTGGAGACGAACTGAGGATTAGGACTAGCACTAATGAAGTGGAGGGGATGGTCGAGTTGCATTGTTCTGGACCGTGGGACCGTGGCCCAGGGATGCTGTGTGGAGAAATTGGAGGTGCTGATGTGTATGGGAACGAAGTGATAACAGGGTTGCTGTAGGTGTTGTGTGGGAAAGAAATGGTTATAGGATAGGGCCGTTACAAAAAGTAACGTCTATGACGGTGGAATTAGTTGCTAAACAGTATAAGATTATACTTTTTTAAAAAATATGAAAACTCGCTGAAATTTGTTTCGGTTGGATTTACGTTTTTTTACCGGCTGAGAAACGATTTACTTGGAAAAGGGAACCTTACCGATAGTGGCGATAGAGACTGAGATTCCTAATAAAAAGCATTTGCGTGGTAAATAAGTTCTGATGGGTACGTTCGGTATGTACACATCGAGTAACCATACTGTATTTTTACGTTGGAACCGAGGTTACAAGTGCTCTAAAATTATCTTTGACTGATTGAAAGTTTTCGATGATTTATTTTCTCAAGTTTTGTTTAATATTTTCGTTTATTAAATCATTCATAAAATATGGGATACGTCGAATGTACTTGTACTTGTACTTTGAGAATAAATAACGATCTAACAATTTTTTGCAACATCCCACATTCTATAAACATTCACTATCACCAATAATAAAGGCAGAACAGTATTAAAACATTGTTAAAATAAATAATTATTAAACAAATTGTCAGGGCATCATATTTTTCTTGTGACATCGTATCTGTTGATTTTTGGGGCTAATTATACATTTTTCTTAAAGTTTACGTATCTTTTCACATCTAAAATTCTTTTTTTAATTATTGGAAACAATAATTTAAAGTATGGGTAAATTTTGTTAAGTGTGTACATGTCTTGAACATAGGTTAGCCATAGCCTTTCAAAAGTTTCAAAGACAAAGGACCAAAAGTTGCATAAATACAATCATTACACAAATTCAGAAACGGCAAATTAAAAAGTAAAAGAATTCTTTAAAAATTCAGAATGGTTGAAAATATCAACAAGCTTGGTCAATTGCCTCAGGGTTTGTTGAAAAATTATTTGTTTCAACGATTTGTTCTTAAATTTTATAAACTGTTATCCTTTACAATTATTAATAGCATGTCAGATGAAGTCCAATTTTTCAAACTTGGTTTTAATCGCAAACTTTGAAATTCTTTTGTTTTGGAATTCCCTACTTCCTCAAAATTTTTAACTAGATGCATTTCTTATGCTACTCCGGAAAAGAACTGAAATGCGCATGCAATTCTCACACCTATCGTTTCTCTAGACACTTTTGGAGACTGGGTACATTGAAAAAAAAAGATGTTTGTTTTCCATTTTCTTTATTCATCTCTCATCAATCGCCATTTCAAATTCTCCGAGGAGGTTCGACTGCAAGCGTCCTACACATGGAACAGCGGTGTTCTTCATGGATCGTCCATAGGCTTTCCAAACATGATGCACAGATGCATTGGTGCCCACACTCCCAAAATGTGTGCTTAGCCCCGTGTTTGGTAGCACACCTTCCAAGACGCTAAAAAAAAAATTGTGCCCGAAAGTATACACGTTTTTGCAACGAAACATTTAACACAACATGTATCAATACTATTAACGTTTCAAAAAATATCAGATTTACGGGGTGGATTTAACTCCAATGAGGAGCGATTACAATTCAAAAGTTTATCCGTGAAAGATAAACGTTACATTACCCTCCAGCGCTTGAAGAAAGCTACGGCAACATCGCGGGCCACATTGACTCAAATGAGAAGCGGCCGTATGAATCGCCACAACTTGAAACAAACGCTAGCACACTGTAGACGTCACAATTCTGTGGAGCTAGTAATCGCGATCAGGAAGTGATTTTTTTTTGCACTGCAGTATACATATAACAATAGCGTATTATTTTAAAAGTACCGATAAACATTCATTTCGAAAAATTGATTGGCCCTGCAAATTTGTTGGTTACTAATTTTGACTAACTGTATGAGTTAGATTATGATTTTTTGAACCTACGAACATGCAATGTAACGTAGTTTACTATCAAACGTTAGATGTTACTACATATCTTCGCTAGGTACCTACGAAAAATCTCACAATATCAATAACTTACTCAACGAACTATTAAAAAATCACTAGAGCCGTACTTTACTTATTACATAAAGAAGTGGAGTATCACACAGATTTCTTTTTTCTTGAAACGTCGAAAGCATTATCCACATAAGGCACTTGTGATCATTTCACAAAAATATAATTGAGCTTGTGATTTTTATAGATTATTTTGATATAATCGAATACATTTAAACAACTTATTACTGTTTTTGCGAGCATCATCGAATTGACGTGGAGTTTCGCATGGTACAAAAACGTGATAGCCGCGGATATCACGGCAGAGAGAAAAGGAAAAAAAACCAATTCTCTTGTTTTTGTTCATTATTTTTTATTTATTTTATTATTTTTATCCTGAAAAGAAAAGGGTTAAATTTATACTTACCTCAAGGGTATTACCTAAAAAGAGAAAGAAAAGAAAGCATACACATACGAATTAAGAAACTATTATAATATTATAAAATTCGCGAGTATACGACCAACCAGCGTACCAATCAGAAGCGTACTCGTGCAAACGTAATAACTATAGTAGTACGTACCATGATTGTCGCGAACTCCAACCGCCGCGCCAATCCGCGAACAGCGTGCACGCGAACTCGGGGACCGCGAACGTCGCCCCACCATAGCACGGCTTGCCAATCGAGCGCGAGCGGCGGCCGCGGCTCACCCGTGGGGGGTATAAAAAGGCAGACGTGAGGCGAAGAAGTCACTAACCCGCAGCAGAGTACTCATGATACTACTTATAACGACAATACATTCGCTAGTATAGCTAAAGAAATACAAATCCTTGAAACACATTGCGATCTAAATAAAATGTTAAACATGTTTAGAGAGTTAAACGCTGAATTAGAACACTGCCACGATCATATTGCCAAATGCCAAGTATTCTATAACGTAGTACTAAAATATGTTTAATACGACTCAAGTAACTACGAATCAAATATCACTCTTACACTGGAATGCCAATGGTATCAGAAATAGTATCAAGGAAATATCACATGTTCTGCAGAAATATAATATTGACATTTTACTATTAAACGAAACTAAACTCAAAGCAAAACATAAATGCAAAATTCCAGATTATCGGTAGTAGATATATGGGGCCGGTTCTAATCCAAGGTCTCTGCACCGACATTTACCGACACTTAGCCTAGACACGAACCCCCTGGAAGGGAGAGGGGCGTGTCTGGGGGGTGGTGGGTGGGCGGTTGGTAGGGGTGGCGGTGGGGGGAGGGGGTGGGTGGGGGTATTTTTGCCTAGATATGAGCCCTCGAGAGGGTAGAGTGGGGGGGGGAGGGGGAGTGGGTGGTATTTGGAGGTGGGTGGGGGCGGGGTGTGCGTGGTTCAAAGGTGGGAGGGGGGGTGATGTGTCGCCATCTAGCGGCCTCACGATCAAACGTTGATCTTTTTTATCGGCGCGATAAACGCTCTTCTTTATCGGTGTGCGCGATTTTGGGCATTCAGCGAGGTCCGCGTGTGTGGGTGGGAAAATGGAGAGGGGAGGCCTTTGAACTTTCACGGCGCATGTCGCCCGATTCCGTCAAACGTTGTATATATCGAGCGCTGATTTATTATAAACTTTTTGAGACTCGAAATTTCTCGGAAGTGGTGCGTGTCGTTTGCAGGACGGTACTTATCAAAGCCTGTCGTTTGATTCCACCGATCGTTGTATATATATATATATATACAATAAGAATATACAAAGTTTACAATAAACCAACGCTTGATATATATATATATATATATTGTGACGTTGTGTCACGGAAGGGCTGCCAACTGCACTGCCGCGCGTGGGCCCGCCGACGAGGGCGCCACTTTTGCCCCGCAACGTGTACAGACTCGCGAAGTCTTCCCGCTAGAGCGATACACGCCTCGGCCCTCGTTGCCGAGGCACGCCGCGCCGCCGGGCGGAGACGGCGGAAAACTCGCGACTATAGTCACGGAGGCCTGCGCACTAAACTCCCCGCGTGGCGCGCAAAAACACCGGCAACCGCGAACACGCCGACGCCATAATTGATTCATTATAGCGTGAACAGGTATAGAGAACGGATAGAACAGCGAGCGAATAGAATAGCGAGAGCAAAAGAAAAAAAGGGGGAAAGAACCAGTATAAAGAGGAAAGCGTTGAGTAGCGGAAAATATCGAGGAAAAGAGAGGATACAAAGCGAGAGCGGCGAGAAGTAATCGAGGAGGCGATAACAGGAAGGAAAGGAAAAGCGAGGAGGAAAGCGAAAACCACGAGGCATGCGTCGCGAGGAGCGAGCCGTCGCGCGGTGAGTCCCCGTCTCATTTTTCTTAACTCTCCCCTGCCCGTCGTAACGTGACGTTAAGAGGTCTCCGTTTTCGTAATTGAAGGGTTTTCTCGACCCCTTTTGTAAGAGTCACGAGGCCGCTTCCCGGCGAAATAATATCGTTCTTTTTTCTGCTTGGCTGGCCCGAGTTGGCGTCGATCGCGTTGTTTTTTTTGTTGTTGTTATTCTTGCGCGGATTTTGCTTGCCCGAGTTGGCGTCGTTCGCATTGTTTTTCTTGCTGTGGCCTCGCGCGGTGACGAGGCGAGACGGCCGGCTCCCGCGGAGAGGGACAAGTACCCCCAAAATAACAACAAGCCCGTGCGTATAACTGGTATTGTGTCGCGAGAAAAAGAAAACTGTGCGTGTGCAGCGGCAGCCCTTCCCTGATTTACGTCATCGACTCGTAGAAACGCGTAGAAACATCGGCGAGTGAGAAACTTTTCTCGCTGCGCCTCGACGACAGCGTCTTTGCCTCGTCTCACCAGTTTCGACGACGCAGCACATCGGCGAGTGAGAAACTTTTCTCGCTGCGCCTCGACGACAGCGTCTTTGCATCGTCTCATCAGTTTCGACGACGCAGCCCCTCGGCGAGTGAGAAACTTTTCTCGCTGCGCCTCGACGACGACGTCTTTGCAGCGTTTCGCAGTCTTCACTGACGCAGCACCTCGGCGGGTGAGAGGCTTTTCTCGCTGCGCCTCGACGACAGCGTCTTTGCATCGTCTCATCAGTTTCGACGACGCAGCCCCTCGGCGAGTGAGAAAGTTTTCTCGCTGCGCCTCGACGACAGCGTCTTTGCATCGTCTCACCAGTTTCGACGACGCAGCCCATCGGCGAGTGAGAAACTTTTCTCGCTGCGCCTCGACGACAGCGTCTTTGCATCGTCTCATCAGTTTCGACGACGCAGCACATCGGCGAGTGAGAAACTTTTCTTGCTGAGCCTCGACGACAGCGTCTTTGCATCGTCTCATCAGTTTCGACGACGCAGCCCCTCGGCGAGTGAGAAACTTTTCTCGCTGCGCCTCGACGACGACGTCTTTGCAGCGTTTCGCAGTCTTCACTGACGCAGCACCTCGGCGGGTGAGAGGCTTTTCTCGCTGCGCCTCGACGACGACGTCTCCGCGGAGGTTTGCAGTTTTCGACGCCGCGGCACCTCGGTGAGGGAGGACTTTTCTCACTGCGCTTTGACGACGACGTTGTACAGCGCTCCTGGGAGTTCGACGCCGCACCGTTGCGAGTGAGAGTCCCCTCTCACTGCACCTTATCGCCCCCGCTGTCGCCGCGCTTTTTGGACTTCGAAGCCGCAGCGCGGGAGCATCATCGACAGTCAGCGGAAACTACGTGGGAGAGCGTGGGTGCACGGTGTGAGAGAGTCGCGTCCCCCAATCCCTGTCCCCGGCTAATTTCTTTCGTAATTATTTCAGATTATTTTTGTTGAATTTCTTTCGCCATTTTTTTTGCGTTTTCTTGGGAATCGCTTGACCTTTCGGTGGCGACTAATATTGTATTTTTTTTCGGGTGTACGTATTTTGCGTGCTGCTTGCGAGTGTCTCGCACACCCTTTTGCGCGCTTCGCTAGCGAGGACTCCGAGTTCCCTTTGCGATTATCTCGGATCTTTTTTTTTGTTTAGTATCCGAAGTTCTTTTGCAATTATCTCGGATTATTTTTGGTTCGTATCCGAGTTGCTTTTGTAATTATTTCAGATTCTATTTTTCCGTTTTTTTTTGGATTTCTTTCGCCAAGTTTCTTTACGTTTATTTAACCCTTCGCTAGCGACTAATGTCATATTTCTTGCGATTGACGCGGATTCCTTTTGCAAGTATTGCGGATTCGTTCGTTGAGTATTAGTCGGATTTTTCTCGCCATTATTTCGGATGTCGCTCGCGATTGACACGAGTTATTTTTGCAGTATCCCGGGCCTCGGTTGACAGTGTTTCGAATCTCTTTTGTAACTATTTCGGATTCTTTTTGTTAATATTCGAATTCTTGTCGCGATCACCTATCGTGTCTCTTTTGGGGAATTATTCTGGCTCGACGGAGCGCTGCTCTCGCGGTTATTTAGCGCGCTATTGGGAATTACGCGGACTTGATTTAGCGCGTCTTTCGGAGTCAGTGGCTGTTTTTTTTGTTATCCGGCGTTCCGGTTGTAGGGGTTTCGCGGGGCTCTCGCGATTGGCTCGAATCTTTCGGTGATTATCTCGAACCTCGATTGCGATTATCGAGCGTCCCTCTGTACCTACCACACGCTTCGATAGCGACTAGCCCGTACTCCCGCGTAACTGTTTTACGTTTCGTTCACGCTTATCTCGAGTTCTTTGGCGAGTGTTTCGAGCTTCTTTTGTAATTGTGTCGAATGTATTGAGCGCTTCTTTCAAAGTTATTTAGTACCTCTTGTGCAATTAACGTCTCGCTTGCGAGCATCTCGCGTCTGTTCCGCGAGCATCCCGCGTCTGTTCCGCGAGTATCTCGCGGTTCTGCCGAGATCAATTCGCGTATGGTTACGAGTATTCTGCTTATAATTTTTCTTGTTATTTTACAATACACGTGGCGTTTCTCTCCCTGGCACGGCCGTGTAGGTTGTAGGTTTTTTTTTGCGTGGATTGCGCTGTTTGGTATTTCCCCCCCCCCCATTCCCTTTCCTCTGCCACTCACCCGGCTTTGCGCGTGCGGTGCGACGACTATCGTGCCGAGAGAGCCCCCGGGGTACAGGGTAAGAAGCCGTAGAGTCGGAGAACTACCCCTGAGATACACCGGGAGGACGAGCAGGTCCTGCCCACAACGACTTCGCTCATCAAGAGCTGGCGCCCAACCGAGACGAGGAGAGCGAACACTCGCTCCCCCCCCCCACGCGCCGCACCGGGAAACCCTCCCGGGATAATTTTGGCGTTCTCCCCGTATTGACGAGAGGGACGTCATAATATATATATATATATATATACAGCCTGTCCCAAAAGGGTCGAAGGATCTCCGAGGGGGTGGTAGATCTCGAAATTCTGAATCGAAAAGTCCTCATCCGTTTTGCGATCTGATGCACCCCTGATGAGTTATTAATAATTAATGACAGCCAATAATACGCGTGGGCTGGGCGGCGCGTGGTGGCGTGCGTGTGACGGTGTGCCCGGCCGCACCGCAAGAGGCAGGGCTACGCCGCGCGACGTGAACGTGTGTGTGTGCATGGGTGTGAGGGCCCAAGCTAGGCAGCACGCGTTGATTGTATTGAAGGAGAACGCGAAAAAAATAAGTAGCGCCCCGCGATGATATATTTTTATAAATGGATGATAAATGAATTAAATGAATTCATGTGAAATTGTAAATCCTTAATGGAAAGCGAAACTTCTACTAAAGCCGTTGAAATTCCATTTATTTATTTACTTAAACTAAAAATAAACATCAGCATGGCGTTTTGTCATACGATATTTTTACATTATTGATTAAAAACAAAAAAAAATTAAGCGCTTTAATGGTCGAATTTAACGCATGCTAATTAATTTATTTTCATGATTGCCCGAATTAATTAATTGATGAGTG
Source organism: Heteropelma amictum (assembly GCA_959613375.1). Taxonomy (NCBI): domain Eukaryota; kingdom Metazoa; phylum Arthropoda; class Insecta; order Hymenoptera; family Ichneumonidae; genus Heteropelma; species Heteropelma amictum. The sequence continues at coordinate 2,054,597 of OY390725.1, forward strand.
AGATCAACTCGAGCAATGACTCTTCCTCCTTACTTCTCGAACGAATCGTCTCGAGATAATAGAATTTAAGGCGTTTCTGAACAGGGAAATAGCGAATATCCTGAGAGGTAAAGATTTTCAAAACTCTCGACACGGAGAAATAGAAATTTCAACATTTCAGTCTGCGAATATTTCACAAAATGTATTTAATTTCAACAAATCACAATTTGCAGACATTTCTAGGATTGAGAAGTGGATGAAATCCTCTCCTTAAAAATTCAAGAATCCCTTCGAACGGTGAGTATGTACATGTAAAAAATATTAGAAATACATTTTTTTGCAATGATTGATCATCATTTATTGTTATTCGTGTTGTGTAGTTATTGTACGTGCGTGCGTGCGTGCGTGCGTGCGTGCGTGCGTGCATGTGCATGCACATGCACATGCATGAACACATTCTATCATGGCGAGAATTATTCCCCGTTATCTTATTTCGAATTTGATAGAATATTTAATTCTATGTCATCCGTGGATCGGAGAAAGGTGGAATCGGGATAAGCGCATTAATATGCTATGGCATTTACCCATCCACACTGTGCTCCGCAAGATACGAAGTGCATTGTGCGAGTGTTCGAAAAAACAAATTATTTACGCTTATAATACGGGGTTGTTTCACTCGCAACCCCTAATTTATTCGGTTGTGCGTGTAATCCGTAGGCGTGGGTGGGAAAACGATCCTGTTTTTCAAGGGATATTCGGAGAACGGCGTAAGTACAGCATAAAAAATTACTTTTCACGCTGTGTTGGTGGTGGGAATATTTTTCTGATAAAAATCTCTGCGATTATCGACGTACAGTTCGACGGTATGAAGAAATGGGCGAAGACGAGGCTCGCTTTTACGATTTTAACGAGGAGGGTAAAACCGACAGCGAGGATCATTCGAGCGACGATGACACATTCATGGAGAATAAACGGCGTAAATGGTTGTCCACGAGAAATAACACCGCACCAGCCGTCGGCGCCATCCGAATAGAGGGACCTATGTATGTTCAAGATGACGCGCCGGCTGGGCCCTCGCGAGCGTGTGTCATTGCACCGTTGAGCGATGCCTCCGCGGCGGAAGAAGAAGAAGATTCTGATGGCTCGACCCTGCTCCTCTCGCCTCAACACGAGGAAGAAGATGATGATGATGACGATGATGAGGAGGAGGAGGAGGAGGAGGAGCTCTCGGAAGCGGACTCTGGTAAATAATTCAGGCTTGTAATTATATGCTCGTGACATTTTACAGAGTGTCTGTAAAATAAGTTCGTAAAACAGGCTACTCTTCGGGCATTGACGTTATCGATGATAATATGCTGGGGGCGGAGGAGGAGCAAATGCGTAACCGCTACCCCGGAGCTGTGGACGGCTTCGATTGGTAAAAACTTTCGTAGTTATTAAATTAATTATAATTTATTCCATCAGAACAGCAGTCTACGCTAAACTGATTAACTTATCAATTTTATAATGCTGTAATTTTGTTATAGAGTACCAAAAGGGCGGCGGCGGCGGCAGCGGAAGAGCCGCGCATAGTCGAGACGCCGGCGATGTTTTACCGCCGGGTCATCGTTTCGAGATTGTAACCGAGGGCTCGCGCTATTTCCCGAGATTCAAAACTCGAGGTCGAGAAACGTTATTTCGAATCCAGCCACCACCGCCATCATCGAGCATCCATCATCTACCGTGGCTCGAAGGGGCTGTCCGTGATATTCTCACACACCTCACAGAGTCGTGCGAAGCCGGCGATTACGCGGGGATGACATTTACTTCCGGCTCTTTCGCGCATGGTCCCGTGTGGCTGTCGTTTCGACCAGTGCGCGATTACACACCGTCGGATATTTGGTCCTTGATTAATAGCGTTGCGCAGAGCTCGCGCGAATTTAGAATTGATAACGGTGTGTGTGAAATGAGAACGTGTGTTGTGAGTGGAATTGCCGGTAACGGCGGTATTCCGCTAACTCACGAGGCGATAGCGAAAAAATCTATTTTGCAAATAGATAATCGCGATAATTTGTGCTTGCCGCGCTCGATCGTTACAGCTCGAGTTTATGCAGAACGCGGGGAATTACGCTCGGGAGAACTTCACAAAAAATGGGAGAAAATTCGACACGGACAGCGTGAATATCAACGAGCCGAGGCGATGCAACTCGCTCGTAATGCCGGTGTGCGTATAACAGCTCGAGGGTGTGGAATGCGGGAAATTCGTCGGTTTCAGGAGTATCTCGCTCGCGAGGGTATAGCTATAGTTATATTTGAATTTCTCACGTTAGGAAAACGAGTCGATGCGTTTTATGACGGTCGAGAAACGGTAATTTCGGTTATGGGACGAATCACGCATACGCTTTATATTTTATATTACGAGCGCTCGCGACATTTCCAGCCGATATTGAATCTCGCCGGTGCTGTGGGTAGCCGTAGATTTTGCGTTAATTGTAACACCAAATACACTCGTGCTCACGAGCATCGGTGCTCAAAGCAATGCGCAAGATGTAAATCTACAAAGTGTACAGGCGATCGGAGCGCGATAAAAGCTTGCAAAGACTGTAATCGTTTCTTTTTTGGTGAAGAGTGTTTTACTCTGCACAAAACACCCGAAGCCACTAGAGGTCGAGGGTGGGTGTGTAGACGCGATTTGAGCGTATGTCAGGCGCTGAAAATTTGTAGCAATTGCTCGCGCCTCGTGAAAACAGGAAAAAAACATCAGCACGTTTGCGGCATGGTGTTTTGCACAACGTGTAAATGCACTCGGCCAACGACGCATCATTGTTTCATTGCGCCGATCAAAAACACCCCTGTTTCTGTATCATCGAATGAAAATAGTAAAAAGAAATCATTACAATTTATATTTTATGATTTTGAAACGCAACAGCATTCGCGTTTACCCGGTGATAATTCGACGCGCGTTCATGAGCCGAATCTCTGTGTAGCGCAACGCGTGTGTTTGCAATGCGCTGATGACGATGACGATTGCATAATTGAAAACCCCTGCCGCGTTTGTGGAAAAAGAGAGTCCGTATTCTCCGACGATCCTGTCGGATCACTGGTGGAATTAGCTATCACATCTAATTTTGAAAAAATCATATGTATCGCTCATAACGCTCGGGGTTTTGACGCTCAATTTATCCTTCGATATTTAATCGAAAAAAAAGAACGCAAATGCAAACGCTAATAATGACGGGGACGAAAATTATTTCAATGAGAATCGGTCATATCGTTTTTCTGGATAGCTTGAATTATTTGCCTATGTCGCTCGGCTCTCTGCCGAAAGCCTTCGGGTTTGAACATACCGTGACCAAGGGAACGTTTCCGCATTTATTTAATACACCTGAAAATCAAAATTATGTCGGACCGTTACCACCGCTCGTTTTTTATTCGCACGATACGATGTTTGCCGGCGAGCGTGAGAAGTTCTTGACGTGGTACGAGGAAACACTGAAGTCGGGCTACGTGTTTGATTTTGCCGAAGAATTCGTGAAATATTGCCGCACGGACGTGACGGTGTTGCGTCGTGCTTGTTTAGCTTTTAGAAATCTTTTTATTCGCTGCGGCAATGTTTGCCCATTTTCCGAAAGCTGCACAATCGCATCGGCTTGCTCATTGGTGTTTCGAAAAAATTTTTTACACGCGAATCGCATCGCGATATTACCACCGGGGGGATATCGCTCGGGGGATAATCAATCGCGCAAAGCCGTTTCATGGCTTGTATGGCTCGAGCGGGCACGATCACGAGTTATCGTTCACGCCGGTCGCGGTCGCGAATTTCGTTTACCCGAGGGATCGCTGGCGGTCGATGGTTATTACGAGGAGGAAGAATCAGGAGATCGTCGCGTTCTTCAATTTCACGGGTGTTTTTGGCACGGTTGTCCGCGGTGTTATCGCGTCAACAGGGATAAACGATTAAAATTCGGCGATACAATGGACGAGCGTTATGAACGAACACTAGCGATTTCCGGTAAAATTAAAGCATGGGGATACACACTGGAGGAAATATGGGAGTGCGAGTTTGACAATTTTTTGAAAAACGATGTTGATTCGCGTACATATGTCGAAAATCACCCAATGGTGTTGAAGGAGCCGCTCGATCCGCGCCATGCTTTTTTCGGTGGGCGTACAGAAAATTTTGTGCTGAAGCACGATGTCGAGCCCGACGAACAAATTCGATACGTGGATGTTTGCTCGCTTTATCCGTGGGTTTGCAAGACGGGCAAATTCCACATAGGGCACCCTCGAGTATATGTGGGGGAAGAATGTCGCGTCCTTATCGGGGCTGATAATGATCTGCAGCGTGTCGAAGGTCTCGTAAAATGCGTTGTGCTGGCACCTCGTCGTCTATATCTTCCCGTTTTACCTTATCGTACCGGTGGGAAATTGTTGTTCGGGCTGTGTAGGATGTGCTGCGAAAAAATGAGCAATGACCCGTGCACCCACGAAGATATACACGAGCGAGCATTTCACGGCACCTGGGTGGTGGACGAATTGCAAAAAGCTGTGTCACTGGGGTACAGGATAATTCGAGTTGATGAAATTTGGCAATATGAAATTACGCGATATGACCCTTTAACGCGAAAAGGCGGTCTTTTCGCGGAATATATCAATGCTTTTCTTAAGATCAAACAGGAGGCTAGCGGATTGCCCCCGAGTGTAAATAATGATTGCGAATCTGTAAAACGTTATATCGAGTCATACGCGACTGCCGAGGGTATACGGCTGGATCAGGACGCCATACAGAGTAATCCGGTTCTCAGATCGCTCGCGAAATTAGCATTAAACTCGTTCTGGGGAAAATTCGGTCAGCGTGAAAATTTACCGAGTACGATGATAGTGTCTACGCGCGCCGAGCTCATGAATTTACTAACAAGTCCGGAAATACAGGTGATTGGTGTATTACCCGTGAATCACCAAGTAATGTACGTGAATTACATCCACACCGGCGAGGCTATTCGACCATCGCCGACGTCTAACGTTGTGATCGCTGCTTACACAACGGCTCAGGCGCGCCTCAAATTGTACACGTATCTCGAGCGTCTAGGCCAGCGAATATTGTATTGCGATACTGATTCGTGTATTTACGTGAGTCGCGCCGGTACCGACGACTACGAACCACCGATCGGCGAATTTCTCGGCGATTTAACGGACGAGCTTTGCTCGTACGGTCGTGATTCGTACATCTCGTCGTTCATATCGGCGGGTCCAAAATTTTACGCATTTATCATACGTAAACCCGACGGTACGACGCACGAGGTGTGCAAAGTCAAAGGAATCACGTTAAATTTTGCGAACAGCCGCCACATCAATTATGATTCTATTCGCTCTTTTATTATTGGGGAGAGAACGGAACCTATTGTTTTAAAATTCGACGCTATACGACGCACTGAATATCACAGAGTCGTTACACGCCCGGAATCAAAGTCGTGCGTGCCTGTGAGCGTAAAGCGTCAACGCGACGGAGAATACCGCACACTCCCATACGGTTTTATGCATCGGAATGGATGAATGCTCGCGTGAATGCGTGTACACCGATGTACATATAGCCCTAAGTGTATAAATGTATAAATGTATAATAGCGTATTTCTTCATTTTCGCGATAAAGGATGAATAAAAATTTGATATTTGGCATATAATTTATTTCGCGCATGATTTATCCTTTTTCAGCTAGTGAAACGCGCTAATTAGCTTGCGGAATCGCGCGCTAATTAGCTTGCGGAATCGCGCGCTAATTAGCTTGCGGAATCGCGCGGTAATTAGCTTGTGAAATCGCGCGCAATAAGCGTGTCACGAGCGGAGCAAGCTTACCACCGCGGACGCCGCCGCCGCCGCCGCCGTGGTAAGCTCATTTAATCGAACATCGCGATGATTCGTCATCATTCGCAAAGATGGACACGCGCTGGAAACATCCGTGGACCTCAATGATTTGTGGCCCAACGGGTTGCGGTAAAACGTTTTTCGTTAAAAAATTTTTCAAACACATACGGGAAATGGCCGATGTGCGATTCGAGCGCGTTTTATTTCATTATTCCGAGTGGCAGCCCGGCTACGTCGAGTACGGTGAAACGATTGAATTTCGCGAGGGGCTGCCTCAGCCGAGCGATTATTCGAACGATCAACGACCCAAACTCGTGATCATATATGATCTCATGCGCGAATCTTCCAACAATACCGTAGTCGACCTATTCACCAAGGGCAGCCATCATAAAAATTTGAGCGTTATCTTTATCACGCAAAATCTCTTTCATCAGGGTCACGGTCAACGCGATATTTCCCTAAACGCGAATTACATCGTAATATTCAAAAATCCGCGAGATCGGGCCCAAATTCAGCATTTGGCGCGTCAGGTCTGCCCGGAGAATCCGCGATTTTTACAGGAAGTTTATTACGATGCTACGTCGGAACCGCATGGTTATCTGCTGCTCGATTTGAAACAATCGACACCTGACAATTGTCGATTTCGCGCCTGCGTATTTCCCGATGACCCCCACAATTACGTTTACGTACCGCGAAAACAGATAAAAATGCGCGATAACAGCAACGATGTACCAGTAATACGCTTGTGATGCACGTGTGCGGTGCTCTCGGAGAAAAACAATTTGTCATTTTGAAAGCATTGTGCTGTCTGACGCGTAAGCAGCAACGCTGTATTTTACGTACGTGTGACTTTTCCGTGATTCGCTGTATATGCGAGTGCGCATTGAATATTTTGAGGGGTAACGTGAGCCTCAGTAGCGGTGAGAAACAACGATTACGTCGTTACGCTGTTTTGCTGCGACGTTTAGCTGTGAAACGCGGCAATTGGGACGCTAAAAGACGCCTCGTCACCCATCCCTAGCGGGTTGTGCGATTTTGCAAACTGGTAAAGTCGAAAAAATCTGCTCTAATTTTGATTGGTAGCGACTTTTCATCTAAAGTCGCGTGATTCAAGAATATATTGGTTGATCCTACTTACCAGTTATAATTTGGATGGTTATTCGGTTCTTGCGGCCCCGCCCAATTCTAGCTACCAGTTTTATTTTCTCATTGCGAATGTAATCTTGCTTGATGGAATTGTGTCATAACAATATTACGAAGTTTTGAATCGACAGTTACAGTAATTGTTGTGAGCCTTCGGTGAAGCGTGTGGAACTTGAAAAATGTGAGAATATCGTTAAGAAATACAGTTTGGACAGCAGATAAAGCGCAGCATTCGTGGAGAATCACACCGTATCTTCGACAAAGATCGAGAACCGAGTAACCATCCAAAATGAAACTGGTAGCGATGAAAATGAGCGGAGCTACGAAAACCATAACCATCCAAAATATGAATTGTAGTAACTTACCAGTCCAACCAAAATCGCTTCCGTTCGATTCTGGAAAAATTGGTTACTAGTCAATATTTGAGACGAATTTTTCGACTTTACCAGTTTAAAATTACCAATCAAATTTTGGCTCACAGAACACGCTAGGGATCACTGTCTGGATTTTCTCAAAACTCTCGTCACGCCTGCTTTGCGACATCTCAAAAATGGAGCACGCTAGAAAAATGGTCCTTGTACCCCATGATAATATACATCGCCTCGGGGAGAAACAAACGGTGACGCCTGCGGTCGATGCGCCGTCAGCAGGCGGCTCTGTGCAAACCATAGGGACACCGATGTCTCGTTTGGATGCTGAAATGGGCGAAATTCTAAATGGCAATGCTTATCCAAGTGAGCGTGAAAAATGGGCCGCTTATCTCCAAGTTTTGCAGAGATATTTGCAGCTTGCACTGCATTCGCAGCAGCATCAGCAGCAACATGCTGCTGCTGATGACCCGGCAAAAAGTACGTCAGGACAATCACCCGTGCGAGAGGAACAATCATCATCATCATCTCCGGGCTCAAAATCGCCCTTGAACGATACGCTAATTATCGACAGCGTGCCAAAAAAGTTTCACCTTAAAGCGAAACTGATGATGCGAGCGCTGCTTAGAAATTCATCACCGTCGAATAAAATTTCCTGGGACAAGAATGGTGTTGTCTCTATCGCCAATAGGAAAATCCCGAATTCCAACATCATCGATCTCATCAATGATGCTATGAGGGCTAGAAAACGGACAAAACCGAATGGTAGAGCACAGTTTGCGGCACACCTTCGGAAGATACAGATGCCGCGCGAATTCATCGGAAATCCCGAGTTATTTCGCGAAATTACTGAAACTTCAACGCCGCAAAAGCGCCTTATCGAACCGGATCCCGACGATTTCGACGGCATAGAGAGTGGTAATACACCCCTCCCTAGTGACAGTAGCGCTAGCGCGGAGTCTCACGGCTCGGGATATCGCGACACAGCTGCCAATGACGAGTCGTCGGAGGACGACGAGGAGATAGTCGATAGCACCGCTGGAGCTGCGCAACGAGGACGAGGAGGTCAACGACCACATCGAACAAAACGCGCTGTTTGGGCAACGTTGAAATTATGAAAACTCTGGAAAAAATTTATCACGATCCGGCGCATCCTGCTTCTTTTTCGCGAGCGGAAAATTTAAAGCGCGCAGCCGATAATCGCGTCAAAAAACAAAACATTTTACCATGGCTGGAATCTCAGGAAACGTACAACAGTCATCGCGTCGTGCCCCGTCGTTTTCCACGACGTATGTACAACGTCAATAACATGGATGATGTATGGGAAGCCGATTTGGCCGATGTTCGCTCAATCTCAGCGTACAATGACAATTTCACGTATTTGCTGGTTGTCGTCGATGTATTGAGCAAATATGCCTGGGTCGAGCCGTTGCCCGATAAAACATGCGTGAGCGTAGCTCGCGCTTTTACCCGCATATTAGACAATAGTAACAATCGAACGCCGCATCAATTACAATCAGACCGCGGTCGCGAATTCACCGGAGCACCCTTTCAGCAGTTATTGCAGAAAAAAAATATTGAATTTCGAGCTGCTCGTAATCCAGATGTCAAAGCGGCCATAGTGGAGAGATTCAATCGAACGCTCAAAGAACGCATGTGGCGATATTTCACGCATACGCGAAACAAACGCTATATCGATGTGCTTCAAAAACTCGTGAGTGCTTATAATCACGCACGTCATAGCGCTACACTATTACCACCGTACAAAGTTACTCTGGAAAACGCGTATATCGCGCGGGAAAATCTCTCTCGCCGATACGCGGCAGCAGCAGGCTGTAAACAAAAATTAAAAAAGCCTAAATACAGCGTGGGTGACGTAGTGCGCATCAGTAGCGCTAAAGCAGCCTTCGCGAAAGGATACGAGAGCGGCTGGAGTAAGGAATTATTCAAAATTCATCGAATATCCGCGTATCGACAGCCAATCGTGTACATACTGCATGATCTGAAGAACGAGCCGATCGACGGTATTTTTTACTCTGAAGAATTATCGAGAGTTCGTCTACCGGTTGACTCGACGATCGTTGAAAAGAAAAAGAAGAAGAAGAAGAAGAAGAAGAAGAAGAACATCAAAAAACCTTGATATCCCCTCTCGTCGTCATGAGTTTGACTTCCAGAGGATTTTTCTATCTCGTGCTGCCGAGTAACAGCAGTATGAAATATTTTCCGGCGAATACCACCACCAAATTCACAACAAAATTACCGCGTCAATTAAATCTCGATGGAGAGTGGGCCGTAGCAGTTGCGGAAATTAGCTATCCCGCAACGATTTTTCACATTCAACGATCCGACAATACAGTGTCGCTCGAGCATGGTGATTATGACAAAATTCATATTAACAAGCTCACGAAACGTTGAACAGACTCAGATGCCGTACCGTACGGCACGTATCGCTCTATCGATACATTATTGGAAACAATAAATCGTTTACCGTGTATAGCTAAACATCTCGAGCTGAAACAAGCGCATCATGGCTGTGTCAAAGTTTCTCGAGTGTGCGATGATAATCGTTATCACAAATTGAGCGTTTCTCCCGGTATCGCGAAGCTGTTGGGTTTCGATGAGGAAAACCGCGAGCATATATGGCCGACTAATGCCACACCATACGTCGGTAAAAAACCGGCATCGTTAGCTCGCGCGATTCCCAACAACATGTTCGTTTATACCGATATTTGCGAATCGTATATTACCGGTGATACGCAAACTCCTCTATTATGCGTGGTACCCGTCGAGACGAGCGGCGAGCTCGCATACGGTACGAATCGAATGAAATTTTTTCCCGCGCCTCGATACGTTCCGCTGATACGTAATCACATGAGCATGATCGAGATCGATATAAAAGACGAGTACGGTGAACCGATATCATTCGAAGAAGGAACGTTGACGGTGACACTGCAATTCAAACGTCTACACTGAACATGGAGTACTACGATGTTAATGAGGATTTACAGGCTGGGTTAGGCCGCCGCGGATACGGCGGAATAAGCCATGTTTATATCGGGACATCGAATCAGCGCGGTCACGGTATCGGCAGTTTCCTCGGGGGATTATTTCGGCGCGTATTACCATTGTTGCGTAAGGGCGCAGGGGTCGTTGGTAAAGAAGCGCTCAGAACAGGCGCAAATATCGCCAGCGACATGATGAAGAGAAACGTTAGTCTGAAAGATGCTTTCCACGCGAGGGCGCGTGAATCGCGAGACAATTTGAAACGAAAAGCCGCTGAGAAAATTGAAAAAATTATGTCTGGCTCGGGCTATAAAAAGAGAAAAATCGTGCGAAAGCGTCATTCGAGCAACGGCCGTGTGACGAAACGCGACGCTACGAAAAAGAAGAAGAGGAGCGGCGTGAAAAAAACGAAAAAAACACAGAAGAAGAAGAAGAAGAACAAGAGCGGAAAAATTCATCGAACCGTTGCGGATATATTTGCATAGAAGAGGAAAATGGCGTTTTTACACGCGCATTCGTGCGAGTGCTTAAAATCGGAGCTCGAGCTATTCTCATTACCACCGACGCGGACTACCATCGAGGGATCCAATTGGGTGCACTACAAACCCATCTCATCATTGACCGACGATTCCCCCATCGAATTCGTTATACCAGGCCAGGGTGATGAGTACATCGATCTCGCTCACACGATGCTCAATCTGCGCGTGCAAATAAAAAATCCCACGACGCCGATGACTTCCACCTCGAAGGATGCTTCCGTCAGCATGCCTTTCGTCGGCCCCATCAACAATCTTTTACATTCCATGTTCAATCAGGTGGACGTGTACTTGAATCAAAAACTTGTCTCGCCGCCGAATAATGCTTACGCGTATCGAGCATACATAGAAACACTGCTGAATTACGGGCCTGCTGCTAAAGAATCCCACCTCACTTCTGTATTGTGGTACGACGACACCCCCGGGAAAATGGACGATGCTCGCGGTGTAGAAAACGAGGGACTGAAAAAACGTTCAGAGTTTCTCACCATTGGGAAAACGCTCGATCTACTCGGTCATCTGCCTTGCGATATCTTCAATCAGGAGCGTTTTCTTCTGAACGGCGTAGAAATGCGATTGCGTCTCGTACGCGCTAGAGATTCATTTTGCCTCATGTCTACGATTGGTGGTAATTCGTGCGAAATAAACATCGTCGAAGCCTCGCTTCTCGTGAGACGAACAAAAATCGCGCCTGGTGTCTTACTCTCACACGCTCGAGCGCTCGTCAAATCGACAGCAAAATATCCGCTCACGCGCGTCGAAGTCAAGGCAGTCTCATTACACGCCGGTGTACACGGTGAAACCATCGACAACGTTGTTCTCGGGCAATTACCAAAACGCCTGATTATCGGATTTGTCGATAACAGAGCGTACAACGGCGATATCGCGCTAAATCCCTTCAATTTTCAAAATTATAAAATCAATTATCTATCTCTGTACATGGACGGAGTACAAGTTCCCTCCAGAGCGTTACAGCCTGATTTTACAAAAAATAAACTCTACGCGGATGCTTATCACACGTTATTCTCGGGGACCGGTATTCATTTTCTCAACGAGGGTAATTCCATTAATCGCGAAAATTATCCCGAGGGGTATGGTCTGTTTGCATTTGACTTGACACCCGATCTTTCCGCAAATAGCAGCTCACATTGGAATTTAGTGAAACACGGCAGTGTGCGAATCGAAGTACGATTCGAAGAAGCGCTCAAATCAACGGTGAATTTTATCATTTATGCTGAGTATGACAATGTCCTTGAAATCGACGCCTCCCGCCAAGTAATCGTGGATTTCAGCGGCTAGTGCGGCTCAAAGACAAGCATATCGGATTACAGAGCGTTTTTTTCAATTTTTTTCACGAGCTCGATGACTGATTTCAACGATAAAGGAAATCAGTTTGTCGCGCGCTGTGGAACGACGAAGACGTGAGAAAAAAAATGGACATAATCGTTGATATTCAGGCGATGCGCGATAAAGATCGCCGGTTTTTGCCGAAAGAAGTCTGCGTCGTTGCTCTTGATCACCCGTTTATGGCACATTGGATTGTTGCCCCGCCATACTCATTCAACGAACTACCGATACCCGTACGCGGTGAAAATAAATATCTCACTCTCAATCATCACGGATTAGAGTGGTGCGAGGGTGATGTGAGCTGCAAGCAGCTATACGCCAATTTACGCGAAATCGCGAAACATTCGCGTACCATTTGGACTCGGGGAAACGAAAAAGCGGATCTCCTCAGCCACGTTATGTCTCGGGAAATAAACGATTTGGAGCAGCCACATTGGTTCTGTCCGAGTTTCGATTCTCTCCCGGAAACGTGCGTTCGCTGTCTTCGCCACAGCCTGGGAATCACGAAACCTTTTTCCCGATGCGCTGTGTCACAAGCCATCAGGCTGAAGCAACATCTTTGCGATATTACCTACAACACCGATCGCCCCGTAGAGGATAAAAGGACGAAGGAGGAGGAGGAGGATGATGAAAAGAAAGAGATATTTGGCGAGGATACCTGCGATGGCTGCGTACTATGCAGAAAAAGTGAATAAAATCACTTTGAATGTCGCAAATATATTGCAGCGCTAATGAAACGCCGTGTCAGTCGATCGCCGCGATCGAGAAGGGCATAAACACGCAGCAAATACGCGAGGCTTTGCAATTTTTACCGCTAGCCAGCAGCGGCGTATTCGCCGCCGATGAGATTCCACGCATCTGGGCAAAACCGACCGGAATAATAGCGAATACCGATGGACACACCAAGCCCGGTGAGCACTGGGTCTCGATGTACGTCGATCGAACCGGGGAGGGCTGGTACTTTGACAGCTACGGATTACCACCAATCATCCCCCATCACGTCGCGATGCTCCGAAGAAATTGCAAATTTTTCCACTACAATACCAAGCAACTACAAAGTGATTCGTCAGATGTGTGCGGACAGTTTTGCATTGTTTTTCTGCATTTTATGTCTTGCGGTTTTGGCATGGCTCGATTTAACAATCTCTTCAGCGATAACGTGCGAGAAAACGATCAAATAGTGAGCGAATACTATAACGCGTACAAATCTCAAAAAAATCCGAAGAATAATTATAATAATAGTAATTACATGGAAGGGCGAGGTAGCTTCACTTCGCGCAGATTTCCCTCTACACAACGCTGCTGCACAAAACGATAAGGTAATGTCTGTACCATTGCCGACCCACATTCAACGGGAGATTGAGTTACAATCTCCCGACCCATATTCACGCGGCCTTACGCCGGCCTTACGACGGCCTTGCCCGGATTCTATTTCATCTCCGCTCTTATCTACAGCTGGAGCTCATCTCGCCCAACCATTCTCTATATCTCGCGCTCAAACGCGCGTTATTATAATATGTAAACCTTCTATATTACTATAATTCATCATCAAAATCATGTAAGAAATAATCATTTGAATAAAAATCATGTTCATCACACAATTCAGTATTCCAAATTCCTCTTCAAAAATATGCTTAGTCGCCAAAATTTAAAAATGCTGACGCGCCAAAAAGTATCGGTACCCGTCCGAGGCCCGACTCACGTCCCCCATCCTCACCCCACTACTCGCAACACCCTGCTCAATATCAGCAGTGGGAGTGGACGAGTGGTGGGGGAAGGAGTGGGGATAGGAGTGGGGGGCCCCAGACGGGTACCAATACTACTTATATATATATATATTATGACGTCCCCCTCGTATATATATATATATATATATATATATATATCCATATATATATATACAGCCTGTCCCAAAAGGGTCGAAGGATCTCTGAAGGGGTGGTAGATCTCGAAATTCTGAATCGAAAAGTCCTCAGCGGTTTTTCGATCTGATGCACCCCTGATGAGTTATTAATAATTAATGACAGCCAATAATACGCGTGGGCTGGGCGGCGCGTGGTGGTGTGCGTGTAACGGTGTGCCCGGCTGCACCGCGAGAGGCAGGGCTACGCCGCGCGACGTGGACGTGTGTGTGTGCATGGGTGTGAGGGCCCAAGCTAGGCAGCACGCGTTGATTGTGTTGAAGGAGAACGCGAAAACAATAAGTAGCACCCCGCGATGATACATTTCCATAAATGGATGATAAATGAATTAAATGAATTCACGTGGAATTGTAAATCCTTAATGGAAAGCGAAATTTCTACTAAAGCCGTTAAAATTCCATTTATTTATTTACTTAAACTAAAAATAAACATCAGCTTGGCGTTTTGTCACACGATATTTTTACATTATTGATTGAAAACAAAAAAAAATTATGCGCTTTAATGGTCGAATTTAACGCATGCTAATTTATTTATTTTCATAATTGTCAGACTTAGTTAATTGATGAGTGAGATAATCAACTCGATCAATGACTCTTCCTCCTTACTTCTCGAACGAATCGTCTTGAGATAATTGAATTTACGGTGTTTCTGAACAGGAAAATAGCGAATATCCTGAGAGGTAAAGATTTTCAAAACTCTCGACACGGAGAAATAGAAATTTCAACATTTCAGTCTGTGATTATTTCACATAATGTATTTAATTTCAACAAATCACAATTTGCCGACATTTCTAGGATTGAGGAGTGGATGAAATCCTCTCCTTAAAAATTCAAGCATCTCTTCGAACGGTGAGTATGTACATGTAAAAAATATTAGAAATACATTTTTTTGCAATGATTGATCATCATTTATTGTTATTCGTGTTGTGTAGTTATTGTACAACACGAACAACGTCAGTATTTGTCAAACGTCAAACATTTCACCACAACATCTTGTAATTATTATTCTTCGGGATCCTGGGAGGTGTCGGGTGTATTTTTATAACTTTTGAATCCTTCGAAATACATAATACTTTAAAAACATCTGCACGGCAAACAAAATTGTGTTCATAATTTTATTTAAATTCACAACAATCGTTAAAAAAATTCTTATGCAAAAACAAAAACAAAAAAATTACAACGAACTGCTAAAACTGTAAGACTAAAAATTGAAAAATGTCAAAAATTCATAGCAGTGTTTCAACAATTATTAGAATAATTTTTTTTCAACGATTGTTGAGAATTTAAATAGAATTAAGAATAATAGAAGGATTCAAACGTTATAAAAATGTACCCGACACCTCCGAGGATCCCAAAAATAATAATTAGGAGATGTTGTGTTGAAATCTTTGTACTGACATTTTTTGTGTTGTATAATAATTACATAACACGAATAACAATAAATGATAATGAATCATTGCAAAAAAATATATGTGTAACATTTTTTACATGTATACATACTCACCGTTCGAAGGGTACGCTTGAATTTTTCAGAGAGGATTTTATCCTCTCCTCAACCCTAAAAATGTCGGCAAATTATGATTTGTTGAAACTAAATACATTTTGTGAAATATTCGCAGACTGAAATGTTGAAATTTCTATTTCTCCGTGTCGAGAGTTTTGAAAATCTTTACCTCTCAGGATATTCGCTATTTCTCTCTTCAAAAACACCTTAAATTCAATTATCTCGAGACGATTCGTTCGAGAAGTAAGGAGGAAGAGTCATTGATGGAGTCGATGATATCACTCATCAATTAACTTAGTCGGACAATCATGAAAATAAATTAATTGGCATGCGTAAAATTCGACCATTAATGCGTATAATTTTTTTTTTTTTTCAATCAATAATGAAAAAGTATCGTATGAAAAAACGCCAAGCTGATGTTTATTTTTAGTTTAAGTAAATAA
Source organism: Heteropelma amictum (assembly GCA_959613375.1). NCBI lineage: Eukaryota > Metazoa > Arthropoda > Insecta > Hymenoptera > Ichneumonidae > Heteropelma > Heteropelma amictum. The sequence goes on from OY390725.1 coordinate 2,070,682, forward strand.
ATAAGTGGAATTTTAACATCTTCAGTGGAGATTTCGCTTTCCATTCAGGATTTACAATTCCATATGAATTAATTTAATTTAATTAATTTATCATCCATTTCATATAAAAATGTATCATCGCGGGGCGCTACTTATTGTTTTCGCATTCTCCTTCAATACAATCAACGCTCGCTGCCTAGCTTGGGCCCTCACACCCATGCACACACACGTCCGCGTCGCGCGGCGTAGCCCTGCCTCTCGCGGTGCCCCACATGGAAATTTATATATGCACTTCATATTTTATAATTATATTACATTTGCAATTTCATTATATGCACCGTATATGCCATATATGGAAAATATATGGCGCATACGCAAGATTTTGGCGCTTTTTTTATATGAAAAATATATAATGTAATACATGTGCCGTATATGCAGAATATATGCGCCATATATGTGCTATACATGCATCGTATATGTAGGATAACTGTGCCATGTATGCAACATATATGCGGTATATATGCAGAATATATGCGCCATATATGTGCTATACATGCATCGTATATGTAGGATAACTGTGCCATCTATGCAACATATATGGGCAATACATGCGTCATATATGTAAGATATATGCGCCATGTATGCAACATATATTCACCACATATAAATATAAATTTCAAAAACCTTTAAAAAAAAGTTTCCTGATTGGAAGCGAGCATTATTGAGGAAGTATTATTTATTATGACCTGTCCACCAATCAATTTGACCGGAAAAAACCGAATGAATTAATTGTGCCGACAGTGGGACTTGAACCCACGACCTGATAGCTACAAGTCTAACTACACAACCGCGCCTTTAACCACTAGACCAACGATCACTTCACAACTTCATAAGATTTTAAGGACATATGAGTAACAAAGTACACTTACATTTACAGTAGTACAGCAGTACATGGTACAGCAGTAACATGGGTGACTGATGAGGTGAAGATAATAACGGAATTATTAACGGAAAATTATCATTGAATAAATTATAAACAATTAAAAATTATTCATCAGTCTTCCAACATGTTTCAGTACTTGTGAAAAATTTTTCAAATGCGATATGTAGCATAGGGCTATATATGGCACATATATGGCGCGATTATATGGAATATATATCATGCATATATGGCACATATATGGTGCACATATATGGCACATGTATGATGCATGTATGAGATATATACGGCTCATGTATTTGACATACATAATCCCATACATGGCAATCACGTACACGCCATATATGCGCCACATATACGCCACATATATAGCGCATATATGGTGTATATATGGTGCATGTTTGTGCGGTGTATCTGCATGTTTATCGCCATACATGCATCATCTATGGGGACATTCTAATGTGTACATTAGGCATGTATACGCTATATACTGAGTGCATATATACGTATTATATTGCCGGTATAGAACTTTTTGGCGCTTTATATGGAAACGATATAAATATATGGCACATATATTTTCTGCGTATATTTTGCATATATAAATTTCCATGTGGGGCAGCCGGGCACACCGTCACACGCACACCACCACGCGCCGCCCAGCCCACGCGTATTATTGGCTGTAATTAATTATTAATAACTCATCAGGGGTGCATCGGATCGAAAAACCGCTGAGGACTTTTCGATTCAGAATTTTGAGATTTTGAGATCCTTCGACCCTTTTGGGACAGGCTGTATATGGATATATATATATACAGCCTGTCCCAAAAGGGTCGAAGGATCTCTGAAGGGGTGGTAGATCTCGAAATTCTGAATCGAAAAGTCCTCAGCGGTTTTTCGATCCGATGCACCCCTGATGAGTTATTAATAATTAATGACAGCCAATAATACGCGTGGGCTGGGCGGCGCCTGGTGGTGTGCGTGTGACGGTGTGCCCGGCCGCACCGCGAGAGGCAGGGCTACGCCGCGCGACGTGGACGTGTGTGTGCATGGGTGTGAGGGCCCAAGCTAGGCAGCACGCGTTGATTGTATTGAAGGAGAACGCGAAAAAAATAAGTAGCGCCCCGCGATGATACATTTTCATAAATGGATGATAAATGAATTACATGAATTCATGTGGAATTGTAAATATTTAATGGAAAGCGAAATTTCTACTAACGCCGTTAAAATTCCATTTCTTTATTTACTTAAACTAAAAATAAACATCAGCTTGGCGTTTTGTCATACGATATTTTTACATTATTGATTGAAAACAAAAAAAAATTATGCGCTTTAATGGTCGAAGTTAACGCATGCTAATTAATTTATTTTCATGATTGTCCGACTTAGTTAATTGATGAGTGAGATAATCAACTCGATCAATGACTCTTCCTCCTTACTTCTCGATCGAATCGTCTCGAGATAATTGAATTTAAGGTGTTTCTGAACAGGGAAATAGCGAATATCCTGAGAGGTAAAGATTTTCAAAACTCTCGACACGGAGAAATAGAAGTTTCAACATTTCAGTCTGTGATTATTCCACAGAATGTATTTAATTTCAACAAATCACCATTTGCAGACATTTCTAGGATTGAGGAGTGGATGAAATCCTCTCCTTAAAAATTCAAGCATCCCTTCGAACGGTGAGTATGTACATGTACAAAATATTAGAAATCCATTTTTTTGCAATGATTGATCATCATTTATTGTTATTCGTGTTGTGTAGTTATTGTACAACACAAACAACGTCAGTATTTGTCAAACGTCAAACATTTGACCACAACATCTCGTAATTATTATTCTTCGGGATCCTGGGAGGTGACGGGTGTATTTTTATAACTTTTGAATCCTTCGAAATACATAATACTTCAAAAACATCTGCACGGCAAACAAAATTGTGCTCATAATTTTATTTAAATTCACAACAATCATTAAAAAAAATTCTTATGCAAAAACAAAAAGAAAAAAATTACAACGAGCTTCTAAAACTGTAAGACTAAAAATTGAAAAATGTCAAAAATTCATAGCAGTGTTTCAACAATTATTAGAATAATTTTTTTCCAACGATTGTAGAGAATTTAAATAGAATTAAGAATAATAGAAGGAATCCAAAGTTATAAAAATGTACCCGACACCTCCGAGGATCCCGAAAATAATAATTAGGAGATGTCGTGTTGAAATCTTTGTACTGACATTTTTTGTGTTGTATAATAATTACATAACACGAATAACAATAAATGATAATGAATCATTGCAAAAAAATATATGTGTAACATTTTTTACATGTATACATACTCACCGTTCGAAGGAACGCTTGGATTTTTGAGAGAAGATTTTATCCTCTGCTCAACCCTAAAAATGTCGGCAAATTATGATTTGTTAAAACTAAATACATTTTGTGAAATATTCGCAGACTGAAATGTTGAAATTTCTATTTCTCCGTGTCGAGAGTTTTGAAAATCTTTACCTCTCGGGATATTCGCTATTTCCCTCTTCAGAAAAACACCTTAAATTCAATTATCTCGAGACGATTCGTTCGAGAAGTAAGGAGGAAGAGTCATTGATGGAGTCGATGATATCACTGATCAATTAACTTAGTCGGACAATCATGACAATAAATTAATTAGCATGCGTAAAATTCGACCATTAATGCGTATAATTTTTTTTTGTTTTCAATCAATAATGAAACAATATCGTATGAGAAAACGCCAAGCTGATGTTTATTTTTAGTTTAAGTAAATAAATAAATGGAATTTTAACATCTTCAGTAGAGATTTCGCTTTCCATTCAGGATTTACAATTCCATATTGACGGAGGACCTTCGCCGTGAAGCGTAGGGGCATGACAAATTTGAGTCTGCGGTGGGAGGAGCGCGCCCTCCGGGGCGAGTGATGCACGAGAAGCCGTGCGAGGGTAGAGAAGTTCCCCAAGCCCTCCTCTTTATTTTTCCCTTTCGGGCAGCTCAATAAGTGGCATTTTATTGCGCGGGTTGGTGGGGGGTCGCATCGGCGTTGTACGTTTCCGCGTGGGTGCCTCGGCCCCGGAAACGGGAGCCTTTTTTATTGTCTTGGTGGTAGAAATCGGCCCCGGTACGTATTCCTCGAAAGTTGGCCGAGTCCCCGGGCTCCCCAATAGGGCGGCGTGGGCTTCTTCGTAGAGCAGCTCGAGGCCGAGGTCGTCGTACGGAGGTAAATGCCACTCCAGGGGTCCCGAAGGATCGTAAACGGACTTGGGTTGAACGTTCCGCTGGAGTGGCGTATTTCCTTGAGTGACAGCGAGTGGTTCGGGTGTCGTTGGTGCGGTTCGATGACGGTGGACTGCTTGGAAGGCTCGAGCGTACTCCCTGGAGAGCCGGGGGTCACTTCGATGGGTAGTGACGACGACGCGCGTAGTCTTAGCGTCGCGTTGTAATTGCCTCCTTTCGTGGCGGAGGGCCTGTGACGTACGGGATTTTTTCCCGGGTGGCATAGGGTAACCGCGGGTTTTAGTATCGGTTAGAGGTTGAGTATTCCCCGGGGGAAATGAAAAGAGACTCGTGGTAAAGAATTTACTCGGTGGTGGTAAGGTTATATCCTTTTAATGTGGTCTATTTCTATACAAAGAGAAAAACGTGCCCCCTTATTTCGGCTGGGTATATCAAAAGGTTGGGTGGTATCCCAAGTTTAGCTTCGCGGTATGAACGCTACGCAGGTTTGGTTTTTTTATACAAAAATCAAATGTGGAAGTTTCTCAACGTTCCGGGTAACGTAGTGCGTGGAAGTTTATTCAACGTTCCGTGTAACGCAGTGTGTGGAAGTTTATTCAACGTTCCGTGTAACGCAGTGTGTGGAAGTTTATTCAACGTTCCGTGTAACGCAGTGTGTGGAAGTTTATTCAACGTTCCGTGAACTCGTGGGTACAACTTGGTATTAGCAAGTGTTCGAGATCTGTCGCCGGGGTGAACAGTCGAACGCGGCTTGTCCGTTTATAGACTCCCCGGGTCGGCGTCGCGGGCGAGAAACAGTGCGACGCTGCGCGGTCCAGCGGTGAGTCTCTCAACGAGCGCGTCGGGAGCGCGCAGAGCCGCACGACGCGCGAGGGTCTCCCCGGGCAGCACAGTGCCGGGTCACGTCCCTCGGGCGTCCTCGCTCTTTACAATAGTCACAGTAATACATTCTATCGCTAAATATCTTAGTCTATAATAATATTGCTTGTCTTGGCTCCAGGTACCCACAGTCTTGCACGAGTTTATCACAGGTAAGTACATAACTCTAATTATATTCTTTTCTTATTCTATTTACAGGGCAAAAAATGCATCGATGTGGGGAAGTGGCGACAACAATATGAATTCATTTAATTAAATTAATTTATCATCCATTTCATATAAAAATGTATCATCGCGGGGCGCTACTTATTGTTTTCGCATTCTCCTTTAATACAATCAACGCTCGCTGCCTAGCTTGGGCCCTCACACCCATGCACACCCACGTCCACGTCGCGCGGCGTAGCCCGGCCTCTCGCGGTGCAGCCGGGCACACCGTCACACGCACACCACCACGCGCCGCCCAGCCCACGCGTATTATTGGCTGTCATTAATTATTAATAACTCATCAGGGGTGCATCGGATCGAAAAACCGCTGAGGACTTTTCGATTCAGAATTTCGAGATTTACCACCCCTTCAGAGATCCTTCGACCCTTTTGGGACAGGCTGTATATATATCCAAAAGTTTACAATAAACCAACGCTTGATATATATATATATATTGTGACGGATTTTTACTCCCGCGCACAATCTTCTCGGCCGGGAGGCCGATGCGCGGGCCCGGTTCACCCCGAGGAGGTTGGGCGCCAGGTACCAGGGTACCGCCGACAAAGCCGGCTTTCATATTTTCCTCCTCGAAGGCGAACCCGCCCGCCGAGATGGTTTATCATCGGCGCGGCCGAGGCTATGCCGACTAACTCGACTCGAATACATCGGTAGAGGGGCGGGGTGATGGGATAGAGACGGGCGACAGGGCCAGGCAGGGAAAAGAAGAAAAGAAACACCATGTTCACAATAATTCGTTTAATCGCCGTTTACTTAACTCGGGCGTGTGGCCTTGACATAGCGGCCCCAAAACTTAATACCGAACATAATATAAACCGGCTGCCAAACTACGACGTTCACGACGATACAGAAATAATACCGGAATTAACGAAGGCCGGACTAGACGCTAAATACAGAAATAAAGGATAATAGAATAGGCGAGGCCGTTCCCTGGCTAAATAAACGATAGGAAACTAATAACGGTATTTATTGAGTTAAACAATTGATAATAACCGAGGTAAGGCAGTTCCCTGGCTAAATAAACGATAATAAAATAATAACGGTATTTACTGAATTAAATAAACGATAATAACCGAGGTAAGGTAGTTCCCTGGCTAAATAAACGATAAGAAAATAATAACGGTATTGGCTGAATTAAATAAACGATAATAACCGAGGTAAGGTAGTTCCCTGGCTAAATAAACGATAAGAAAATAACAACGGTATTGGCTGAATTAAATAAACGATAATAACCGAGGTAAGGTAGTTCCCTGGCTAAATAAACGATAAGAAAATAACAACGGTATTGGCTGAATTAAATAAACGATAATAACCGAGGTAAGGTAGTTTCCTGGCTAAATGAACGATAAGAAAATAATAACGGTATTGGCTGAATTAAATAAACGATAATAACCGAGGTAAGGTAGTTCCCTGGCTAAATGAACGATAAGAAAATAATAACGGCATTTACTGAATTAAATAAACGATAATAACCGAGGTAAGGTAGTTCCCTGGCTAAATGAACGATAAGAAAATAATAACGGCATTTACTGAATTAAATAAACGATAATAACCGAGGTAAGGTAGTTCCCTGGCTAAATAAACGATAAGAAAATAATAACGGTATTGGCTGAATTAAATAAACGATAATAACCGAGGTAAGGTAGTTTCCTGGCTAAATGAACGATAAGAAAATAATAACGGCATTTACTGAATTAAATAAACGATAATAACCGAGGTAAGGTAGTTCCCTGGCTAAATAAACGATAAGAAAATAATAACGGTATTGGCTGAATTAAATAAACGATAATAACCGAGGTAAGGTAGTTCCCTGGCTAAATAAACGATAATAAAATAATAAAGGCATTTTCCTAGCTAAATAAACAATATAAAATAATAAAGGCATTTTCCTAGCTAAATAAACAATATAAAATAATAACAAAATAGGTAAGGTAGTTCCCTATCCAAATAAACGATAATGAAATAATAAAGGTATTTATTTAGTTAAATAAACGATAACAAAATAGGTAAGGTAGTTCCCTATCCAAATAAACGATAATGAAATAATACGGTATTTATTTAGTTAAATAAACGATAACCAAAATAGGTAAGGCAGTTTCCCTAGCTAAATAAACGATTACAAAATAATAAAGGCATTTATCGCCTTAAAGAAACGATAATAAAAGAACAACGGCATGTCCTACGCTGACTAAATGATACGAAAATAATAAAGACAGTTTTCGCCTAAATTTACATGACATCCGTTGGAAACGATAATACATAAATGGTATGCCCGATACATGAACGCCGAGGTAGCAACACTCCCGGGGAATTCGCCGCAAAACTCGAAGACGGCCGCGATGTGACAATAAGGTGTTCGACGAAATAATCGCGATTTCCCAAAATAATAAATGGTATGCCCGATACATGAACAAGACGATAGGCGCGACGAAAAGGTAAGGCAAACACAATGCTCGTCGCCGAGGAACGAGCCGGCGCGTGGCGTAAACACGCGAGAGAGAGATAGACAAATAACAAGACGCGAGCGAGTGCGACCCTGAGCGCGAGAGCAGCGAGTACGAGGCCTTTATAATAGCCCCAAAAATTTAACACAGAAAAATATTTCGCGATTGAATCTTACTTTTCGCGATTCCACACACATTATTTCGACTAATAAAATCATTTTACACGATCAAGCATTATACCTCACACCGCACCACGGCACGGGGATTCCAACCATAATTCTGACGAATCGAAATTACGCGAGAAGGCAAGGCAAATCTCCGGAAAACAGTTTATATAGGCCAGGGATAAGGGACGAGACGCGAGGCTTCAACTCGATGTTTTATTACTGATCGGGGCTGTTACTAAACAACAAAAAAAAACTAATACATCCCGTGACGCAACCAAAAGAACCCAGCCCTCGATCAGTCCTAATTATACGAAGGCCCTTCGCATCTCGGCCCGAATCTCCTTCCGCCGTCGTAAAAGAGAAAAAGGACTTACCCCATCGAAGCGAAGCACACTCAACGAGGTTCGGCTCGCCGGCAGCAAGCGCGCGGACCCCAGCGCGCCCCACCACCTGTCGCCGGCCAGCGGCGCACCGCGTTTTCGGCCGTGCCCGCGCGAAATTTTGGGGAAAAATAGCGTGCCCCCCGGACCCCGTCCGCTGGCAAGGCAATCGCTACTGTGATTTTTCCGATATGTCGCGCCACGTCGGGCGAGTTTCGCGCCTCACCATGGTGCCGTCCCGTTGACTCTTTCCCCGAGGATACTGCCGGTAATTCCGGACGATGGGTGGAGGCCTCCCTCACCCTGCGAGGAGCGACCTCGACCAGGGTGGTGGGCCCACCAAACTATCTCCACATCGCCCCGGAACACCCGCATCCCACGATAGGGGCGCCGTTATTAAGCGGACCTTGAGTCCGGGAATGCGGCGTTGGGGATGATGGTAATCCCGAGGCGTCGAAAACTCGCCCAAAGCCACGCAGGACCATCGATGACGTGGCGACGACTCCCCAAGCATTCTCATGCACCTCATACACCTCACCTGCATGCAAGGCAAGGCACACTGAGGCAGCCGATGATAGAAAAGGCACTCGATGACACAGAGTGGTAGGCGACGCCGAGACCACACGCTCCCACACGATGCTCACCGAAAACTCCCTCAAACGGGCTCAAAAATCCAATTTTCCCGATTATTCCTTTCCCAAAACTCAATGACAAATTGATGGTCGAATCCCGACCGCAGCACGGTGGCCTCACAATCATACACAACCTTCTCACGATTCAGAAAAATAGATAAAACCCTTACGCTTAACTCGCGTCTCTCGCCTCTCGCAAAAATGGTCAAAATCTCCACGCACTCTCTCTCTTACGTCCACCACCACCGCCTCCATTAACCCGCCTACTCACGGCCAAGCCGTAATTTTCCGCGACTGTTGGGACCGCGCGTCGTCCCAGGGTCGTTAATCCGACCCCCTCGTCGACACCGATTCGTACTGGGGACGGGGCGCCAAATGTCACGTCACAAAGCCCCCTCCCAAAGATGTTAGCCGGTGCTCGCCAGATCCCACGACGCGCGTGCTAGCTTTCATCCCTCGGCGGTTCCTCTGCTGCTGTCCCGACGACGACGTCCCGCCTCCGTGCAAGCCTTCTATAGTGAGTAATCGGCGAGATTAAAGATTGACAGCTTCGTTCTCTCAGCCGTGGACCAGGACCCAACAAGACCTATCCCGTCCCCGAGGGCCCCCAAACACCATAACTACAGGGAATCGGGATGGAGGGGCCTTGTATTTACCGTAACGCAGGGTTATTTAGGGCACTGGCAACGCGTTTATTGCGTGTATTGATGGGCGAGCATTTATCGCCCCCATTACCAAAAAAAACAAACAGTAACACCGTCGAAGGTAAGGTAAGACAGCCAGATATTGAGATAAGGTATTAAGATAAGCCGCAAGGCGAGGTAAGCGGAAGAAAAATGAACGGTCCTGAGTGCAACCTGCCACCTAACGAGTCCCAAACGTTTGCTACTACCCTCCCCTATACAGTGAAGGAACGCGGGGCTTAAAGGCCAGCGCGTTTTCCCTCCCGGAACGCTCGGGCGATCTCAGCCTGCCCCTCCGTCACGTAGAGTTCCCCGTGGAGAGGACACGTGCGGACAGTGACTCCCAGATGTCCGCATCGATAGCACGCGACGCGCCGTGGCTGAGGGCACTGCTGCCGAACGTGGCTGGGGTCCCCACAATTAAAGCAGCGGCCGAGGCGGGGTGGCCCTTCCGATGCCTCAGCTGGGTGTGTGGGGGTCCCATAACGAGAGCCGTACGGCTCGGGCCAACGGGCCTTGGGGCCAGTTTTGCCTCGTCCCCCTGGCGTTCCTTTTGAGGGCGACGACGAGGTAGACGATGCCGTCGCGCAAGCGGGGGCATGTGGCGGGGTCGCGGCGGCCATGGAGAGATGCCACGGCTCCAGCGGCGGAGTTTGCGTCGCAGCGCTGGTTGCCGCCCGCTCCGTTTGGCTGGCCGCGTCCCGCGCTACACCGGGAACCTCCGTCTGCGCCCCGATTTCCCGTGTGGCGGGGAACTCCCTAACTTCCGCGGCAGTCGCTCTTCGGCTGGGGTTCCCGAGGCCGGAGAAGATGGGACATTCGCTCCCCTCCTTGTGCGTGAGGGCACATACCTGCCGAGCCATAGCCCTGAACAGACCGGGCTTTAAAAAGTCCGCGGCCACGAGGAGCGAGGCGTACGGCCGAATAGGGTCCCATATAGGGTCCGGGTCGAACTCGAACGGCCGCTGGTAGTGGTGGGCCTCGTCGAGGCTCTCGGCCCCTGGCGGCGGGCTGCGGCTTCGGCTGCGTGGCCTTGGTGAACGGCGGTTCGGGGTGGTCCACTGGCGGTATGTCTCGTCCTCATCCGCGGAGTCCTCGGGTTCACTGATGACGACGATGGACGGGGAGGACGACCGTCCACGGCTGATGGTCTCCGCCTCCTCCGGAGGTACGGACGAGGTCCGCGGAACCCGTTCCCACCCCTCAGCGTCGTAATCCGGCGAGGACCTTCCCTCCGTCGGCGCTTCCATGACCGCGTGCGGGTTTCCGCGCAGCCTCCCTTTCCCCGTCGGGGTGCCGAGCGACTGGGGGCTTTGCCTTGGATGGACGATGGTCCCGTAACGCCGGACGTAGGCAGGAGGTAGGACGGCGGGGAGGTATAGGTAAGGTAGCAGGTAGGACGAGGTAGAGGTCAGCGAAGCAACAAACAAAATTCTGCAAACATACGCAAACGGTGAAACGGGTTATGGTCGGCAAACAGCAGGTATTACCACCCCTACCCCTCAGGTTACGTATGATTTGAGATCCTTAATATGGACTTTCCCCGTCCACGAGCTGCTTAGATCAGCCAATTCCACGACTACTGGGGAGATTAAGCGTATAATTCGAAAGGGCCCATGAAACTTGGTGCATAATTTCGCCGCGATGTGCTGGGCGGCCGAAGACAGAACTCTCTGTCGTTTTAGCACGAGCTCGCCGACCTGGTAGTCTCGCTCCCGGTGTTTCTGGTTGTAATAGTGTGACTGCTTGCGATTTGCTTCCTCAAGGGCGATTTTAACGGTCTCTCGCAAGTCCGCGAGACGCTCCATGCGGGTTTTCCATGCTCGAGGCGTATTGGGGACTATTTCGGCGCCGGCCGAACATGAAACTAAGGCAGTAGGCAGGGGCTCTCGACCAAAATTCAAATAGGCCGGGCTCGATTGGATCGACCCGTGGAAGGCAGTGTTATACGCGAAACGCAACTCCGGCAAATGTACGTCCCATTCGCGATGGTCCGGACCCAAATAGGCAACGATCATGGTTTTCATCACGCGGTTTACGCGTTCAACCGGATTGGCTTGCGGATGGTAAGGCGCCAACGTATGGTGAAGTATCCCTATTCGGTCGGTTATAGCCTGCATATCGCGATTCACAAATTCCGTCCCGTTATCTGTCAATAATATCCGCGGCGCGCCCCAACGCGAGATGACTAAGTCGCTCAGAGCTTCTACAATTTTCTTCCCCGTCGCTTTTCGCAAAGGTACGCATTCGATCCATTTCGTGAATAGATCTTGTATGACCAAGACATATGCAAAACCGGATTTACTCGTCGGCAGGGGCCCCATCACGTCGGCAGCTACGATATCCCATGGCTGTTCTAGTACCCGTTTTCCCATCAGCCCCGCTGGGCGGGCTTGCTCTACCTTGCACCGCTGGCACACTCCGCATTTGCGAATATAACGAACTACGTCGCGGAACATATTCGGCCAAAAATAACGCGTGGCTATTCGCCGAAACGTTTTCTCCACCCCCATGTGGCCGGATTGAGGCAAGTCATGGGATTCCAACAAGGCTTGAGCTCGCGATTCGAGCGGGATCACCAGTTTCCAGGCATCCATATCTCCCACTTCCAAGGCCGGTAGTTGGGCCCTACGGTGGTAATAGAGGGTGTTTCCCTCGACTTTCCAGTCTGGCCACCGGTCGGGATCTCGCGTCACCTCGCGCCATTTACGATTATACCAACGATCCGAGCTATTCTTAGCTACGATAATCAAGGCACAGGTAGCTTCCGGGATTCGCGAGAGAGCGTCAGGTACGTGATGCAAGGCACCTTTTCGATGTACTATTTCGTAATCGTACTCCTGTAGCTCTAACGACCAGCGACCTAGCCTACCGGTGGGGTTTTTGAGGTTATGGAGCCAGCGAAGACTAGCATGATCGGTAATCACCGTGAAGTGATAACCTTCGAGGTAGCAGCGGAATTTGCGAATGGACCAGATCACGGCGAGGCATTCTTGCTCGGTCGTGGTATAGTTTTTCTCGGCCGGATTGAGCGCGCGACTGGCGTACGCGATGACGTGCTCGTTCCCCTCGGCCAACTGAGTTAGTACGGCCCCCAGTCCCACGCTACTAGCGTCCGTTTGCAGGGTGAAGGGCAGCTCGAAATTTGGACAAATTAAGGTAGGTGAGGTAGTGAGCGACTCGCGAATTTTATCGAAGGCAATGGCTTGCGTTTCTCCCCAGGCCCACGGGGCATTCTTCTTCAATAGCGCGGTGAGCGGGCTCGCGTGCGTCGCGAACGAGGGTACAAACCGGCGATACCAGGAAGCCATCCCCAAGAACCGACGAAGTTGTTTTAGGTTTCTCGGCGCGGGGTATTCTAACACCGGCGCGGTTTTCTCTGGATCCACCTGTAGACCGTGGCGATTAACTAGAAACCCTAAATACTTCACCTCCTTGCAACAAAACTCGCTCTTTTCGGCGTTGATCGTTAACCCGGCCTTGCGTATGGTTTGCAATACGCGTCGCAACCAATCGAGGTGCTCGTCGAAGGTGGGCGTGACGATAATAATATCGTCGAGGTATACGTAAACGTAGGGCTGCATCTCGGGCCCGAGTAACCGGTCTAAGAGGCGCTGAAAAGTCGCGGGCGCGTTGGTGAGGCCAAATGGCATGCGGCGAAATTGGAAGAGGCCCATCCCCGGTACGGTAAATGCTGTTATCTCGCGACTCCCTTCTTCGAGCGGTATTTGAAAATAAGCCTGACTGAGATCGAGGGTCGTGATGTAATTCGCCCGGCGCAGCCGGTCGAGTATGCTGTTCATGAGGGGAATCGGGTACGCGTCCTTTTTCGTTACGCTATTCACGCGCCGGAAGTCAAGGCAGAAACGGAGCTTTCCGTTAGGCTTTTTCACCATTACGATCGGGTTGGACCAGTCACTTTTCGAGCGCTCGATAATCCCTTCGTCGAGCATTTGCTTCACCGCGTCGTGAATGGCCTTTTCGATAGCCGGCGATACCGCGTAATAACGCTGTTTAATCGCGGGGTGACCGCCAACATCGATGCGGTGTTCCGCGAGGGTCGTGCACCCGGGCTTTTCCGGTGGTGGGGGTATTTCTTGGAGGATTAACTGTTGCAAGGCTCGGTCTTGTTCGGGGCCGAGGTCCTGCAAACCACAGCACTGACTCGCTCGACTCCCCGCGGGGTATATCTCGAAGGCATGGCGATTCTCGGGTTCGAAACGCGTATACCAGCTCGCGGCTGCGAAATCCACCACCCATTGAGCAGCTTGAAGAAAATCTAGCCCCAAGATACACGGCAAAACCAGGACAGGCAAGAGATAGGCATTCAGGTCAAAAGCACGAGTATGAAGCGTTACCGGCAGCGTTACCCTTTCATAGGCGGTCGCCTTCTGGCCTCCTGCCAGCTCGACTCCGCGAGGCTGGCACAGTCGTCGGGGAATACGAAATTTATCGAGGTACGAAAAGGCAGAATGTCCCAGGAAGGTGCAGCTCGATCCTGAGTCGACTAACGCGCGTAGGGTGAAGCCCTGGACAGCAAACGTGACGAAGAAGGCGTTAGCGCTGGTCTCGGTTTGAACGTTGCCGAGCCAGAGAGGTATTTCGAACGGGTCAGGTGACCAGGCAGTAGGGAAGGTAGGTCGTGGCGATGGCCTCGCGGGTTGACCGATTGACCGATTCGGACCCGCGCTTAACGGTTTCCCGCACACGAACAATCCGGTTTTCGCACCCCCGCTCGGCCGCAACGATAACAGAACAAGGTACGGGGCTGCGCGCAGTTGTTGAAACGATGGCCCGGCTGACGGCAATTCCAGCAATTCGGTGCCCTTACGGGCCTTTCCGTGCCCCTCGTAGGACCGACTTCCGGTTGGGGAGGCAGTTCGGAGGGGTTGAGATCCCGAAATGGATTGGAGGCAGCTAATGGGGGTGTTACATTGGTGATAGCCGAGTCCCTCGGAGGTAAGGCAGGTTTCCGGTAGGCGTTACGGTTGTTTTGAACTGCGTTGATCGCTCCACCGTGAGTCGCGTTCCCCTCCCCAGTCGAGATTCCCGACGGGTGATGGATTCGATTCGTGGGACTATCACCGTATCGCTGCGGGGAGGCGAAGTCATCGATCGGCGAATCGATGGCCGCTAAGAAATTACGCGCGGTGGGTCCTGAGCGTGCCCGCGAACCGTGATAAGCGAGTTCGGGGCAGAGCGATTGATCCGGTGTCGGGGGGGCCTGATATAGGCGCGCCGACAGGAAACTTTTCTCCGCGCGCACGGCGATGTGTTCAAACGAATCGAAATCGAATAGGTCCTCGCGACAGATCGTAACTTGTAAGCGAGGCAACATATTACGGTGAGCACACTGGACTTGCTCGGACTCCCCCCAGGCGGGAATTAAACGCGCGAACAACCCTCGCAAACACGTGAGATAATCGGCCACCGGTTCGTCGAGCCCCTGAGTGCGGCGCATGATTTCTTGACGAAGCGCATGCTGGTAATCGGGGTCCCCGAATCGAGCGCGACAAGCGGCCTCGAATTGCCGCCAAGAGGTCCAGCGGCTCCGATCGTTTCGGAACCACTGTAGCGCGACCCCAGTCATGAAGAAAGGTATACAACGGATTAAATCCCCATCCGATACAGGTAATAAGGCACGGCCCTCCGAGATACGAATCAAAAAGGTCTCGATATCCTCCCCTTTCCGGCCCGAGAACGAGATGTTCCATTTGCGCATAACGTGCAAGACCGAGGACGCGGAGGCATTAAAACGGTGCGACGCCGAGGGCTCGTTCACCGAAAGGTCGGGTCCCGGATAGTGCGAATGATGGGGTCGCTCACTTACCTGGGGTGGCGGCGCTCCTGCCCGCTCCGCGTGAGCAAAGAAGGGTGGTGTCTCGGTGCTATGGGGAACGCCTGGACCAGACGCCCATTCCATCGTACTCGCCCGGTACGGTCGAGGAAAAACTTGCGTCGGCACGCCCCCGTACCCGTAGGAAGGCTCCGGCAGCCGCGGGTCCTCCACCCCAGATGGGGCCGCTATCGCGGAAGGGACTGGAGCCCTCACACTCCCTACCGTATGTGTGTGAGGGGCCGGTGCAGGGCCCGCAGGCGGGCTCCACACGTGAGACTCGGAAGCTCCCCAGCCCGAATCCCAACCCCCCGGGGGTTGATATGGGGCCGTTTCGGTCCTCCCGTCGGACTCCCGTCCCAACGAGTGGGTGGTTTGCCCACTCGTAGTGGCGGGGTCACGTCTCTCCCCGGCAGGCGGGGAATCCGCGGTGGGATTCACCATAACTCGGGAGCGCGACACCGGAAAACCCCAACGACAACGCGACGAAACTCGGTCACCGGCAAACGCACCAGCGAGGAAAAAGGCAAGCGCCCCAAAAAAAAAAACGAGGCGAAGGCAAACGTAAAGGCTACGACCGCGACTCGATATTTTAATAGCGAGAACAGCACTCAACCCCTTTTCAGAGGTACTAGGTAATTAACAGAACTGATGCGAATGACGGGTTAGCGTCTGAGCAAATGGTTTCTCCCTCGACTTGCACCCCGGTTTTATTTCCCGTTCCTTTGTTCCCTTTCTTCACCCTAACTATCAAGGCTATCTTTTCCCCCCTCAGGCAAGGTACGGCACGAAGTTCGGCGAATAATACGCAAAAACGATCAACAACGCGGCGCGGCTTAATACGGCGGTCGCCCCGCGTTCCAGGTATTGGGAAAAAAAAACTATTTGACTCAGTACAGGTCGCGAGCTCGGCTATTTATCTCGATTTCACGAAAGCTATAAATCCATCATACGTAACCCAGAGGTGGCGACATCGCGTGGTAAATATACACAAATTTAAGTATGAAAAACAAGGCAGGGGCAAATGAAAACAAGTATCGTCGACGAGAGTCATAAATCGAGACCACTCTTGGGTGACAGCAGCACAGAAAACAAGCGATTCCCCGAAATCAGAGACTAATATAAATGAAACACAAAGCGTTTCTTCGAAACCGTTACCTTAATATCAGTAATAATAATACAAAAGTCTCATATAAAAGCGTGTAGGCAGGTTACAATAGAGACGTGAATTCGTGACCGGGCACACACAGCAAAAAAAAACATACACCATAGTCAAATTACAAAATACAAACCAGCGGCACTTAACCTTATTTCTTTTACTTACACGGCGGCGAGGATTGTTTGCCCAGGATTCGTGTTTATATCCCGGCTTTCCTCGATTCCGAGAATTATCCTCACCTGGTTGTTAACGCTTTTGCCCTCTCGCGCATTTCGATTCGAAATATTTTACTCCTCTACTCTCGCTCAGGATCGCAACTCGTGTGGCTAAATAATAGCCCTCGTCTCCTCTCTTACAACAAAAAAAAAACTGCCTACCACCTAAACGACGCTATACTCTGTCGCTCCCGGTCTCACCCCAGTGGGCCCCACGTTGGGCGCCATTTTTGTGACGGATTTTTACTCCCGCGCACAATCTTCTCGGCCGGGAGGCCGATGCGCGGGCCCGGTTCACCCCGAGGAGGTTGGGCGCCAGGTACCAGGGTACCGCCGACAAAGCCGGCTTTCATATTTTCCTCCTCGAAGGCGAACCCGCCCGCCGAGATGGTTTATCATCGGCGCGGCCGAGGCTATGCCGACTAACTCGACTCGAATACATCGGTAGAGGGGCGGGGTGATGGGATAGAGACGGGCGACAGGGCCAGGCAGGGAAAAGAAGAAAAGAAACACCATGTTCACAATAATTCGTTTAATCGCCGTTTACTTAACTCGGGCGTGTGGCCTTGACATAGCGGCCCCAAAACTTAATACCGAACATAATATAAACCGGCTGCCAAACTACGACGTTCACGACGATACAGAAATAATACCGGAATTAACGAAGGCCGGACTAGACGCTAAATACAGAAATAAAGGATAATAGAATAGGCGAGGCCGTTCCCTGGCTAAATAAACGATAGGAAACTAATAACGGTATTTATTGAGTTAAACAATTGATAATAACCGAGGTAAGGCAGTTCCCTGGCTAAATAAACGATAATAAAATAATAACGGTATTTACTGAATTAAATAAACGATAATAACCGAGGTAAGGTAGTTCCCTGGCTAAATAAACGATAAGAAAATAATAACGGTATTGGCTGAATTAAATAAACGATAATAACCGAGGTAAGGTAGTTCCCTGGCTAAATAAACGATAAGAAAATAACAACGGTATTGGCTGAATTAAATAAACGATAATAACCGAGGTAAGGTAGTTCCCTGGCTAAATAAACGATAAGAAAATAACAACGGTATTGGCTGAATTAAATAAACGATAATAACCGAGGTAAGGTAGTTTCCTGGCTAAATGAACGATAAGAAAATAATAACGGTATTGGCTGAATTAAATAAACGATAATAACCGAGGTAAGGTAGTTCCCTGGCTAAATGAACGATAAGAAAATAATAACGGCATTTACTGAATTAAATAAACGATAATAACCGAGGTAAGGTAGTTCCCTGGCTAAATGAACGATAAGAAAATAATAACGGCATTTACTGAATTAAATAAACGATAATAACCGAGGTAAGGTAGTTCCCTGGCTAAATAAACGATAAGAAAATAATAACGGTATTGGCTGAATTAAATAAACGATAATAACCGAGGTAAGGTAGTTTCCTGGCTAAATGAACGATAAGAAAATAATAACGGTATTGGCTGAATTAAATAAACGATAATAACCGAGGTAAGGTAGTTCCCTGGCTAAATGAACGATAAGAAAATAATAACGGCATTTACTGAATTAAATAAACGATAATAACCGAGGTAAGGTAGTTCCCTGGCTAAATAAACGATAAGAAAATAATAACGGTATTGGCTGAATTAAATAAACGATAATAACCGAGGTAAGGTAGTTCCCTGGCTAAATAAACGATAATAAAATAATAAAGGCATTTTCCTAGCTAAATAAACAATATAAAATAATAAAGGCATTTTCCTAGCTAAATAAACAATATAAAATAATAACAAAATAGGTAAGGTAGTTCCCTATCCAAATAAACGATAATGAAATAATAAAGGTATTTATTTAGTTAAATAAACGATAACAAAATAGGTAAGGTAGTTCCCTATCCAAATAAACGATAATGAAATAATACGGTATTTATTTAGTTAAATAAACGATAACCAAAATAGGTAAGGCAGTTTCCCTAGCTAAATAAACGATTACAAAATAATAAAGGCATTTATCGCCTTAAAGAAACGATAATAAAAGAACAACGGCATGTCCTACGCTGACTAAATGATACGAAAATAATAAAGACAGTTTTCGCCTAAATTTACATGACATCCGTTGGAAACGATAATACATAAATGGTATGCCCGATACATGAACGCCGAGGTAGCAACACTCCCGGGGAATTCGCCGCAAAACTCGAAGACGGCCGCGATGTGACAATAAGGTGTTCGACGAAATAATCGCGATTTCCCAAAATAATAAATGGTATGCCCGATACATGAACAAGACGATAGGCGCGACGAAAAGGTAAGGCAAACACAATGCTCGTCGCCGAGGAACGAGCCGGCGCGTGGCGTAAACACGCGAGAGAGAGATAGACAAATAACAAGACGCGAGCGAGTGCGACCCTGAGCGCGAGAGCAGCGAGTACGAGGCCTTTATAATAGCCCCAAAAATTTAACACAGAAAAATATTTCGCGATTGAATCTTACTTTTCGCGATTCCACACACATTATTTCGACTAATAAAATCATTTTACACGATCAAGCATTATACCTCACACCGCACCACGGCACGGGGATTCCAACCATAATTCTGACGAATCGAAATTACGCGAGAAGGCAAGGCAAATCTCCGGAAAACAGTTTATATAGGCCAGGGATAAGGGACGAGACGCGAGGCTTCAACTCGATGTTTTATTACTGATCGGGGCTGTTACTAAACAACAAAAAAAAACTAATACATCCCGTGACGCAACCAAAAGAACCCAGCCCTCGATCAGTCCTAATTATACGAAGGCCCTTCGCATCTCGGCCCGAATCTCCTTCCGCCGTCGTAAAAGAGAAAAAGGACTTACCCCATCGAAGCGAAGCACACTCAACGAGGTTCGGCTCGCCGGCAGCAAGCGCGCGGACCCCAGCGCGCCCCACCACCTGTCGCCGGCCAGCGGCGCACCGCGTTTTCGGCCGTGCCCGCGCGAAATTTTGGGGAAAAATAGCGTGCCCCCCGGACCCCGTCCGCTGGCAAGGCAATCGCTACTGTGATTTTTCCGATATGTCGCGCCACGTCGGGCGAGTTTCGCGCCTCACCATGGTGCCGTCCCGTTGACTCTTTCCCCGAGGATACTGCCGGTAATTCCGGACGATGGGTGGAGGCCTCCCTCACCCTGCGAGGAGCGACCTCGACCAGGGTGGTGGGCCCACCAAACTATCTCCACATCGCCCCGGAACACCCGCATCCCACGATAGGGGCGCCGTTATTAAGCGGACCTTGAGTCCGGGAATGCGGCGTTGGGGATGATGGTAATCCCGAGGCGTCGAAAACTCGCCCAAAGCCACGCAGGACCATCGATGACGTGGCGACGACTCCCCAAGCATTCTCATGCACCTCATACACCTCACCTGCATGCAAGGCAAGGCACACTGAGGCAGCCGATGATAGAAAAGGCACTCGATGACACAGAGTGGTAGGCGACGCCGAGACCACACGCTCCCACACGATGCTCACCGAAAACTCCCTCAAACGGGCTCAAAAATCCAATTTTCCCGATTATTCCTTTCCCAAAACTCAATGACAAATTGATGGTCGAATCCCGACCGCAGCACGGTGGCCTCACAATCATACACAACCTTCTCACGATTCAGAAAAATAGATAAAACCCTTACGCTTAACTCGCGTCTCTCGCCTCTCGCAAAAATGGTCAAAATCTCCACGCACTCTCTCTCTTACGTCCACCACCACCGCCTCCATTAACCCGCCTACTCACGGCCAAGCCGTAATTTTCCGCGACTGTTGGGACCGCGCGTCGTCCCAGGGTCGTTAATCCGACCCCCTCGTCGACACCGATTCGTACTGGGGACGGGGCGCCAAATGTCACGTCACAATATATATATATATATCGACTCGAAATTTCTTGGAAGTGGTGCGTGTCGTTGCAGGTCGGCACTTATCAAACGTTGATTATAAACTTTTGCGTAAACATGCACATCGAGAATGGCGCCGCTATGGCGCGGGGTGATTTCTTGGAAACGACATCGCGGTGGTCAATCATCAAAGGAAGGAGGTGACCAAATGAAAGGGATCATTTAGCTCAGTCTGACGCAATACCTTCGATCGCACGCGTGTGTGTCGGCACTATTGAATTTTTTTCTCCGAAAAATGGGCGCGTGTAACAAATACTCGGTTTTTCTCTGCGCGGATCCGTGAACGTTAACTCAGAACGAGCTGGAATATATTCCGAAAACATTGCTTTTAAAGTATTGGGGCGATCATATACATTTGCTCTGGCATCTCCTTCCGAGACGTTATCAAATTGATCCTGAAGTATTGTCGTATCTTCCGTGTAGAGAGCACCATAATACTTATGTGAATATGGATCATTTCGATGGCACCCCACCCCAACGTTGAGTGTGTGAAAAATGTTTTCCAAATTCGCGGGTGGAGAAAATGAATGAGTAATTTTTTTCGGGTGGGGAGGGTAAGGATATATAACCCGCAATTTCGTGAGCGGCTTCATTAGAGAACGATCAAATGCGAGACAGACGAGTCGTGCTGAAACAGCGATTATTGTTACACTTGAAAAATATCAGAGAAGTGAAAGTCGTGTTGCAAAGAGTGTCGGTGATTCGAGAGATCAACCAAAGTGTGAAAAATCTTTCAATATCCGAAGCAACGTTGTCGCCGCACAAATGTTGCACCGTGAACAAAGTACCGAGCAACAACAATGGATCTCGAGGCTATCAACAAAATCGGCAAGATGGACGATTTTCTACCGACGAAAAAATTGTCGGAACTACCAGTGCGGGCGAATCAACGTATATCAAACGTGAGAGTTGTCCAAACGAAATTCGGACGACGGTACATCGTCGATATTAATGACGAATTTTCCGTCTTCCTGTCGGCCAGAATCACGAAAGCCATCGATGAGGAGCCAACGACGTTAGATAAATTCCAGACTGCGACTAACGATGGGAAATTATATGTGAATTACATCGGTGGAAAATATAATAAACTAGAATTTATTCTGTTGTAGGTAAATTTGAATAAAACAAAAAAAAAAAAACAAATGTCATGTAAATGTGTGTGTTTTTTTTATTTCAAAGAATATCACGATTACACAAAACTTGATAGGCCTTTAGCCAAATTTTCAGCGATTTCACATTCGCGCTGGCACAATTGTATTTCGTTTGGGCGGAATGATGCGAACATCCCGGCGGAATTTTCGGCAATTTCTTCAACGATGGGCAGTCCAGAATCTCGAGATCGATAATCTCAGCGGTCGTGAACTTTTTCACCCATTGTGTTTTTTCGAGTCCCTTGACGTATACTTTGTGAGCTCGTTGCAATATGGCGCCAATCACCGTTTCAGCCGCTTCATAGGGTATTTCACCGTCTTCCCAGCTCATCCCATGATAATTGCGTGTTAGCCATAAATTCATGGCTTTGTATTTGACCGGCAACGACTTCCATGGCGATGGCGAATCGAAGAACAGGGTCAAAGGTGGACCGTCTTGTTGCACTTCGACAAAAGATATTTCTTTGAGAACAAACTCGTTAATTGGCTGTTTGAAGCCTTGAAGATCAACGATGTAATCCATTATATCAGCTTCTTCACGCCACCGCTGATCGGATTATACTGGACGATGCGATCGTGAAGTATGAGACAGTAAGCCGATGTATGCGCAGGAATGTTATTTTTTGACTCAAATTCAAGGCGAACATCCACCGGGCCTGTCTTCAACGATTCGTTTTGTTTCGAGCAGTCGATAATGATGAGCGGAGCATACTTCAGAAATTGCGACTTGTTTAACCATGGCTCGGGCTCTCTGTTGTAGTACGTGGATTGGAAATTTGCGTACATCTGATACAGCAAAGCGTACTGATTTTGATCGATGTTGAGATTCAAATTTCCATAGGGATAACATTGCGAATTGAGACACAGTTTGACGTCGGTGATTTTACAACGATCGAAATTACTCGCATTCTTGTTTTTCTGATTTTTTCGATCTGTTTGAAATGCAAGAATGACGTAACGAGGCTTCTCGAGTTGCGTCGATGTTTTCACGGACCAAACGTGTTTCGAGGTGGCCGGTAGCAGAGGATATTCGTATAGTTCCCACGTGCGGAAACTCATGGAAATCGGTGGATCCTTGGCTATGTACTTCAAGAGTTGAATTTTCCGCTGATCCGAAACTGTCACGTATGGCACGAGCCATTCAATCTTTTGCAGAACGAGTTTGAAATCCTCATCGGCTGTCTGTACAACGGCATCATTGTCGGTCTTTGATCGCGATAGGATGAGCTCGTGTTTAGCATTTATCACGATTTTTCGATAATCCTCAGCAAAGCCCAGCAGCATGCTCAGCGGTATGCATATGTCGACATTACCCGCAGCATCTACGATTTGCTTCGTTTCCTCGATGTCGAGCCATCCGGTGTTCTCCAGCATGCTGCTTTTACTCGGGCTCATCGACGAGTAGCCCTTAATCAGACTCGTGAGACCAACGTTTTTGCTTCGATCGATCTCGATGGCATTGCGCTCATAACGTATTTCCTCGAATAAATAGCAAATGGCGTTATTGACGAGGCTCGTGGCGAGGGTCGGTGTGCCATCGTTTTTCGTCAATTTTCCGCATATATGTAAGGAGCTGTGACTCGGTAGTATGCAGATATCCTGATGCTGAATGGAGATGCGGATTTCATCGCTGTTGTTGAAGGTTGCAGATGCATACGGCTGATGAGCATGAATCTCACAATGTGTGATGGATTCATCGAAGATGACGGGGTTTTGTATATTAACTATTTCCTCCTCCATTGTACACAGCATATGGCTAAAGCGCAGAACAAAAATTTATGTCTCACACGTTTTTTTCGCGAATTTTTCGGCCTAGACTCTGCAGGAACAACACGTTTTGAGGTGTTAACGCTCTGCGCGTTGATCGACGACTGTCCAAATTATTATTGGGTTTTATATTCAGAATAATATCTTTACGCGACAATTCCGACAGTACGTATTTCTCAATATCTTCAATCTCGTAGCTGCCCGTAGGTATCGTTAATATCTCATCTCCAACGTAAAGTTTATTACTTTCAATGTCGATGTTAGGGATGGAATTGAAGGTTAGCAATTCGATGAGACCGAGGCTATAATTTTTGTGAGGTGAGAGCTCGATCGGTGGAAAGTATTGCGCCTTGAGTATGGACGAAGTTCTCGATATCGTTAATGTGAAACTATCATCCATGATGGTTAATTAACGACTGACCTCTCTGCTTTACCCTGTACGTTTATATAACGCGTATTTTTCACCAAAATCCAATTGATCGCAGAGAAACTTCAAGCACAAATGACCGCACTCGATTGTATCATAGTCTTGGCATCTCTCGTAGTTGTAATTCACGCTACCGACACCGAAATATTTCATGAGTTCGGATGGTGGTCGAGGTCGCCAAAACTATCGAAATAATCGATCCTTTTTTCAAATTTTTTGTACGCAACCCAGTGTGTACCACGACCGATATCCTCATCCAAATTCACAATTGCTGTTTCGTATTTCAGCGGTCCGCTCTTCGGCAGTTTATCCCGCATGTAAACGCTTCGAAAATGTCGAATGTTCATGATTCGTGCGTATTTACGGAGATCCGCGTCGGTGAGCGGTCGATGCGGTAGCTTCAATTCACGTTTTTTGGAGCTATATGAAGACCCAATCCCTGCTTGTATGGTTTAAGATGTAAACCTTTGCCTAATGCAATAGCCTCGATCGTTCGATTGTATTCGTCCAATTCTCGTTTAGCTGCCTGACCAGCGTTAACGGCTTTCGTTATACTCGCCGCACCACCGGCCAATGCCCCGGTACCGCTGAGCCCCGCGAAAATCGGCACCAGAAACGGCAAGAAACCACCGATCTTTTTCGGCACGCGTATAACACGAGGAGCATGCATTTTACATCCTGCTGCTCTTTTGGCCACGCTCCGAGCACCCTTGAGAGCGGATCTTATGATTGCTCTCGAATCACCGCTACGAATCATCGTTGCTCGCGCTGCTGCGACAACTTTTTTGAAACTTGGCTTGACCCCCATACCGAATTTCCTTTTAACCTTCATGATATTAGCAATACTCAGGGCACTACCTTTCTCGCCTAAGATAGATGTGGCGAATACTCGTTTCCACGCTTCCTCGGTCAGCACCTGGTCAGCCGCGTGTCGCGCCGCAATATTCTCCCGATTTTTCGAATACGCGATATCGTGTTCTTTGCAAGCCGCGTCGAGCGGATTAACGCCAGGATCGCCTCGCGCAAGCCGCTCAGACAATTTTGTGCCAGGCCCGCAATATTGATATCCCGGTATGTGTAACTCGAATGGAAGTTTATTAATCAAATTGTTGACGACTCCTTTTTCACGTTTTTTGTTTTTCGCGCCAACGATCATGCTCCTCGTGACAGTTTTCAATGCTCGCGATATCCTCATTTACACTGTTTCTTCTTATCACCAACTGCACCGTATCGTCCCGGGTCAACTTCTCCCGTAAATCGCGTACTTCCTCTAATGTGAGGATTGGAATAGTCACGATAACGATCGGCAAATTTCTTCAAACTTTCGGTTATAGGATTTTTCGGATCGTCTTGTTTCGGCATTTTCCTCATATGTTCATCAGACGGGAAAACATTCACACCTGAGACATCAATCGTTATAACCATACTACTTATACCTATTTCCATCAGTCACGGTCAAGATGAGTTCACAGATGGGACTATTGCCTGTATTAAATTTCGATGAATTTACGTGAGCGGAGAAGAGACAAAAACGTCATGGTGATTTGCTGCCTGATACTATTTGTGCTGTGTTTTGCGGTCCATCGAATTGTGGCAAAACCAATGCTTCGCTTTCGCTCATAATACATCCCAATGGACTGAGATTTGAGAACTTTACCTCTATTCAAAATCGTTGAAACAACCAAAGTATAAATTGCTCAAACGATTGCTCGAACCGGTGAACGGGGTCGAATATCATCCGTTCAACGAGCACGAACAAGTGGCGTCACCTAGCGACGCGCGACCTCACTCGATAATCATCTTTGACGATGTTGCGTGCAAGAAACAAGATAATATGAGGACCTTTTTCTCCATGGGAAGACACGAAATTGTCGACTGCTTCTACGTTTGTCAGACGTATGCTCGCATTCCTAAGCATCTCGTAAGAGATAATACGAACTGACTTGTTCGTAACAAGCAGGATGATATGAATTTGAAACATGTGTATAACGATCATGCTAACACGGATATGACTTATTCGCAATTCAAGAGCATTTGTTCGGAATGTTGGAATTCTGATAAATACGGATTTATCACGATTGACAAGGATAGCGAAGTGGACAAGGGTAGATACCGACAGGGTTTTGACACTTTTCTCACCATTAAATAACTTTGTTGTATCCAACACACAGCAGTATCATCAGCGTCGCTATAGCGACAACATGGAGCATAAACAAGAGCGAGATGTGTTGCATCAGCTTGTTCGAGCGAGCGAAGCGATTAGAAAAAAACATCGTATGATGAAAAGCAGCAAGGATGATGTCGAACTCTTGAGGCGGGAAGTTTTCAAACCTATAGTCACACCGCTGAAAACGTTAATACGGAATGCGGATCATCCAATCAAGGAGGAAGTAAAAGAAGAAGAAAAAGTTAAGGAAGAACACGATGATTCGTTTGGAAAGGAGGATGTTAAAAAAACTGATACGTCTTATGATGATGATGTCTCCTTCAAATCAACATATGATACGAGTATGGATGAGAGTGATAATGATGACAAATCAACCCGCAACGTTGACCAATTAATCAACGAATATATCGTGTTATTACAAACAAATCGAAAAACGAATTTCGATGTTTTTTACGGTGTTCGACTTCTCGCCAATGATAAACTAAAGATTGGCGATTCATCGATAAACTTTGATTCACCGAAGATTCGCGTGGGAGATCGAGAGTATGCAAAAACTATCGGATGAATCGAGCTATTGTTCAAAAAAGTTCCCGATATCGAGACTGTCACGGAGGATGATGTAAAAAATTATGAAGACATCCTAATTACAACGAACGCTCATAAAAAGTTTTACAAAGCCGGTGAAGCGACGCGACGGGATAATACTTATAAATTTAAAACATTTATCGCAAAAATCGCATTGAGAAAACATATTGGCGGAGGTATCCATAAAGTGGTTGAAAAAAATACCAAATTCGATTATGTTTATTGGGATGATCCTAACGAATTGGTCGATCGTTTACGTTTACTCGTAGCATCTCAAGCAGCCGGCAATTTTTCTCATTCGAACGAAATTGTATCAATCATTGAAGAATTACGCGAGGCTGGAATTATTCATTAAAACGATTCTCGTCAAGATCTTGTTGCACATTCGCAAGATGAGCGTTGACGTGTTTGGACGTCAATGGCAACCAAAAAGTAGAAGTGAAAATGTTCGCGGACCTCGAGGCAAAGGATTCAAGATTACTCGCGATGGACAATACGATATTGATAAAAAACGTTTGTGTAATTTGGCTGATCCGATAGACGAGAATGATGCGATTTCAGTGAAAGTGATGCGAAGCGCAATGCAACAAGAAGTACGTCAGATACATCACGTTACATCTTCTCTACGGGAGGATATTGATAATCATGACATGATGATCCGTGCACTCGAGCCCCAACTCACGGAGCATATAAGACATAAAAAAATCAATCATGAAAATCTTGAAAATCTGACGAAACGCAATTCCGAGCTCATTGTGCTGTTGGAAAACGAGCTGAAAACATTGGAGCAAAGTAGTAGTAGCGGTGATTATATGTTAATGATCGATAGTGTCAAGAGCCGCTTGAGCCAGTTTAAAGCGGAACAAGAAGCTGTACACGCGTTATCAGTGAAAAATTCTGAAGTGCTCGCGCTACTGGACAACCGCTTGCACGCGCTCAAGCATGAGCGAGACAGAGACCGTGGTGAGAGAGCTACATAAGCCGGCGCGAAGAAATTACATCCGTCGGCGTGTTGATATACGCGGTCTCGATGAGACGTGGCAGGCCGATCTCGTCGATATGTCATCTTACGCTCACCGAAACTCTAAGCAAAAGTTCCTCCTCACCGTTATCGATGTATTCTCAAAGTATGCCTGGGCTGTACGGATCAAGAGTAAAACAGGAAGAGATACGACATTGGCCATGAAATCAATACTAGTTCAGGGTCGAACACCGAAAAACTTGCAAGTCAATCGTGGAAAAGAATTTTACAATGCCGAGTTTCAGGCGCTGATGGAAAAATTCAACATTCACATGTACTCGACATACAGCAATTTAAAAGCTGCGATCTGCGAACGTTCCAATCCTACACTAAAAAATAAAATGTGGATACGATTTAGTCTTCGCGGAAATTACAAATGGATAGACATTCTCGATTATATGATTTCCGAATACAACAATACCGTACATCGTACAATTAAGATGAAACGAAAAAATGTTAATACAGCTAATGAGGAACAAATTTTACGCGAGATTTACAAGAAAATCACGTCTCCTACGAAGAAACCGGCAAAATACAAAATCGGCGACAAAGTGAGAATCAGAAAATTTAAGAACGCATTCGAGAAAGGTTACACCCCGAACTGGACAACGGAAATATTTACGATTGAGCGAGTGAAAAGTACGAATCCAACGATGTACCAGCTGAAGGATCATCGAGATCAACCCATCGGTGGCGGTTTCTACGAACAAGAGCTCCTCAAAGTGAAATATCCCGATGTTTATTTCGTTGAGAAAGTATTGAAGAAACGTGGAAATAAAATATTTGTGAAATGGCTTGGTTTTGACAATACTCACAATAGTTGGGTAAATAAATCTACTGTATGGAATTGATTTATTTAAAACTTGTATACAACATTTTTTCATTCCTCATTTTCACTCTCACTCAACATCGCAACGCGTCGTTCTCGCCATGCAAGATTTTCGATTTCGCACGATTCATACCCTGCAACAGAGATATTTCAAAAGCGTAAGAATCTGAACGGCGTTTTAATTATGTAGAGTTTTAAGAGTCATATTAAAATTACCAGAATCTGCTGGTGATGATGAAATCCATGTTGATGCATCATCATCAACATCATCGCTACCATACTTTTGATTAGCATAGTTTACACGAGCGGCATCATATTCAAGGTACACCCAGTTGTCAACAACATCGTCTTGCGCTGGTGCCTCCTTAACTGGCGGGGGTGGCGATCTTTGACGCATAGCGCACACATTGAGAGACTCTTGCGATGGTGTTAGTGGTGGTGGAGATGCGTGATTCCCGCCACCAGATGGTCCAGCTACAGCTCCATCAGCTTTCTCGAACTCGCGTAAATATTGGTTTTGATCCATCCATCGAACGCATTCTTCAATACTTCCCCGTCGCGATGCATCATTGATCAAGTTATTTTCATCCTTCTGCAATCCTGATTGCTCATCAATATGGTGTGTCGATGAGGATGCTGACGAAGATGATTCATCGCTTGAACTTTGGAGAAGTCGAATTTTCGCTAAAATAAACACCATTAGATGGTTTTTAGAGTCGTTTGATAATGATGAGCTTATAAAAAAATAAAAATATGCTCTTACTATGTTCCTCCAATATAGGCTCAAACATGCTCAATTCCGCCCAGCCAAATTTATAAATGATTGTAACTGCGAAATCCAATAGCTCGTAGTTGCACAATAAGCCTTTGTCATATGCTTTCCTGATATCCGCACGCGGCACCAAAGACAATACTCTCCGTAGTCTATGGTAGACCGCTGATTCTGGGAGTAGGCGTTTGTCGACAGCTTGCAAATTTGGCGATATGTTTGTCACATATGGATTTCGATTCACCAGGAAAATCAAAAGAGTATAGACTCTATCGATGTCACGTCGCTGTCTCATTCTTTTCGAAAACTGAAATAGTAATGAGTTTATGAAAATTTTCTTCTTTATTCGAGATAGCGGAGCGGAGCGATAATTTTATAATACGTACCCGATGAATACTTGGCTCCAAATGATCCGCCGAATATTGCTCGAATGACCAACGTTGACATCTTTGATGTTATTGATAGCCGCCGTGTATATAATAGTTTCTGATTTCTTGCACGTAAAAAGACCGTTTGCTCTTAAAATTGTTTATATTCGATATATACAGCTCTCGCTTTTGTTGGCATGCGAGAAGTCACGTCCGAAATTATTAGCGCGCACGAAATATCAGGTTATACTAACGAGTAACCCCATGGTAGTGTATCGGTGGAGTCATACATCAACATTCTCTTATCATCTCTCCAGCTTAGAGCAATTTTTTTCTGTGTCGCAGTATGAACAATGTGTTTTTTACTTTGAATTAAATTTTGAGGTTTGACTACATTTTTATGTTCAAACAGACACATTTTGTAGTCGTCAAGCGTAATAGTTTTAAGCGTTGAGCCCTTGATGCCTTTTGCCCGCTTTTTTTCACCATTGTCACCAAAAATGTTGTAAGCATACAATTTTGCCCTCAATCCGATAAACTCCTCTATGATATTACCGTTGTTTTCGTCCTTCATCAGACCCAATACTTTTTCATTAGCTTGTGGAATACCATACGGATTGCCAACCGGATAATCCGAAGTGTTAAATTTGTGTATATCTCCTTTTATAATTTGGTAAACGTCGGGTACTTTGATGTGATAGATGAGGCTGTCGGTGTCTGTACATAATAATTTCGCTTTTTGTCCAAAAGTTTTCTTCATATAATAATAGTGAAAGTCGTAGAGCCAAAGTTTGGAGATGTCGAGGATCGAGTATCCGACGTATATGGGCTTGTTGAATAAAACGCTGGCCTTGTTGAGTTCTATTGTCACCATATCACGGACGAATATAGTGCAACTGTGGAAGGTTGGTTTAGCGATCTGTGCTTTTGCCCCCCACCGTCCACGCCATTCTGTCACAAGCCTCACTCCTTTATGCTTTCGCACATTTTTCATTGTTTTCCCAAATACGGCATTATTCATTAATTTGTAAAAATTTTTTTTGAACTCGTTGTTCGATTTTTTTCTCAGTTCCGTGTTGACGTCGATGTATTTCTTGAGCCAGGGCGTCTGTCGAAATTTCAGCACGCGATGGATGTGTGTTACACGAAGACCCAATTTTGTACACTGTTTCAAATTTCTGTAGTGAATAACATATTTATCTTTCGCCAACAATGTTGTTATTAATTTTTTCAAACCTTGAGCCTCAGAAGCAAAATGTTGAGGACACAACGGCAGGTCTTTGTGATTTTCATGTAACTCGCGAGGATACTCGAGATCGACTTCAAAAATATAACCAACCGGAGAATCATCTGGAATATTTTCAATGTCCTCTTGGAAATTTTCCACCCAAGCGAAAGAGCCGTAGGGTAATGCCTCGCTCATAGCCGCACCATAAAGATTATTAACGTCGAAATACATCAAATATGATTCTTCTTTTTTTGAATCATATTCATTTTTCATGTAGCGATTGTTAGCTTTCGCGTATCTATTCGAACACTGTGCCACACCACCGCGGATTCCCTTCTCGATGAACATTGACATGTCAACATCGGTCAAAAGTTCGAGTTCGATACCGGTGCACTTTAGCATCGCGTCGAACGAGAGACCTGGCGCCGTATAATAATGCAGAGGATCGAGAGCGTACGTTTCAATGCAATTTCGTCGAAAATTTTCGAAAATGTCCGTCAAAAGCAGTACATCTGTTTTCAGGTACAAATCCGAATATTCACCCAATGTTCGCACATTGAACGTTGTCCACACGTCGCGAGCATGCGCATAATCATCGTGCGAGATGTTTGAATTTTGTAGTTTTGAAAAAAAGTCTTTTTTCTCTGGTAATTCGGTTTCGTCGAGTCTCCTCCAATCATCAACGTAATCATACGGAAAAACACCTTTTCGCGTTAGTAATTGAAATTTCGCATCAGTATCGCAAAATCGTCGTGTTATCGTTTTTTGCTCGTGTTTCAGATACGATGCTAATTTGTCGATGCTGCTTGCCATGAATCTGAACGAATTGATAAATCGATATTGTACACGTGTTCCTCTGACGGTTTTGATGAATGAAATATATTTTTCCTTATTCACCGGCAAAAGCTTCATCGATCCTTCAAAGTTTTTCGCCAAAGCTTTTATCAAAAAATGTGAATCATAGCCTGACAAATTATGAAATACGATGGGAACAACGTGAGAATTTTTGTAATTTAAATTACAACCCTGATGAGCAGCACCTCGATATTTTCCCGTGAAATGACAATGATCTCGTACTTTTGTCTCGGTGACGACGAACGGTTTTTCACAGATGTGACAC
This sequence comes from Heteropelma amictum, assembly GCA_959613375.1. Classification (NCBI taxonomy): domain Eukaryota; kingdom Metazoa; phylum Arthropoda; class Insecta; order Hymenoptera; family Ichneumonidae; genus Heteropelma; species Heteropelma amictum. The sequence goes on from OY390725.1 coordinate 2,102,817, forward strand.
TTTTTAGCCGAACGAAAATTGTCACTTTCATGCGAGTTCAACGGATTCATTGGCACTATTGTCTGGAAAAGCGTGTTGAAAGACACCGCTATTTCTTGCAATTTACGCATAAACCACTCCACGCAATCTTTCCCTCGATGAAATTCATATTTCGACGTCGAATCATCGAAACTACAGTGTACGTAATAGGCGATACTGTGAGGCGTATGCTTCTGATAATTCATTGTATTTCTTTGTGGGCTTGTTACCGGCTCGAGAAAACATTCCAAATCTGCGTATATCGCGAACGGCACAGCTTCTTTGTATTTATAGTTTTTGAATTCTAAAATGGTCGCCTAATCTTTTGGAAAAACAACACGACAATGATTAACGTTTGCACAGTCTATTTGATGTTTATTCAGAGTATCTTGTTTTTTGAAGTGACACAAACATCGGTCGCATAACCATGCTTGATGATCCGTCTTTGATATTTGCACGCTCACCAATCTTGAGATGTTTTTTATCCACGCGAAATGATGATACGCTTTCTCAATGTCATCATCATCATCGTCGATCGAATCAATCGCTTCTATCATAAACAAATGTATCGTAGGTCTTTTCGATATCTGTTTACTAAGATGTACTGGCACAATTTCGCTTCGTCCATTCACACGTTCTATACCGTACACATGAATCGTTAATCCATTAATTTTTTCGAATTTTTCAACATGCGATAGACGCATCGAAAAATCGAATCCTTGATAATTAAGTACTTCGCTAAAGTGTGGATAAGACGTCGTCCTCTCGGTATGTGAATTTGGTGAGGGTGACAAGGCTGCAGTTATAGCCCATAAAAAGCAATACTCTTCCGCGTTCACAATGTTGACAACCGCCCGCTTCAGTTGAATATCTCGAGGCATAGACGTGTATGTGGATGAGCCGCCGAGCAGCGGTGTGTACGAATTGATGCTAACGAGGAGATGATCGATTTCATGCAAAGACCAGCCCGATTCTTTTTCCTAAAAATCTTCGATTTTTACAAGCAGTTTTGATTGCACGTATTCCATGAACCATTCATCAATATTCGTTGATAAGGAAATGCTCGCGTTCCTTGTTTGGAAGGTTTTTTGCTCCTCAACGATTTCGTCTATCTTCGAAAGATGAAATTTGCACACTAGCGTAACGTTGACCTTGATGTTATTTTCTTCTCTCACGATTGTTCTTAATTTCGGCACCACCACTTTCTTCGTATCTTCGAGAAAATTTGACACATCTTTGTGGCTCAAGTTGATTATAGCACCCGTCTTTATTCGACCTTGAAATGCTGATTCTATATCAACCCATTTCACCGCACCGCTCGCGACACTCAAACTAGCACCACTTTTTCGCGGGTTGATGTTACGTCCAAGCATCCTTTTTCAACCATGTGAAGATTTGCGCTGCTAAGCTCGCGCGGATCAATACTCTTACAAAGGGGACGATGTTAACAATTAAAGTTGCCTGACACGTGTTATTGCAAATCTATAAATGAGCAAGAGTATCGCGCAGCATCAATCTGTAAACGAAGGGGAGCCACACCGTCCGATCACTCGAGACCCCCACGTCAACATTCGAGGCGCCAGGAATGCCGTAAAATCCGAAGATACCAGGAAGGGACCAAACGCGAGTTCCCCGGCCAGCAGAAGAAGAGGACCAACCTACGAGTCACCGTTACCCCAGGACAGATCAATACTCGGGGTACCTACAGGCACGAGTCGCGGAAGACGCACCTCGCGCGAGACCAGCACCCCTACGCAACAGCACCCCAAAGGAGGACCACGCGAGGGATCCTAAACATACTCGTAAAATCGAAATAAGGCCATGGGGTAAGAAAATGAAGAATTCTCGGAAAATCAAAGGGGAGACATGTGAGTCATCGCCTGGACCTCTCGGTTCCCGGGCGACAAAAGAGGTATAAGTATGAGGACCAAAAGAGGCAGATCACTCAGTCCATCGAGATTTTTCCACGGAGTCAGTCCATCGACATCTTTCCACCGACTCAGTCCATCGAGATTTTTCCACGGAGTCGGTCAGTCGACGTTTTTACACCGAGACCTCTTGATCATACTGCGCGTCATCTTCGCGATTACTCTAAGTCTAAGTTGGGAACATTCGCAGTCTTTTCACTTAGTCTTCTCAAGTCGCGCCGCGTCATATCAGACATATCAGTCGCGTTAATTCAATTCAATCAAGTTTGTAAATCCGCGGAGTATTGTGTCGCAATCCTGCACTATCATCGAGTTTCTAGTCAACCGATCTCCACTCGTACGACAAATAATCACTGTCGAGTTTAACCGCGCCGCGCCGAGACTATTCACGAATCAGCCTAAATTGCAATCGCTTTTTTTATACTCTAAGGTTGCTTTGAACTAAGTGTGTGTAAACCAGAATTTATCCGTGTTAAATTGTCGTGATCCAGATTACACTTGTAACCAAATTGTAATCAGACATTTGTAACTAAGTGTAACTGCAATATTTAATCATTGGATGTGTACGTGTGTGTGTATGTAACAAAAGAGAACAGTGTACGCCAAATACTTCGAACCTTACCGATACATATCAACAACCGAAGAGCAGCAACCCAGCAAGGAAGATTGTAACAAACGCTACCTGCACGGAACATATCTTACACTAAATAAATAGAGTGAGTACACTGTGTGAATCCGCCTCATAATATATTACCATCCTTCCTTCTAACGCACTGTCCCACGGTCATCCCTCCCATATCGACGACGTGACTTCCGTCCCTGGGTAAAGGGCTTGATTGTCTTGACCCGAAAGCGAAGTCAATACCGTGTTGCGTCTCCCTTAAATTCGATAAGCTCACGGGGACGTAACATTGATACGCGCAATTTTTTCTTTCAACGATAGCAACTTGGCTACACTAGCCTGAATTCGTAATTTTTCACCGGTCTTGAGATGAAACGTTCGAAAATTTATCGTTAGTTCTTTAATGCTAGCATCGCAGAACTTTAACATTTTTTCATCTTTAATGCGGGAGACGTTACTTTTGAGCGCCGCATACGCTCTTTCCAACTCGTCGATAATTTTACGATATTCATCAGCGTCCATCGTGAATGCCAGCTATTCGCTCAATAGATCAATCGCAAGTGTGGCGATTTTCGGCATAGCGGCATCTTAAAAGAGCGCTTATCGCTTCACCGCTCTCCTCCTCCTCCTCCTCCGCTTCGCATAAACAAAAGGGTGATGTAATTTTTACGCATGAAATTCATCGTTGCTATCACCTTTAGAGAGTGTACATTTTTATAAAAATAAAGATTGTACATTAACCCCGAAAAAAGCATATTTATTGCATACCATAAACTTTATTACAGCTAATGCACATTTCAATCGCTCAAGAAAATACTCTTGTACGTTTTGAAATTTCATCCAAGCTGTTCGGCACATGTCACTGCTTGGCCACGAATGTCTCAAAGTATAGACGATCGGAGAGGAGGCAGATTAAAACGTCTATAACATATTTAGAGAGGCTAGCATAAACCAGCCAACGTAAACCATTTCTCTAGATCCCTTTTTTTATCTTAGACGTTCTCGAACCTTTGTATACAGGGTGATTCGGTATAGGTAGTGCATCCGACACCTACGTATTCCAGGCTATATTCTGAACAAAATGACTTAGGCGTTTTAAAAAATACTAAATAGCTTTTAAATAGGAAGCAATAGAATTCTAGAATTCTCGACCAATCAGAGTTGCTGTTTCATTCATGATCGGAGACGCCTCAGGACCGGGTAATCAAGGCTCCGATTCGAAAAATTCGAAAGAGCGACAGAGTTCAGGCAGAATTTCGTTTCGCGAGCCCGGAAGTCTTTTGTTCCAACCGAAGTTTGCTGTCCCTCTCGATCGAATCATGTATCATACGACCGGTCGGCATTTGTCATTTATTCAATGAATTGTGCTGCGAAGTCCATTTATTTAATGTCGAAAACATTTTTCTTATGCAAGCATAGATCATTGATGATTCGTGCGTCTAATGCTTCGCCTCTTTCTCACGAGTAATTGTATTTATACTGGAAGTCTACAGTACTCTGCAAAAAATGTTTGATAATTGTAAATGATTTAAGAATCGAAGGTAACGACGCTCGATTCTCATGTGGCACAGCTTTCACGAAAAAAACTATTTCGCGTGTCTCATGCATCCGGCTTCATCCCACATGCTTTTTTGTGTGTATTGAGGCTCTGCAGTACTCGGTAAGAAACGATAGACAACCGTGGACGATTAAAGGAAGAGAGTCAACAATGCTTGATTCTGATGTGTCACAGCGTGCACAAAAAGAATTATGTCGTGCGTCCAAAGCTTCAGGCTCTTTCTCACGAGTTATTTTATTTATGCTGGAACTTTGTAGTACTCTGAAAAAAACGCTGGACAATCGTAATCGATAAAAGGATCATAGGTAACGATGCTCGATTTTCATGTGTCAGCTTCAACGAAGATAATGTTTCCACATGTCTGAAGCTTCCGGCTACTTCTCACACGTATTTTCATATACACTAGAACTCTCTGGTACTTGGAAAAAAATAATAGACAACCATAGCTGCTCGACAGATCGGAACTAACGATCCTCGATTCTTATCTGACGCAGCTTCCAGGGATTAAACTATTTCGCGAGTATCATGCTTCCGGCTCCTTCCCACATGTATTTTCGTGTGATCTGAGACGCTACAGTCCTCGGAAAAAACGTGAGATATCCGTGGACAATTAGAGGAAAAGAATCAACAATGCTCGATTCTCATGTGGGATAGCTTTCACGAAAAAAACTATTTCGCAAGTCTCATGCTTCCTGCTTCTTTCCACATGCATTTTTGTGTGTACTGAGGCTCTGCAGTACTCGGTAAGAAACGATAGACAACCGTGGACGATCAAAGGAAGAGAGTCAACAATGCTTGATTCTGATGTGTCACAGCGTGCGCAAAAAGAATTATTTCGTGCGTCCAAAGCTTCAGGCTCTTTCTCACGAGTTATTTTATTTATGCTGGAACTTTGCAGTACTCTGAAAAAAATGCTGGACAATCGTAATCAATAAAAGGATCATAGGTAACAATGCTCGATTTTCATGTGTCATAGCTTCAACGAAGATAATGTTTCCACATGTCTGAAGCTTCCGGCTACTTCTCACACGCATTTTCATATACACTAGAACTCTCTGGTACTTGGAAAAAAATAATAGACAACTATAGCTGCTCGACAGATCGGAACTAACGATCCTCGATTCTTATCTGACGCAGCTTCCAGGGATTAAACTATTTCGCGAGTATCATGCTTCCGGCTCCTTCCCACATGTATTTTCGTGTGATCTGAGACGCTACAGTCCTCGGAAAAAACGTGAGATATCCGTGGACAATTAGAGGAAAAGAATCAACAATGCTCGATTCTCATGTGGCATAGCTTTCACGAAAAAAACTATTTCGCAAGTCTCATGCTTCCTGCTTCTTTCCACATGCATTTTTGTGTGTACTGAGGCTCTGCAGTACTCGGTAAGAAACGATAGACAACCGTGGACTGAAGTTTTGGACGCACGAAATAATTCTTTTTGTGCACGCTGTGACACATCAGAATCAAGCATTGTTGACTCTCTTCCTTTGATCGTCCACGGTTGTCTATCGTTTCTTACCGAGTACTGCAGAGCCTCAGTACACACAAAAATGCATGTGGAAAGAAGCAGGAAGCATGAGACTTGCGAAATAGTTTTTTTCGTGAAAAATATGCCACATGAGAATCGAGCATTGTTGATTCTTTTCCTCTAATTGTCCACGGATATCTCACGTTTTTTACGAGCACTGTAGCGTCTCAGATCACACGGAAATACATGTGGGAAGGAGCCGGAAGCATGATACTCGCGAAATAGTTTAATCCCTGGAAGCTGCGTCAGATAAGAATCGAGCATCGTTAGTTCCGATCTGTCGAGCAGCTATGGTTGTCTATTATTTTTTTCCAAGTACCAGAGAGTTCTAGTGTATATGAAAATACGTGTGAGAAGTAGCCGGAAGCTTCAGACATGGGGAAACATTATCTTCGTTGAAGCTATGACACATGAAAATCGAGCATCGTTACCTATGATCCTTTTATCGATTACGATTGTCCAGCATTTTTTTTAGAGTACTGCAAAGTTCCAGCATAAATAAAATAACTCGTGAGAAAGAGCCTGAAGCTTTGGACACACGAAATAATTCTTTTTGTGCACGCTGTGACACATCAGAATCTAGCATTGTTGACTCTCTTCCTTTAAGGGAACCGTATGGTCTAGAAATTTGAAAAAATCGATTTTTTTTTTTTTCGATATGTCGAAAGTATAGTATCTCAAGGATATACTGTGAAATTTTCATGCAGAAATTCTCAATATTACAGCTTCTACAGCCCATAACGCAGGTAGAGAGCGGTCCGCGCGCTCCTAACGGGTCTAGCGCTAACCGGTAACCTAATCGGAGCACAGCAGCTGTCCCAATCCTTCTCCGAAAATATATACCTGTATATAGTACATACTATATACCTATATATACTTTTCCCTTCCCCGAAATATACCTATTGTCGAACATTTGTGAGGGAAACGGTCATTTCGCTTTCCCCTGACTTGATCAGTACAACGTTACGTTTTGACGAACCAACATCGAAAATTTTGAAATAAAATATCAGAAAATATGGATAGAAAGCAAGGCCGTAACTCTTCTAGACGACCATCTTCTGTAGGTCGCAAAAGATATTTCAAGGGCAATCGATTCACTATCGAAAATACTACTGATTTTACGAGCACGTCTGCGAAAAAATTAAAAGGCAATGAGGAATTGGAAGTAAACGTTAATCCTACTTTCAATTATTGCATCATCGAATTCAGCATGATATTTTTAACGTTGCAACAGTTGTTGAAGTGTAAAGATTGTAACGGTGCGGTCACTTTTAGCAAAAACGGACAACGTGGTCTAGGATTCAAACTCTCTGTGAAGTGTGAGTGTAAAGAAACTTTTATTTTGTCTTCGCCGTTAATTGATAAGGCATTTGAAATCAACCGTCGACTTGTTCTCGCCCTGAGAATGCTTGGAGTAGGATTTGAAGGCTTGAAAAATTTGTGCGGTCTCATGGATCTTGGACAAGGAATTTGTAAGAGTACATATTACGGCATCGTGGACAATATAAAAATTGCAGCTGAAGCCGTCGCGAAAATCGTTTTCCAAAGAGCATTGAAAGAAGAAGTCGAGTTGAATGTAAAAGCTGGGCGTCCCGCGGATGAACTTTCTGTGTCTGGTGATGGATCGTGGGCGAAACGTGGATTCTCATCGCTTCTCGGTATTGCCTCGTTAATAGGGAAATACAGTAATAAAATTTTAGATGTTGTCGTCAAATGCAGTATATGTCAAGCCTGCTCTCAATGGAAAGGCCAAGAGGATACGATTGAATATGAAGCGTGGTATCGAGAGCATGAAGATCACTGTGACGCAAATCATACCGGAAGTGCTGGCAAAATGGAGGTAGACGGCATCGTGGAAATGTTCAAGAGATCGGAAGAGTTGTACAACGTAAAATACGCGAACTATATCGGAGACGGCGACACGAAAACGTTCAAATCCTTATTGGACACAAAGCCTTACGGGGATGATTTTTTAGTTTGCAAAAAAGAATGTGTTTTGCATGTTAAAAAACGTTTGTACAAACGTGCTGTTGATGCTAAAAAAAAACATGCACAAATAAAGAAAGCAACAAAGAAATTGACAGAAAAAGAAGAGGGAAAAAAGACACAGCGGAAATCGATAAATAAAACACCGAAGCGTCAACAATTGACGAATAAATTATTGCAAGAGCTGTCAACTTATTACGGTCTAGCAATTAGACGTAATTCAGATTCGACTGAAGGGATGAGAAGTGAAATATGGGCAGCATATTATCACAAAATTTCAACAGATGAAAATCCGCAACACTCGTACTGTCCTCCAGGTTCCGAATCGTGGTGCAAGTGGCGTCAAAGTGAGGCTGCAGGTACTTTAGACACCTACGAGCACCCACCTGCTCTGTGCGATGAAGCACAAGAGATATTAAAACCAATTTATGAAGAATTGACAGCAGAGACTTTATTGGAAAGGTGTATTGGCAGTAATACGCAGAACAATAACGAAAGTTTCAATGCTTGCGTGTGGCACCTTGCGCCGAAACATCTGTTTGCCGGAAAAAAAATCATTGATATTGCCACTCACATTTCCGCTTGCATATTCAATGAAGGATTCGCATCCCTATTGAAAATAATGGAGACCATGGGCATAACAATCGGGCCACAAGCGGAGCAACTAGCGCAAAACCGAGACGAGCTGCGAGTATCGAGCGCCAACCGTAGGAGCACGGACAACTCCAAAGAGGCTCGGACAGCTCGAAGAAATGAAAGGAGTGAGGAAATCTTGAATTATGAACGTTCCGAAGGAATCCTATATGGTGCCGGAATCGCGGATTAACTGTAAGTATTCAAAATTTGCTCAATTTTTGAAAATATCTGTACCTCAAACTTTAAACTCATTTATCTCGAAACGACTTTTTTCGGCACCGCGCAGGTGAAAACAAAAAAACTATTCAACCGAATCACTTGAAATTTGGATATGTTGTTCACAACATGTATGGCTATCGTCGGGGCTGCAATCATAATTTTATTTAAATAATTTCTTATTGTTTATACTAAAAAACTAGTGAAAAAAACTCGATTTTACGAATTTTTTTTTCAAAAGCGCGCCATTTTGTCAATTTTTAATTTTTTCGATTTGTTCCAGCCCCGACCATAACTGCACTCTTTCTGATTAAGAATCTTCTTGAATTTTGTGTTTCAGATGAGTAGAAGTCTCGGATCGATCTTCACCGTCCGGGTCGGATTTTTCGAGAGGGTCGTCTTCAATGCCAATTATATGATAATAAACACTGTTTTTAAAATTAAAAAAAAAATTTTTTGTATACTTAATAAAGGTAGTAATAAACCCGAAAAGTTAAAACATCGATTTTTTAATTTTTTATGGCAAAAAAAAAATCGTGAAAATAGGTGAAATTTTCGTGCTCTAGACCATACGGTTCCCTTAATCGACCACGGTTGTCTATCGTTTCTTACCGAGTACTGCAGAGCCTCAGTACACACAAAAATGCATGTGGAAAGAAGCAGGAAGCATGAGACTTGCGAAATAGTTTTTTTCGTGAAAGATATGCCACATGAGAATCGAGCATTGTTGATTCTTTTCCTCTAATTGTCCACGGATATCTCACGTTTTTTCCGAGGACTGTAGCGTCTCAGATCACACGAAAATACATGTGGGAAGGAGCCGGAAGCATGATACTCGCGAAATAGTTTAATCCCTGGAAGCTGCGTCAGATAAGAATCGAGCATCGTTAGTTCCGATCTGTCGAGCAGCTATGGTTGTCTATTATTTTTTTCCAAGTACCAGAGAGTTCTAGTGTATATGAAAATACGTGTGAGAAGTAGCCGGAAGCTTCAGACATGGGGAAACATTATCTTCGTTGAAGCTATGTTACATGAAAATCGAGCATCGTTACCTATGATCCTTTTATCGATTACGATTGTCCAGCATTTTTTTTAGAGTACTGCAAAGTTCCAGCATAAATAAAATAACTCGTGAGAAAGAGCCTGAAGCTTTGGACACACGAAATAATTCTTTTTGTGCACGCTGTGACACATCAGAATCTAGCATTGTTGACTCTCTTCCTTTAATCGACCACGGTTGTCTATCGTTTCTTACCGAGTACTGCAGAGCCTCAGTACACACAAAAATGCATGTGGAAAGAAGCAGGAAGCATGAGACTTGCGAAATAGTTTTTTTCGTGAAAGATATGCCACATGAGAATCGAGCATTGTTGATTCTTTTCCTCTAATTGTCCACGGATATCTCACGTTTTTTCCGAGGACTGTAGCGTCTCAGATCACACGAAAATACATGTGGGAAGGAGCCGGAAGCATGATACTCGCGAAATAGTTTAATCCCTGGAAGCTGCGTCAGATAAGAATCGAGGATCGTTAGTTCCGATCTGTCGAGCAGCTATGGTTGTCTATTATTTTTTTCCAAGTACCAGAGAGTTCTAGTGTATATGAAAATACGTGTGAGAAGTAGCCGGAAGCTTCAGACATGTGGAAACATTATCTTCGTTGAAGCTATGACACATGAAAATCGAGCATTGTTACCTATGATCCTTTTATCGATTACGATTGTCCAGCATTTTTTTCAGAGTACTGCAAAGTTCCAGCATAAATAAAATAACTCGTGAGAAAGAGCCTGAAGCTTTGGACGCACAAAATAATTCTTTTTGGGCACGCTGTGACACATCAGAATCAAGCATTGTTGACTCTCTTCCTTTGATCGTCCACGGTTGTCTATCGTTTCTTACCGAGTACTGCAGAGCCTCAGTACACACAAAAATGCATGTGGAAAGAAGCAGGAAGCATGAGACTTGCGAAATAGTTTTTTTCGTGAAAGCTATGCCACATGAGAATCGAGCATTGTTGATTCTATTCCTCTAATTGTCCACGGATATCTCACGTTTTTTCCGAGGACTGTAGCGTCTCAGATCACACGAAAATACATGTGGGAAGGAGCCGGAAGCATGATACTCGCGAAATAGTTTAATCCCTGGAAGCTGCGTCAGATAAGAATCGAGGATCGTTAGTTCCGATCTGTCGAGCAGCTATGGTTGTCTATTATTTTTTTCCAAGTACCAGAGAGTTCTAGTGTATATGAAAATACGTGTGAGAAGTAGCCGGAAGCTTCAGACATGTGGAAACATTATCTTCGTTGAAGCTGACACATGAAAATCGAGCATCGTTACCTATGATCCTTTTATCGATTACGATTGTCCAGCGTTTTTTTCAGAGTACTACAAAGTTCCAGCATAAATAAAATAACTCGTGAGAAAGAGCCTGAAGCTTTGGACGCACGACATAATTCTTTTTGTGCACGCTGTGACACATCAGAATCAAGCATTGTTGACTCTCTTCCTTTAATCGTCCACGGTTGTCTATCGTTTCTTACCGAGTACTGCAGAGCCTCAATACACACAAAAAAGCATGTGGGATGAAGCCGGATGCATGAGACACGCGAAATAGTTTTTTTCGTGAAAGCTGTGCCACATGAGAATCGAGCGTCGTTACCTTCGATTCTTAAATCATTTACAATTATCAAACATTTTTTGCAGAGTACTGTAGACTTCCAGTATAAATACAATTACTCGTGAGAAAGAGGCGAAGCATTAGACGCACGAATCATCAATGATCTATGCTTGCATAAGAAAAATGTTTTCGACATTAAATAAATGGACTTCGCAGCACAATTCATTGAATAAATGACAAATGCCGACCGGTCGTATGATACATGATTCGATCGAGAGGGACAGCAAACTTCGGTTGGAACAAAAGACTTCCGGGCTCGCGAAACGAAATTCTGCCTGAACTCTGTCGCTCTTTCGAATTTTTCGAATCGGAGCCTTGATTACCCGGTCCTGAGGCGTCTCCGATCATGAATGAAACAGCAACTCTGATTGGTCGAGAATTCTAGAATTCTATTGCTTCCTATTTAAAAGCTATTTAGTATTTTTTAAAACGCCTAAGTCATTTTGTTCAGAATATAGCCTGGAATACGTAGGTGTCGGATGCACTACCTATACCGAATCACCCTGTATATTTTTCTACCAATACGCCATGCATCCAGCCAACCTTTGACTGCATCATATGTTCAAGTATTTTTACGCTTTGTGAAGCAGCTCCTTTTAGTCTGTCGCTACAGAGCACAGAATTTTCCTCAGTAGTTTTCAGCGTCCCGAGCGAGCACAATCACGCGCGTCAAAATGTATCCGCGATTCAATAATCTTTTGTGGTGAATCAGTTTTATCGCATCGTAAATGTTTTGAGTGGATGCGCCGTTTTTCTACGCACAACGGCCGTGGAGGCTGCCTATCAGGCTCTCCAGGAGCTGCTAAGGGCGCATTATGAGGGGGAGCTGACGGGTCAGTTTTTGCAGCGAGAAGCCGCTATCGCCGGTGCATCGTGCGTAGTGTACCGCCATGGTGCGGTTATGCGCGGCGAAATCATTAGCTGCGACGATAGCGCTGATTATTTCGAGGTGTATTTAGTGGACACCGGTGACAACGATTTTTTTTGGCTGAACGATTTGAGGAGCCCACCGCCTCTGGCCGCCGTGTTACCGGCTTTAGGCATCAAGGTCGTAATTCGCGGCCTCTGGTATCGCGAAAGCCACCAAACGGAGGAGGCGTTGTGGGCCCTTTCTCGCGAAAAGGTTGCGTGCCGAAAAATCGTTCACCGGCCCGCCGTCGCCGCCGTCGATTTCCCTCCGGTCGTTGAACTCGCTACAACGGCACGGGCCGAGAGTGCCGTTACGTGGGTGCGTCGGTGGTTGGAAATCGACGAAGATTGGGACGCGCATGACGATAATTGGGAATAGGGTTTTTGTGCGCGAAGTGTGTGTGCGTAAAACGAACGTTTTTACAACGTCGTTTTCATGTGTGTATTTGTGCATGTGCGTGTGGAAAACGAACGTTTTTACGTCGTTTTTTCAGCTCCCCCTCACGAGTTAATAATAAGAATAATAAGATAATAATTATTAATAACACCCCTGCGAAATATCGGGATATCTCGAGAACGGTGCGAGATACGCGAAAACGGCTGAAATTTTGGGGGGTTTTCTAAAGGGCTTGTGCTTGACGAGACGAGTTCAGGCCCATTGTAAAAAAGAAATAAAGAAAAAAAATTTTAATCCCAGTACGGACCGCTTTTCAGTGGTCTCTTACGTTGGGTATCTCTCTCACGCTTTATGGTTTGGCCTTTCATCGGGAAATTCTTTCGTAGTGGTCGGTCGGTCCGTCAGCAGTTGTTTTCTCTCTTCGTTTTGCACTCACATGTTTCGGCTCTTTCGTTGACGGTTTGGTCGATCGGTCTCTCTTTGAAAAATAAAAACTAGGCATTCGTTTTCTCTCTTCCTCCGTGTCTCGGCGCGGTCGACTCTTCGGAGGTCTCAAATGTTCGACGCTCGCATCGTTTATCGCTCCCTCTCTCTTGCGCCTGGTACTTCAGTCTTTCATCGAGAAATATGATGCGCTCGAATTCTTGGTCACTGTTTCTCTTGCGCTTGGATATATAACGTTCGACGGAATCGGGCGACACGCGCCGTGAAGGTTCAAAGGCCTCCGATAAAGAAGATCGCTTATAGCGCCGATAAAAAAGATCAACGCTTGATCGTGAGGCCGCTAGATGGCGACACATTACCCCCCCCCCCTCCCACATTTGAACCACGCCGACCCCACCCCCACCTACCTCCAAATATCACCTACTCCACCCCCTCCCCTCTCCCACTCTACCCCCTCGAGGCCTCATATCCAGGCAAAAATACCCCCCACCCCACCCCTCGACCCACTCCCACCCCCCACCGCGACCCCCCTCAGACACGCCCCCCTCCCCTCCAGGGGGTTCGTGTCTAGGCTAAGTGTAGATAAATGTCGGTGCAGAGACCTTGGATTAGAACCGGCCCCATATATCTACTATCGGTGCTTTCGAAAAGACTGAGAAGGTAACTCAGGTGGCGGGGGAGTGGCCATTTTCTCCAAAATTAATATAATCTGCTCCGAAATAAATTTTGATACCAACTCCATCGAAGCGCACGGCATTAGGCTAGGAAATAATCATATAATAGCATCTGTATACGCCAGGCCACAAACTAAAATCAAAATTTCAGCCTAAACACTATATTTAACTCAGCTAATACTGTAATAGCTATAGGTGATTTCAACTCAAAGCACGCAAACTGGCATTGCCCCAGCAACAACGCGAATGGAAGAATTATATTCCAGTATACACTTCATACGAACATTGCATTAACCGCACCGAAAATTTTTACATTATATCCGTACAATTTAGCACCCCCGAGCGTTGTTGACTTTGCCCTAGTAAAAAATATGCCAAATTCCACAGTTGAAACACTAAACGAACTCGGTTCAGACCATTTACCTATTTTGATACAATTAAAACAAACAACAACTCAATCCACTATTGAGCACACACTCAATTATAAAAAAGCGGACTGGAAAAAATGTTCCCTAAACCTAAATAATAACATCAATCTTATGCAAAACATCCAATCCAAAATTGAAATTGACAGAAATGTCCTAGATCTAACCACGCAAATTAAAGATGCAATTGAACTTTCGATCCTGCACAATAAACTAAAAAGTAAAGTCACAACTCTCAACGAAGAAATCATAGAACTAATTAGGCTACGCAATAAATATAGAAGAAAATATCAAAATACTACATACATACACTTCAAATTTATTAGAAACCTCCTATCACGAACAATCAGACACAAAATAAAAGAACACTCGAATAACTTGTGGGAAACCAAATTAAAAACACTGAACATCCAAGACAACTCCTTATGGAAAATGGCTAAATGCCTTACGAAACCCGCTGAAAACATAATACCCATATTGAAGTAATAGATATTGGGTAGAGCAGTTGACTGAGATCTGTGGAGTGAGGAGAGGAAATAAATGTTTCGTTTTCCGGCGGGAAACAGATTTCGTCCAACACGTTGATATTTAACTCGATATAAATGCTTATTTTTATTTAGTACAAAAGCGAGATCAATTTTTTTTCCCCGTGAAGAGAATTATCGACTACTATTTGGCACGAGAACGACTAGACGATCGCGGAACAGTCTTTTGTTTTATTGTCTCTTTGTGCTTCGTGCACTCGGATGACTCGCGTCTTGTCGTTGGTGGATGATACCATTTGCACACACAGACGGACTGTGTCAGACTGCCCGGTTAGCGACGCGCTCTCAAACTCGAGCGCTGCCAAGGGAGGGGAGACGGGAAGCAGATACGCTTCTCGAACGTTCCAGCTGCTGCTCGCCTCCGGTTGGCGACTAGGCTTTAAGGCGGACCCGCGACGAACTACCTCAATAACCCACTCTCCACGGACCACGAGGACTAGTCATGACCAACAAGCTTAAAGCCGATGTGCTAGCCGAAAACTTTGAAAAAGTTCAGCATTTGACAGAAAATATGAGTACCCGCTCTCTTTCCGCACTAGTACATCAAACCCATAAATACATAATTAATAAATAAACAGACATCCACGAAGTACAATACACAACCCCTACAGAAATAGCGAAAGCAATAAAACATACTAAACCCTTAAAAGCACCAGGCCCAGACTCAATACAAAATATTATACTAAAACACCTCCCCAGAAAAGCCATAACCCAAATTACAAATATATTTAATGCGTGCCTCAAACATAGTTATTTCCCAACATCATGGAAACATGCAAATTTGTTGCCGTTCCCAAAACCGGGCAAAGACAAACTTTTTCCACAGAATTATCGACCCATCAGCCTACTCCCAACTATCAGTAAAATTATCGAAAAAATTTTATTAAATAGGCTCAAAACACATGAAAATATACACAAACAACTAATACCTGAACAATTTGGCTTTCGAGAACGCCACAATACAGTCCAGCAATTAGCCAGGCTCACCAACCATATAAGCTTTAATTTTAATATAAATAAATCCACAGCCCTAGTACTGTTGGATATTGAGAAGGCTTTTGATACGGTCTGGCATAAAGGATTAATATACAAATTATATAAACTCAACATTCCACATTACTTATCAAAACTAATTTCAAATTACTTAACCAATCGAACCTTCTCAGTTGTTATAAACGGAGAACACTCAAATAAACAAAAAATAGCAGCAAGCGTCTCACAAGGCTTAATCCTTGGCCCAGTGCTTTTCCTTTATTTCATTAATGACATTCCCAAAACGACGAAAACAGAACTCGCACTTTTCGCGGATGACACGGCAGTATATTGAAGCTCATGGAATAAAAATACAGCTTTGGAACAGGTTCAGAAACATACTAATCTCATATCAAAACATTTCAAAAAATGGAAAATTAAAATTAATGAAAACAAAACTAACTATGAAGTATTTACTAGGAAAAAGTATAAAAAAGATTATAACCCACCCCTGTTAATGGATAATATTCAAATTAAACCTAAAAGATGCGCCAAATATTTAGGAGTTACTCTAGATGATAAGCTATCCTTTACAAAACATATCGAAACTATAAAGAAAAAAGCTCAAACTATTAAAGGTATGCTACAATACCTACTAGGATATAAAAGCAAAATGAGTGGCAGAAATAAGCTAATACTCTACAATTCCATAGTCAAACCGGTTTTACTCTATGCTGTCCCCATCTGGGGAAACACCTTCAAAACTAACATCAACAAAATACAAGTCTTTCAAAACAAAATTCTCCGAACCATAACGAAAGCGAAATGAGTATTATAGCTAGGGGGCTTCTGGACCACTTGTAGGCGAAGGGGGCTGCGGGGCGCGGGGGAGCGCGCGCGGGCGGCGGTAGCGGCAAGGGGGGAATGGTGGGGGGTCTGAGAGGTAGGAGTGGTGGAGATGCTGGGGCCCGTGTGAGAGAGAGAGGGCGGAGGTTGGAGAGAGATGGAGTGAGGTGTCAGGTAGATGGCTAGAGTGAGAGAGGGTGCAAGAGAGATGGAGTGACAATGTCAAGAATGGGTCTGGGCAACACACCAGAATTGTCTCTCTCTCTCTCTCTTTTATTCGGAGCTATTGTCGTAGATTGTGAGAGAGTGAGAGCGGGTGCAAGAGGGATGGAATGACAATGTCAAGAATGTGGATGGTCTAGGCAACGCACCAGAATTGTCTGTCTCTCTTTCTATTTATTTGGAGCCATTGTCATACACCTGTATATTAATTGTTTATATTTTATTGTTTGGAAGATTTTAACAGCCGTTCCCTCTCTCTCTCCCCCTTAACCACAATTCATAGCATGCGTTTGAGAATGAGGGCAAAGGTAGAAGAGAGAGAGAGATGGAGTGCAGCCCCAAGTGGATGGTTAGAGTGCGAGAGAGGGATGCAGGAGAGATGGAATGATATGTGGCCTAGGCTACAGATCAGAATTGTCCCTCTCTTTCTCTTTTTTTTTTCGGAGCTATTGTCGCACACCTGTGTACTAATTGTTGGTTCTCTATTGTTTGGAATATTTTAAGAGTCGCTTCCGAAGATTGGGACGAGACAGTCTAGGTGACTGACATTTTGTCACTCCCCCCTCTTATTGAGAATTATTATCGTGCATTTAACTCGTTTAGACAGGTTTTTCGAACAGGAAATCCATTGTAATCGTTAGTTAACTCCACGACGTCGAGATGTATGCAGTGCACCCCTCTAAGAATCTTTGGGACTTGACGGAAAGCGAGTTGGATTCTATTCCAAAGGCTATGCTGTTAAGATATTGGTGGCGAGATATTCACATTGTATGGGATCGTTTACCAATACGCTATCGAATGGATAATGAAGTTAGGTCCTATCTTCCATGCTATGAGCATTATAATAGGCCGGAAATATGAGACCATATTGATGGTACCCCACCATATCGTCGAAATTGTGACAAGTGTTTCTCAATATTGAACAGAGAAAGAATGTGATGCATTTTGGAGATAGAAACAGAGTGGGGTGTGAAATTATGAAACCTTAGGAGGCAAAGAATTTCATAACATAACGAGACAGACGAGCAGCCACGAAGGCGAAAAGTTTGAGAGTAAAATTCATCGATATTTTGCTCCGAGTTGGAAGTAACAACCATTGAGACTTTCATCCGAAAGAAAATCATTTTGACACCACTCCGTGAAAAATCCCTCGAAGACGACTAAAATGGATTTTTCGAGTATCAACAAAGTGGCCATCATGAGTGAATTTTTGCCAACAAAAAGATTTGCGGATTTACCCGTTCAAATGGATCATCCGATATCAAACTTGAGAGATGTGGAGACCAAATTTGGAAGGAGATACGTGGCAGATATTGGGATGGAATTTTCTGTATTTCTGCCCGCACGTATCGCAAAAGCCTTAGACGGAGATGTGGCAATGTTCGAGAAGATGCTGGCTTCTGCACTCAGTGGACGACTCTACATGAATTATTTCGGGGGAAAATTCAACAGCATCAAATTCAAGGAAATGCAATAATTTTCTTCTCATAAAAAAAAATGTATATTTAATATCTATAATATATATTGAATATGTATCGATAAGAAGGAGAAGGAGGAGGATGTGAAATAGATAAATAAATGACAAAAAAAAAGTGTGATTGAAATGAGAAAATTGTATTATGTTTATTTTTTTCCTCAAAAAATCCCACGATTTCGTAATGCTTGGTATACATGTAGCCATTTCTTCAATGATTTAACATTCGCATTCGCACAATTGTATTTCGAGTTGTACGCGTGATGAGGACATCCAGGTGGAATTTTCGGCAGCCTTTGTAACGATGGACAGTCCAAATTTTCCAAGTCGATAATTTCCACTGACAGATCCGTTATTTTTCTCAACCATTGGATTTTCTCCAATCCTTTGACATAGACGATGCGAGCGCGTTGCAACAAGGTTCGGATTATTATTCCAGCGGCTTCATATGGTATATCACCAGTGTCCCACTTCATTCCATGAAAGTTACGTTCCAGCCAGAGATTCGTTGTTTTGAATTTTGCTGGTATACTGTTCCATACACATGGCGATTTTATGAAGAATGTCAGGGGCTCGAGATTACTATCCACTTCCAAGATTGATATTTCTTTGAGGACAAAATCGTCGTCAAAACGCTTGAAACCTTGTAGATCGACGATGAATTCCATTTCGACTGAGACCCACTTGAATAATCATTGAGAACTTATACTAATTTACTCACTCCTCCGCTGATTGGATTGTACTCAACTATTCGATCATGGAGTATTAAACAGTATGCCGATGTCTGAGGCGGAATATTATTTTTCAATCAAAATTCGATGCGAACATCCACTGGTCCGGACTTTAGCGAGTCGTTCTGTTTTGAACAATCGATCACAACTAGCGGAGCATGCTTCAAAAAATCAGATTTACTCAGCCATGGTTCCGTCTCCTTACTGTAGTAGGTACTTTGGAAATTCGTATACATCTGATACAGCAGAGCGTATTGATTTTGATCAATATTCAAATTTAAATTCCCATATGGATAACATTGAGAATTAAGATATAATTTAATGTCTGTCAGATTACAATGATCGAATTTACTGGCATTTTTATCCTTCTTATTTTTTCGATTAGTCTGGAAAGCGAGAATGACATATCGAGGTTTCTCCAACTGAGTTGATGTTTTTACAGACCATACATGCTTAGAGGTGGCGGGAAGTAATGGATATTCATACAGCTCCCATGTACGGAAGCTCATGGGAATTGCCGCATCTTTAGCGATAAATTTTAAAAGCTGAATTTTCCGTTGATCTGACACTGTCACGTATGGCACGAGCCATTCGATTTTTTGTAGTACAAGTTTAAAATCCTCGTTGGCTGTTTGCACAACAGCATTATCATCAGTTTTCGATCTCGATAGAATTAACTCATGCTTGGCATTCACCACGACTTTACGGTAATCTTCCGCGAAACCAAGCAGCATACTCAGTGGTATACATATATCAAAGTTACCCGCCACGTCGACAATTTGCTTTGTTTCTTCAGTGTCGAGCCAGCCAGTATTCTCAAGCATGGCACTTTTTTTTGGACTCAGAGATGAATAACCTTTCATCAAACTTGCGAGACCGACATTCTTGTTTCTGTCAATTTCTACAGCATTCAGCTCATAGCGCACCTCTTCAAACAAGTGACAAATGGCATTGTTGACGATACTCGTAGCAGTTGTTGGACTACCATTACTTTTCACCAATTTTCCCGATATATGTAGCGGGCTCTGGCTGGGCAGTATACATTGATCTTGATTCCTTACGGAAATACGTATTTCATCACTGTTATTAAATGATGTGGATCCATATGGCTGATGAGCATGAATCTTGCAATGTGTTATAGATTCATCAAAAACGATGGGTGTGTTGATGTTCACTATTTCCTCCTCCATTTTTTTTTCTTTTTATACGACAGATGCAAGCAACGTAGATAAAGTAATCTTTTATACGCTTTTTCCACGAACCTTCAGACCCAAATTTCTCAAAAATTGAATGTTCTGAGGTGTTAGCACTTTGCGTGTCAATTGACGACTGGCTGTCCATGTCGACTTATTATTATTTTTAATGTTTCTGTTAAAAACGATCCCCATTTTTTATATGCAAACGAATGGTGATGACTTCACCACGGAAATTTACCAAATCACCGTCCTGGTCAACGATTCTAAGCTGAATGCTATCTATAACTCTGCTTGTGATTGGCAGATAAATAACATGTGATGGCACTTCGATGATTTTATATCCGGGCGGTACCGTAGGGAAAAATTCATGAATTGTGTGCACTTTTCGCTCATTGACGTATGCACCACTTGTAATGCTACACTCGACACGCAAGGCGTTTACTTTGAGAATGGCCACTGGAAGGTCTGACTTGTGTTTTTTATTTGCTTCCAGCTTTCGTTGCGTGAATCCCAGCAAACGTCCAATTGAATCATCGGGCATGAAATTTATTTCACAATCACATTCGATTTCACTGCACAAAGTATTATTATTCGGTTTAATGGAAATATTTTTATTTGACAACTCGGATTGTACATACGCTTCAATATCCTCTATTTCATAACTACTAGTAGGTATGGTCAATACGTCATTTCCCACATAAAACTTATTATTTCCAACATCTATATTGGGTATAGAATTAAATGTTAATAATTCTACGAGATCAAGGGTATAGTTTTTATGCGGTGAAAGCTCTATTGGTGGAAAATATTGTGCATCGAGTATGAAAGATGTTCCAGATATCGTCAATGTAAAACTATCATTCATGATGGTAAATTGACAACTGACTCTGTTGTATCATTGTATCTTACATATGTAGCGTATGCTTATTATTACGATGTAACTGATTACAGAGGAACTTTAGACACAAATGACCGTATTCAATACCATCAAAATCTTGATATCTGTTATAATTATAATTAACGCTACCAACATCGAAATATTTCATAAGTTCGGGCGGTGGTTGAAGATTGCCAAAACTATCAAAGTAAATGACTTTCTTGCCAGACTTTTTGTATGCAACCCAGTGGGTACCAGGGCCAACATATTCGTCTAAATTTACAATGGCCGATTTGCATTTGAGTGGTCCATTTGACGGTAGTCTGTCGCGCATGTATACTCCACGAAAGTGCGGAATCCTCATGAATTTTGCATATTTTAGTAAATCGGCATCGGTAAGTGGTTGATGAGGTAGCGTCACTTCACGTTTTTTTATGGCGGCGTGATGTAAAGACCAAGCCCCCGCTTGTATGGTTTTAAATGCAATCCCTTGCCCAATGCTATAGCCTCAATCGTTCGATTATGTCGCTTATTCTCGTCCAACTCCTTTTTAGCAGCTTGAGCAGCGCCAACAGCTTTAGCTATACTAGCCACACCACCGGTCAATGCACCAAGCGACGCTGAGACCAGCAAAAATTGGTAAGAAACCTCCAATCTTCTTTGGAACAGGCAGAACGCGTGGTGTATGTAATTTACGTTTCTTCATAATTGCTCTCTTGACAATCGCTCGAGCACCCTTGAGAGCACTTTTAATAACAATCATTGGATCATTCCCGCGAGTCGTTGTTTTCTTCGCAGCATCGATAATGTTTTTCCAGCCCACACTCTGGTGTCCCATACCAAATTTTCTCTTTGTTTTCATGATGTTTGCCACACCCCAGGCACTTGCTTTCTCACCAATACTAGCGTCTTTAGCGAGAACTCGCTGCCAAGCTTGTTCACTTAGCACTTTATCAGCCAGATGTCGTGCTTCGAGATTGTTTGGATTTTGTGAATATGCAATGTCGTGTTGCTTACATGCTTTATCCAGGGGATTTATACCTGAATCGCCACGTGCAAGACGCTTGCCCAATCTTGTGCCAGGTCCACAATATTGATAACCAGGCAAATGTAGTTCAATGGGGAGCTTGTTAATTAAACCATTGACTACTCCTTTTCCACGCTTGCTCATGCTCGCGCAGAGTCTCGTACTCGACTACTGAATAGATGTTATAAAACACAATTTTATAGCATAATCACGTTAGTTGCAATGAAGATGGGTTCGAGAGCAGGACAACTACCGGTAATGAATTTCGATGAATTTACCCGCGGAGAGGGAAAGAAAAAAAAGCGTCATGGTGATTTATTGCCTAATACGATTCGTGCAGTATTCTGCGGCCCATCAAACTGTGGAAAAACCAACGCATTACTTACCCTCA
The DNA here is from genome assembly GCA_959613375.1 of Heteropelma amictum. Classification (NCBI taxonomy): domain Eukaryota; kingdom Metazoa; phylum Arthropoda; class Insecta; order Hymenoptera; family Ichneumonidae; genus Heteropelma; species Heteropelma amictum. Next base: position 2,125,119 of record OY390725.1, read on the forward strand.
TAATACCCCCCAATGGATTACGATTTGAAAACATTTACCTTCATTCTAAATCGTCGGGGCAGCCAAAATATAAGTTGCTCGAACGTCTACTCGAGCCAGTGAGCGAAGTTCAATATTATACATTCAATGAGCATGAACAAGTAGTATCACCAAGTGAGGCACGACCCCGCTCGATAATTATCTTTGATGATGTTGCTTGTGAAAAACAGGATAATATGAGATCTTTCTTTGCCATGGGACGACACGAAATAGTTGACAGTTTTTATCTGTGTCAAACCTATGCTCGTATTCCTAAACATCTCATACGTGATAATGCAAACTTCGTGGTATTATTCAAACAGGATGAAATGAATCTTAAGCATGTGTATAACGATCATGTAAATACAGATATGACGTATACAAAATTTAAACATCTGTGCTCAGAATGTTGGAATTCCGACAAGTATGGATTCATGACAATTGACAAAGATAGTGATATTGATGGTGGTCGATATAGAAAAGGTTTTAATCATTTTCTCAGCTTAAAATAATCATGCTTTATGCGAAAAGGGACAGTATGGTCTGTGACACAAGATGAAGCACGCACAGCTGTTGAAGGAAAAAGACGTCTTGCATCAACTTGTAAAAGTAAGTGATGCAATCAGACGAAAACATCGAATTTTGAAAACGGGAAAAGATGATATCGAACAGACTAGACGGGAAGTTTTCGAAGCAATAGTCACACCATTGAAGAAACTAGTTTCGAACAGAGAAGTGGTCAACGGTGAAATTAATGATGAAGTGAAGAATGAAAGAATTAAAAAAGAGGAAAAGGATGAACAAGAAACCAGTGGTGGTTATGAAAAAATGGAGAGGGACGCGCCCCTGGGTAATGTTTCTTTCAAATCGGTGTATGAAGACGCTGCCGATGACAACGATGATGATGACAATGATAATGATATTGATATTGGTGAAAAACCCGTTGATAATGGTGCTGATACTCGCACCGGCGATATACATGATATACCAGCTAATAATGCTGATGAATTAGCAAATGAGTATCTTGTGATATTGGAAACAAATAGAAAGACCGGTATGGATGTTTCATATGGTGTACGACAACTCGCTCACAAAAAATTAATGATTGGCGATTCCCCAATCATTTTCGATGCTCATCAGATCCGCGTGAAAAATCAAGATTATCCGAAAACTGTTGGATTGGTGGAGTTATTGTTCAAAAAGAAGCCCGATGCCGAAACCCTCACTCAAGAGGATCTGGAAAATTATGGAAATATTGTCATCGCCACGAATGCACATAGAAAATATTATGAAACGACTGGAGCAATACGAAATGATAATAGTTTCAAATACAAGACATATATCGCCAACATAGCATCTATCCGAACCGGTCAAGGCATGCATAAAACGGCGGCAAAAAGTACTAAATTTGATTATGTTTATTGGGATGACCCTAATGAGTTGGTAGATCGTTTAAGATTACTTGTGGCATCACAGTCTGCTGAAAATCTATCACATTCAAATGAAATTCTATCGATTGTTGAGGAATTGCGAGAAGCCGAAATCATTTATTAATACAATCATCTTAGTTATTTGAAACATTTGTAAGATGAGTGTTGACGTGTTTGGACGACAGTTGACGAGAAGAGGTGTAATTAGAAATGGTATACCTGGAAGTCGCGGCCCCCCTGGTGAAGGATTCAGATTGACTCCCGATGGTCAATATGACATGAACAATAGACGATTGTGTAATCTCCCCGACCCAGTTGAACAACACGATGCCGTGTCGGTAAAAGTTATGCAAAGTGTTGTGGAGCAAGAAGTACGTCTTGTTTATAATGTTACAGCGTCTTTGCGCAATGACATCGATGATCATGATATTATGATTCGATCTCTCGAAAAGAATCTCGAGGCTCATATAAAACATCAAACTGATATTGATGAATCGTTTGAAGATCTCACAACACGCAATTCAGAGCTCATTGCACATCAAGAGGGGAGACTGCGAGCATTGGAGAGAGATATAAGTGATATTGATAGACAAATGATTGTCAGTCTAGAGTCTAATGTGAATGAGAAATTTAAGCAGATTGAGATTGACAATAAAACGGTGCAAGAGTTGATTTTTCGAAATTCTCAAGTAATTGGTGCTTTGGAAGCACGTCTCAACGCTCTGGATAATGGACGAAAAAAAGGAGGCTCTGGTGCGCGAGCTACATAAACCAGCGCGACGGAATTATCCACGTCGACATGTTGACATTCGTGATTTAGATGAGACCTGGCAAGCTGACCTCGTGGACATGTCATCCTATGCGCGACAAAACTCCAAATACAAGTTTTTACTTACCATAATTGATACATTCTCCAAGTTCGCCTGGGCTGTACCCATCAAGAGCAAGTCTGGCAAACATTCAGCGGCCGCAATGGAATCCATACTTACCAAGGGACGCATACCGAAAAATTTGCAAGTCGATCGAGGCACAGAGTTATATAATAAAGATTTTGAATCGTTAATGAAAAAATTCGATATTCACATGTATTCGACATACAGTAATTTGAAGGCCTCGATTTGTGAACGCTTCAATCGTACATTGAAAAATAGAATGTGGATAAAATTTAGTCTTCGTGGCAATTACAAATGGATTGATATTCTTGATAATTTGGTGGCTGAATATAATGATACGGTACATCATACAATCAAACTAAAGCCGAGCAATGTCAACGCCTCCAACGAGAAACAAATTTTTCATGATATTTATAATAAAACCGCGAATCAAGCGAAAAGAAAGTTGCCAAGATTTAAAGTCGGTGATAAAGTACGAATCAGCAAATTCAAGAATGTATTTGAAAAGGGTTATACACCAAACTGGACGACTGAGATATTTACCATAAACAGAGTGAGGAAAACTACTCCTGTAACATATCATCTGAAAGACTATGAAGATGAGCCTATAGCTGGTGGTTTCTATGAACAGGAATTATCGAGCGTTAAATATCCAGACATTTATTTGATTGAAAAAGTTTTGAAGAAACGCGGTAATCGAATATATGTCAAAGGGTTAGGCTTTGATAATACACATAATAGCTGGACAAATAATGAATAAAATAAAAAGATAAAAAATAACTCATTGATTTTTTCTCTCTCTCTTTACCCCCCTCCATTCATCTGAGCCAACGAACTTCATCGAGAAAAATGCTACAATAATAATGTGGGTTTCGAAAAGAAAAAGACACAGATCAGAGGATTTTTTTTTTTTTCCATGGAAATATACAATTTATTGAAAATATAAAACTTTTTTTTTCTTTTTTTTTCATAAAATATTTACATGATTATCATTATTAACAAAAAAATATACAAAATTATTTACAAATGATTTCTTTTTCTTCAGAAAAAAAAACACGCAGTTTACACAATCATTCAATATAATTTCCAAAGCATTCATATATATCTGTACATTTATATACATATTTACATTTATATACATATTCACATTTATGCTAGCCGTTGAGGTTTTATATGCTAATGTATTCTATAGTGTCCCCATGGCAAAGTGTCTGTGGTGCCAGGTATAATATATCTTTTGTCATCGTGTGGACTTGGAGCAATTTTTTTTCCCCTAATTGTATACACCTGATGTAGCTTGAATCTTATACACGACTGTTCACACGAGACTTCAACCTCTTCCTTCAAGCAATGAACATAGTCGTCGAAAGTGATTTCTCATGCAACGACATTGCTCTTTACCCCCTTAATTTTTTTTGTGTCTTTTTTTGTTTCGACTCTCAAGGCATACATTTTTGCTCTAAGTCTAACGAATTCCGTCATTATCGCGCCATTATTCTCATCTTTCATGAGACCTGGCACTTTTTTGTTGACGAGTGGTATTTCATACCTGTTACCCATTGGATAGTCGCTCGTGTCAAACTTATCGATATTGCGCTTCATGTCGCTGTATGCGTCTTCACACTCGAGTTTGTATATCAGACTGTCAGTATCTGTATACATGACCCTACACTTGTTTTCATACAGCGGTCTCATGAACTCGTGGTGAAACTCATACAAGCACGTCTTAGATATGTCGAGTATACACATACCAACATATATGGGCTTGTTGAATTTCACCTCGAGCTTGCGCAATTCGACAGCCACAAGATTTTCCGAAAACACACTACAGCTATGGAAATTGGGTTTTGAAATCATTGCCTCTGCACCATACCGACCATCCCATCTTGTTAAAAGTCGAACATCGCTATGAGTGCGCACATCTTCCATCGTTTTGCCGAAAACTGCATTATTCATCAATTTGTACAATGTTTTATCGAAATCATTTTTGGCATTTGTACGGAATAATGTATTTAAATCTATGTATGATTTTAACCAGGGAGATTGTTTGAATTTTAATATTCTATGAATTTTCGTCACAAGTAGTCCATGTCGTATACATTGTTGGAGATTACGGTAGTGTATAACATAGCGCTTCTTCTCACCTAAGGTGGCAAGTAATTTTGATTGTTTTTTACCGGGTGGTTTATCATGCGTCGGGCAAAACGGTAAGTCAATGTGCGCGTCATGTAGATGTTGTGGATAGTCCATGTCAACCTCAAGAATATAGCCCGTAGGTGAATCTAGCGCAATTGTCATGACATCAAAGTTGATGACATTGTCAACCCATTGAAAATTTGAGTGTGGCAAGTGTTGACACATTGCCCAGCCATATAAATTATTCACGTCAAAATACATCAAGTATGATGATTCTTTCAATGGATCGAATGATTCCATATACTTGTTGTTGGCATGCGCGTACCTATTTGAGCATTGGCTTAAACCACCGCGTACACCACGCTCGACAAATAAAACCATATCAATATCTGTGAGCAACTCAAACTGAATAATCGTATGCTTCAACATAGCATCCCAAGTATATCCAGGAAGAGTGTAGTAGTATGCGGGGTCAAGACCATAACTTTCCAAACAGGTATCACGAAAGTTTTCGAAAATGTCTGCCAACAACAATACATCGGTTTTCAAATACAAATCGCTATATTCACCTAGGGTTTGAATGGAAAACCGTTGCCAGACCTTCTCAGCATGAGCATACTCGCTCTCACTTACCGTCTCACCAGTCAATGAACTATAAAATGAATTTATTGGAGGTAGGCTGGTATCTTCTAATTTGTCAATACTATCGATGTATTCATATGGGAATACACCTTTCCTGGTCAATAATGTAAAATCATCTTGGGATAAACAGGAAAATTGAGATTTTAAAATGTTGAGTTTATCAATTGTTAAAAATGATGCTAATTTATCTAGACTGGTATTTAAAAATTTAAATGAATCGATAAAACGCAATTTTATATTGTGTCGGAAATTGTTTGATGTTTGAATAGTTTTAGTGAATGAAATATATTTTTCTTTTGTTATGGAAAGCACATCGGTTTTCCCCTCAAACGCCGTTGCTATATCCTTAATAATGAAATGAGCATCATATCCGGATAAATTATGAAAAACTACTGGAATAAAAAAAGACTGTTTGAAATGTAAATTACAATTGGAATGTGCCGGACCTCTAAACCGCCCAGTCAGATGGCAATGATCTCGTACCCGGATTTCCATAGGGTGGAATGGTTTTTCACATATGTGGCATATAGTGGCTGTTCGGAAATTCTCCGACTCATCCAATATTAACTTTGCCATGGGGACATTTCTTAATAATATTGTATTAATATTTAAAGCTATTTTATGCAACTCTGATACAAACGCTGCCACACAATCAATACCACGACATGTATAAAACATAGATAAATTATCATCATATGTACACTTTAAATAGAATGCTATGCTAAATACTTCGTGCCGCTCATACAGGTTTTTTTCAATCGCTTCACGGTTGGTTTTTGCCAATACGCACTCCAGGTCAGCGTATATGATGAATGGGAGGCGCTCGTTCCGATTGTGGTTGCTGAATTTCAACCATTGGTTGCCATCACTGGGCAACCTAATAGCACAATTATTCAGCTTTCCACAATCGACAGTGTGCACCTCTAATTTCACCCTGTCCCTGAAGTAATGCAGGCAGCTGTAAACGAAAGACGTTATATAACATCTTGCTTTCTCTCTCTCTTTCTCCATTTCGGATGCTTATCTATTTAAAACTTACCGATCGCAGATGAAGACATGCTGTTTCTTTTTTGTCAGTTGTGAGCGGACAAGCCGTGATAAATTTTTAATTGTCACAAAGTGGCCAATATTGTCCTCCTCCTTCGACGATGAAATATGTAGTAAATTTACATGATTGTTCTTTTTGTTGTCCGTGAGATAAATGGGAAAAACATTTTCTTTTTCACCAATCATGTACACATTTATTGAAAAGTTATTTTGGTTCTCAATTTTTTTTATATCGTTTATACCAATTGGAAATTCAACACCCTGAAGACTTAGAACTGTTGACCAATGTGGATATGACGATTCACGATCAACATGATTTTCCGCGGGATACAGTGCGGCAACCACCGCCCACGCTAAACAAGTATTGTTCTTCGACTTCACATTAATCACCGCTTTTTTCATCACAATTTTCCGAGGCACTTCAATGCGACACCCAGCATGCATTGGGTTGAATTTATTTACATTTATCATTAAATTTAGGATTTTTGATAATGTCCATCCACTATCGTGATCTTGAAATTCTTCGAGTGATGCCAAGGTGGGCTCAATAACACATGATCTGTACCATTCACTCAAATTGGATGTGCTAAATAGTTCTTTATTTCGCGTAGTGATGCTTTTGTACGATCGCTTATCACCGGCTACAAATTCACGGTTGAAACTTGTATTCACTTTCACACTTTCATATTTATCAATAAGGTCTTTCACGTGTGAACATACAAGATCACTGGCATCTTCGAAAAATTGTCGCGGTTCAATGTGCTTTCTATTGATAACACATCCCGTCAATATACGACCCTCAAATGCCGTATCAATTTCACGCCACGAAAGTTCATCACTAATTCCCGCACCAGAATGAACGAAATATCCTCGAGTGGAATTTTTCAAACTTTCAAGACGTGCTATTTGGGCGATGAGTGATTGTTGATGCCCAGTTGTTAATCGCGGTCGTTTAATTCGGCATTTATTTTCCAAAGCTTGGATAAATGATTTGCACTCGCGTTCCCACAATAAATACTCTTCCATTGAACTCACTTGTGTAACTCGCTGACACAAATCTTGTTCTGCACGAAAATTAGCCATGTTCAACTCGGTATTGCGGAAACAAAATACTTTGAACGAAAAAAAAAAATGACAACTCGCGATGTGAACTAGTCGACCGTCGAACTGAAAATGCTTCATTTCGTGTGTAACATGCACTCAACATTTTTTTTTTCAAACTCATTTATTCAATATTCCCCATTCCTTGAAATATTGAAAAAAATAAAAGAATGCATCGAGTTTTCAAAGATCATTGGAATACAGGCATTAACATCCTCCTCATTGTAAGAAAAAGAAAAATGTGTATCGCTTGAACACTATTCCAAGCATTGTCTTCTATTAAGGCGAGCAATATGCATTTGTACGTCAGACTACTGAAAATACAAAACTAATAGAAAACCTCCTCTGAAAAAAGAAATTCATATGGGAATATTGGAAACTTCCTAAGCATTATGATGACAATGAATAGAATGACCAAACATTGCATGAGGGGGGCACCCTGAAAAAGGGAAAATAAGTACGGGTAAATGTAACCGGACGCAACTCTCATCATAAAACGTTCTAAACAACTGTCTTCGAGGAAAAATATTTTAACTCTATGTAGAAGCGAGAATATCATGCTCTTTGTCTCTACGGGGACGCAAATGGACCCCATGGTATCGTGGCGCCAAAGCGTTGCCCTCTCCGAACGGGTAAATGTAGCCAGACGCCACTCTCATCATAAAACTTTCGAAACAACCACCTTCGAGAAAATATTTAAACTCTATGTGGAAGCGAGAATATTATGCTCTTTGTCTCTATGGGGGACACAAATGGACCCCATGGTATCATGGCGCCAAAGCGTTGCCCTCTCCGAAAAGAAGTCGGCCCAAATTTTTAATTATACAAACTTTTGTTTCCGCGAGCTATGGGAGAGCCCTTTACAAACTCATAGGAAAGTTTACATTTGAGAGATTCGCATCTGGGTCCAGTAACTATATGACTCCTTAACTAACTTTCCAATTGCGAACAAAACATCCCCTCTTACGCAAAAGGGAAAAATTGAAAATGGGTGAACGGTGGAAAGCCAAAATCGCGAGAAGTTGGAAAAGATGGTGTTTAATTACGAAATCGTCGTCGAACTGTGAGTACTCGCGTGTGAAAACCATGGCTGCACAATACAATGTCGCTGAACAGGAGATAATGGAATTAGATCGGGATGCACCGATTATGATTGTAGACGAGGAGATGGGTGAAAACTCGGATGAAGATGAGGCAATGGAGGCACCTGATTCGGGACGTGAAAGTGACGACGAATCCCATTATCAGGAAGGTTTTGTGAGAAAAGTGTGGTTTCCGGAAATGATGCAGTACAATGTAGACTCAAAAGCATGTGCGATCGGTTTTTATTATTATGCGGGGAGAAAAACTCGGTATTGCAAAGAGTGTATTTTTGAAGTGCAGAATGATTATGATCACCTCATAGCATTTAGCAAGCACGAGACGCGAAGACTCTCTGAGATTAAGCAGCATCGGTGCACTTCGTGCAATGATCCGCTGAAGATTATTTTCGATGATAAAATGTGTCCGGTGTGTTTTCCATTGAAAAAAAAAAAATAAATAAATAAAGAAATAAATAATTGAAAAAATACAAAAAAATACAAAAAAATAAAAACAGTTTAAAATGGTATATGCGTGTATGTACGTGTATGTGTGTGTGTGTGTGTGAACATGTGAAATGAAAAGACTGGTATTCAGTAGGAGAACGAGGATTACACAGTCTCATGATCCAGAAGGTAAGACATAGCTTAAGAATATATATGCATAACCATGGTTTTTCAATGGATATGAGAGAGAGAGCAAGTCCTCACTCCCTCTCATATACGTTCTCACATCGCATCTCATCTCTCTCTCTACATGTCTATCGATTTGGGACCACACTCTATCGTTCTCTTTCCTACATTTGCCCTCATTCACAAATGCATGTTTGCAGTTGTGGATAAGGAGAGAGAGAGAGTGAAAAAGTCTGTGATCCCAAATAATAAAAATTGATAATTAATATACAGGTGTATGACAATGGCTCCAAATAAATAGAAAGAGAGACAGACAATTCTGGTGTGTTGCCTAGACCATCCACATTCTTGACATTGTCATTCCATCTCTCTTGCACCCGCTCTCACTCTCTCACAATCTACGACAATAGCTCCGAATAAAAGAGAGAGAGACAGAGACAATTCTGGTGTGTTGCCCAGACCCATTCTTGACATTGTCACTCCATCTCTCTTGCACCCTCTCTCACTCTAGCCATCTACCTGACACCTCACTCCATCTCTCTCCAACCTCCGCCCTCTCTCTCTCACACGGGCCAGAGCACCCCCACCACTCCTACCTCTCAGACCCCCCACCATTCCCCCCTTGCCGCTACCGCCGCCCGCGCGCGCTCCCCCGCGCCCCGCAGCCCCCCTCGCCAACAAGTGGTCCAGAAGCCCCCTAGCTATAATACTGAAATGGCACGTATCAAATAAGAAAATCCACGATCTCACGAAAACAAAATTTATCTATGAGGAAATACACAAAAGATCTCGAATATTCTATCAACAAATGAATCTACCAATTTTCAGTAATTTTGGAACACTAACACCCGAAAATACACCATTTAAAATAAAATACAAATTACCACACCACATTATAATGTATTAAACTCTCAGCAGCATGTAACAATCTTCAATTGAAGCAAACTCATAATTAAAAATACATTAGTTACGCATAAGGCTTAATACCATGCCATAAAACCGTATTATATGCGCGCCATATGCGAGGGATATAACTAGCAATACTAAAAGGAGACAACTGTGATACAAATACTATTTAGCTCTGTTATCTAATTTTAGTGCACCCTTAGTTTTAAGTTCGAAGTAAGTCAAAACCATGTAAAAATATCAGGTACGTTTTTCAAATTTTAACCTGAAATCAACACCAAGCAAACCAAAACTAAAACATTATTAAAACCCAATAAAATAGACTAATAAGCTAGTAAGTTCTGTCGGAATAGGGATAGCTACTTCATTGGAACAATATATGTAATCAAACCACCGATTGCTGTAAGAAACATTAATAAAAGAAACGAGTATCAGTATCAGAGGAAGTCACTCTCTGTTACTCGCTGCAAAGTAAGTAACAGCTCTCCCAAACCTCACCTCCGCCTTGCGCTGCAAAGACCATAGGCCATAATTATTCTTGCTCATGCTGTAAAGCAAAATACGCTCTTGTAAATCGAACTAGTCCATACTTTTTTATATTACTCACCTACGAGTTTACTTGAAATTTCTTATTAAATCAATCAGTATTTTTTCATATTTTCCTCTCATAGTCTTTTTATTCCATCATACCCAATAACAACGTATTGGGTATTACCTATGCACAACACGGTGTTGAACAAACACACACGAACCACGCATCGAAAAAGTGCTCTCCACTACTGCGAATTATCGTATACGCCGAAAGGCCTTCTTATTACTACATCCATCATCGTGAATCAACGACGAGGAACGGCTTGTTTGTAATAAACGTGTAGTCCTAATGAAATTATTGTGAACTAAAGTTCATTATTAAAAATACAAGGTTAAAAGCGTAGATGAATGGAGTAACGAGTAAGGTATATCTTGAAACGGGGACTTGCATAATTCTTAAATTTTGAGAAGTTATTTAGAGTTATCCTTTTTCCCTTCTCCTCCTACTGTGTGTCTAAAATGATCTCTATACTATAGTATCCCAATTTTCGTTGCTATTTCTTTTTTATCCTGCTGCTCATTTTCTCGAAATTTCCATCCATGTTCAATTAATTCTTTTTTTTAATTTTTCCCAATTCTGCCCCAAGATTCTTCATCTTTCCATTCGTCTCTTATAATCCTTTGTTAACTCTGATACTTTCTCAAGTATTTTCATCTCTTATACATTTTTTTCCTCTGATTCATTTCTCTCCTTGTCAACCTACGTTTGTAGTGAATACCCCATTATATCATTAGTGTCTGTTGCGTTCACTTCTCCTTTTTTTTATTCAACTGATTTTCAAAAATTGAATTCACACTGTTTAATCGTTCGATCTTATTTCAGTATTTCTCTACTACACTGCTCATCTTTTCCTTGAAAGTTCTCTGCATTTTCTTCGTTTTTCATTTTTGTTCAATTCTTCCCAAATTTGTACGCTCAATATTTCTTCTTTTCATCTTTCAGTTTTCACTAGGTTCTGTACTTTTACTTACATCTCTCCCTTACTATTCCTATAGTTTTTCATCTTCTTTTCCGCAATTTCTTAAATTTTTTGTTTATTTCTAGCCCCCTTATTTATTTATCTTTTTATCAAATTACTTTTCTTGTCTCACGAGCCACCCCATTTTCCTCACATCGTCCCTTCTTCCATCTACTCTCTTTTATGGTCAAAAAACTTCGCATCATTTCGTCAAGTCTATTCCAAGTTCAGTCCTTCAATTCGACTTTTTAAATCCACTGGTTCTGTTTCTCTATATCGTCTAACCTCAATTCCGCTTCATGCTTCTTCTTCATTAAAATCTCAAAAAGTATTCGAAAACTGATGGTCTGCCGGGCTACTATAGCATAATATCCCACACAGCACAGAAATATTGCAACAATATGGCTGCAATATTTCAATGTTTCCATTAATCTCAGTAAAATTGATGTGGCTTTCCTAACATTTTCTGCATTGTTGAATTTCCTACTATACTTTCAACTTTAAATACTTTTTGGGTCACCGCCCTTTTAAAAAAATCAAGGAATTGTCATTCACAATTTGATCGAAAGTAAGGAAAAAATGGGAATTTTTTTCGACAAATTCATTTTCTGCGTTTTTATCACTTCTCCGAAATTCTCCCAAGGCATTTTAGAAAACTAGGAAATAATGGGAAATTCTCGTAAATAAAATGAGAAAATCGGAATAATGCGGGAAAAAGTGGAATATTGGGGAAAATCGGCATATTTTAAGATTAATATTACTCATTTTTCTCCGATTTTCCCCGAATTGGGTGAAAACGAAGAAAATATGAGAAATTCGGAAAAAAATTCTACCAGGGTTGCCATATCAAAGTTCTATTTAATTCGAATTTTTGCATTTCGTGACACAATACAAATCTGTAAAAATTCAACAATAATTGGCATGCTAAAAACAACAATTATCAACATTGATTTTACTCAAAAGTTATTTACAAATTGTTCAAACAATTAATTAATCAACATTTTATAGGTCAGTAATTTTTTTTCTCAGACGAATCAAAATTTGTACTTTTTTTGAACGCTTCTTAGGAATATTCACAGAACTTTCCTACGTTTCTGAAATTCCGTTTTCTAAATTTTTAGACTGGCCGTTATATGCATTTCTTGGCCTAATATCTTTGAAACTTTTTCAAACTAATTGTACACCAGTTCGCAGAAACATATTTCAAATCTACATTTTTTTGTTTATATTCCATAATTGTTTAAAAATATTTCAAAAACGTAGGTAAATAAAAAAAAACTGATAAGCGTTAATAAAATGCACAAATTTCGTTTATTTAAGAAAAAAACTGGACCTATAAATTGTTGAATAATTAAATGTTTAAACAATTTGTTAATATTTTTGGGTGATATTAATGTTCATAATTGTCGTTCATAGCATGTCAATTATCGTTGAATTTTTTCAGATTTTTATTAAATGACGAAATACAAAAATTCTGATTAAATTCACAATTTTTTTTACCAATATTGTGACAATATTAGCCTGCAATATTTTATGACCAAGATTCTATCAACATTGCCGCAATGTTGCATGGCAACATGCAATATTGAAAGATTCTAGCAACATTGCTGCAATATTCTGTGCTGTGTGGGATTCTATTACATCAGATGATCAATTATTCCGCTCTTGTCTTCTTCTCATTTTTCTATTTTCTTCCTATCATTGAAATTATTTTTACTTTGTTCACATCGGATTTTTCTGCGCTTTTCCTCCTCCGCCCATCCAGTCTTTTTTTTAAGAAATTCTATGCGTGCACTTCGTTCGTCACTTTTGTAAATTCTTCCCCTCTTTTGTACTTTTTATATTTTTCTCGGATTTTCGTACAGTTTTCTCAGCCCCCCCCCCCCCCCCCCCATATTAATTTTTCTTATCAAAGTGCTTTTCTTGTTCCACGAGGCAATTCTCCCCTCCCTTGTCGTCCCTACTTTCTTGTACACTCAGCATCTTCGCATCATCTCATTCAGTCTATTTCAAGTTTAGTTGTTTTACTTGTTTTTTTTTCAATATCACTGGTCCCGTCCTCCCTTATAGTCGAACCTCTATTTCATTTCATGATTTTTTTCATTAAAATCTTTAAAATTATTTGAAACCGATGACCTGGAGGGTTACTGTTTCTCTAAAACTAAAATTATCTCACGTTGTTGCATTATATGTGTTATTCTTCTTCCACCCTTCTTGTGTTCTTACCGAAATTCTATATGAATTTTCCTCGTGTTTTATTTATTTTAAAATTCAGTTCACAATTTTGTCATTTTTTTATTCTCTCAAGTGTTTTTATTTTTCGTTAATGTTTGCCCCTCTTATTCACATCCCTTCGTATCAATCTGCTTTTCTTGTTCCACCCTCCGTCACAATCCCTTTCTTCCCTTGCTTTCTTCTATGCCCACTACTTTCGCATCATCTCGTTAAGTCTATTCCAAGCTCAGTCCTTCAATTTGTATTTTCACTTCTACCGATTTTATATCTATTGTGGCGTTGCGTCACGAATCATCTCGACTTGCTCGCCGCAAGTCCACCACGGCCCCCCTATTCCCTTCCCTCGTGCTATTTTCCCGTTGAAACCCCCGTCTGCCACGTTACTTAATTTTAAGCCACTTCATGATGCCACTTTAAGCCAATTAATAAGTCCCTGAAGAATTGTACTTAGCGTAGTTAATTTTAAGTTATGAAACATGACCGTCAAAATACATGGACAATTATCGTTATTAGCGCAAAATCATCACGTTTTTCGCATTCCCCCCCTCCCTCCTCCCCCCTCCCACCCGTGCAGGATTATCGATGAACCCTACAAGATCATTGCCCGGAGATAGGAATTATTCCGTCACCGCAACCCCCGGGGTGCATCATTATTAACGCGGTGGAAGTTCCTTCCCCGCAATTATCACCATCGTTCAGCGGAGGACGTCCCCGTTCCCGCAGAAACCATCAGCATACGGCGGAAAAGTCGCCATCTATGGCCGGCCGTCCTGAAAATTGACCGAAAGCATCGACCCCCCCCACATGGAAATTTATATATGCACTTCATATATTATAATTATATTACATTTGCAATTTCATTGTATGCACCGTATATGCCATATATGAAAAATATATGGAAAATACATGGCGCATATGCAAGATTTTGGCGCTTTTTTTTATATGAAAAATATATAATGTAATACATGTGCCGTATATATACTATACACACGACATATATGCGCCACACATCTGCCATATATGCAGAATATATGCGCTATACAGGGTGTAAGGTAACTATAGTATAACGGTGTTGGGGGTGACGAGTCGAGCAAAAAAGCTTTCGGGCAAAATGCTGTACGACCAAAATTGGCCAAGTTATTAGCATGACAAGTCGACCAATGAGAGCGTATATTATAAACGGTCATGACGTCGGCGTCGAGGCACGCTAGATACGCAGCTAACTTGACTGTAGTATGACTTTCATTCGTCTTATGTTTTCTTTTTTTTCTTGACCCAGCGATATACATAGGTATATCTACTATGTATAGCACCGATAGGAACCTTTGTGACAAACAAAAGCCTCGCGTTAAAGTGCACACACATACACGTATCGTAAAATATGATTGAACTTGTAATAAATCCAATGCAATTAGAGAAAATGATGAGGGTTGGAATCAAGGTCTAAAATATCGCAAAAATATCCCCAATGTTACGCACAACGAGATGCAAACAGCGAAAATTTTGGTCTCATCCCTTCAGGGGGTCGAACAACTCCTCGTCGGCTTCAGTTGACAGGAACACGTTGTCAAAATTCTCAAGGTCGCACCCCGATGAAATCAGGGTCGAAACTATCACAAAAATATCCCCGATGCTACGCACACCGAGATGAAAGCAGCGAAAATTTTGATCTCATCCTTTCAGGGGGTCGAAGTATTGCTCGTCGACTTTAAACGACAGAAGCACGTTGTCAAAATTCTCAAGGTCGAACGGCGATGAAACCAGGGTCAAAACTATCGCAAAAATATCCCGAATTCTACGCACGGCGAGATGCAAATATCGAACATTTTGATCTCATCCCTCCTGGTGGTCGCGTTCTTCTCGTCGGTTTTCATCAGCCGAAAAACGTCAAAATTCGCAAGGTCGAACGAGGATTACAGCGGGGTCGAAACAATCACAAAAACTGTATGCATTTCGTTGTGAGTAGCATTCGGGATATTTCTACGGTGATTTTGACCATGATTTTAACCCCGTTTGACCTTGAGAATTGACAAGGTGTTTGTGTCGATGGAAATCAATGACCCAGTAAATACAAAGTAACAGTAACATAACGTACATGTTGAAATGTCCGCCTCAATAATGTAGCTGTTATGTACTAGGGCTCTTTTGTAACAGTTATATTGTTGAGGCGGATATTTCAACATGTACGTTATGTTACTGTTACTTTGTGTTTACTGGGGAGGAATATTTCAACCACCTGAAGGGATGAGATCAAATTTTTCGCTCTTTGCATCTCGTTCTGCGTTGCATTCGGGATATTTTTGTGGTAATTTCGATCTAGATTTAATTCCCGTTCAACCTTGAGAATTTCAACAACGTGTTCCTGTCGATTAAAGTGGACGAAAAATACTTCGACCCCCTAAAGGGATGAGATCAGAATTTCCGCTGTTTTTATTTCGTTGTGCGTAGCATCAGGGATACTTTTGTGATAGTTTTGACCCTGATTTCATCGCCGTTCGACCTTAAGAATTTTGACAACATGTTTGCGTCGGTGGAAATGGACGAGAAATCCTTCAACTACCTGAAGGGATAAAATCAAAATTTTCACTGTTTGCACATGGTTGTGCGTAGCATTCGGGATATTTTTGCTGTGATTTTGACCATGATTTTAACCCCGCTTGACCTTGAGAATTTTGACAAGGTGTTTGCGTCGATGAAAATCAATGACGAATATTTCAACCACCTGACGGGATGAGATCAGATTTTTCGCTCTTTGCATCTCGTTCTGCGTAGCATTCGGGATATTTTTGTGGTAATTTCGATCCTGATTTAATCCCCGTTCAACCTTGAGAATTTCGACAACGTGTTCCTGTCGATTAAAGTGGTCGAGGAATACTTCGATCCCCTGAAGGGATGAGATCAAAATTGTCGCTGCTTTCATCTCGTTGTGCGTAGCATTCGGGATATTTTTGTGGTAATTTCGATCCTGATTTAATCCCCGTTCAACCTTGAGAATTTCGACAATGCATTCCTGTCGATGAAAGGCGACGAGGACTATTTCAACTGCCTGGAAGGATGAGATGAAAATTTTCCCTGTTTGCATCTCGTTGTGCGTAACATTGGGGATATTTTTGCGATATTTTAGACCTTGATTCCAACCCTCATCATTTTCTCTAATTGCATTGGATTTATTACAAGTTCAATCATATTTTACGATACGTGTATGTGTGCGCACTTTAACGCGAGGCTTTTGTTTGTCACAAAGGTTCCTATCGGTGTTATACATAGCAGATATACCTATATCGCCGGGTCAAGAAAAAAAAAGAAAACAAGACGAATAAATTCATACTGCAGTCAAGTTAGCTCCGTATCCAGCGTGCCTCGACGCCGACGTCATGACCGTTTATAATATGCGCTCTCATTGGTTGACTTGTCACGCTAATAACTTGGCCAATTTTGGTCGTACAACATTTTGCCCGAAAGCTTTTTTGCTCAACTCGTCACCCCCTACACCGCTATATAGGTATGTCTATACAGCCTGTCCCATAATGGTCGACCGACCTCTGAGGGGTGGGTAGATGGGGTGATTCTGGACCGAAAAGTCCTCTTCCATTTTTTCCTTCAACGCCCCTCTGATTAGATATTAATTAATTAAGTTCAGCCAATAGGACGCGTCGAATAAGCGGGCTACACGGCGAGTAGTGGTGTGCGTGCAAGCGTAGCAGCCTTGGAAGCGTGCGTGTAAAGCGCGAAGGACTTCGATAGTGTGGAACGACGAACGTTGCCAAAAACATGAATAGAGCGAGGTAGTGTTAGTGAGGGCGCAACAATGTAAGGAGGAACGATAAAAACTGATTGCGTTTGCAATCAGTTTTCGAATTAATTGTTAAATGCAATGAAAAAAAATGTCGATGATTTTGAATCACGACTGGACGAAAACACAATTTTTGATTAATTTTTTGGAATTACGATTTACGAAGCTTCTCAAATCATTTAGTGCTGGTTTTGAAAAAAATATTTTTGGAAAAAATCTTTATTGCGTTTTAGAGAAAAATGTTGATTCTTCAATTTGTTTGAAAATCGAATGCTATTTCCGATTGAATATTTTAGCAATACAATGAAATTGAACTTTTCGAACTTTGCTCATTGCAATTAGAACAAAAATATTGCGATTACATTCAATAAAAAAATCAACATTTCAAATCGTTCAGATTTCAAGGAAAAAAGCATTAATAATACTGTTTAATAACAGTGGCAGGAAGTTTGAAAAAAAGTTGATGATGATTCGAGCGTCACGCGAGTATTGCTTGCGGACACTACTCGCATGGGTGACCGCTCGATTCCAGGGGGGGGGATTAATAAAAAAAGTCAATATTTAAAATCGTTCATGTTATTTTAAGAAAAAATTCATTGTTAACACTGTTTAATAACGGTGGCATGAAGTTAGAAAAAAAGTTGATGATGACTTCAGCGTCGCACGAGTATTGCTTGCAGACACTACTCGGATGGGTGACTGCTCGATTCCAGGGGGAGGGGTGATAAATAAAAAAAGTCAATATTTCAAATTGTTTATATTTATTTATGAAAAAAACACTATTTGCACTGTTTAATAACAGTGGCATGAAGTTAAAAAAAAAGTTGATGATGACTCGAGCGTCGCGCGAGCTTATCTTATTGCATGCGGATACTACTCGGATGGGTGACCGCTCGAAAATAAAAAAAAAAATAGTGAATTAAAAAATACAATTCTTCACGTTGTTCACGAGAAGTTATTGAAAAAAGTACTGATAAGTAAAAAAAAATTGTGGATTTCAGAAAGTACAGTAAACATTTTCAAATATTATTTGAATGCAATTGCAAAAAAATTGCGTCGAACGAATTTTATCTTGTATCATTACAATTAATATTCGTTTAGAGTTGAGAGTAATTACATCCCGGCGTTAGCGATCGGGGATCGAGACCTAATAATTTTTTTATTTTTTTTGTTTTCACAGCATATAACTGTCATTTAAACAGTGCTTATCAGTGCTTTTTTCAATAACGTCACGTGAACAACGTGAAGAATTGTATTTTTTAACTCACAATTTTTTTTTTTATTTTCGAGCGGTCACCCATCCGAGTAGTGTCCGCATGCAATAAGATAAGCTCGCGCGACGCTCGAGTCATCATCAACTTTTTTAATAACTTGATACCACTGTTATTAAACAGTGAAAATAAAGCATTTTTTCTGAAATCAATATAAACGATTTGAACTATTAATTTTTTTCATTTATCCCCCGCCCCCTTGAATCGAGCGGTCACCTATCCGAGTAGTGTCCGCAAGCAATACTCGCGTGACGCTCGAGTCATCATCAACTTTTTTTCAAACTTCCTGGCACTGTTATTAAACAGTATTAATAATGCTTTTTTCCTTGAAATCTAAACCATTTGAAATGTTGATTTTTTTATTGAATGTAATCGCAATATTTTTGTTCTAATTGCAATGAGCAAAGTTCGAAAAGTTCAATTTCATTGTATTGCTAAAATATTCAATCGGAAATAGCATTTGATTTTCAAACAAATTGAAGAATCAACATTTTTCTCTAAAATGCAATAAATATTTTTTCCAAAAATATTTTTTTCAAAACCAGAACTAAATGATTTGAGAAGGTTCGTAAATCGTAATTCCAAAAAATTAATCAAAAATTGTCTTTTCGTACAGTCGTGATTCAAAATCAACGACATTTTTTTTCATCGCATTTAACAATTAATTCGAAAACTGATTGCAAACGCAATCAGTTTTTATTGTTCCTCCTTACATTGTTGCGCCCTCACTAACACTACCTCGCTCTATTCATGTTTTTGGCAACGTTCGACGTTCCACACTCTCTCACACCAACGCACGCACACTATCGAAGTCCTTCGCGCTTTACACGCACGCTTCCAAGGCTGCTACGCTTGCACGCACACCACTACTCGCCGTGTAGCCCGCTTATCCGACGCGTCCTATTGGCTGAACTTAATTAATTAAATCTAATCAGAGGGGCGTCGTAGGAAAAAATGGAAGAGGACTTTTCGGTCCAGAATCACCCCATCTACCCACCCCTCAGAGGTCGGTCGACCATTATGGGACAGGCTGTATAGTTACCTTACACCCTGTATATGTGCTATATTATATTAAATTGGTATTATAACACGTAATTTTGACATAACTTTTCTTAATGATGCGATACTCAAAAAATAATTTTCGCGTATGGCCCGTATTCGGAATAAAGTCTACTTTATTCCTGTCCGAAAAAAATGTGTTTTCACATTATTTTCGTAGTGGCCACTTTTGTGCTGCAAAACCTATCATTTTCCCATAAACGCCGTATTTTCTATCGGAAAGTTCAGAAAATTTCCTTCAAAAATCACCCGCGACCCATCCGATTATCTTTACGGGGGGCGAAATAAAAGGGGGTGGCCACCCTTAACATGTCACCCTGTATATAAGATATATGCGCCATGTATGCAACATATATTCACCACATATAAATAGAAATTTCAAAAACTCTCAAAAACCTAAAAAAAAAAAATTTCCTGATTGGAAGCGAGCGTTATTGCGGAAGTATTATTCATTATGACCTGTCCACCAATCAATTTGACCGGAAAAAACCGAATCAATTAATTGTGCCGACAGTGGGACTTGAACCCACGATCTGCTAGTCAACTAGTCTAACTACATAACCGCGCCTTTAACCACTAGACCAACGATCACTTCACAACTTCCTAAGATTTTAAGGACTGTCAGTTACAAAGTACACTTACATTTGTACAGCAGTAACATGGGTGACTGAATGTATCGATGTTGCAGAGGTACATTTCCGACAAAACCAAGATAATAACAATTTCGAAAAATTATTAACGGAAAATTATCATTGAATAAATTATAAACAATTGAAAATTATTCATCAGTCTTCCAACATAAATATATTTCAGTACTTGTGAAAATTTTTTCAAATGCGATATGTAGCATAGGGCTATATATGGCACATATATGGTGCACAGATATGGCCCATGTATGATGCATGTATGAGATATATACGGCTCATGTATTTGACATACATAATCCCATACATGGCAATCACGTACACGCCATATATGTGCCACATATACGCCACATATACGCCACAGATAAAGCGCGTATATGGTGCATATATGGTGCATGTTTGTGCGGTATATCTGCATGTTTAGCGCCATACATGCACATCCTAACGTGTATATTGGGCATGTGTACGCTATATACTGAGTGCATATATACGTATTATATTGCCGATATAGAACTTTTTGGCGCTTTATATGGAAACGATATAAATATATGGCACATATATTTTCTGCGTATATTTTGCATATATAAATTTCCATGTGGGCCGGTCACCCGAATTCGTCACCCTGCTGCCCAGTGCAGCCAGATCGCGCGGAAAGGCTACCCTCTCTCTAGTCCTCTTGCGCGCCACATGAACGTGCTCAGCGTCCCCATGTATGAGTTGTGACGCCTTTTTCGGGGAAAGACGAAACAATACGGGAAAAAAAAGGAAGAAAAATAATTGAAGCGAGTAAAAAGAAAAAAAACGAAATATATTCAAAAAAAAGAAGAAAAGAAAACAATGGTTTGGGCGCCAGCGAGTTTATCGCCGAACTCGCAACGATTTCTATTAACAACAAAAAAAGCAAAAAGAAAATGTACTATAAACTACGCGACGGGGTGACGGGGGGGGGACCTCAGGGGCTAGGTTCCCGAACGCTATGACGCCTCTTACTCTCGACCGCCGAGTCAACGAATGCAAAAAGAGAAAAAGAACGTAATAATGACTCACAGAGAAAATACCAAAGAAACAAGACTCTCAAACGCGAAATAACGACGGGGGTTGGGAAGACAGGTAAGGGCAAGGTCACGAGGGGGCGAGGGGAAAAATAGGGAACGCAGGGAAAACCGGGAACGCAGGGAAAGCACCACGCACACGCAAAGGGGAACGCAGGGAAATCGGCAAACAAAAAACGTGGGCCTCGGGGCCACTCGCAACGCAATAACAACTAATAATTTCGGACCAGTAAAGAGAGAATGAAAAAAACTCACGCTGGGTTTCCTCGGTCCGCCTCGCTTTCCTCACACTCTCAATAACAATCACTTTCCTCACAAATCCTCTCCCTCACTCACTCTCTCACTCACTCACAAAAGAAATAAAATTATAGTAACTCAAAGAAACAAAAAGGGGCACGCAAAAGAAAAAGTAAACGCAATATCGCAAAAAAATTAAACCCAAAAAAATGACTATACGCTCGGTACAACGCCTCGCTCGCAAGTGCCGAATTTCTTGCGGCTTCCGGGTTCTTCGCGTAATTAGGGAAAGTGGGAGAGATTTTTGGGGGGGCTATTACGCAGGATGGGAGAAATTTCTAATAGGTGATACTTGGGACGGGAGAGGGATGGCAGCACGGTGACTCTGCGTCGATTGTAGATCCTCCAAAGGTACACCGCGGGAACAAGATGTCGTGGGATATTCCGACCCCGGGGGTCGATGCATTCATCTGGGTTTGCTCCGGTGTTGCCGGCCGGTGATGGTGGCGCGGCTCGGTTGCCCCAGGGTCGATATGTCCACGGAGGATGGGCCTTCTCCTCCGTGTTCTGACGGGGTTCAGCGACGATCGCTGGGGCGGGGAAGCAAGGTCCTCCGCCGATACTTTGATGCACCCCCGGGGTGGAGACGACGAGATAGGGTCCGCTTCGGCGATGATCCGCACAGGGGCTGCGGTCCACCGCTGATGCTGCGCTTTGGGGGGGAAAAGAAGGGAGGGAAGAGGGGGGAAGCGAGAACGACGCTTTTGGGGCTGTTTTGGGCGCATTAACGGCGATATTATTACGAAACTTAAACGTAACTAAAACTACTCACATTTTCTGAATTTCGCGACATTTGGACGACTTAAGCTATTACGGGGATCTCAAGGGGGAAAATCGCGAGGGAAGGGAATGGGGGGACGTGCGTGGTGGACTTACGAGGGGCAGGTCGGGGCGACCTGTGACGCAACGTCACAACTCCCCCCGGCCTGACGTTGGTACGCCTTGCGTACGACCGTCATTCATTACCTAAAATAACAAATTAAATGGGATTAATAGCAAATAGTAAATAACAAAAAAAACCTTCGGGCCACAAGCGCAAATTTTCCCCTCCTCTTTACCAGTCCTTTCAGTACATGCTCGACTCTACTAGTAAACTGGTGACGCGGAGGTAGGAGTGGAGGGGGAGATAAAAAAAGAACGAAGATGCTAGTCGCATGATGCTAGTGTTAACTCTCTGACTTGTGTCACGGCCGAGCGTTTCGCGTCTCGTCAGTCGTCGGTGTCGGTTCGTCGGGGCTAGGGGGGGTCATGGCTTACGGAATGGGGATCACGGGTTCAGGGACGGGTTCTGCAGGTTCTTGGGTTGTGTACCCTAGGGCGCGGGCGAGGCTCTCCACGCCAGGTACAATTCCGCGCGACATGCCCGACAGTACCACAATACCAGCACCTCGCTGATTCTACGGGTGTCCACGTGCTTGCGTGGGCTGCTCGGGGGCGAGGATTCGGGAAATAGGGAGCTGGGGGGAACCAACTGGGCTGGCGTGGCTGGGTAAGGAAGGGGTTGGGAATTGGGGTATCCGTGAGGCCTGGAATAGGGCGGCGCGGGGGTGTGACGGAATACGGGTTCGAAATCCTGTGGTCCATGAGGCCAGGGATCGAGCGGGGAGCCGTACGGCGGGGGGCAGGGACTGGTCGAGGAAAATCGGTTCGTGGTGCGATGGGGATGGAGGATGATGGGGAGGAGGACTTAACTTTACGTGACTGCGGGGAGGGAGTGGTGGAGGTCGGTGTCTTACCCCAGCGCTTCCTCCCTTTTGTCTCCTTGCGGAAAGAGGAATCGCTTACTGCATTCTCCTCTTGCTCGACAACTAAATGACTCGTCTGCGATTGACTCGACTTGCTTAATGGGGATGTACACGATTCTGAATTACTTGACTGCGAATAACCTGACTCCCAATTGCTTGACTGAAAATGACTCGACTCTAAATTACTTGACTGAGAATGACTCGACTCTAAATTGCTTGACGCACTATCTGAAATACTAAAGGGCTCGATGGGGATATTCTCTACTGTGACAGGTGAGCAGGCTCTGAACGACCGAAAAAGGGTTACGGTATCCTCGAGGAATGCTACTCCTTGGTCTCCGTGTTCGGTCGTAATACGGAGACTTACAGTCAAAATCTCTAGTAACGCCCGATGGGCGCGAAGGGCGCTACACGTGGGTCGTTCAACCTGCGGGGGGGGAATAGGGGATTCTCCGGGAACAGAAGGACTGGGGGATGGCGCAGGAACTGGCGCGAGGGGTGAAATTGCCGGTAGGGTGTCACTTGATGGCGTAACGAGAGGCAAGTGCTCCTCTTTTTGTTCCGTGAGACTGGACTCCTTCGGTGGTTTCACGGAACGGGGAGCTGCCTCGACGCGGCTTGGTGCCGGCAGGGAGTGGGCCTCTGTGGACGGTGTGTCAGGGGCAGGGGTAAGGAGCTGGGGAGCGGGGGCTGGAAACTCGGTGACGAACTCTATCAGATCTTGGAGATTACTGGAAGGGGTTGTTACTCGGGGATAGTTATCCTGGCCACCCACAGGGAATGAGTACATCGGGAGGGATTCTCTTCTCTCTGTTTCTACCAGGGGGACGTAGGGTCGGAATGGGGCACTCGTGTTTATCATTGAGGGGAGGGGGTTTGGCAGGGGATATTGGGGGTAACTTATACCATAAAGGGCCATGGTGTACGAAGGAAAAAAAAAGAAAAAAAAGGAAGGAAGGAAGGCTCTCCAAAGAAAAGAGATAGGTAACGAACGAAACGGGATGCAGAAGGTAGATAGGCAGAGAAAAAAAATTGAGAAAAGCAACCAAGAAAGAAATTTAATTAGCGTAAAGAGAAAAGAGAAAAAAACAAGAAGAAAATTTAAAAGAGGGAAGGAAGGAAAATCTAAAAAAAAAACAAAAGGGAAATAGGAACAAAATTTTTTTTTCAATACTAAACGAAATTAATAACAATAATAGAAGAGGTGCTATATTTTTTTTTTAAACCTCCCGGACGGCAAGAGGAAGGGATAATAATAGAAGAAAATAACAAGCAAATAAATTTTTAACAAAAATGATTATTAGTAATACAGGAGGGGATCATAATGGGAAGAAAGAGCCACACAAAACAAAAAAAATTATTCAGGTACGCGAGTTCAACGGGGTTCGGTTCCCTTTAATAATAATTTAATGATAAAAAAAAATTAATAATAACTAATAACAGCGAAGGGGGTAATAAGGGGGCGGAGTGGTAGGAAAGAGAAGAGAAAGGGAGAATTAATTACGTAAATAAAAACTGAATAATGGAGGGAGTTACTTGTTCGCAAAAAAAAAGAGAAAGGAAACAACATAGACGAAAAGGGAAGACTTGTGCTGAATCGGGGGAAAGAGGAAAAAAAAAAAATTAATCGTCTCTTGAAAAAAAAAAAAAACAAGAGAGCGATATGCAACGGAATCTCACACGGGAAAGGAGGATGGCAAGGGGAAGGGAGCTGGGCAGAGCAGGTGCAGGGGTTTCTCGTTCGGTGACTGGGAATTACGAAAATGAAATTAAAAAAGGTAATTTCTCAAAAGATGGATAAATTGTTCGGACTTACTAGTGAATGCTGTAAGAGCCAACGACAGAAAGTACGCAAAGAGAAAACAGGGAGGAAGGAGAGAACAGCCGGACTGGGAAGTTTCGGGGGGCGTATGTCCGAGGTGTCACATGCTGTAACGTATTACGTACGGATCCGTGGCACAAGTCGGCTATATAAAATTTAATGTCGAAATAATATTTCGGCGCAATGATAAAATTTCCAGCTTCTTACAAGGAGACAATTTTCGGAAAATAGTGCGTGGTGCGAGAGGGACGGCGACAATAACAAACCTTGGCTCACCGCTCGAGTTCACTCGGCAGCGGTGAGCAAGGCAACGCTAGGACGGGCGGGGCAGGGGAAGGAGGACTCGGACGGTGGGCGATTTTTGAGTACAATACTCGCCAAAATTTAATTTATGGCGAGTATTCTTTTCGGGCCCCACGTTGGGCGCCAAAATTTGTGACGCCTTTTTCGGGGAAAGACGAAACAATACGGGGAAAAAAAGGAAGAAAAATAATTGAAGCGAGTAAAAAGAAAAAAAACGAAATATATTCAAAAAAAAGAAGAAAAGAAAACAATGGTTTGGGCGCCAGCGAGTTTATCGCCGAACTCGCAACGATTTCTATTAACAACAAAAAAAGCAAAAAGAAAATGTACTATAAACTACGCGACGGGGTGACGGGGGGGGGGGGACCTCAGGGGCTAGTTTCCCGAACGCTATGACGCCTCTTACTCTCGACCGCCGAGTCAACGAATGCAAAAAGAGAAAAAGAACGTAATAATGACTCACAGAGAAAATACAAAAGAAACAAGACTCTCAAACGCGAAATAACGACGGGGGTTGGGAAGACAGGTAAGGGCAAGGTCACGAGGGGGCGAGGGGAAAAATAGGGAACGCAGGGAAAACCGGGAACGCAGGGAAAGCACCACGCACACGCAAAGGGGAACGCAGGGAAATCGGCAAACAAAAAACGTGGGCCTCGGGGCCACTCGCAACGCAATAACAACTAATAATTTCGGACCAGTAAAGAGAGAATGAAAAAAACTCACGCTGGGTTTCCTCGGTCCGCCTCGCTTTCCTCACACTCTCAATAACAATCACTTTCCTCACAAATCCTCTCCCTCACTCACTCTCTCACTCACTCACAAAAGAAATAAAATTATAGTAACTCAAAGAAACAAAAAGGGGCACGCAAAAGAAAAAGTAAACGCAATATCGCAAAAAAATTAAACCCAAAAAAATGACTATACGCTCGGTACAACGCCTCGCTCGCAAGTGCCGAATTTCTTGCGGCTTCCGGGTTCTTCGCGTAATTAGGGAAAGTGGGAGAGATTTTTGGGGGGGCTATTACGCAGGATGGGAGAAATTTCTAATAGGTGATACTTGGGACGGGAGAGGGATGGCAGCACGGTGACTCTGCGTCGATTGTAGATCCTCCAAAGGTACGCCGCGGGAACAAGATGTCGTGGGATATTCCGACCCCGGGGGTCGATGCATTCATCTGGGTTTGCTCCGGTGTTGCCGGCCGGTGATGGTGGCGCGGCTCGGTTGCCCCAGGGTCGATATGTCCACGGAGGATGGGCCTTCTCCTCCGTGTTCTGACGGGGTTCAGCGACGATCGCTGGGGCGGGGAAGCAAGGTCCTCCGCCGATACTTTGATGCACCCCCGGGGTGGAGACGACGAGATAGGGTCCGCTTCGGCGATGATCCGCACAGGGGCTGCGGTCCACCGCTGATGCTGCGCTTTGGGGGGGAAAAGAAGGGAGGGAAGAGGGGGGAAGCGAGAACGACGCTTTTGGGGCTGTTTTGGGCGCATTAACGGCGATATTATTACGAAACTTAAACGTAACTAAAACTACTCACATTTTCTGAATTTCGCGACATTTGGACGACTTAAGCTATTACGGGGATCTCAAGGGGGAAAATCGCGAGGGAAGGGAATGGGGGGACGTGCGTGGTGGACTTACGAGGGGCAGGTCGGGGCGACCTGTGACGCAACGTCACAGAGTGTAGCTGCCGAAGGCGCGGTCGAAGTTTCTCGACCGCGCTCGGCTCTTTCCGACGGCGTCCGAGCGTCGCTTGCTCACGGACACGCGCTTCTCTGGTTGTGTGGTAGGCGCGGAAGGGACTGGAGAGAGGGTAAGAATTCCGCGCGATCTGGCTGCACTGCTGCTGCCATCCCTCTCCCATCCCGCGTATTAATTACCCCAAAATTTTTCCCACTTTCCCCCGTTGCGACAAAGGACCCGGAAGAGAAGCGAGAACTCGTAACTTGCGAGCGAGACGTCC
Source organism: Heteropelma amictum (assembly GCA_959613375.1). Lineage (NCBI taxonomy): Eukaryota > Metazoa > Arthropoda > Insecta > Hymenoptera > Ichneumonidae > Heteropelma > Heteropelma amictum. The sequence continues at coordinate 2,152,738 of OY390725.1, forward strand.
TACAGCTTAGTACCAAAAATTTCTTTGAGTTTTTCCTTGCGATATTGCGTTTATTTTTGTTGTATTTTGCGTTTTCCTTTTTTTTTAGTGTGAGAGTGAGAGAGGAAAGTAGTGAGTGTGAGAGGCGAAGGAAACGATTGTGAGTGAGGAGTAAAGTGTGGGAGAGTGAGTGAGAGAGGAGAGAAAAGTCTTTGTGAAGAGAGACGGGAGTGGTGCAGAAGTAAGAAGTGTGAGAGCGAAAGAAGGAGAGAAAGCTGATTATACGAAGCGGAGTCGTAAGTGTAATAATTTTATTTTCTTTTGCTCGTATATATAGATATAGATCACGATGTATATGATGCAAGTCAAACGCAATATAAAACGTCGTTGTCGATCTCACGCAATTTGAGATGGCCTAATTCATATACAGGGTGATTCGGTATAGGTAGTGCATCCGACACCTACGTATTCCAGGCTATATTCTGAACAAAATGACTTAGGCGTTTTAAAAAATACTAAATAGCTTTTAAATAGGAAGCAATAGAATTCTAGAATTCTCGACCAATCAGAGTTGCTGTTTCATTCATGATCGGAGACGCCTCAGGACTGGGTAATCAAGGCTCCGATTCGAAAAATTCGAAAGAGCGACAGAGTTCAGGCAGAATTTCGTTTCGCGAGCCCGGAAGTCTTTTGTTCCAACCGAAGTTTGCTGTCCCTCTCGATCGAATCATGTATCATACGACCGGTCGGCATTTGTCATTTATTCAATGAATTGTGCTGCGAAGTCCATTTATTTAATGTCGAAAACATTTTTCTTATGCAAGCATAGATCATTGATGATTCGTGCGTCTAATGCTTCGCCTCTTTCTCACGAGTAATTGTATTTATACTGGAAGTCTACAGTACTCTGCAAAAAATGTTTGATAATTGTAAATGATTTAAGAATCGAAGGTAACGACGCTCGATTCTCATGTGGCACAGCTTTCACGAAAAAAACTATTTCGCGTGTCTCATGCATCCGGCTTCATCCCACATGCTTTTTTGTGTGTACTGAGGCTCTGCAGTACTCGGTAAGAAACGATAGACAACCGTGGACGATTAAAGGAAGAGAGTCAACAATGCTTGATTCTGATGTGTCACAGCGTGCACAAAAAGAATTATGTCGTGCGTCCAAAGCTTCAGGCTCTTTCTCACGAGTTATTTTATTTATGCTGGAACTTTGTAGTACTCTGAAAAAAACGCTGGACAATCGTAATCGATAAAAGGATCATAGGTAACGATGCTCGATTTTCATGTTTCAGCTTCAACGAAGATAATGTTTCCACATGTCTGAAGCTTCCGGCTACTTCTCACACGTATTTTCATATACACTAGAACTCTCTGGTACTTGGAAAAAAATAATAGACAACCATAGCTGCTCGACAGATCGGAACTAACGATCCTCGATTCTTATCTGACGCAGCTTCCAGGGATTAAACTATTTCGCGAGTATCATGCTTCCGGCTCCTTCCCACATGTATTTTCGTGTGATCTGAGACGCTACAGTCCTCGGAAAAAACGTGAGATATCCGTGGACAATTAGAGGAATAGAATCAACAATGCTCGATTCTCATGGGGCATAGCTTTCACGAAAAAAACTATTTCGCAAGTCTCATGCTTCCTGCTTCTTTCCACATGCATTTTTGTGTGTACTGAGGCTCTGCAGTACTCGGTAAGAAACGATAGACAACCGTGGACGATCAAAGGAAGAGAGTCAACAATGCTTGATTCTGATGTGTCACAGCGTGCCCAAAAAGAATTATTTTGTGCGTCCAAAGCTTCAGGCTCTTTCTCACGAGTTATTTTATTTATGCTGGAACTTTGCAGTACTCTGAAAAAAATGCTGGACAATCGTAATCGATAAAAGGATCATAGGTAACAATGCTCGATTTTCATGTTTCATAGCTTCAACGAAGATAATGTTTCCACATGTCTGAAGCTTCCGGCTACTTCTCACACGTATTTTCATATACACTAGAACTCTCTGGTACTTGGAAAAAAATAATAGACAACCATAGCTGCTCGACAGATCGGAACTAACGATCCTCGATTCTTATCTGACGCAGCTTCCAGGGATTAAACTATTTCGCGAGTATCATGCTTCCGGCTCCTTCCCACATGTATTTTCGTGTGATCTGAGACGCTACAGTCCTCGGAAAAAACGTGAGATATCCGTGGACAATTAGAGGAAAAGAATCAACAATGCTCGATTCTCATGTGGCATATCTTTCACGAAAAAAACTATTTCGCAAGTCTCATGCTTCCTGCTTCTTTCCACATGCATTTTTGTGTGTACTGAGGCTCTGCAGTACTCGGTAAGAAACGATAGACAACCGTGGTCGATTAAAGGAAGAGAGTCAACAATGCTAGATTCTGATGTGTCACAGCGTGCACAAAAAGAATTATTTCGTGTGTCCAAAGCTTCAGGCTCTTTCTCACGAGTTATTTTATTTATGCTGGAACTTTGCAGTACTCTAAAAAAAATGCTGGACAATCGTAATCGATAAAAGGATCATAGGTAACGATGCTCGATTTTCATGTGTCATAGCTTCAACGAAGATAATGTTTCCCCATGTCTGAAGCTTCCGGCTACTTCTCACACGTATTTTCATATACACTAGAACTCTCTGGTACTTGGAAAAAAATAATAGACAACCATAGCTGCTCGACAGATCGGAACTAACGATGCTCGATTCTTATCTGACGCAGCTTCCAGGGATTAAACTATTTCGCGAGTATCATGCTTCCGGCTCCTTCCCACATGTATTTCCGTGTGATCTGAGACGCTACAGTGCTCGTAAAAAACGTGAGATATCCGTGGACAATTAGAGGAAAAGAATCAACAATGCTCGATTCTCATGTGGCATATTTTTCACGAAAAAAACTATTTCGCAAGTCTCATGCTTCCTGCTTCTTTCCACATGCATTTTTGTGTGTACTGAGGCTCTGCAGTACTCGGTAAGAAACGATAGACAACCGTGGACGATCAAAGGAAGAGAGTCAACAATGCTTGATTCTGATGTGTCACAGCGTGCACAAAAAGAATTATTTCGTGCGTCCAAAACTTCAGTCCACGGTTGTCTATCGTTTCTTACCGAGTACTGCAGAGCCTCAGTACACACAAAAATGCATGTGGAAAGAAGCAGGAAGCATGAGACTTGCAAAATAGTTTTTTTCGTGAAAGCTATGCCACATGAGAATCGAGCATTGTTGATTCTTTTCCTCTAATTGTCCACGGATATCTCACGTTTTTTCCGAGGACTGTAGCGTCTCAGATCACACGAAAATACATGTGGGAAGGAGCCGGAAGCATGATACTCGCGAAATAGTTTAATCCCTGGAAGCTGCGTCAGATAAGAATCGAGGATCGTTAGTTCCGATCTGTCGAGCAGCTATAGTTGTCTATTATTTTTTTCCAAGTACCAGAGAGTTCTAGTGTATATGAAAATGCGTGTGAGAAGTAGCCGGAAGCTTCAGACATGTGGAAACATTATCTTCGTTGAAGCTATGACACATGAAAATCGAGCATTGTTACCTATGATCCTTTTATTGATTACGATTGTCCAGCATTTTTTTCAGAGTACTGCAAAGTTCCAGCATAAATAAAATAACTCGTGAGAAAGAGCCTGAAGCTTTGGACGCACGAAATAATTCTTTTTGTGCACGCTGTGACACATCAGAATCAAGCATTGTTGACTCTCTTCCTTTGATCGTCCACGGTTGTCTATCGTTTCTTACCGAGTACTGCAGAGCCTCAGTACACACAAAAATGCATGTGGAAAGAAGCAGGAAGCATGAGACTTGCGAAATAGTTTTTTTCGTGAAAGCTATCCCACATGAGAATCGAGCATTGTTGATTCTTTTCCTCTAATTGTCCACGGATATCTCACGTTTTTTCCGAGGACTGTAGCGTCTCAGATCACACGAAAACACATGTGGGAAGGAGCCGGAAGCATGATACTCGCGAAATAGTTTAATCCCTGGAAGCTGCGTCAGATAAGAATCGAGGATCGTTAGTTCCGATCTGTCGAGCAGCTATGGTTGTCTATTATTTTTTTCCAAGTACCAGAGAGTTCTAGTGTATATGAAAATACGTGTGAGAAGTAGCCGGAAGCTTCAGACATGTGGAAACATTATCTTCGTTGAAGCTGACACATGAAAATCGAGCATCGTTACCTATGATCCTTTTATCGATTACGATTGTCCAGCGTTTTTTTCAGAGTACTACAAAGTTCCAGCATAAATAAAATAACTCGTGAGAAAGAGCCTGAAGCTTTGGACGCACGACATAATTCTTTTTGTGCACGCTGTGACACATCAGAATCAAGCATTGTTGACTCTCTTCCTTTAATCGTCCACGGTTGTCTATCGTTTCTTACCGAGTACTGCAGAGCCTCAATACACACAAAAAAGCATGTGGGATGAAGCCGGATGCATGAGACACGCGAAATAGTTTTTTTCGTGAAAGCTGTGCCACATGAGAATCGAGCGTCGTTACCTTCGATTCTTAAATCATTTACAATTATCAAACATTTTTTGCAGAGTACTGTAGACTTCCAGTATAAATACAATTACTCGTGAGAAAGAGGCGAAGCATTAGACGCACGAATCATCAATGATCTATGCTTGCATAAGAAAAATGTTTTCGACATTAAATAAATGGACTTCGCAGCACAATTCATTGAATAAATGACAAATGCCGACCGGTCGTATGATACATGATTCGATCGAGAGGGACAGCAAACTTCGGTTGGAACAAAAGACTTCCGGGCTCGCGAAACGAAATTCTGCCTGAACTCTGTCGCTCTTTCGAATTTTTCGAATCGGAGCCTTGATTACCCGGTCCTGAGGCGTCTCCGATCATGAATGAAACAGCAACTCTGATTGGTCGAGAATTCTAGAATTCTATTGCTTCCTATTTAAAAGCTATTTAGTATTTTTTAAAACGCCTAAGTCATTTTGTTCAGAATATAGCCTGGAATACGTAGGTGTCGGATGCACTACCTATACCGAATCACCCTGTATACAGCCTGTCCCATAATGGTCAACCCACCTTTGAGGGGTGGGTAGATTGGGTGATTCTGGACCGAAAAGTCCTCTTCCATTTTTTTCTCCGACGCCCCCCTGATTAGATATTAATTAATTAAGTTCAGCCAATAGGACGCGTCGAATAAGCGGGCTACACGGCGAGTAGTGGTGTGCGTGCAAGCGTAGCAGCTTAGAAGCGTGCGTGTAAAGCGCGAACGAGGTCGATAGTGTGCGTGCGTTGGTGTGAGAGAGTGTGGAACGTCGACCGTTTCCGAAAACATGAATAGGGCGAGGTAGTGTTAGTGAGGGCGTAACAATGTAAGGAAGAACGATAAAATTGTTCTCAAGAATTTATGACAAAAAACACAATTTGCACTGTTTAATAACAGTGGCATGAAGTTAAAAAAAAGTTAATGATGACTCGAGCATCGCGAGAGCTTATCGTATTGCATATGGATACTACTCGGATGGGTGACCGCTCGAAAAAAAAAAAAAAAATTGTGAATTAAAAAATACAATTCTTCACGTTGTTCACGAGAAGTTATTGAAAAAAGTACTGATAAGTACTGTTTAAATGACAGTTATATGTTATGAAAAGAATAAATAAAAAAATTGTGGTTTTCAGAAAGTACAGTAAGCATTTTCAAATATTATTTCAATGCAATTGCAAAAAAATTGCGTCGAACCAATTTGATTTTGTATCATTACAATTAATACTCGTTTAGAGTTGAGATTAATTACATCCCGGCGTTAGCGATCGGGGATCGAGACCTAATAATTTTTTAATTTTTTTTGTTTTCACAGCATATAAGTGTCATTTAAACAGCATACTTATCAGTGCTTTTTTTAATAACTTCACGTGAACAACGTGAAGAATTGTATTTTTTAATTCACAATTTTTTTTAAATTTCTGAGTGGTCACCCATCCGAGTAGTGTCCGCAAGCATTACTCACGCGATGCTCGAGTCATCATCAACTTTTTTTCTAACTTCATGCCACTGTTATTAAACAGTATTATTAATGGTTTTTTCTTAAAATCTCAACGATTTGAAATGTTGATTTTTTTATTGAATGTAATCGCAATATTTTTGTTCTAATTGCAATGAGCAAAGTTCGAAGAGTTCAATTTCATTGTATTGCGAAAATATTCAATCGGAAATAGCATTTGATTTTTATACAAATTGAAGAATCAACGTTTTTTTCTAAGTTGCAATAAAGATTTTTTCCAAAAATATTTTTGTCAAAACCAGCATTAGATGATTTTAGAAACTTCGTAAATCGTAATTGTAAAAAATTAATCAAAAATTGTATTTTCGTCCAGTCGCGATTCAAAATCATCGACATTTTTTTTCAATGCATTTAAGAATTAATTCGAAAACTGATTGCAAACGCAATCAGTTTTTATCGTTCTTCCTTACATTGTTGCGCCCTCACTACCTCGCTCTATTCATGTTTTCGGGAACGGTCGACGTTCCACACTCTCTCACTCCAACGCACGCACACTATCGACCTCGTTTGCGCTTTACACGCACGCTTCCAAGGCTGCTACGCTTGCACGCACACCACTACTCGCCGTGTAGCCCGCTTATTCGACGCGTCCTATTGGCTGAACTTAAGTAATTAATATCTAATCAGGGGGGCGTCGGAGGAAGAAATGGAAGAGGACTTTTCGGTCCAGAATCACCCCATCTACCCACCCCTCAGAGGTCGGTTGACCATTATGGGACAGGCTGTATAATAATCGTGCGCGATAATTTCGTCGAAGGATATATCCAGGCCTGGTAAGATAGAGAGTACGAAATTTTGCGCTTCGGATATTGTTCGGCCACCAAGAATCGACTGACTCTTATACAAATGTGGGATGAGAGGACGATCATCTCATCCCTTCCACTTCTCTCATCGATATCATATTAGCGTTTACATCGTAACCATTACATAAATTTTATTTTTTTTCTTTACCGGTCCGATTATTATCTTTTTTTTTGCCTAGTTGCGTTTTCTCGTGGTCGCAAGGCCAGTATTTTCCCCCCTTGCGTCGTGCGTGGTGCATCTCCCCTTTCCCCATCTAACCGATATAGCGAATTTTCTTTCCCTGAGCCCGTCTTCTCCGTGCATTGCTTCTCCCCCACCCCCTTTTGCGTATTTAACCCTTTAACGTCACAAAGACACTTATAATCTTATCGCAAATTCGTGACGAGCGACCCGAAAAACATTGAAAACCATATGCAGCATACATAGTAACAATGATTGTTTGAATAACTTATTTAAACAAATTAATTGCCAAAAACAATGTCAAATTCGTGACGAGGAACCCAAAAACATCGAAAACCGTATGCAACTCACATAGTGACATTGATTGGTCAAGTAATTTGTTTAAACAAATTAATGTTGCAAAAATAATGTCAACTTTTTGATCAGCGACCCGAAAAACCCCAAAAAATGAGAGCCAATTTACATATGATCGTAAAAGACTCGTTCCAATCACAATATTTGAGAACTCCAAAACAGAGAAAATTTGTTAGTCTATTTGTTGTTATTTTGCGGGTATAACGTCGGAGAAAAAAAATTTTTTTGCATATTTCGAAAGCACAACTATCGAGGACACCTTCAGAGCACTTTCTGGTCCGAAAATAATCCGATAAGACTTCCGAAACTCAAAATGAAAAAAAAATGTCACTTAAAAATTCGTGTCTTTTTAACTTATTTTGCAAAAATATAATATAAAAAAAATGTTATCGAAATTTGAGTTGCGCCATTCGAAACAGCACCCTTGAAAATAGTTAACAAGGTACTTTAGGAATTTTTTCGACGAAATTTTGATGGTAAATAATGATGTCGAAAAGAGGACTTCTGAAAATGTGTTTGTGACGTTAAAGGGTTAACTTTCTCGTCATTTTTTTCATTGTTAAACCGTTGCGAGTTCGCGGAAAAAACTCGCTGGCGCCTAATCGCACGATCCGTCAAAGTTTTTCTCTTTCTCTTTTTGTAATAGTTAAGTAATATATTCATTTTATTAATTCTGTATTTTGTGACGTTATGCCACAGATTGCCCCGACCTGCCCTCGCAAGTCCACCACGCACGCCTCCCCTCCACTCCTTCCCCCGCGTTACGTTCCCCTCGCGATCCCCGGATACGCGTCGTAGAATTAAACCGCCCCTTAATGTCGCGAAAGCGGAAGCATCATTGTAATTAGTTGTAAGCGTAGCGACGTCGGAAAGTACACCGGAGGGTTCGCCCTCGTTCTCGCTCGATTCAGTCTTCCCCCCCCCCCCGTTCCTATCCTTCCCCCCCTAGCGCAGCATCAGCGGTGGACCTCAGCCACACCAAAGATCACCGCCGAAGCGGGTCTTATCTCGTCGACGCCATCCCGGGGGTGCATCAAAGTAGCGGCGGAGGATAGTGCTTCCCCGCACCAGTGAACCTCCCTACACAAGTCGAAACACGGAGGAGAAGGCCCATCCTCCGTGGACTTATCAAATATGGGGCAATCGGGCCGTCACCAGTATCACCGGCCGGCAACAGCGAACACAAACGGAGATTATGCATCGACCCCCGGGGTCGGAATATCCCACGACACCTCGCTCCCGCGGCGCACCTCGAAGGATCTAGGATCGATGCAGAGCCACCGTGCTGCCATCCCTCCCCTTTCCTACGAACTAGCCCCCCGAAAATTTCTCCCACCTCCCTCATTAGCCCAGAACCCGACAAGCAAGTGACGAGCTCGTCACTTGCGAGAGGAGCGTTGAGCGGTGACACCCGGATTAAATTCAGTATTGCGTTCGAGCCCTTCTGGTTTTTTTCTTTTATTGCGTTAATTGTCTGTTGCGGTAGAGTGCGTGTGTGAGAGAGAGTGTATGAGAGAAGTGGTGTGTGAGAAAAGTTGTGTGAGAGCATAAATTGGGTGCGAACCCACGAGTGAAAAGTGTGAAGGGAGAGACGTTGAAAGGACGATAGAAAAAGGTTTGGAAAGGACGTTACAGAGATTGGCGTGGAGAGGACAGCAAAGAAGGATAGATAGGGCGAGATTGAGAAGGAGACGGCCGTGAAGCGTGAGTTTCCTTTTTTTTTTCTCTTATCGGTCCGATCATTTTTCTTTACTTCGGCGAGATTGCGTGCGAGCGGCCACGAGGCCCCATTTTCTCGGATCCCCCCCTGCGTTTTCCCTGCGAAAAGTGCGTGGTGTTACCCCCTGTGTTCCCCCCCTCATACTCCCCCGCGCCCGTTTAGCCCGTTTCCTCCGTACCATCCCCCCTATCGCTAGTCCGCGCTCGAGAGTCGATTTTTTTTATTTCGCGAGGATCACGTTTTTCCTCATTCTTTTTTTTCGTTTTTCTTGTTTCTTTGGTGACTCGGCGGTCAAGAGTGAGAGGCGTAATAGCGTTCGGGAACCTTCCCCCTGATATCCCCTTCCCCAGCCCCCGCGCGCGTATTAAAATTTTGCATTGTTTTTTTTTCGGTTCGTTATAATTTTTGTTGTCGTTGCGAGTTCGCGACAAACTCGCTGGCGCCCAAACCGTTCCAATTTTTTTTTTTCTTTTGTTATTATACAATAGTCTTTTCCTTTTTTTTTGTGATATATTATTTGTCGTTTTATTTTCAGTTTTTTTTAGTACTTCCCCCTTTTCTCCTCGTTCCCCGCATTGTCTCGCTTTCCCCCGCGGAAAGCGTCGCAATTTTCTTTCTTCTTTCTTTTTTTCCGTTCTCCCCCGTATTGTTTCGCTTCCCTCGTTCGAGGAGAAAAGGCGTCACACTATATATTGTCTAACCTCTATTCCGCTTCATACTTCTTTTTCATTAAATTCTTGAAATTTTTTGAAAGCTGATGGTCTAAAGGGGTACCACAGCCTACGTGGCGAGAGCAACCCAATATTTCATTAAAGCGGTTGATTATTTTCTCGTTCTTCTCATTTTCTTCTTATCGTGTGGTTTTCCTAAAATTATTTTTCCGCCGTTTCCTTGTATCTTTTTATTATATTCCTCGTCCACCCTTCTAAACGTTTTTTTCGAAATTCTACGCATTTTTCTCGTTCTTTTCTTTTAGCTTTATCTCAATTTCGTACTTCTCATATTCTTTTTTTCTCTTTTTACTACTTCTCTTTGATGATCTTTCTACGGTTTCATCGGTTCTGTTTCGCTTTTTCTTCCACCTCTTACAATCTTTAAGTCGAAAATTCCATGCATCAACGTATTTTTTGTCTTGTTTTGTTAATTTTTATTGTTCTCGTTTTCTGTCTATTTCTTATATTATTGAAATAATTCTGAAAAGTTAACAATGATTCCGTTACCATTGTCTGCTGCTACTTGTAGCTCTTGCTCTGCCGCTCTTAAGCGTTCTTCTGGGTCCTCCGCATTGTTGTCCAGCCTCGGTTCTTCTGCTCGGCGTATCGCTTCCTCACGCTGGTGTGCCATAGCTTTTCTTCTCATTTCTATAATTAATATTGTCAAACTCAACATTTTTGCCTAATCCTTTGTAGTGTTTTAACTCACCTTTCCTCCGTTTATTTCGTTTTTGCATTTTGGTCGAGGCTGATTGTATTGGACCAGTTGGTTGCTCATCGCTCCTCTTCAACTCCTGCATCATTGCCGCCGCATTGACTTGTACATTCCAGTTTCCTGAAAAGACATTTTATGAAATAAAAGCTAAATTATTCAATTAGAAATATAGTGAGGTCAGAATACCGTTTGTAAAACCAAATTTCAATTCAGCAGTTTCGTTTGGTGTTTATTAAGCTCAACACATTTACCATGGTTGTGGAGCTGTGGTGCTACATTCTCCCCGTCCTCCGCCATGAGCGCAACATCGACTGGCAGAATGACTTCATTTACAGAGAAGAATTTGATTTAATACAATTGAGCACATACATAATTAAGGTTTTCCGTAAACTTACCGACATCCTCATATGGTCCTGCCCCGTAAAACTCGATGAAATTTTGAGGAAGTGGCACGTCATCTAAATAAAAAAATCGACCCATTATCTACAACTATTCGAAAAATGACTAAAGAACATGCGTGAATTGTGTTAAGATATGAGAGTTGGAACATCCTAAAAAGGGCTACTTCGAATTATTCTTGAGATTGTTAATATAAGTATCGATGTATTTATTCTTAGACTTATTCAACAGATTACGTAATAACTGTAGCTCTAAAAAATTTGTCAGTCAAAAGATTTATGTGCGTGTGTGTGTAATATTTGTTTGCGTATTTAATATATAACGACTAGCGCTTTCAATCTTTTGCCGATTTAATTTCCGGGAATACTTAATTAAATTATTTCTTGGCCGTTGTCTCGCTCGCTTTGTTGATGTTTTTCTTCCGCCCTTCTGCGCGCACTCGCCTTGCCCTGCGATGTCTCCTCTCTTTCCCTCCCCTTGTCCACTCTATCACGTTGTTCATCTTGTCTATGTCTCTGTCTCGATTTGACCCGCTGATCTCTTTACTCTCCTTATCCTCTCCGGAAAGAACGCTTTCCTTACGCTTTCCCTTTCCTTACTGTTCGTCCAGTACTCAGGAACAGCGACCAGTAATTGCGATACTTTCCACTCTCACCTTCCTCCACCTGAACAATATTGCTTTCCTTACGTCCTTCCTTTCCTTACTATTCGTCCAATGTTTCTTAAGTGACGATCAGTAATCGCAATTTGCTCGTAACACTGTGTGTTTTCTGCCTTTTGAATATCCAGTTGCCTCTAACGAAAACGTACACATCTGCCAATGAATCGTACAGAGGCCTCAGTCGATACCAATGTTGGGATAGACTGTCAGCCAAGGCCTGCAGGTCGACAATTGACGCGCGTTGTTCAATAACTTGGCTGTGCCCTGGCAAATTATTATATTTTGACAGCGCAAATAGCTAGGAGATACAATTAAATTAGCATCAGTAAGTAGACTTTTTTCAGCTTCGTTGTGAAAGAACATGCCACATTTTTCCACCAGCGTTGACAATGGAAAACAATCTTATAATTTCCATAACTCATCGAAAACAATTTCGCTAGAGTCTCAATATAGAAGACTGCCCTTCATTTTTGACTACGAAAAGACACAACATTTTCCCCCTGTGTTGTCAATGAGAAAAGAAAACATCGATTTCTCACGGGATATTAGGAAGATCCTTCGATATTCCCATCGAGACGACTGCGAGGCACCTTCGACTGTCATGGACTAAATATCTCCACAACGTCGACAGCGAAAAAATCGCGTCGAATTTTCACAGCGCAAGGACAAAGTCATTAAACAAAAGCACATTTTCGATAATTTTTTGGGACGATACTGTTAATATATATTTATTTGTGTAAGTAGTATATAATAAAAAAATATTTGAAGAATTTCGGGAAAATTTGCATTCATAATTATGCGAAATGAGCCACCGACAGTAAATATTTGCAGACGTCACAAAAAATTGCGACGAATCGCTATACTCATCACTGAATCGTCTGAAATAAAAAAAAATCAAACAAATTTTAATAGTTCATACATTTCCTGAAGTAACGATGTCGAGTTTTCATTTCTATTATTTTCGTTCACTTCTCAATAACAAATTTTGTGTTTTTTTTAATGAAAAATCGGTATTTTGACTTCTCAGTGTAGAAAAAGAATGAGTAATTTTTTTTCGTGTGTGGGGAGGGTAAGGATATATAACCGGCAATTTCGTGAGCGGCTTCATTACAGAACGATCAAATGCGAGACAGACGAGTGGTGCTGAAACAGCGATTATTGTTACACTTGAAAAATATCAGAGAAGTGAAAGTCTTGTTGCAAAGAGTGTCGGTGATTCGAGATATTAACCAAAGTGTGAAAAATCTTTCAATATCCGAAGCAACGTTGCATCCGCAAAAATCTTTCACCATGAACAAAGTACCGAGCAACAACAATGGATCTCGAGGCTATCAACAAAATCAGCAAGATGGACGATTTTCTACTGACGAAAAAATTGTCGGAACTACCGGTACAGGCGAATCAACGTATATCAAACGTGAGAGCTGTCCAGGCGAAATTCGGACGAAAGTGCATTGTCGATATCGATGGCGAATTTTCCGTCTTCCTGCCGGCTAGAATCACGAAAGCCATCGATGAGGATCCAACGACATTGGACAAATTCCAGACTGCTACGCACGATGGGAAATTGTATCTGAATTACATTGGTGGAAAATACAACAAACTAGAATGTATTCTGTTGTGAGGGAATTTAAATAAAAAACAAATGTCATGTAAATGCGTATGTGTTTTATTTAAAAAAATATCGCGATTACACAAAGCTTGATAGACCTTTAGCTAACTTTTCAGAGATTTGACATTCGCGCTGGCACAATTGTGTTTTGTTTGGAGGGAATGATGCGAATATCCTGGCGGAATTTTCGGCAATTTCTTCAACGATGAACAGTCCAGAGTCTCGGGATCGATAATCTCAGCCGTCGTGAACTTTTTCATCCATTGTGTTTTTTCAAGTCCCTTGACGTATACTTTGCGAGCTTGTCATGGCGCCTCTCACCGTTTCAGCCGCTTCATAGCGTATTTCACCGTCATCTCAGCTCACCCCATGATAATTGCGAGTTAGCCATAAATTCATGGCTTCGTATTTGACTGGCAACGACTTCCATGGTGATGGCGAATCGAAGAACAGAGTCAAAGGTGGACCGTCTTGTTGCACTTCGACAAAAGATATTTCTTTGAGGACAAACTCGTTAATTGGCCGTTTGAAACCTTGAAGATCAACGATGTAATCCATTATATCAACTTCTTCACGCCACCGCTGATCGAATTATACTGAACGATACGATCGTGAAGTATGAGACAGTAAGCCGATGTATGTGTAGGAATGTTATTTTTCGACTCAAATTCGAGGCGAACATTTACCGGGCCTGTCTTCAACGATTCGTTTTGTTTCGAGCAGTCGATAACAATAAGCGGAGCATACTTCAGAAATTGAAACTTGTTTAACCATCGCTCGGGCTCTCTGTTGTAGTACGTGGATTGGACATTTGCGTACATCTGATACAGCAAAGCGTACTGATTTTGATCGATGTTGAGATTTAAATTTCCGTAGGGATAACATTGCGAATTGAGACACAGTTTAACGTTGGTGATTTTGCAATGATCGAAATTACTCGCATTCTTGTTCTTCTGATTTTTTCGATCTGTCTACAATGCGAGAATGACGTAACGAGGCTTCTCGAGTTGCGTCGATGTTTTCACGGACCAAACGTGTTTCGAGGTGGCCGGTAATAGCAGATATTCGTATAATTCCCACGAGCGGAAACTCATGGAAATCGGTTGATCCTTGGCTATGCACTTCAACAGTTTGTAATGTACATTTATTTCATTTAATTTTCTTCTCTGTCTCTATTCGTGAGAACGCATCGGAGTTATCATGCAAAATTTACAATGAGTATATGACGAACAAGTTATTAAGCAAAAATATATGACAAGTCACCGCGACTGATACGATATTAAAAGGTCTGGAAATTTGGCCTTAGATTGGTCCTCGGTTAGATGAAAGGAGAACCTCGGTATTGTATGTCGATCTCTGGACACTCGTTTTATTTGCGCTACGCTGCATCCCTATATAATTCATCGTCTTGTGGGATTGCGAAATTTTGCGTCAACGAAGATGCTCGTTGTTAACCAAATAACGAGATATCTCACGGTGCACCGAGGTCATCACCACGACACGGCTAGCCACTTGGACAGAGATATAACCAGAAGAAAAGAAAGAAAGAACAAGATACGTATGCGTTACATCTATGCACCGAGGTTCTCCTTTTATCTAACCGAGAACCGATCTAAGGACAAATTTCCAGACCGTTTAATATCGTGTTACGTCCCGAGAAGGGAATTTGGTTCGAGTCACGTGATTACCAGATATAGGGCGCGAGCGATTCGAATGATGGCTCGCCAGTGAGTCTGTGGTTGGTGAAACCGTGACCCGCGAATTACAGTTTATTGACAATGTTGAAGATTTAGGATTTTTACTCTTCGGAGAAGGTGATGTCGTCTGGAGATCACGGCGGATCTTTCGAATAATCGTTTTGTTGGTCTGAGATATTTGTTTAACACTTTATTTTAACCACTAGTTAACAATTAATTCGTTACAGTTGTACAAGAAAGATGATTAATCTTTTAAGATAAATTTGTCTGTTATATTCGTCGTTCGCAATACAGAGATTCTGATGACGTAAAGTCGAATTCGGTGAAGAGATATTGCGTAACGTTTAGATTTCGACAACAGACTGCATTCGTCGAGCGAATGGTAGAAACTGCACACCGCCCTGTTGGGTAGTTGTCTTTTTAAGCGTTGTTGTCCGCGTCCTTTTTTCGGAAAAAGGTGGGAGTCATGCTCTGATTTTACATAGTCGTTTTTGTAGGATTGGTTGGGACGTCGTTAAAGTTTCGTTGTAAATTTTGTGATTGGTCGAGATGTGGTAACAAAGTAGTGCATGATAAACAATTGTGCTTGTTCGTGGAAAGCGCTTTCGAGGTGGTCTTTTGAACCGTCCGTCCTCGCATTGCCCTGAGGGTTGGAGTCGGGGTTGCTGTAGAGGTGATTGTGTTTTCCGTCCTTTTGGAGAAAGCGTTTTCGGATTGTTTGAGTTCGAAATAAAAAAGGTGTATCCCTTTTTTTTTCTACATAGTTTAAGTTTGGCTGTTTTGTCACGTGCTAGCTACATGGAGATTTGACGGAATTTCTGGGATTTGTAGTGTCTTCTACCTTTCCTTTCACTTGTAGTAAGGATATGACAAGAATGGTGTGATTCATTCGTTGTTCAATTCATGCTAACTTTAACGACTTTGGGATTTTCGGTAGTGTGAAAGTAGTTATTTTTTGCTCGTGTAGAATTTTAGTAGTTCTACGGAAAAATTCCTTAGCTGCTATATTTACTTATTGTTTACTGAGAAAAAAAAGGGGATGAAGGTTTCGGTATTTCCTTCGGTGTCCTTATGAAAAACTACGTACTTTCCCTTCTAATTGTGTTAAAGCAAAATATAGGTACTCCATTCACGTGTATCTGCTGGTAGTGTCTCGAGAGAAGAATGAAAGAGAGGAAAAGATAGGGGGGGTGGACCCGTCCGAGCGTGACAGCTGGGACGTAACACTTCCCCTCCCTAAAATTGAGCGTCCCGCTCAATTGAGAAAGAAAACTTGACATTTTCGTAAACGCACGTGAACTAAGGTATCTGTATTTTTCTGTAATTCGTAGATGTATGAATGAGGTGTATCTACGTATGAGTAAAAACTTATCGTGATAATTTTCGTAAGTGGTGCTAGAATAATTATGATTATTTCGTATGTTTCAGGTGTACAAATTCGCATATGAGATAGATTACAGGTAATTGTTTTTCGTATAATAGATTAGTAGGCTTACAATGTTTGTCTTTACAATAGTGAGACAATTTTTTTTACGATCTATGTGTTAGGGATACATTGATTTTCACTACTATTAAGAGGTCAGGTTACATAGACTTATGTTCATAAATTTGTTAATGTTATTTTTGTCGTAAGTATTTTAAAATAAGTTTCCTCCGAGTTCGTAAGGGCATATCGTCATGCTGAGAACGAGGGTTTGTAGAAGGCATTGCTTCGTGTCTACGAATTTCCGAAAGTTTTCTCTGTTCGCCTTTCTTTTTGCCCTTCCCTTTATTTTGCTGGTCGCGTAAAGGGTTGTGATTTCGGATGGTGCGTGAGCTTGTAGTGGGGGATGTCAGGTAACAAGGTAAGTAGTATTTAAGCGGTGGATTTTCCTGCTTGTTCACCAGATCTTGTTGAGATTTCGCTTGACGTGCTTATTCAGTAGCAATCTTGAAAATATGGTACTGGGAAAGAGACACGCTTCGAACGAGGACCTTTGGGCCTACGTAAGTATCCTTGAATTTAATTGGTCACGAAAACACGTTTATTCAACAGGAATGGCCGTTTCATTAATGTTTTTTTTTGTTCTTTTTTGTTTCAGAGATATTACCGGCTTTGCAAGGCCATGGGTAACCGACGCATGAGGCGTCAACGGTTGAGGGAGGAAATCGGATGTGCCGAGCAAGCAACCGGGTTTGATGCCTACGGTATCCGCTGGCTGCTCGAGGGGCGGTGGGGCCAAACGCACCCGGAGGAGGACTGGGACCATCCAGCATGGTTCACCGCTGAGGGAGTTCGTGCGGCCTACGATCGCGATTGAGCGCCACTCAACCGCAGCGCCGCTGGCCCCGATCCCACTCAACCCTTGCGATTGGTGCGCCGATTTGGCCATTGAGCACCGTCCTCCCCTCGCTTCGATATACATATACGCATACATAAACATATACATGTATATGTACATACGCATATACATACACATATACACATAGGCATACATATAGGTATACGTACAAACCATTCAACGCCAATGTACACTAGACTGATTCAAAAAAAAACTTTTTTTTTTTTCCTTCGGGATTCTTGTGCTACTGTTGGGCAGTAATAAAAGAAAATTTTCCGTAAAAGATGGGCGTTGTCACTCAATTTTTAGAGGTGGCTATCTCGACTTTTTTGTTTTGAATTTTTTTTAATGAACGTATTGCAGTTAACCATAGTTATGGCTGCGGATTACGGATAAAAATCAGATCCAGCACCGTAACTATTCTATTTCGCAACCAAAAGAAACTCTTACAATTCGAAAAGATTGCAATATTCACAATTCTAATCCAGGTAGCTCAATAATGGCATCTATACTACTCTCGTTATTCATATAGATTTATTTATACGCATTAACATTTCGTGCTTTTTACGAAAAACTAAATTATAAGCTTTCCTTCATAAATCATGTATTTACATTTTTAATATGCTATACTTACATTATCTTCAAACTCATTCATATTTCTTCCCAGCCACTGTGCATAACATCGCGCATCCCACTGCGCAGTAAAAATGCACGAAAAATAGTGCAAAATTTAAAAGTAATTAACTATGTCGCTGAAAGGGGCGTACCTCTTGTCGAAAATTTCAATAATAGCTTGACAAAAAAAAAGATGAAAAGCAGTACTTGCTGCAAGTGGTTCAGCTACATCGACAACGCTTTCCAAAGTGCATTAAAAAACAATCGATTCAAAATTCGGTTCAATAATGAATAGGAAGCGTAAAAGCCTTACCGTTACGTTATGGTTACGTTAATATTATTTTTATTATTTAGTTCATTATTATTATCCATTTTTGTTGAATTATCGATGATAAAATTAGTCGTCATAATAATAAGTTATTATGTTTAATTAAAAAGCGTTTGAAATATTGTTCGGGCTAAATTTATTTACCGGTAATATTTTCGATTTTGGTTTCTAGGGATTCAATGTGTGTGCGATATACTTTTCTTTGTCGCAAAACAGCTGTGAAATTTCCTTCATTTATTCTATTTCCGGTGTAATCTATACTATGATCATATTTAATAAATAAAATCATGAAAAAAATAACAAAAAGTCGAGATAGCCACCTCTAAAAATTGAGTGACCGCGCCCATCTTTTTGGAGAAATTTTCTTTTATTAGTGCCCAACAGTAGCACAAGAATCCCGAAGGAAAAAAAAAAAAAGTTTTTTTTTGAATCAGTCTAATGTACACCCCTCGCATTGAATAAATTTGATAAAATCTACTTCGTCATGTGTTAGCTTTTCATTTTGATTCCCTAAAATTTAGTAATAATTTGGGTTCGGCGTAAGCGTTGTCGGTGTCTTCTCGCTATAATTCGTGTTTTGACCCTTCGTTTTTGCGTTTCTTCGTTTCAAGAAGTTCGGTCGTTTTAGACGTTCTGCTTCGGTTTTTGGATGGTTGGGTGAGTGACGGGGTGCCATACTTGGGACTCCGTTACTCTATGCTGCGTTTCTTCGGCTGATGGGCAGGTTGGGTAAAGCAGGGGCTGTGCTTCGGGCATTGTCTCCGTTCGTGGGGCAGGCGTTGGATTTATGGCCAAGGGAATCTCGGGGTCGTGGCTATTGCCTCGTTGCTGCGGTCGCTTTTTCCCCAGGTGAACGAGGAGGTGCGTTATTGAGCTCCAGATCGCGCCTAGGAGGCAAATGCTCCATCCGTAAATGGAATGGAGGGCGTATCCGTGGGCGATCGTGTCTATGATGAATTTTATGGCTTTTACGGTTATCCACATACCGAGAAGCGTAGTACTGAAGGTCCCGATGGTGTTGAAGAATTTGTATGCTTTTCCCCAAATTTTTTCTAGAGACTGCTGGATAATGTCTTCGTTGATCCAGTGGTTCATTGAGATGGCCTGATCCACTGTATGTTGTCCCGATGCTCCCCTAGCCAAGGTATTTAATACCGCTGTCCTTTCCACAGGAAACATTATACTTGAGCGCAAATTTTCGAGCTCCTGGGATGAATATATTCCATTGCTCGCTAGATGTTCTGGCATTACGTATTTCCAGGACGTCTTCGTATCAGCGGAGATTTCTTCGGGTGCGGCGGCTTGCGCTAATCGCGGCAAAGCTTGGTACCAAATATTGTTTATGCGGTACATTGGAGAGAGGAATGAATTGCACTCGATTTGATGACCGGTTTTAATTATGATTCGCGTGCGCGTCATCATAAACAAAGACTCGTTACCTCTTGTTATTGGCAATTCTTGGTAACATTCGTCTGTTTTTCGTGTGTTTACGCTGACTGGTACGCATTTTGCTATTCTCATTACCTCTCCTGCTATATGTGCAATGTAGCCGGGTTCCCTCATGAAATGATATGCAAATTCCGCTGGTGCGAAGGAAGCAAATCCTAAAATGTTACGTAATATTCGTTTTTCCAATTCGCATTCTTGTCGGACTACATTGTTATAAAGGTCAGTTATTTGGTTTCCGAAGTGTCGAACAATGTATACGAGCTTTGAGTTCGTATATGCGAAAGTATCCATGTTTACGGTTGATAATTGTTTTTTCGTGAAGAAGTCTCCATTCTGTTGGTCGACTATATAGAGTTTGGGGTGTTCCGTTTTTATGAGTCTATAACCGCACAGGCTGGTTTCTCCCTTGACAGCGAGAGCGAAGGTGATGTCTGCTGATGTTATTGAATATATTTCGTCGCCCTCTGATTTTTTTGTATCTTTAATTTTTTCAGCTTTTCCTTCATAAATTACTTCGTAGTTATCGAATTTACACTGGTCTCGGGGGATTTGTTCCCAATACGTATATCCGCCTTCCCAATCCGTACATTTTCCTGAGCTATATTTACATCTTGTACCTGAACGTAAAATGATTTCATCGTGGTTTAATTGTACTGTTGCATGATGCTCGGATATACAAAAATAGATTTGTCCCGTTACTATAACTCCTTCCCAAGATCCGTAGTCATCAGAGAATGAAGTTCCTTTACAATTGCCATTGTTGTCTAGAACCAGCAATTATTGTAGTCCGGGGGTTGGTTTCGTGGATAGCCAGCTGGTCGTAAACCGTGTTATACAGCCTGTCCCAAAAGGGTCGAAGGATCTCTGAAGGGGTGGTAGATCTCGAAATTCTGGATCGAAAAGTCCTCAGCGGTTTTTCGATCCGATGCACCCCTGATGAGTTATTAATAATTAATTACAGCCAATAATACGAGTGGGCTGGGCGGCGCGTGGTGGTGTGCGTGTGACGGTGTGCCCGGCTGCACTGTGAGAGGCAGGGCTACGCCGCGCGACGTGGACGTGTGTGTGCATGGGTG
The DNA here is from genome assembly GCA_959613375.1 of Heteropelma amictum. Lineage (NCBI taxonomy): Eukaryota > Metazoa > Arthropoda > Insecta > Hymenoptera > Ichneumonidae > Heteropelma > Heteropelma amictum. The sequence goes on from OY390725.1 coordinate 2,173,436, forward strand.
TGAGGGCCCAAGCTAGGCAGCGAGCGTTGATTGTATTGAAGGAGAATGCGAAAACAATAAGTAGCGCCCCGCGATGATACATTTTTATATGAAATGGATGATAAATTCATTAAATTAAATGAACTTATATGGAATTGTAAATCCTGAATAGAAAGCAAAATCTCTACTGAAGATGTTAAAATTCCACTTATTTATTTACTTAAACTAAAAATAAACATCAGCTTGGCGTTTTCTCATACGATATTTTTTCATTATTGATTGAAAACAAAAAAAAATTATGCGCATTAATGGTCGAATTTTATGCATGCTAATTAATTTATTTTCATGATTGTCCGACTAAGTTAATTGATGAGTGATATCATCGACTCCATCAATGACTCTTCCTCCTTACTTCTCGAACGAATCGTCTCGAGATAATTGAATTTAAGGTGTTTTTCTGAAGAGGGAAATAGCGAATATCCCGAGAGGTAAAGATTTTCAAAACTCTCGACACGGAGAAATAGAAATTTCAACATTTCAGTCTGCGAATATTTCACAAAATGTTATTAGTTTCAACAAATCATAATTTGCCGACATTTTTAGGGTTAAAGAGAGGATAAAATCCTCTCTTAAAAATTCAAGCGTCCCTTCGAACGGTGAGTATGTATACATGTAAGAAATGTTACAAATATATTTTTTTTGCAATGATTCATTATCATTAATTGTTATTCGTGTTATGTAATTATTATACAACACAAAAAATGTCAGTACAAAGATTTCAACACAACATCTCCTAATTATTATTTTCGGGATCCTCGGAGGCAGAGATGTCCAAAATTTGTATCGAGCGCTACTTGTAGCTCGATACAAAAGTATCGAGTATCACGAAAATTTTCGCTACTTCGCTACATAAGTATCGAGCGATTTCGATACTCGCTACTTGTGTATCGGATAGCGAAAGTTTTGTCGATACTTCGCTACTGAAGTATCGAGCCATTTTGGAGCTCGCTACTTTTGTATCAAGTAGCGAAAATTTTCTCGATACTCGATACTTTTGTATCGAGTAACGAAAATTTTCTCGATACCCGATACTTTTATATCGAGTAACGAAAATTTCCTCGATACTCGATACAAAAGTAGCGAGCTCCGAAAATGGCTCGATACTTTTGTATCGAGTAGCGAAAATTTTCTCGATACTCGATACTTTTGTATCGAGTAGCGAAAATTTTCTCGATACCCGATACTTTTATATCGAGTAACGAAAATTTCCTCGATACTCGATACAAAAGTAGCGAGCTCCGAAAATGGCTCGATACTTTTGTATCGAGTAGCGAAAATTTCCTCGATACTCGATACAAAAGTATCGAATAGCGAAAGTTTTCTCGATACTCGATGCTTTTGTAAAAAATTGTATAATGTCATTTTGAAGATCGCTGATCATGAACTGACCATCAAATTTTCAAAATTCAAAATGACGGATCCAATATGGCCGACGGGAATTCATAAAGTCTTAAAATTTTCTAAAAAATTGTGTAATGGGGTTCTCGAGATCGCTGATTATGAATTGAACATCAAATTTTCCAAATTCAAAATGGTGGATCCAATATGGTGGGACAAAATTCATAGATAATCTCAGAATCAGAGATTTGCAAAGTTTGTATCGCGCGCTACTTGTAGTTCGATACAAAAGTATCGAACTATTTTTGTATACGGAGCGATAGGAAATCTTTAGCAGGAAAATGAGTTTCAGTTTCAAGAATGTATTTATATATATATTAGGGTGGGTCAAAAAAATCAAGTATTTTTTTTTTTGGATCCGACACACGAAAACTTGTTTCTAGCTACTTCTAGAAAGTGCTTACTAAATCTGAGCTCTTAATATTAACGGGAAGATTATGCTCATCTTAGTTTTCCATTTTTAATTTAGTCTCATATGAAAATGGTCATATCTTATCACCAATTGATCATTAAACTAGTTGCATCGTCAATATTTATAGGAAATTGAACGCTCTACAAACATGGTCTCTTATACTTTTTTCATTAATCGAACCATTTAAAATATATTCAAGGTCAAAGATTGAAGTATTTTAAGGAAAATATTTATTTTATAAGGAAAATTAAAATACTTCAATCTTTGACCTTGATGGAGGGGAATTTTTCTTTTTTCTTATCACGATATACATAATTTCAATCAAATGATGAAATATAAAAAGGTTTCGCTTTTTGTAACAATTCACTTATTTTTTTCTATTGATGCATATTACCTGTTCACTTTTTTCAACCATTCTATTTTTGATAATTTTTTCATTCTATTTCGTCTTTGATCACCTTTCGCTCAGTAATTTATTCCACTTTTCATCTGATGGCTACATGCATATCGAAAAACATTCAGACTTAAATCTGAAAAGGTTCGAAAGACTTAGGCACTTCGAACTGATGTTTTAAGTTTTCGTTGATTTGTCTATTTTCCTTCGCCTGTATTAAAAAGATATGCGACGAATGCGATACAATGTATCGCTTTGAAATTAAACGAGGAAAAAGTCAGCTTCAATTTATGACTTTCCATATATCGGCTGAACGAGTTATACGAGTAAATCAAATATTACATAATATGTAATGTACGTGTATAAAATATATTTCATAATATAATTTATAAAGACGATTCGCGCCAAACTGTCTTCCTAAACAGAACCCATATTGATTTTGCTAAAAGAATTTCAATTCATTCTACCGCAGTTACATGTTTTTTCTCAAAATTTCAATTCTTCCACAACTTTGATTAATTGAAACATTTTCCAATGGAAATCATGAATTTATTAATGTGCAGCATATCCTGTATTATCTGGAAAACTTCGATTTTTCAAGAGGTTTATATCGCAAATCCCATAGTGGAACAAATTTCTTTCTAGCTTTTGTTAAATTAAACATTTTTCTACATCTAGCAATTTTATTTTATTTTCAAAATAAAATAATTTTTCATACATTAATTTCAATCAGAAATGGGTAATTACGGCGGCTCATTTATTGAGAAAGAGGCGGAAAGAGAAGTTAAATGAGTACCCTATCATGCGGAAATTATTTATAAAATTCAACACTCCCCTTCCATCATCTGCTCCTGTTGAACGATTATTTAGTTTTGCAACAATGATGAATTTACCAAAGTGGAATCGCTTATCAGACAAACACTTTGAACAAAGGGTGCTCCTGAAAGCCAACGCTGTCAAAGTTTCAAATACATGAAATCTAAACATTGCGAGTCATTGCTGCATCTATTAAAATTTAAATAACCAACGTATTTGTTACAATATCAAATCCGTTCCAATGATCAATTTAACGCACTACTACATTTTTTTTCCTTACCGCTACTTGATCGTAACCTACATCTACTCATAGTTATGGCAGAATTATCGCCACCTTAATCTATTCTATGTTATGGCTGAATTATCGCCGCTTTCAATTAATTGCTTGGGACGAATCATTGCCATCTAACTCAACTTTTATATTTGGCTGAGTAATCGCCACTTTCAATTAATTGCTTCGGCTGAATCTTCGCCATCAAACTCAACTTTTATATTCGGCTGAATTATCGCCACTTTCAATTAATTGCTATGGCTGAGACATCGCCACATAATTTAACTTTTATATTTGGCTGAATTATCGCCACCTGTAGCGCTTTATTCGTTCATAGAAATTACGTATTACGTATTATGTAGTTATTGATACTACATCATCTGCATAGTAACAAATTATTGTCTGCCTTGGAATTTTGATACTGCGAAAAACTTTTTTTTAATACTATTCACCAATGTATTTCAAACATTTAGCGGAAAATGTGTTGTGAAGGTTGAGTAACATCCACCTTCGAAAAATATTTTGTTGGCGCGAGCCAATGTGTACATAATGTGTAACCTTTGAAGAAACTGATGTATTCATCAACCGTTTCGTTTATGTATTATAAGTTTTCATGATAATTACGTTATTTCAATAAATGTGAGTTTATAACAAATGATAATATAGTGTATTGGGTAATTTCTTGAAATCTCTTTTAACAGAATTCTCTCATATTTATAAAGAACAGCCAAACGTAACCACTTTTGCACTCGTTCTTCGATCATTCATCGTCTATTTTCTTTCAGACATCTCATTTTCTCGTATACTATTCCATTCTCCCGAATTCTGTTATAATTCTTCCTGATAGCTCATTTTTACACTTTTCCTCTCATTTCCCGTCATTTTTCTTCTTTTGTTCCTATTTCACTGAAATCCACAATGCTTACCTGATTTTAGAGCTGTTTTCTCAGCAGGGAATGAAAATAATAAAAAAATCCAAGACCACCTATTCCACTATTTTCGCGGGGGCTCTTTCGATTCGTGATCTCAGAATTATATTCGGACGGTTCTGAGAACCAACATTTGAAATAAAAAAATACAAAAATGTTCAAATTTTTTTTTCATGATTTTTTTTCGCATTGAAAAAGTGACAAAAGCGGCTTAGCAACCAATAGTGTACGAAACAGTTGAACATTAAGTGAGAATATTCGGTATGGCTCCAAATCAATCTAACCTATTAACAATTGCGATAATGTAACAAGAAACAGATAGAACAATAATATGGAGATTACTGATCGCATATATTTCTGTAGTTGTTCAATTCTCCTGAAAAATTATAAATGAAAGTTTTTGAGGGCGCTGATCATGAATTCAATATTCCGGACCAAATTTTATAAAAAATCTCAGGATTCTACGAAAATGTATATACTGTGTTTATTGCGCTCGCGAATCACAAATGTTTCACTAGATCTGCAAAATTAATTCTCACGATTCATTTGTTACCCATTAACATGACATTAATATTCCTGTTGAAATATATTATGTATTACTGCCCACATCAACCCAGCTTATCAAATAGAATGAAAATAATTATTAAAAAAAACTCTCTCGTCCACCTCCACGTTGTAAGAGTTGGATAACATTCATAAGTTACGGCTAACGGACAGAAAAATAAACTTTTCTATTTGAACAACCTCACATATTAATTTTTGGTCCAATTACAGCTTTCTTCAAATTTCACCTCGTCATATCGAATCCACCATGTTGAATTTTGGAAAATTTAATGTTCAATTCATAATCAGCGATCTCGAGAACCCCATTACACAATTTTTTAGAAAATTTTAAGACTTTATGAATTCTCGTCGGCCATGTTGGATCCGTCATTTTGAATTTTGAAAATTTGATGGTCAGTTCATGATCAGCGATCTTCAAAATGACATTATACAATTTTTTACAAAAGCATCGAGTATCGAGAAAACTTTCGCTATTCGATACTTTTGTATCGAGTATCGAGGAAATTTTCGCTACTCGATACAAAAGTATCGAGTATCGAGAAAATTTTCGCTACTCGATATAAAAGTATCGGGTATCGAGAAAATTTTCGCTACTCGATACAAAAGTATCGAGTATCGAGAAAATTTTCGCTACTCGATACAAAAGTATCGAGCCATTTTCGGAGCTCGCTACTTTTGTATCGAGTATCGAGGAAATTTTCGTTACTCGATATAAAAGTATTGGGTATCGAGAAAATTTTCGTTACTCGATACAAAAGTATCGAGTATCGGGAAAATTTTCGCTACTCGATATAAAAGTATCGGGTATCGAGAAAATTTTCGTTACTCGATACAAAAGTATCGAGTATCGAGAAAATTTTCGCTACTTGATACAAAAGTAGCGAGCTCCAAAATGGCTCGATACTTCAGTAGCGAAGTATCGACAAAACTTTCGCTATCCGATACACAAGTAGCGAGTATCGAAATCGCTCGATACTTATGTAGCGAAGTAGCGAAAATTTTCGTGATACTCGATACTTTTGTATCGAGCTACAAGTAGCGCTCGATACAAATTTTGGACATCTCTGCCTCCGAGGATCCCGAAAATAATAATTAGGAGATGTTGTGTTGAAATCTTTGTACTGACATTTTTTGTGTTGTATAATAATTACATAACACGAATAACAATTAATGATAATGAATCATTGCAAAAAAAATATATTTGTAACATTTCTTACATGTATACATACTCACCGTTCGAAGGGACGCTTGAATTTTTAAGAGAGGATTTTATCCTCTCTTTAACCCTAAAAATGTCGGCAAATTATGATTTGTTGAAACTAATAACATTTTGTGAAATATTCGCAGACTGAAATGTTGAAATTTCTATTTCTCCGTGTCGAGAGTTTTGAAAATCTTTACCTCTCGGGATATTCGCTATTTCCCTCTTCAGAAAAACACCTTAAATTCAATTATCTCGAGACGATTCGTTCGAGAAGTAAGGAGGAAGAGTCATTGATGGAGTCGATGATATCACTCATCAATTAACTTAGTCGGACAATCATGAAAATAAATTAATTAGCATGCATAAAATTCGACCATTAATGCGCATAATTTTTTTTTGTTTTCAATCAATAATGAAAAAATATCGTATGAGAAAACGCCAAGCTGATGTTTATTTTTAGTTTAAGTAAATAAATAAGTGGAATTTTAACATCTTCAGTAGAGATTTTGCTTTCTATTCAGGATTTACAATTCCATATAAGTTCATTTAATTTAATGAATTTATCATCCATTTCATATAAAAATGTATCATCGCGGGGCGCTACTTATTGTTTTCGCATTCTCCTTCAATACAATCAACGCTCGCTGCCTAGCTTGGGCCCTCACACCCATGCACACACACGTCCACGTCGCGCGGCGTAGCCCTGCCTCTCACAGTGCAGCCGGGCACACCGTCACACGCACACCACCACGCGCCGCCCAGCCCACTCGTATTATTGGCTGTAATTAATTATTAATAACTCATCAGGGGTGCATCGGATCGAAAAACCGCTGAGGACTTTTCGATCCAGAATTTCGAGATCTACCACCCCTTCAGAGATCCTTCGACCCTTTTGGGACAGGCTGTATAGTTGATACGTTCCAGTGTCGTACATTTTCCGACATTGCTCTGCTGAAGCTTCTTTGATGTATTCCGCGTATCCTCCTTTTACTTCAGATGTATGTGAATGCATGCCGCAATATTTAATTTGTCGATGAATTTCGAGCTTGCATTGAATAACTCTTATCTGTGAGAATTCTATCCTTTGTAAAAGTTGAATTTTTGACTGTGTAATTTCCGGTTTTTGTATGGGTATGTCGCATTCCTTGATGTCTAGCAATGACAAAGTCGTGATGTTCATCGATGGTGCCCCGCACTCATAGCCGATTAATGCGTCGATGCGTTGCAACGCGCAAGTAAGCATGATGAGCGGCAGAAGCATCTTGGGTCGGTCCGCGATATACCTGGAAGGTATCGGTGTGAGTGAACGTTTTTGTGTTGGAGTGGGTATTTTAATGGGCTAATTTTGCCCTGTCGCAATGAATGAATTTGCGTTTCTTGTTTTCTAACTCGATTTCGATGTCGTTTTGATCCGAAAAGGTTTGCGTAACTGTGTATGGACCTTTGTAATTATCGTCAAACTTTCCGTTCTTTTGATTCTTGATTAGATAGATTTTGTCTCCGATTTGAAATTTTACTGGGTTTATCTTCTTATCGTAATGAACTTTAGATTTTATTTTTGCATGTTCTAAGTTGTTGTGTGCCAATTTTCTGGTTTCTTGCAATTGTTTTGCCAGATCTTTTACATGTTCGTCGTAAGTAGGCAGTTCGTTGAGGTACGCGAATTGCGAGGGTAAACGAGCCTCTCTACCTAAGACTACCTGGTACGGTGTATATTTTGTTCCTTCGTGTACGCTTGTATTATAAGCGAAGGTAGCTAGTCTCAGCCATTTCTGCCAATCCTTTTTGTTCTTGTAATGTTTTAAATAATCAGTTAGCACTTGGTGGCTTCTTTCTAAAGATCCATTTGACTGAGGATGAAATGCGGTAGTTTTAATTTGTTTGATTTTTAATACTTTAGTTAATTGTTGCATTATGCGACCTATGAATGCTGCTCCTTGATTAGTTAGAATTACCTTTGGACAGCCGAATAAGCATATAAATTCCGTTACTAGTGCGAAGGCAATTTCTTTAGCGCTCGCGGTTACTATTGGGATTGCAAACGAGAATTTTGATAAATTATCTTGAATTGTGAGGATATAACGATGACCAAGTTCAGATTCTGGAGAGATTGGACCGACTATATCCATTGATATTTTATCGAACACGTCTAGTGGAGTGTCGGTGATTACCATTGGTTGTTTTGTTTTGATTCTCACTAATTTTCTTCGCTGACAACTTTCGCATGGTCTAACGTAATCTTCTACTTGTTTTTTTATATTATCCCAGAAATATTTTTGTCGGATTCTATTATATGTTTTGGTTACGCCTTTATAGCCTGCAATAGGGGATTCGTGACACTCTTGGATTATCCCGGGTCTGTCTTCGACGGGGGGAATTACGATTTCGTCCTTACGAATCTTGATTTTAACGTTGGTTCGAGAGAAAGTTTCTCGAATGATGTTCTTTATTTTTGTCCATACGTTATCATTTTAATTACTACGTCCGCGAGATATGGCGGCCGTTTTGATGTTTAATTCTTCCATTTTCATTTTCAAGTTTTCAAATGCTAGTGTGAAATTTTCTTTTATCAATGGGGACGAGTTGTTTTCCTGAACTACCAAAGCAAAGGTTTTTCTATTTGGTGTCTCCGATAGTAATACTTGACCGATGTCGAAAGTGTTGTATGGATTTAAATTCTTCAATAGACCGAGTTCTATCAATCTTTTACCGATTTCATTTGACACTGTTCCGTCAGCTGAGATGAAACAAATGTAATTATCTCTCATCATTTCCAAGTTATCTCTAGTTTCAACGACATTTATGGTTTCGAAATCAGATTCATCATTAACTGAGAGTTCTATCAATGTATTCGTTTTGTGTTTGACATTTACGTTCACTTCTATCGGTGTATGCGTGTTTCGTAAGTTGCATGCCTCGTTTTCTTTTGGTGTAGTTGTAATTTCTGTTTCGGGCACGTTTACATTCGAGGATTCGTTTGATTTTTGAACAGGTGTGCGATGTCCTAGGGGTACTCTTTCTATTCTTACGGATGTCTGGATTTCGGAGTTTGGTCCTTTCGCTTTTGTTCTTTTGGGTCGAGCCTGTGTTTTTTCTGCGTGTGCATGACTTTCTGTGTTCGAGCAGCAGGGACATTTTTTCTGTTTCCTGTTTCTGCTGGATCTTCGAAGTATCGGACCTTCCATTTCTTTTATTATGGTGGGGTTTATGGCATCTGGCATTATTATAGTAGGGCCCGTTCGGTTCGGACTTCTGGTCTCTTCATCTGAGGATCTGAATTGTATTGAATTTTCGAGGTTTGCACCTGGTGTGCTAAGTTGTTGTAGCGATTCTTCATTTTCGCTATCTGATTTATGATGGGGTCGTTGCTCCTGAGAGACCTCCATAATTTCGAGAGCAAGTTCTCCTTTAGTTAGATTTTGTTGTCTGTCGCACGCGTCGGAAGATTTGTTCAATTTCCTTTTTACTCGCTTCGCAATGAATGGGGAAATTTCGGCTGTGCTTGGTGACCGTTTTTCTGGGAGTTCCTGATCGTAATTTTGGTGAAAGCTGTCTTCTCTAAATTTATCCAGAGTTTCGTTACCTGAAGGGTTAAGCGGAGTGGAAGTGCTAGCCACGGCGCTACATTCTTGGTGCGCCGGTGGTGATGGTGTCCGCGGATTATTGTTCCCATTGCTTTCTGCTTGTACCTGTGGATTGACGGTCCTAGAGGAGGGTTTATTTACTCTCACTATTTTTTTGTGTAACTCGTCGTTACCCGACTCCATATCCGAGGATAAAGGAGTTTTATTGATAGCCTCGTGGTTGGCAGCTATATAAATTGTAGTTTCTTCGTCTACTTCTGAAGACGATGCGTCAATTGTCGATTGATTTCGGAACGGTTTATATCGTTTCTTATGATTTTTCCGTTTATTTTGTTCCACTGATTTTACCTGATTTAGATTCTGATTTGTGTAAGGAACTATAACGGGGGATTTTCGAGTGTCTAGACTGAGATTTTGAATTTGATTGTCCCCGAGACTTTTCGTCTCTTTAACGTTTTCATGTTGATTAACCGGTTGATCAAGCCGATTTTCTTCATTTAGATTTTTGTCAGATCCTTGCATAACCGCACCTGTGTATGTGTCTCTAGGAATTGCCATATCAGTGGGCTCAGTTATTTGGGGAATATTCATAGATTCGTTTTCTACGGAGGAGTTTGAGAAATTTTCTTCTGAATTTGTTTCTATCATTTTAATTTTCTTTTGATTTTCTTGGCGATCTGAGTCCGAGAGGAGGAACATAGCCTCGCTATTCCTGGTTGTAGATTTAGTGTTCGTTCTCCGGGAGGGGACGTGTTAATTCGCCATTTGCGTTTGATGGGTAAAGTAACGGGATTGCGAGATAATGCGTCCGCATTCGTATTTACTTTCCCTGGTTTGTACTGGATTTTGAAATCGAATTCCTTTAATCTTTCTCTCCATCTCAGTACACGAGATGTCGGGTCATTCATCGAATTTACCCAGACAAGTGGTCGATGGTCAGTCAACAATGTAAATTGCCTACCATAAAGGTAAGGTCGAAAGGTTTTTAAGGCGAACATTACTGCCACCATTTCTTTTTCTAGCGTTGAATAATTTTTTTCGGCTTTATCTAAAACTCTCGATGCTGCTGCTATCATTGGGTCTTCCCCGATTTTTCCTTGTGATAGAATCGCACCGACCGCATAATTGGATGCATCGGTTGTTACAATGAAATGTTCAGAAAAATTTGGATATTGCAAAATTGGTGTAGAGCAAAGTTTGTTCCTTAAAGTTTCGAATGCTAATTGATGTTCGGAAGTCCAAATGAATTTATTATTTTTACTCGTGAGATCAGACAAAGGTTTTGCTATTGCTGAGAAATCTTTAATGAAACGCCTATAGTAACCGGCGAGACCTAAAAATTCTCTTACGTTTTTCTGAGTTTTTGGAACGTTAAACTCTTTCACAGCTGCAATGTTTTAAGGCGGGGGTAGGGTTTTGAAGGCAGAAAAAAACAGGTTTTTACAGATTTTTTTTTGGGCGTACGGTGAAAGTAAATTTATTTCTGATTATTGTACATTAACGAGTAGTAATTAAACTATATTCTGTGAAATATTGGTTGAAAAATATTGAAAATTGACCGAATGGCAGCAATTCTTCGCAGGCGCCTCAGAAAAAATACATTTTGCGGTGCACGTCATACCTCAGCACTGGATCATCTGAAATGAAAAAACCAAAGTTTTTCCTTTAATTTTTATGTCCCTCTAGGTATCGCTGTCGAGTTTTTCCATTTTTTTTTAATTTTTGAACTTTTTACAAGACTTGAAAGTGAAAATACCGATTTTTGGCCTAAATTCATGACTATTGTTGTTAATAATAAAAAAAATAAAATCAAAAACGAAAAAATCTCAACAGGGTTACCTCATAAATTATGTAAGGAAATACTGTAAAAAATTTGAGAACGATCGGTTGAATAGATTTTGAGATACAGAGTGCATCGACTCAAAAAACATCGATTTGAGAAAAACGCGTTTAAAGTTTTTCGTAGCGAAAAGACCCTGATAAAACTTAGTAAGCTATTTATTTTTTATTTTACTCACATAGAATCATCAATGCCGGGACCATAGAGTATAGAACTTTCGTCAAGAATGTCCAAAGCATCTTTTTGATCAAGTCTGCGGCGAATTCTATCATTTTTAGCGGTTTCAGCTGCTCGCTCATCTGCTCTGTTCATTCGAATATCGTCGGTTAGAAGCGCCCATCCATGACAACTTGGACCAGTACTGATTCCCATCTCTTCTAGGAAGGTTAAATAAGCTTTACAGCCTTCATTGAAAACACAAGCAGCCACTGAAGATGCAAATTCGACGATAATTGCTGAACCACTCTCAACTTTCGGCGCAATCTTCCAAATAAGCTGGTTCAAACTCTCATTATTATTTTGTGTGAATCCGCCAATACATCGCTCTAGGAGAGCATCTTTGCTTAAATCTTCATAAATTGGCTTGATTCCTTGTAAAACATCAGTTGGTAGAGCAGAATATGAGTGTTTGAAATTATTCAGCTTGTTTGAAGCTGCAGCTTTCTGCCATTCACACCATGAGTCTTCTCCGCTAGGGCAGTTTTCGTGTTGTGGTTTTGCATCGGTTGAGGCATAATGATAGTAAGTAGCCGAAATGGCTTTTTTCATTTCTTCTACAGAATTAGAATTGAAACGAATTGCACGACCATAGTACTGGGTGAGCTTATCAATCATTTTTGCAGTCAGTTTCACTGCAGTTGCAGTTTGCAGTTTCACAGTTTTTTTGACTAAATCACGCAAACGAGTTCCCATCCTTTTTTGGACGTGTCCAACACATTCTTTTTTATTGATTAGAAAATGTTCACCATAAGGTTCAGCATTGATAACACCACTATATGTTTTCGAGTCACCATCTCCAATATAGTTGCGAATCTTCACGTTATTCTCTTGCGATCTTTTGAACATTGTGACAATTGCGTCGACTTCCATGTTACCGGATGCTCCTTTGTGATTTGCAGAACATTGATCTTCATTTATATGGTTCTCTTGCCATTCTTCGAACTCTGCAGAATCAAGCTTATTCTTCCAAGTAACGCACATGTGACAGTATGAACTTTTTACGAGAACATCGACGACTTTTCCGGTGTAATATCCAATCAAGGAAGCCACGCCATACAAAGAAGAAAATCCACGCTTTTTCCAAGTTCCATCGCCTGATACGGTTAATTCTGATGAAGATTCAACATTTTTTTCTCTACACATAGCTGCTTTTTCTTCCTCAATCGCAGAAACAAAAAATCTTTTTGCGGCATTCGTCACACTGGAGCACATTTTATTCAAGTAATTGTTGTATACCGATTTTGATACGAAATTACTGGATAAATCCATCAGTCCGCAGAATTTGTCACAACCAGCTAATCCCAAGCCTAAAACTCGCATCACGAAAGCAAATCGGTAGTTCACTTCATACATATGATTATCTACTCGTTCACTAGACGGAACGTGACGAGGTTCTTTGCATTTTTCACATTTTATTTTTATCTTGAAACCAAGACCTATTTTGCCACAACACTGAAATGATACTGTACCATCACAAACTGCACACTTCACTAACGTAGAAATTGTTGAAAAAACTAACAGAAAATCAATGATTCTGAAATGCTTATTTGTATCTTCAGCAACTTTTTGGCTAAAACTTAGTCTGATTTTTTTCGTTGGCGTACTCCTTGCCTCAATATCGTCATCGTTTCTTCGTTTATGCGGAGGAACTATTTTTTTAGCTTGATACAACTTTTTACCAGTCTCCTTTCTACACTCTCTGGAAACTTTTCTCGGCATTTTGCGAACAACAAAAATATCACAACGAAATAGAGTAAGAAAATACAACACGACTGTTACACTCCGCGTCTGCTTCGAAAATGAAGCAACACCAGGTACCGTTACAACGACCCTGTCTAAGACCTTTCTGTAAACTGCTTAGGGACAATAACAAAAGAGATTGAGAAACAGCTGTCTTCCCGCTAAGCGGTTACAGCTCAGGTAGTCGTTCGAGACACGCCTACTTCCAAAGCTATATCTTTGTGAGTTTTGCTCCGATTGACTTCCTATTAACAGACAACATTCTTGAGTTACTATACTTTCATAATATGCAATAAAAAAAAATCACTTTTTTTGAACCCTCAAAACCCTACCCCTCCCTTAAGGATCAGGTTTTAATCCATCTGCTGATATCAAGTGTCCGAAATATCGTACTTCCGTTCTTAAAAATTCGCATTTGTCTGCTTGCAAAGTGAGATTTGCCTTGCGTAACCTTTCAGCAAGCTTTTTGAATTTGGTTTTATGTTCTTCTATTGAGCGAGCGTATATGACTATATCGTCCAGGTAGACAAAAAGGTCCGTTGTAGTCCTTTTAAAACGAGATCCATTAAGCGTTGAAAAGTAGCCGGTGCATTTTTAAGCCCGAATGGCATTCTATTAAACTCGTAGTGACCGTGTGGGGTCGTAAAAGCTGTTTTATGCTTGTCTTTTGGATCCATATTAATTTGGTGAAAACCTGATGCTAAATCGAAGATAGAAAAATACTTTGCTCCTCCAAGTTGATCGAGAATATCTGTTATCAAAGGCAAAGGGTATGCATCTCCAATTGTTTTATCATTTAATTTTCTGAAATCTATCACAAGTCTCCATCGTTTATTACCTTTAGAGTCGGTTTTTTTGGGAACTATCCATATAGGTGAGTTGTATGGCGAGTTTGATGGTTCGATTATATTCAAAGATAATAAATCGTTCATTCGTTTTTCTATTTCCGTTTTTTGAAAAGGAGGGTGCCTGTATTGTCTGGTGTTGACCGGCAGGTCATCCACAGTAGGGATTCGGTGCGTACAAACATTGGTTGACCGGAGAGTCTCGCCTGGCAAATGAAAGCGGTCTGCGTATTCTCCTACAAGGTGTGAAACCGCATTATACTCTTCGTCGTTAAGATGGTCAAGACGCAAAAGATTCATTACCTCATTAACACGGGTCTCTCGCGTCCGAGTAGCGCTTTTGTGTTCTAAGGTCTGGGTTTTTGCATGACTATTGTCTGTTTGACCGTCCTCGTCTATACTCATATCGAAAGGATATAAGGAAATTACAGGGACTGTTATCTTTACGTCTTCATTTGTGGTGTTGATAGCGTATAAGTAGGCTTTTCCATTGGTGTTTGTTACCAATGCTTCGCCCACGAATAAACCATTTCCCAGCGGCAAGCGCGGTACATATCCCGTTTTCAACGTATTATCCACCCGGACAAACATGATCGCTTTCTGTCTGGCCCGCAGAAGAATTGATTCTGTGTTTGTGAATGGAATGTCTACGTCGTTTACTCGCACGTACCTCGTTTTCCAATCAATTTTACCATTACTATTACCAAGGGTTTCGTGCCCAAGTATCGCGTCGAATTCTACTGGGAAGTTATTCCCGACAACGTTAAATAACTCTGATTTGTTGTTTATTTCGATATACGTTCTCCCTAATGTCTTCGGTTTGTCTCTTTCTGAGATACCATGTAATTCATAGATTATTGATTGATTGATCGAGCTTTTATCAGGGATGTTTTCGATTTTAATTAAATTAAGTTGAGATCCTGAGTCTGCGAGAAATAATGTGTCAGATTTTCGTAAACTTCCCGAGTTTATTATTATTGTTGGGGCATTGTAACTATCAGATGTTATATTTAAGTTACAATCTGCTCGAAGAATTTTCGGTACCTTTTCCTTTTTATTTAGCCCTGGCGCTCTTGTGAGTGTGGCCCCATCGCAGCGCCCTGTCGAGGGGTTGACACTTCGTTTCCCGGTTGACTACCTGTTTGGTTTTGTACTGCTTTCCAACCATTATTGTATGCTCTTTTCCGACAGTCCTTAACCCAGTGACCCTTTTTCTTGCAATAATTGCATGTGACGTTTTGGTTATTTTCTTGTATGTTTTCTGAGTTTTTTGATCGAGCCAAAGCATAACATTCGTTAATGGTATGGTTGGTTTTTTTGCAATGGCTACAGTATTTTCCCAAAGGTTTATTTGTTTGATCGTAACTTTTCTTTTGATTGTATAGATTACTGAATTTATTTTGGGGTTGAATAGGTATGCAAGTTTTGGTATCGTCAGTCTCTGTGTCTGTGCCCATTGTCTGTTCGAGATCTAATGCTTCTCTCAAAGTATTGTCGATGTTTGGTTTGGGTTCGAAAGTAATGTGTGAGCGATATGACGATTTAAGACCTTTTCTGAATTGATCAGCGATTAAGTCTGTCGCGAATTCCTCAGCTCCCGTTGGGTTGTGTAAAAATGCGTTATTCACTGCTTGTTTAATTTGCGAAAGGTGTGATATTAATCTTTTATGGAATTCTATCACTGACTCCTTGTTTGATTGTTGAAAATTTTTTATTTCAGTGATCCATTGAATTAGAGATTTTCGAATTATGAATCTTCGCTTTAATGTTTTTGTGAGCTCTTCAATGGTGGGAACAGATAAACTTTCGAGTGTTTCGCAGGCGATGCCCTTGCATTTACTTCTTAAAAGCGCGACAATTGGTCTTTCGCCTACGGCGGGAATAAATTCTCTCGCGGATTCGCAAAAGTTTAAAAAAGTTATTAATGAGTATGTGTCCCATCGAACTCTGGTATATATTTGGTAAAATCTCTATAATTATTATGTAATTGGTATAAATTATTATCTATCGGTGGAGGAGGTGGATACGGCGCGTATATTGGAGGTGCCGCGTGTGGTATTTGAGGCACGAATTGTTGTGGCTGTTGTTGTGGTTGCCCCGCATCAGATGTTTCCATATCGATTTCCGGCATTATAAAATTTGGGACTTACTTTATAGAAGATCTTGTAGAGATGATACGTTTGCTTGATGTGTTGAGTACGTTACTTCATGCTGCTTCTTTGAAGTGATGAGTTGTTTGCTGGAGCGTTGGTAAGCTACCTGAGACCCTTTGGATGTTGACCGTGTTGATTTATGCGTTGTTTTGACCGTACAGATTATGAGCTGCACTTCGTTGGTGAGGTTAAGCGATCAGTGTTGTTGAACGATTATCGCAGGACGACATGAGTTTTATTGTTATAATAAACTTCAGACGATTGAGCGCTCCTTTTTGCGTTGCCACCAGTTTGTACAGTGGTAACAAGGTGAAGCTCTCGTCAGTTTTACAGTCACCGAATTTATTGGTGATGTAATTTGTTGGTTTCCGCTGCCACCAGTTTTATTGTTATAATAAACTGTTACGTCCCGAGAAGGGAATTTGGTTCGAGTCACGTGATTACCAGATATAGGGCGCGAGCGATTCGAATGATGGCTCGCCAGTGAGTCTGTGGTTGGTGAAACCGTGACCCGCGAATTACAGTTTATTGACAATGTTGAAGATTTAGGATTTTTACTCTTCGGAGAATGTGATGTCGTCTGGAGATCACGGCGGATCTTTCGCATAATCGTTTTGTTGGTCTGAGATATTTGTTTAACACTTTATTTTAACCACTAGTTAACAATTAATTCGTTACAGTTGTACAAGAAAGATGATTAATCTTTTAAGATAAATTTGTCTGTTATATTCGTCGTTCGCAATACAGAGATTCTGATGACGTAAAGTCGAATTCGGTGAAGAGATATTGCGTAACGTTTAGATTTCGACAACAGACTGCATTCGTCGAGCGAATGGTAGAAACTGCACACCGCCCTGTTGGGTGGTTGTCTTTTTAAGCGTTGTTGTCCGCGTCCTTTTTTCGGAAAAAGGTGGGAGTCATGCTCTGATTTTACATAGTCGTTTTTGTATCATTGGTTGGGACGTCGTTAAAGTTTCGTTGTAAATTTTGTGATTGGTCGAGATGTGGTAACAAAGTAGTGCGTGATAAACAATTGTGCTTGTTCGTGGAAAGCGCTTTCGAGGTGGTCTTTTGAACCGCCCGTCCTCGCATTGCCCTGAGGGTTGGAGTCGGGGTTGCTGTAGAGGTGATTGTGTTTTCCGTCCTTTTGGAGAAAGCGTTTTCGGATTGTTTGAGTTCGAAAAAAAAAGGTGTATCCCTTTTTTTTCTACATAGTTTAAGTTTGGCTGTTTTGTCACGTGCTAGCTACATGGAGATTTGACGGAATTTCTGGGATTTGTAGTGTCTTCTACCTTTCCTTTCACTTGTAGTAAGGATATGACAGGAATGGTGTGATTCATTCGTTGTTCAATTCATGCTAACTTTAACGACTTTGGGATTTCCGGTAGTGTGAAAGTAGTTATTTTTTGCGAGTGTAGAATTTTAGTAGTTCTACGGAAAAATTCCTTAGCTGCTATATTTACTTATTGTTTACTGGGAAAAAAAAAGGGGACGAAGGTTTCGGTATTTCCTTCGGTGTCCTTATGAAAAACTACGTACTTTCCCTTCTAATTGTGTTAAAGAAAAATATAGGTACTCCATTCACGTGTATCTGCTGGTAGTGTCTCGAGAGAAGAATGAAAGAGAGAAAAAGATAGGGGGGGTGGACCCGTCCGAGCGAGACAGCTGGGACGTAACAATTCGGCCGGTCAACGGGATGCCCCCTCTTACTCTGCAGCCTCGCGCGAGCGGCTTAGTTAATAAATATAATAACTTACTTAAAAATGGCTGTATAACAATCTTTTTTTTTCAATTTTACGTGATTTTTTCTTACGAACGCGATGGTGTTCTTGAAAATTATATTCACCCCATAGCAGACTCATGACCATATTTTTCACAAATTTTACATGTAAACATGCTTTAAAATTATTTAACTGTGGATGGCAAAAGGTATTATAAATGAATATTTTCTTAGACACTGATACATTCATTATAATAGTTTTATTAATGAAAAAAAGAAAAAAAATGTTGCAAGAAAAATTGATTTAAAAAATTATTTTTTTGCTCTTTTTCCGACGGCCTCATAATCGTCATCAGTTTCTGCATTTTTCACAGCTGTCATTATGGGAAACTCCATTATAATTTCATCGTCGATTGCTTCTGTTAATTCTATAAAATCTTCCTCTTCCTCGTCATCGCTTAAAATTATTTCGGCTTCGACAGCGTTCGCACAACTCATACCATTGCATTTTTTACAAAGAATCGTGCATTTTAGTCCTAATTTCTGACACGTACAATAAGATGTACAGCCACTTTTATTGCATGCGCACGATATTATTTCCAACAAATTGGACGGAATAGGATCCTTCCTACACGTTATCGGCTCTAACATATTTCTACTTTTCTTCCACCCCCACTGCATCGGACTCTTTGAACATTCGCCTTGCCACTGAAGATGCTGATTGCTTGATAATAAAGACAGCAATCTTCGTTAGCGATAGTTACAAGTCGGTGTATGTTGTAGGAGAAGACGTCGATTTACTCGTTATATTATCCCACATTGCGCAGACCAATAAAAATATTTATTTGCTGAAGCCTAGCCGTCAAAGCGTCGAGGAAAAATTGTTTTCCACGACTAGCTTCCAATATCCCGGCATTCAACATCTTATCGGATTTATTCACGCTTTCACAGGCTGCGACACAACATCTTCGCTGTACAAGCAGGGGAAAGCGAAATTGATTAAACTTTTACACAGTGACCATAACAGCCTTCGGAAAGAAGCTGAGCTTTTCAATCATCCGAAAACGTTGAAAAGCTTTATCCAAGCAGCTGGGCAAAATATTATAATGGCCAAGTATGGGGCACACAATGGATCTACAGGGTGTCCCATTTTAATCTTACACCTAAATTATCTCGAAAAATATTGCTCTGATCAAATTTTGTTTGAAACAAAAGGTTTAGAGTTTGAAGAGGGACGTTTAAAAAAAATTTGGTTGAAGGTCGCAAATTCAAAATGGCGACGTTACGATGGCTGACATGTTTTTTTTAAAGGAAACCTAACTTTTTTTTATGACAAAACAATGCATTGCGGTAAAACTAACAACTTTTGTAAGAAACATTTTTCGATTCAGATTGTGGTTTTCATGTTGGAACTCCATTTTTGACTATTTAGCGCTGTCCGGAAGGTACCATAAAAAAGTGTGCATGTATCTGTGTGTGCGTGTCTTAGGTTGCGCGATTAGGATTGCCATGTTTCGAGCCTCATGCGGCCCATCAAAATCTTCCATGACGTTCGGACGACGTTGCGATAACGGGTAATCCGACCTGCTCTCGCTCTCCGTTCGAGTGTACGAATTGTCTGCCGGAATGGGTGACGACGATTGGGAAACTCACGACGATACAAACTTTCGGCTTGCGAATAATTACCCATACATCTCCCTAAAATGAGGAGCATATCAACAGTCTCGTTCGGACTAAGGTCAACCATTTTTATAATACTTTTTGAATACTGTTTTCGATGAAATATTTAAATTTCTTATTGCTGGTTGAATATTTACTATTTTTGGATAGTGGCGAAGTTTCGTTAGCTGGTGCGTGTGTCGAGCGAAATAGAAGTAAGTAAGAGTTTCAGTGAAGTCATATTCCAGATGAGCTATAAAACTGCCCATAAAAATGGTTGACTTTAGTCCAAACGAGATTAGTCCGACGACATATTCGTCGTTTTCGATGCGTTTTCAAAACTTACGACGTTACGTAACTTACAAAGTTACGACGAATTTCGATACATCTGTTTCGCAAAATCTGCTTCGCAAAAATTTTCGGCGGTCAAATCGAGAGAATTGTCCTATCTTTAATCCCGGTAAGGATGTCGTTTACAAATGCTTTATCTGTCATTTTTAAATGACTACAATAAATCTATGGTACTTACATGGTACTTACATGAATTTATGGTGGAGACAAAAAAGAGGTTAACTTACCTGTCGCCGCTTTTTCATACCCCTCATTTGATAAACTTATTGTATACATACGTTACGTCCCAGCCTCATGCTCGAACGTTTTTTTTTCGCCCCCTTTAAAAAATTATGCAATGCCGACAGTGGGTACTTGCAGACCACGCACATACCGGTATCTTCCTTCGTCGAAGCGCATAGCTTGTAGTATACAAGTACCTCTAGATTTATGGTAGTCGTAAATACTCCCCTTCCGGGAAAAGCCTACCCAGCACATATTGTCTGCATTTACAGGGAGACCTCACTTGACGTCGCCGCACTCCTTTTTTTTTATCATAGAGTTTTCCTAAATTCGGCATAAATAATTTGTCTTAAAACTCAGCAGCAATCGCATCCAGCGTTTTCCCCGAATATTCCTCCCACATGTGGAATTCCAAAAAGCGACGGGAAAGTCCCTGCAGGATCTTTCCCACGCACAAACCTTTTTTTATACACGCTTCATTTATTCTTTTTCTCTATCTAAAGGACACTGAAACACTTCAAACCACATGCGTCTCAAAATGCGGAATTTTCTCAAACTTAATTCCAAGAAAATAAAAGCCGAACTCCCCTAAAACAGGGTGACGACTCTTGTCGACCATCGCGACCAAGCGTCGCCATCACCCATGTATAAAAAAAAACCAAACAATCTTTTCGAAAAACAGGATGACGACCCTTGAACCCTGTCGCGACCGAACGTCGCCATCATCCATGTACAAAGAATTTTTTTTAAACAGACTTTCTGAAAAATAAGATGAACCTTGTCGCGACCAAATGTCGCCTTCATCCATACATAGAAAAATATCAAATATCAAATAACTTTCCAAAAAACACGACGACGACCCTTAAACTCTGTCGCGCCTAAGCGTCGCCGTCGCGCCACTCTATAGAGATAAGAAACTCCGAAACCAAGGATGACTATTAAGCCTCCCTTGCATTTCAACCCTTTCAGCCCTGGTGGTTTCGATCGAAACCACTTTTGCGTTCAAACGTTCATAACTTTGTCAAAAATCTATATGTTTTTGATTTTCCAACGCCAACGGCCCACAAATTTATTCTACTTTGCAACAAAAATTTATAGTGCCAAAAGTTAATAACAATTTCATAGTTATAACAATATTGTGACGTCGGTCTGAAGAGTCCACAATGAAATGTGACGTCAAGACGCACTCAAGGTTAAGAAACCTTGAAAAAAATGGTCGTTCCCTTTTTGCCCTAGCCTCTCGGCCAATAGACTGGATGGGAGTCTTTAATTGAGGAGTGCAAATAAATATGGAAACGTCGTGTTGGATTTAATATGACTCAAAGAGTCTGTATTTTAGAAAACAAATTAAAGATATACAAATAAAACAAATAATGGACTTACAGTTTGATAACGATGAAGACGGCAGAACGAAATCGGTCAGTCGAAAGAGTGAAAATCTTCGTTGACCTCACAGTTCCTCGAAATAGTTTCAATAACTCTTAATTCATCTTTGACTTAATACTTTTAAGTTTCAACCTTAAACTTGGAATATTTTCTCTATTAATTTCAATTTTTCTATTACTTTAATCTTTTCTTATTTCTTTGAGTTTATTTAATTTTCGATCTCTTCTTTATTATTTAGACTCGGTACTTTTCTTCTGACTCTGCAACTTTCTGATTCTACCATTCACTTCTCTGTTCTGACTCTTCTCTGCTCTTAGATGACTTCTGCTTTCTGATTCACTTCTCTCTTTTTGACTCTTTTCTGACTCTCTTCTGCGCGTCTTTTTATCATTTCGGTTTATAGGCGTTCCGAAATTTTAAGTCGTAGAAAGGTTCAACCAATGATGGTCCATTTTCATCTTGATTTTCCCTTTTCTTAAACTAAAGGGCCTGATGCTTCGGGAGCGCACACTCCCCTCCACATAGGTTATCCTATCTTTGTCGCGTAGGTGGGTTTCGCCCCTCCCTGACGGACAAAAATGTTGCTTTGGGAAGGCCCATCTTCCCTCCACAACTCACGTCTTATGCGTATTATCGAATACAATATTTTATTTATTATATTATTCAATATTTGTCAAATTGTTGTTATTTCAAACGTATTAGCATTTGTTTTGCGATTTACCTCATGTGTCTCTTAATGTCAAACTTATTTAATAGCGTCACTTATATTTTCTTTTCATGTCGTCCGTTTCGATTGTTATAATTATTCCAAATGAATTTTCTATTATTTTCATTGTTATTTTGTTTCCTCATTACTATTTATCAATTATTAATTTATTTATTTTAACGTTGAGATTTCATTTGTCTGTTTAAATTGTTTATTGTTAAAAGAAAAATATTTCAATGTTGAGAATATTTGAAAAGTGTTTCGTTTCGTTTGAAGAGCAGCTGCATAAGTTTTATGATCGTGGAAATATTTGAGATTTGGTTTTCTTGGAATTTTGGTACTTAAAAATGTTCATGATCCCTATCTACCCATATCGTCTACGAGTCGCCAGATAAGTGGTCCTCGAAAGGTTGCGGGATCTCATATTACTCCCTTTCGTAGGAATGCATTTTCTAATCTTCATGCGTTTCCGCTTTCGGTCCGTTGATATTTTTTTGAACACATGTGTTTTTTTGAGAAAAACAGACTCGTGGGAAGTTTACATATAGAAAATGTTTATAAGAGTCTAGACGTTTTGTGTGTTCTTGTAACGATATTTAAAGAATTTCTCGAAGAGAGAAAAAAAAGAAATACGGAGTTTCGACGGACGTCACAATATAATCAAATGAATGTTTTTGGTAAGAATTTAAAAAAAATTGCGTATTGTCGAATTGCGTGGAGCTAGGCTCATAAAAATGATTACTCGGGGGTTTTTGAAGTCGCTGATTACGAATTCCATGTCAGATTTTCAAAACTCGAAATGGCGGATCCAATATGGCAGACGACTTATTCAAAACTTGATCCAATTGGCCCGAAATTTGGTACTCGGGGGTTTTTTGGGTCGCAAATTACGGATCCGAT
This sequence comes from Heteropelma amictum, assembly GCA_959613375.1. Taxonomy (NCBI): domain Eukaryota; kingdom Metazoa; phylum Arthropoda; class Insecta; order Hymenoptera; family Ichneumonidae; genus Heteropelma; species Heteropelma amictum. The sequence continues at coordinate 2,196,788 of OY390725.1, forward strand.
ATCAGATTTTTTAAATTCAAAATGGCGGATCCAATATGGCGGCCGACTAATTTAAAAATTGATTCAATTGGTCTGAATATGTTTTTTTACGGGTTTTGATGGTCACAGATTACGAATTTGATGTTAGTTTTTAAAAATGCAAATTAGTGGATCCAAGATAGCAAATAAAAAAAGAAAAAAAAATCAATCCACGCTAATAAAAATGATCACTCTAGGGTTTTCGTTATTGATGATTAAAAATCTTATATCAGCTTTGCCTGTAATTTGCCTACAAATTCGTAGTTACCAGGATCAACCACGGGGAGGTTACAAAACATTGATCCCATTTTTTTTTTTTGTTGTTGTTTTTGTTCGTTTTTTTTTCAATATCAGACTAGATAGTGAATGACTCCCGCTATTATTAATTATCAAAATAATACAAATGCTTAACAAAAAAAAGGTACAGATAATCAACTTTCCACTATCCTGAATGAGCCATTTTGTATTTCGAAAAGTTAACACCAGATTGGTGAACAGTGACCCCGTAAAAGTTTAAGTGGTCATTTTCTAGAGCGCAAGTGTGAACTTATTTAATTTTTGTCCATGTTGGATATGTCGTTTTTAATTTCTAAAAACTAACATCGTATTTGTAATCAGCGGCCCCGAAAATATCCGGGTAACAAGTTTCAGGCCAAATGAATGAATTTTTGAATAAATCGCCTGCCATTTTGGATCCGCCATTTTGAATTTCGAAAATCTGACATCAAATTCATAATTTGCCTCTCAAAAAACTCCCGAGTATCAAATTTCAGGCCAATCGGATCAAGTTTTGAATAAGGCGTCCGCCATATTGGATCCGCCATTTTGAATATTGAAAATCTGACATCGGATTCCTAATCAGCGACCCTATAAACTCCTCAATACGAAATGTGACGAAAATTGCTTTACTCAAAAAAAGTCAGGGCTGAAAGGGTTAACTCCGCCCTAATTTCTAAATGCACAAATGCAATCTGTGTATCCTGCAACTGCCCAATCCACAATCTTGACTAACCAATGACTTTTAACTTCTATCTCAAAAACTGAACCGTGGGGCGCTAATCAACTCCCACCTTTACCAAGAAATTATTATAAAACCATGATACAAACCACAAACTTCGTTCAATCGTTCAGAAACGTTCAATCGTTATACAAATCTTATCGAGTTCGCGTCGTCGTTACGTCCGTTACTTATTGTAAATTTCGGACTTAAACAAACTTTTGTAAATCTCCGTAAAAAGAGACTTAGCTCTCCGACGCGTATCGAAACGATTCGAAACCGATTATAAAACTCAGACAAACTGTACCGACTTTGTGATAATTACTTTTGATAAATAAATACTTTGTTAATTTGTTATCCGACGGACATTTTTCTTTATTCGGGAAATTTCATCGAAATTTCTCTGGAATAAATCCTTCGAAACATCTTCGAAGAGAATCGAGTGTGAAAACTCATTTGGCTATTATATTCGCGAGCCGCAAACCAACCATCATCAACTCATTGGCGAAAGATATTTAAACTTTCGCGCTCTAAATTCGGTGATCACGTGTCTCGCATCAAAACCCCTTCTCGGGACAAAACACATATACAGCCTGTCCCAAAAGGGTCGAAGGATCTCTGAGGGGGTGGTAGATCTCGAAATTCTGAATCGAAAAGTCCTCATCCGTTTTTCGATCTGATGCACCCCTGATGAGTTATTAATAATTAATGACAGCCAATAATACGCGTGGGCTGGGCGGCGCGTGGTGGTGTGCGTGTGACGGTGTGCCCGGCCGCACCGCGAGAGGCAGGGCTACGCCGCGCGACGTGGACGTGTGTGAGGGCCCAAGCTAGGCAGCACGCGTTGATTGTATTGAAGGAGAACGCGAAAAAAATAAGTAGCGCCCCGCGATGATATATTTTCATAAATGGATGATAAATGAATTAAATGAATTCATGTGGAATTGTAAATCCTTAATGGAAAGCGAAATTTCTACTAAAGCCGTTAAAATTCCATTTATTTATTTACTTAAACTAAAAATAAACATCAGCTTGGCGTTTTGTCATACGATATTTTTACATTATTGATTAAAAACAAAAAAAAATTATGCGCTTTAATGGTCGAATTTAACGCATGCTAATTAATTTATTTTCATGATTGCCCGACTTAGTTAATTGATGAGTCAGATCAACTCGAGCAATGACTCTTCCTCCTTACTTCTCGAACGAATCGTCTCGAGATAATTGAATTTAAGGTGTTTCTGAACAGGGAAATAGCAAATATCCTGAGAGGTAAAGATTTTCAAAACTCTCGACACGGAGAAATAGAAATTTCAACATTTCAGTCTGCGAATATTTCACAAAATGTATTTAGTTTCAACAAATCATAATTTGCCGACATTTTTAGGCTTGAGGAGAGGATAAAATCCTCTCTTAAAAATTCAAGCGTCCCTTCGAACGGTGAGTATGTATACATGTAAAAAATGTTACAAATATATTTTTTTTGCAATGATTGATTATCATTTATTGTTATTCGTGTTATGTAATTATTATACAACATAAAAAATGTCAGTACAAAGATTTCAACACAACATCTCCTAATTATTATTTTTGGGATCCTCGGAGGTGTCGGGTACATTTTCATAACTTTTGAATCCTTCTATTATTCTTAATTCTATTTAAATTCTCAACAATCGTTGAAAAAAAATTATTCTAATAATTGTTAAAACACTGCAATGAATTTTTGACATTTTTCAATTTTTAGTCTTACAGTTTTAGCAGTTCGTTGTAATTTTTTTCTTTTTGTTTTTGCATAAGAATTTTTTTTAACGATTGTTGTGAATTTAAATAAAATTATGAACACAATTTTGTTTGCCGTGCAGATGTTTTTGAAGTATCATGTATTTCGAAGGATTCAAAAGTTATAAAAATACACCTGACACCTCCCAGGATCCCGAAGAATAATAATTACGAGATGTTGTGGTGACATTTTTGACGTTTCACAAATACTGATGTTGTTTGTGTTGTACAATAACTACACAACACGAATAACAATAAATGATGATCAATCATTGCAAAAAAATGTATTTCAAATATTTTTTACATGTACATACTCACCGTTCGAAGGGATTCTTGAATTTGTAAGGAGAGGATTTCATCCACTTCTCAATCCTAGAAATGTCTGCAAATTGTGATTTGTTGAAATTAAATACATTTTGTGAAATATTCGCAGACTGAAATGTTGAAATTTCTATTTCTCCGTGTCGAGAGTTTTGAAAATCTTTACCTCTCAGGATATTCACTATTTCCCTGTTCAGAAACGCCTTAAATTCAATTATCTCGAGACGATTTGTTCGAGAAGTAAGGAGGAAGAGCATTGCTCGAGTTGATCTCACTCATCAATTAACTAAGTCGGGCAATCATGAAAATAAATTAATTAGCATGCGTTAAATTCGACCATTAAAGCGCATAATTTTTTTTTGTTTTTAATCAATAATGTAAAAATGTCGTTTGACAAAACGCCAAGCTGATGTTTATTTTTAGTTTAAGTAAATAAATAAATGGAATTTTAACGGCTTTAGTAGAAGTTTCGCTTTCCATTAAGGATTTACAATTCCACATGAATTCATTTAATTCATTTATCATCCATTTATGAAAATATATCATCGCGGGGCGCTACTTATTTTTTTCGCGTTCTCCTTCAATACAATCAACGCGTGCTGCCTAGCTTGGGCCCTCAAACCCATGCACACACACACGTCCACGTCGCGCGGCGTAGCCCTGCCTCTCGCGGTGCGGCCGGGCACACCGTCACACGCACACCACCACGCGCCGCCCAGCCCACGCGTATCATTGGCTGTCATTAATTATTAATAACTCATCAGGGGTGCATCAGATCGCAAAACGGATGAGGACTTTTCGATTCAGAATTTCGAGATCTACCACCCCCTCAGAGATCCTTCGACCCTTTTGGGACAGGCTGTATAGTAGCAGTCTCGTCGTCAATTAGCTGTACCCCCTGTACTATTTGATGCTTGTCCATTTTATATGATTTATAATTTTTTTTAATCACAGGTATATGAGTGGGTGTCTATCACAAAGATTGTGTTAAAAACACAACACTGGGCGCTGCCATATGCAATACTGACTCTGCACTATCTCTCTGCTGACATTCTCGACAGCCGGAAGTCCGCAATTCCCTAGGATCAATGTCTGACAAAATAGTAGTGCGTTACAGTCACGTCGGCCAGACTAAAAGGCATTTTTGAACGGAAATCCAGTACTGGCAGTACTGTCAGTCAAGGGTGGGAGCTCCTGGAGCGGGTGGGGTGGGGGTATTTTAGCCTGGTCACGGACGCTTGAGGGGGCGGAGTGGGTGAGGTTGGGAGGCGGGAGGGGAGTGGGACAAGTGTCGCCGTCTAGCGATCGCGCGATCAAGCATTGATCTTTTTGTGACCATGTGGTCACAAAACCACATGTAGTCCAGTCGAATAACCTCTGAAACTTCTATTCTGGAATAACATAGGTTAGCCGATTTTTTTATAGGTTCATTAGATATGGACGAACATATTTTTACTTACCCCCCAAAAAGTTAGGTCCGGATTTGTCCGTAGCGATTGTTTAAACTTTTGAGACCCCACATTTTGTTAAATAACGGCTTTGTTATGGGTTGTAGACGAAAACTCTTGAAACAAAAGTTGTTCGTCTCATCGTTCTTGAAAAAACAAGCCGTCGTGAGATCAATTCTCATTATTTGTTTAGTTGCAAAATGAAAAGTCCCGTGGAATAAAAAAAATCACATTTTTTGTTATAAATTGATGAACAAACAACGTACGGTTTTGAAACTCATGGCACAGGTAATATGGAATGTCTTCAAAATTATCATGCAAAGTTTTTTTGCCTGTGTTGCATAGTTGAGCAACAATCCGCGACGAGCCAAAATCCGTAAATCATTTGTCCTTTAAAATTTGGCAGGCCCACGGGTTGCCAAAAAATCAGGGAGACAGTTGGTAACTAGTACTTTCCATAAATGAAAAAAAAAAATTTTTATACTCGGAAATGACATTTTTTTTGGGCCCTTGAAATTTTTAGCTTATAAACAAATAGAGATATCTCCGGCAATTTTCACATTATTGGAAGTATTATGATGGATCGTACTCGGCCTTTATTTGACGAGTAATTTAAAAAAAAAAAACGTGAATATCTCAATTAGAACCGGAGATAACGTTGTTTAAGTGTTATTTCGTTTATTGTTGTTGCAATTAATATTAAGGGGGAAAAAAAATATCAGCTGACTATAAACACCCCAAGGAATCACCGTGAATTTTTTCAGATCTCTAGGTGCGTTATATGTAGTTTAAAAAAATTAATTTCAGCCCGTCGAGCGCCGTCGAACGGCGCCGGTCGGTGAAAGGCAGCCGGGCGGCGTGGCGGGGAGCGCCAGCCTCCGAGCGCCCGGCCATTCTCATTGCTAATTAACAAATGGATAACTCCGTTTATAATTGTCGCACAATAAATTTTTTTTTTTTTAACCATGCTACTTTTTTCTCGCAAATCCGAATCTGCAGTCGGATTTATGATATTTTCTTTGTTTTATGTTTCAGTCATATTCTTCGGGAATATTGCTATATATAACTTTAAATACACAATATTTGCGAATTTTACGTTAGAAGGAGGTAGAATAAAACTTCATTGGGGTGGTGTTGTGTTTAAATACATGTGTATACACATATATAATGGAAGAGCGAGAGAGATTCTAAGCGTTATAACGGGTTTCTGCTTCGAATGATGTATTTTCTTTATATCTAAATATATATTTTTATATTGTGACGTTGCGCCACATATCGCCCCGACCTGCCCTCGCAAGTCCACCACGCACGCCCCCTCCACTTCCTTCCCCCGCGTTATGTTCCCCTCGCGATCCCCGTATACGCGTCGTAGCATTAAACCGTCCCTTAATGTCGCGAAATCAGAAGTACAATTGTAATTAGTTGTAAGCAAGGCGAATTCGCGAAAACGCGAAGCGAAGTACGCCCTCGTTCTCGCTCGATTCAGTTTCCCCCCCCCCCCCCCCCGTTCCTATCCCCCCCCTCCCTCCTTAGCGCAGCATCAGCGGTGGACCTCAGCCACACCAAAGATCATCGCCGAAGCGGGCCTTATCTCGTCGACGCCACCCCGGGGGTGGATCAAGGTAGCGGCGGAGGATAGTGCTTCCCCGCACCAGTGAATCTCCCTACACAAGTCGAAACACGGAGGAGAAGGCCCACCCTCCGTGGACTTATCAAATATGGGGCAATCGGGCCGTCACCAGTATCACCGGCCGGCAACAGCGAACACGAACGGAGATTATGCATCGACCCCCGGGGTCGGAATATCCCACGACCTTGAAGGCGCACCTTGAAGGATCTAGGATCGATGCAGGGTCACCGTGCTGCCATCCCACCCCTTTCCTACGAACTAGCCCCCCCCGAAAATTTCTCCCACTTTCCCTC